>CM048646.1:7363863-7991590 GCA_026413185.1 Pueraria montana var. lobata
TTTACTGACTTAAGTATTGAAGTGTCTTTTACATATATCAACTCATTTTTCTTAGAGTTTCAATCTTACTGGAGATTTCATTATAGATAGGAGATGTCAAATATCGACTAGGGCATCAACTTAGTCCATTTCAAACAAGACATCCGTTTGGTTCATTTCATCAACGAGATCAACTTAATTAATCCACTTCAAATAAATCATTCTAAACACATTAACTCAATCCATCACAAACAAACATAACATCCCACTCCAATTCTATCATAACACTTACCATACTATATTTTAAATTTATAAATTGTATAGATGCATAAAATACATAAATAGAATTACACACACAAAAATAAAAAACATAAATAGAAGTGCAAGTGTGAATGTGATGAAGCCTCACATTGGGTAGAAATGGTTAAGTTGAGTAACATATGAGTGAGAAAGATTCGCAAACCTAACACCTTAAGATTTGGGTTGAAGTGTGGTGTCAAGTTCACTTATGTGGTGTGCTTGTAACTCATTGGTGAAAATCTCTCAGAGTTTTACCCCCTTCATATTTCCTAACAAAAACGTTTTTGGTTGTCATTCTTTATCATGAACATTTTTAGGGATTTTTCTTAACCTCTCATCTATTTCAATTTATCTTTTTCAGTATCTTTAGTTCTAACTTGAATTTTAATATTTTTCAAAATAAATTATCAATAATTAAAAATAACATTTTATCACAATATAAATTATTTATCATAAATCTTAAATATAATTTATATGTTCAAAATATTTATTTATTATAAATTTTAATTATAATATAATTTATATATTTAAAAGTATTTATTTATTTTAAAATTTAGTTATATAAAATATATTTATTCTGTACAAACGACATGCTAAAATACTAATAATTAGAATGTATTATCATCTAGTCACGAATTATTATATATGATAAAATTGTTAATATTTATAATAATTATTTTAAAAATTATATCTAAAATAAGTTTTAATTACTTCACCATATAATTCTTTTTACACAAAATTAAAGTCAAACATTATTAGCTAGGTACCATCTTAGAGTTACTCGAGGGGCATTTCAAACAATGCTTACCCACGTGAAAGCCGTGAGAAACTGAGATTATATAATTAGTTAACTTATCCGAAACGTGATTACTTCTGCTCAGCAGCCCTATGATCAAGCATCGAAGTAGTCATGGAAGCACGAGGGTGAGATGTCATTCATGTTACACTAGTTTCTAAAGAAACAAGTAAACTTTTTAAATTAGAGTTTGGTATCAATGGTGAGAATGAGATTGAATCTAAGTCCTCGTGCATCTATCCAATAAACAAATTTTTTAAATTAGAGTTTTTTTTTTTTTTTTTATCATTTTTTAGAGTTTGAAATTGTATAAATTAAACATTTTAATGTTTGAAAATTTAAATACTCTCTGTCAATTCTGATTTTAGAAAACAACATTTATTATAGTGTCTTTGTTTTTAACAAATAATAGTAAAGAATAAAATGAAAAACTGAACTAATTTCTTTCTCCCGTGAAATTAAGAATTAATAAAATATTTTAAAATGTCACAGATTAAAATATCTTTATACAATTTCGAAAACCAAAATCTTAGCCATGGAACAGCAGATAATATGGGCCTACGTGAAGATTGAAATTGTAATTAATGCATGATGGGTAGGCCTTTACTTCCCGCACCCCGTTTTTACTTCTTGCACCCCCAAATAATAATAAATGCCCAAAATACCCTTCTTTATATCCCAGCACCCTAACCCTAACCCACCTCTTCCCCCTTTCCCTTTCCTCAGCGCCGCACCCCCTTCCCTCACAACTCAAACCCCCTCCATTCCCTTACCTCATGATTCCCTTTCCTCATGCAGCCCTTTCCCGACGCAGCGCAGCCCCTTCCTTTTCCTCATGCGGTGCAACCCCTTCCCTCCGTTCTCCCTCCCATTTGCGGTTGGCTTTTGCCCCTTGGAGGTAAGGTTCCTTTCCTCCCTTCTCCGTTTTTTATTTTGTGGTGTTTTAATGGCTACTTAGGGTTCATTTCGGGTTAGCCGAGGGGGTGTTGAGCTGCAATGGGGATCCAGAATAACTGTTCCAGAATGATGTGATGATTATGGAAGGCAATTCCGAAATGGCTATCCCGGAATGCAAATGGTCTTTCCAGAAAGGTCGTTCCTGAATGGCTTTGTGGTATAACAAATCATTCCAGAACAACTATTCTGGAATGAGTATTTGCCTTCCGGAATAGCCATTCTAGAATGATAGGTTGATGTCGGAAAGCCATTCCGGAATGGCCGTACTGGAATGAGCACTTGCATTCTGGAACAGCCATTCTGGAATGGCTTTCCAAAATCAACCCATGCATTTTGGAATGGCTATTACAGAATAGAAATGATCATTCTGGAATAGCTGTTTCAGAATGATATGTTAATTCCAGAAAGCCATTCCGGAATGGCCTTTCTGGAAAGACCGTTTGCATTCCGTAATAGCCATTCCAAAATTGCTTTCCGGAACTAATATATCATTCCGGAACAGCCATTCCGGAATGATGTGTTGATTCCGGAAAGTCATTTCGGAACGCAAGTGCTCATTCCAGAATGGCCTTTCCAGAATCAACCCATCATTCTAGAATGACTGTTCCGGAATGAATGGTTGTTTTTGGCATGGGACTAGTGTAGTTTTTAGTTTTTATTAGTAATGTCTTTTTTTCAGTATGTTAGTATTTATCAGTTATATAGTTTTTAGTTAAATAATTGCTATATTTATGGGATGCTTTATTTGTATTTGACATTTGGTTGCATTTGTTTTTTATTATAAATTTTTTTAGAGATGCCAAAAACGAGAGGTGGTTCTAGTGTTCATCGGTCCGAATGTGCGAGACCTATGGCATCTGCGTAGGCGTCGAAGAACTGAAATAGTATATGAAGGTGATGATAATTTGGAGCAGCAATAACCAGAAGCACCTGAAGCTGTTGTGTTTGGTGGTGGCCTTGAGGACACATCATTGCTGACATCATATGCTGATCATGTAGCTCATTGGTTGTGGGTTAGACAGGTATACTAGTAAGCCTAAGTGAATATTTATTCCAGTATTGATAGGTTAATCTAATTATCTGACCTGTATTGTAAATACTTGTAGGACCGGAGTGACCTGAAGATAGTATCACACGGGTGAAAGATGAAGACCACTGGTGCCCCACATCAGGAGATAGAGGATGTGGTAAAGGGTGCTGGGTTATTCTCATTGACTACATGCAGCTATGCAACCGAAGACAAAGGATTATTATCTTCTTTTGTGGAGAGGTGGCATAAGGAGACTAACAACTTCCATTTGCCCGTGGGAGAGATGACGATAACATTGGATGATGTGTCATCATTACTACACATTCCCATTACTGGGGCCTTTTATAGTTATGAGCATATGGATGCTGAGGCAGCGAATCCCGTCCTGATGGAGTTGCTTGGAGTTTCAGAGAAGGATGCAATTGTAGAGACAAAGTTCACTAGAGGTGGACATGTCCGTTTAAGTTGGTTGCAGTTACTGTATGAGCAAAGGTGTTAGGAGCAACAGTGGATGCAGGCTGCTAGGGCGTATTTGTTGCATCTAGTAGGTTGTACTATATTTGCTAGCAAAAGTTCAACCTATGTGGATGTGGCATTCCTAGGCCTTTTTCGTGACCTTGAGGGGTGTAGGGGTTATGCATGGGGCGCAACTGTGTTGACACGTGTATGAGCATCTGGCTGATGGTAGTTTTGCCACTACGAAGCAGCTTGCAGGATATGTTAGTCTTTTACAGGTAATTAACTGTAATTAAAATAAAATTTGCTTTTATAGTCATTTGCAAAGGTTGGTAGCATAACCTTTTCTTTGTTCTTGGGTGACACAGGGATGGATCTATGAGCATTTTCCTGATATTGGGAAAAGAGTCCATTTGCTTTTACATCAACAATGTCCAAAATATATGGATGAAGCTTTACATTAAATTGATCTAACATTGGAACCTTTCTCTTGCGCATTGATTGTTGAGATGATGTTCTGGTTGCCCTCTAAGTGGATGAGTTGTCATGCACTGAGTGTAATGCATCCACATGCTCAAAGTAAGAAGGATCACGTTTGGTTGACCTTTCTAACTTAGCTGCACGACCCTTTTCTGAACCCTTAGTTTTGACTTTCTCAACAGGGGGACACATTGAAGTCATATCAAGGTATGCAATTTCACGAAGTTTACTTTTGATTGTAACTTTTCCAGCTATGTCAACCTCTTTAAAACGTTTCATAATAACATCAACTTCTTGTTGCATAGACAACTCTTGATACTGGTCATCATACCCCATGTCATTGAAGCTTAGTTTAGTCCAATAAACATGAATTGCATCAAGTGGTATGCTACCTAAGACATATCTAGCTAGCTCACATGCACATGGTAGACCATGTGTAGACCTCAATATGCATCCACAACGATCACTGTCAACACCAACAAACCTCACTCGCTCTGTAATATCCTAAAATCCTCAAATAATCATTTAGATATTTTATCAAAATAAAGATCATCTAGAAATATGATTACTTGGTTATTTAGTAAAAGAAAAGATTAGGTTGTTGTAACCTTTTGGAGAGATATTAGTATAATAATTTATTAGAGTAATTTAAAGATAATAATAATAGAAATAAAAGGTAATTGGCCTTAGCCAATTTTGCTGCCCCTGTACGTGAATGTTTCACGTCATGTATTAGATAAAAAAAAAAAAAAGAGAGAAACGATTGCCTATCTTAAATAAAGATAAAGAAAGATAAGGAATTGTAGAGATAGTTTAAAATAAATAATTAAATAAATAAAAGATAAATAAAGATTTGATCTTAAATTTCATACAATCTAATATTCTAATCATAAATCACGTACAACACTTATATAAGGGATAGACAATTCCTTTCCTAGAATCACATAGACGTTATCTCTTGGCAAATTAGTGGGCTGCTCAAGGATTGAGGAGGAGGAAGAAAGCGAGGAATTTTTGTTGACGCAGCAAATAGCGGAAGAGAAAGATAACGAAGAACACGAACTACTTGCTTCAAGAGGTGAGTAAAACATTTATCTTCTAAAATCATCCATGGTATTTATGTTGTGTTTGCTATGATAATCGCTACTTCTGGACGCGTATGTTGTAAAATTTTGTGAGTGCGCCTTCATTATGCCAAGTGCGTCAAGTGACTTCAGGTATGAAATTCTAAGATTGTGAATTTTTCCGCGACGCAATTTTAGTGCTATATACAAAAAATTGAATACGTTGGTGATTGGCTAGCATTTTCATGGTTTATAATTTATGTACGTGATTAAGTGATTAGTACTTAGCAATTGCAATCTGCGGTGTTTGATCATTGGCCGAAGAGGAAAAAAAAATTGCTATCGATACCATGGGAATTACTTGCGTACAGCCCAGGGCCAATTTGCTTACGAGATGCGTGATCTGCGTATTATTATTATTATTATTATTATTATTATTATTATTATTATTATTATTATCTGCATATTATTATTATTAATTGATATTGTATTTTTACAGTGTTAATATGGTATGACTTTAGAAATTATTACTGTGTTAGAGTGTGAGAATTGAATCGGAGATATCACGAAGGATTTTTTTATTGCAAGAGTCAGTCATTACCTTCCGGGAAGGAATGACGGTATACATTCTATTCCGGGAATAGGATGAGGGATGTCACCGTCTGGGACGGGATATCTAAAAAAAAATATCCACATCTGGGATGTGATATTAGATACCTCCATCTGGGATGGGGAAGGCAGTGGGACACCATTGCATGGATATGAGCTTATAGACCTTAGTGAATATGGGATTCATAGTGGATCCGGGATCCACACTGGTTCCGGGAACCAAATAGTCAAATCTAGTGATTCTAGGAATCACTGAGTTGTGTTTGTGATATTTATTTGAATGCTTTGAGGTGTTAATGTTATTTATTGAAATATTTTCTTTATTGAAGGACATTATGGGAATAATTGTGGTTGTTTTAATTCGACTTTTATTGGAGTATATTATAATATTTTATTTTAAAATCCTTGCGGGTACCATGGTTGAGTTTTTCCGGATTACCGCGCCGGCTGAGAAAAACACTATTTGCGAACTCTTTTAGAACTTGTTTTATTCACTGGGATTATCATCTCATTAAAAGTGTTGTTTTCAGAGCACGAGGAGGAAGCTGTTGAAAACGAAGGAGACTTGAAGATCTAGTTTTATTTCGTTACATTTATTTTAGCTTGGTTAGTACTTTAGAATAAATGCCGGATGTGGCTAATTTCGTTATACTTTTAGCGTTCGTTTCTTTTTAGATGCCCATATTTGAGGATAAGGTTTTTTATGTAAATACTCATTTATTTTATCATTTTTTTTATAATATTTGAGGTATTTCAAACCATTGAGGATTTTGAAAATTTATCTTTTAAACTATGTTTCATTATGGATTGTCATTGTAACGAAGGACGTTACACGCTCAAACTTATCTGCAATATGATTCAATGCGTACCTTGAAACAAATCCGCGTAGTCTCTTATACAATGTTATATTAAAACTGTGACCAACAACATGAATGCTCTTCTCAAATGAGGCTTTGATTTCATTATGCTGTAATGTGATCAAGTTGTTCATTGCATCTCAACAATTACACAAGTCCCCCATACTAGTCTGGAGCAACCTCTTCAAGCTCCAATGCGCATACTCCACCCTACCAATGAACAAAGTCGACATTAGTCCACAAATAAAGATAATTGTTTACAAACAAGTTTGTAAGTTGTAAATTCAATACCCGTTGCTTGTTGTGTTCCCCAAGTGCATTCATTTATCTGTCCATGCCTTTACAAATCTTTCCTTGTGAGGGATCAACCAAGTATCTTTGACATAGTCCGTAAATAAATTCCATGGTGAGCAAACAACTTCAAACTTTGTCAAATGGTCTTCATAATCAGACTGTGTAGGACAATCCATAACATTACCCCATGCATCCATCACTTGGTCACAAGCCTCCTTTGGACTCACGTACATCTTGCACTTGACTTTCACATTCTTATCAATGTGAAATTGGCACAATAAATTATGTGACTTAGGAAACACAATTTTTACTGCATTCATTAAGGCTATATCTCTGTCAGTCATAAACACTTGAGGCAATCCATCAACTCTAAAAAAAAGACCTCTCAATTTCTCAAGTGCCCAAACAAAGTTTTCTTTGTCGTTCAGCTGCCAAATATACAAAAGCTGTAGAGAAGGTTAACCTAGTGGGCGTGACACCAACAATCTCAATCAATGACAATCTATATATGTTAGTTTTGTATGTACTATCCATCAACAACACTATGTTAAATGTGTAACATCCCCAATTTACGGACCTTAGAAATAAATAATAAAGAAATATCTTTATGGAATAGTTTTGTATTTAATGGTTTAAGGATACCCTTAAGCATTATTAATAATAGTTACCTTATAATAAGATACAATAGAAATAAGATAATAGGACCCTCATAGGGAGCCAAGGCCCAAGATGGGCCAAGGCCCTCTAAGCCCCCACACACATATGGTTTAAGTAGAGAAGGAGAAGGGAAAGTTAGAGAGAGAAAGAGAAAAGAAAGAAAAGAGTTAGAGAGAAGGAGGAGAAGAAGGAAGAAGAGGAAGAGAAGAGAAGTGGAGCAGAGATCTGAGACCCAATGCCTCGGAGCTCAGATCCGAGACCCACAGTGTGAGTGATTCCTCCCCTTGTCTTCCCCATCCCTCTATAGTTCTTGTTCATCCCTTTTTCCCTCTTTGATCCCTAAGTAAGATTTTGGGTTTTTGGTGATTTTGTTTGATTAAGGGGTTTCTCGGGTAAATCAATCGATTGGAAATGTAATAGAAGTGTTTAGGGTTTGATTTTTATGCTTGGGTGAGTCTTTGCATAGGGTTAGGATGAGTGGGTAAGTCATTGATGGCCATGGAGCTCGCAGGTTGCAACCCCCTGTTTCGCTCATGCCCAACACGAATTTTGGTGCTGCTGGGCGAGAGGGAGTTAGAATGGAACTTTCAGTTCCAGGGTCTTTCATGCTCAGCATGACAGAGCTTGCGCTGCCGGGCATGAAATAGTCAGTAGCGATATTCATTTCTAGGAGAGCTTGTGCTCAGTACGAAAGTTTATGTTGCCGGGTGTGAGAGAGTCAGTAGCGATATTCATTTTCAGGAGAGCTCATGCTCAGCACGAAAGGTTGTGCTGCTGGGCATGAGTGTGTCAGAATGTGTATTTAGCTCCAGGAGAGCTCGGGCTCAGCACGAAAGCTTGCGCGGCCGGGCATGGGGGTTCTGGCTCAGCATGAAAGCTTGTGCGGCCGGGCATGAGGGTTCTAGCTTAGCACGAGAGTTTGTGCGGCCGGGCTAGAATTTGGTTAATTGATATTCTTTTGAAGCTTTTCCCTTTTTATTTATATGATATATAAATGTAGTCTGTTAAATTATAAGATGATTATGTTATTTTTGAGGTGTTTAGATTATTGTATAGTAGTTGTATTCGGGTAGTTATGCCTAATTCTTAGGATTGATTGTATGTAACGATAAACCCTTTTAATAAAAGACACCTAAAATACTTAAGACTATACCTAAGCCTCTTAGTAAAAAGGTGGGGAGTTTCCCTTAAGTTTCAGAAAAGGCTTTTAAGCAAAGTTTATAGTTCATGAAAGGTTTTTAGTAAAAGATATCCCCTCAGTGACATAGGATGGAACCTTCCTCGGTACCGGTCACGTCCGAGAGCCGCACGCTCGGCGTACAACGGTGTGTAAAGGGCTAAGGATCCTATATGTCACTAAGGAGTGATGAGTTTTAGAAAGGTTATGAAAAGGTTTTATGAAAGAGTTTTCAAAGGAAAGTTATGATCCTAATAAAGGGAATAAGTCATGTTAAAGGGCTAAGAGGCCTTCCTAGAGGTGAGCGACTGGGACCGTCACCCTGACACTCATGGGGAAAAACAACCTTCTTCTTAGGGAGAAGGGGTTCTTCACAGAGAAGAATAGACATGGCTCATCCTCATAACAGAGGTAAGCCAACTTGGACCGGTGGGTTAATTAAAGGTTTTAGCAAGAGGGGCACCTCTTGTTGGCTAAAGCTAAGCCAAAGTAATGAAATAGGCGGTGGAAGTGAAACTTAAATAAAGAGATAATGTAAACCACACAGTTGTAAAAACAAACTAGGATATGTTGATGTGCATGATGCATGAATGTTTCTATGTTAAAGTATATGATGAGTCATGAGCCTAGTTGTTAGGCGAGTGATGTAAGGTATAACTATGCATTAGATGAGGACGGGTATAGCTAGATACTACCTTTAGTGGTAGGAGAGGGGTTATACCCATAGAAAGTTATTGTAAGCTACCGAGATAGGTATGCAAGATGTTATACCTCACAGAAAGAGACGATGTAAGCCCAAGTTGGGCAAGTCAGAGGTAGGAAAGGTTATACACATTCCCATTCAATGGTATAGTAAAGTGAGACCCTAATGAATGATCAAGAAGAAAAGAATGTCTAGGTGCCTTAGTGCACTAGTGGCCTTAGATTTGGCATAGGAGACCAACTCTAAGTACCTAAGTAACATGATGAGGTAATAGTTGTGAGTGTGAGCATCTATAAAAGAAAATAGAAGCCATGAGAGTTAAAGAAAAGGATCTCTAGAATAGAGAGTCAGCCTAGAGTCCTTGGAACACTCACTGAGACATTATGTCTCATCTCTTTTAGTTTCATGTTTTTACAGGTTAAGTAGGCGGATGCTTCATGAGAGAAGCTTGGAGCGTGAAGTTGTTTGCTTGGAGGAAGATGTTCTTAGTTTTGTATCTCCCATGTTTGGGATTTGGTTTTATGTTATAAGTACCTTTCTTATGTTTTGTAAGGCACATAAGTGCCAAGAGCTTTGTTTTAGCTCTGTTTATGTAATATATGATTATCTTTTAGTTTCTGCATAGTTAACTCTGATATTCTTATATTCTAAGTTTTTCAAAATTTAGTAATATAAGCAGACAAAAGGTAATATCCTCTAGGGTGTTACAAAATGCATTCAACAATTTTACTGCATCAGGGTGTGTCCAAAAAATGTCACGCACAATTTTTGATGTATCATGCAATCTATGCCAATGAATATACATATCACGTTGTAGTAAATTCATTAAATGTTGCATTTCCGTTCTGCACCTTCTTTCAAATGACCGATATGCACTTCTAGCATCATAAACTTGTTTTATGGTAGTCACATTTTTTCATTGTGCTCTTTAAATGTGAGAAGAATATTTCTTGGCTTTACCATGCTCTTTGTCATATCAACAAGCATTGTCTTCTCATTACTACTTAGTTGGCCAGCATATGGATGACCAACCAATGTTTTAGCAACATCATGATTATGAGAACCATAAAGTACCTTCAATGTCCATCCTTCACCATCCTTCACTGGTGTTCCTCTCAACCTGAAGGGACAGTCACATTTTCTAGTCCTAATTGTCGTCCCCACTAAATTCTTTTTGTATTGCCTATATTTGCCACCCCTTTCACAACCCAACAAAACAAATTTCTTCCTTCCTGCTTGGCCATTAGCTGTGTCAGACCTCAAAATGACAATGACAAAACCCAACTCAAATGAAACAGCCCGTGCCCATTTCAATAATTCATCGCGAGTACCAAATACCTACATAAACAACATACAAACTAAGAAGATTTGTTCACCTTTTTAGGTATTACATAAATTACATAAAAATAACTTATCATAATTACCTCCGTATTGGTAAATACATCGCTACAGTCCACATTTTTTTACTAACTAACCCAAATTGCATCCTTGTCTCTTCATCAATTGTCACGTCAATGCCCATATCTTCATACATATCAACTTCATCTGACATCTTACTTACATACCCGTCGTCCATACAAACTAATTCACATTTAAAACCAACCAATAACATTCAATTCATTTACATAAATAAATCAATGTCAAATATGTATGCTTCATTGTTGTCACACAAACTAACTTGAACAATTAGAAACTTAAACTACTAACACTTATTCAGGGTAAAGGAATCCGCAATTATTTATCTAAATCTAAAATTTTAACAAAATAACAAAAAATCATTTTGAAATAATACAAAACTTTTCCAGAAACACTTTTTTGAAACATATTTTTTTCCCATTCTTTCCGGAAAGGTTATTCCGGAAGCTAATTAACACTATTCTAGACAGGATTGTCTGGAATGCAATTCTTTCCGGAAAAGAGATTTTGGAATAGTTAAATACATCCTGGATAGACTGTTCTGGAAAGCATTTTTTCCATAACTTGTTTCCAGAAAGGTCTCTCTGGAATTAATATAAACTATTCTGGAAAAGGGAATCCGGAACACTTAAATTCCATTCCGGATAGACTGTTCCGGAATGCATTTTTGTAGTAAACTTGTTTATGGAAAAGTCTCTCTGGAATTAATATAACACTATTCCAGAAAGGGCTATCTGGAATCATTGTCAAATTTCGGATTACCTTTTACAGAATGGTTACACTTATCTTCCAGATTGGCTTTTTCAGAAACAAACAATCTACATTCTGGAATGGGTGTTCCGGTAACTTAAACCTATTCTGAAATGTGTATTCCAGAATAACACAAAATTAACCTTGTTCCGGAGTACTCATTCCGGAATGTTACCCCAAAATGCTTCTTCCACAACAAAAATTCACAAAAACTAACTTGGTACAGGAACTTCCTCCTCAAAGCTCTCTCACCAAAACTACCCATAACAAGGATGCACACAACACCGAACCACCAACGTTGTTGTCGCGACACTCTCCGACGACCTCAACTGGAGCCAACACAAATGAAATGGGTGCAAGAGGCGGAAGTGGCACAGGGAGACTGAGACAGGGTACATAGGGTATGAGGAATTACGATTTAGGACATGGAGGATATAATAATATAAGGGTATTTTGGGGATATTAAAAAAATTGGGGGTGCAAGAAGTAAAAAATGGGGTGCAGGAAGTAATAGCCTGATCGGTATTGTCCATATCGATTGGACCTTTTGTGGTTGGACGTTACTCTATTCCATGGCTATTACTTCCTGCATCCCATTTTTTACTTCCTGCACCCCTAATTTTTTGAATATCCCCAAAATACCCTTATATTATTATATCCTCCTTGTCCTAAATCCTAATTCCTCACACCCCATGTACCCTGTCTCAGTCTCCGTACGCTGCTTTTGCCTCTTGCACCCATTTCATTTGTGTTGGCTCCAGTTGAGGTCATCGGAGAGTGTCGCGACAACAACGTCGGTGGTTCTGTGTTGTGTGCATCCTTGTTGTGGGTAGTTTTGGTGAGAAAGATTCGAGGAGGAAGAAGTTCCTGTACCAGGTTAGTTTTTGTGAATTTTTTGTTGTGGAAGAAGAATTTTGGGGTAACATTCCGGAACGAGTACTTCGGAACAAGGTTAATTTTGTGTTATTTCGGAATGCACGTTCTGGAATAGGTTTAAGTTACCGGAACACCCATTCCGGAATGTAGATTGTTTGTTTCTGGAAAAGCCAATACAAAAGATAAGTGTAATCATTCCAGAAAGGGTAATATGAAATTTGACAATGATTCCGGATAGCCCTTTCTGGAATAGTGTTATATTAATTCCGGAGAGACTTTTCCAGAAACAAGTTTTGTACAAAAATGCGTTCTAGAATAGTCTATCCAGAATGGAATTTAAGTGTTCCGGATTCCCTTTTCCAGAATAATGTTATATTAATTCCGAATAGACCTTTCTGGAAATAAGTTATGGAAAAAATGCGTTCCAGAACAGTTAATCTGGAATGTATTTAACTGTTTTGAAATCTCTTTTCCTGAAAGAATTGCATTCAGGACAATCCTTTCCGGAATAGTATTAATTACCTTCCGTAATGACCTTTCCAGAAAAAATAGGAAAAAAAAAGTGTTCTGGAAAAGTGTTTCTGGAAAAGTTTTGTATTGTTTCAAAATGAATTTTTGTTATTTTATTTAAATTTTAGATAAATAATCGCGGATTCCTTTACCCCGAATAAGTGTTAGTAGTTTAAGTTTCTAATTGTTCAAGTTAGTTTGTGTGACAACAATGAAGCATACATATTTGACATTGTTTTATTTATGTAAATGAATTGAATGTTCTTGGTTGGTTTTAAATGTGAATTAGTTTGTATGGACGACGGGTATGTAAGTAAGATGTCAGATGAAGTTGATATGTATGAAGATATGGGCATTGACGTGACAATTGATGAAGAGACAAGGATGCAATTTGGGTTAGTCAGTAAAAAAATGTGGACTGTAGCGATGTATTTACCAATACGGAGGTAATTATGATAAGTTATTTTTATGTAATTTATGTAATACCTAAAAAGGTGAACAAATCATCTTAGTTTGTATGTTGTTTATGTAGGTATTTGGTACTCGCGATGAATTATTGAAATGGGCACGGGCTGTTGCATTTGAGTTGGGTTTTGTCATTGGCATTTTGAGGTCTGACACAGCTAATGGCCAAGCAAGAAGGAAGACATTTGTTTTGTTGGGTTGTGAGAGGGGTGGCAAATATAGGCAATACAAAAAGAATTTAGTAGGGACGACAACTGGGACCAGAAAATATGACTGTCCCTTCAGGTTGAGAGGAACACCCGTGAAGGATGGTGAAGGATGGACATTGAAGGTACTTTGTGGTTCTCATAATCATGATGTTGCTAAAACATTGGTTGGCCATCCATATGCTGGCCGACTAAGTAGTAATGAGAAGACAATGCTTGTTGATATGACAAAGAGCATGGTAAAGCCAAGAAATATTCTTCTCACATTTAAATAGCACAATGAAAAAAATGTGACTACCATAAAACAAGTTTATAATGCTAGAAGTGCATATCGGTCATCTGAAAGAAGGTGCAGAACGGAAATGCAACATTTAATGAATTTACTACAATGTGATATGTATATTCATTGGCATGGATTGCATGATGCATCGAAAATTGTGCATGACATTTTTTGGACACACCCTGATGCGTTAAAATTGTTGAATGCATTTAATATAGTGTTGTTGATGGATAGTACATACAAAACTATCAGATATAGATTGTCATTGCTTGAGATTGTTGGTGTCACACCCACTGAGTTAACCTTCTCTGTAGCTTTTGTGTATTTGTCAGCTGAACGACAAAGTAACTTTGTTTGGGCACTTAAGAAATTGAGAGGTCTTTTTTGGAGAGTTGATGGATTGCCTCAAGTGTTTGTGACTGACAGAGATATAGCCTTAATGAATGCAGTAAAAATTGTGTTTCCTGAGTCACATAATTTATTGTGCCAATTTCACATTGACAAGAATGTGAAAGTCAAGTGCAAGATGTACGTGAGTCCAAAGGAGGCTTGGGACCAAGTGATGGATGCATGGGGTAGTGTTATGGATTGTCCTACACAGTCTGATTATGAAGACCATTTGACAAAGTTTGAAGTTGTTTGCTCACCATGGAATTTATTTGTGGACTATGTCAAAGATACTTGGTTGATCCCTTACAAGGAAAGATTTGTAAAGGCATGGACAGATAAATGGATGCACTTGGGGAACACAACAAGCAACAGGTATTGAACTTACAACTTACAAACTTGTTTGTAAACAATTATCTTTATTTGTGGACTAATGTCAACTTTGTTCATTGGTAGGGTGGAGTCTGCGCATTGGAGCTTGAAGAGGTTGCTCCAGACTAGTATGGGGGACTTGTGTAATTGTTGGGATGCAATGAACAACTTGATCACATTATAGCATAATGAAATCAAAGCCTCATTTGAGAAGAGCATTCATGTTGTTGGTCGCAGTTTTAATATAACATTGTATAAGAGACTACACGGATTTGTTTCAAGGTACGCATTGAATCATATTGCAGATGAGTTTGAGTGAGTGAGGTTTGTTAGTGTTGACAGTGATCGTTGTGGTTGCATATTGAGGTCTACACATGGTTTACCATGTGCATGTTAGTTAGCTAGATATGTCTTAGGTAGCATACCACTTGATGCAGTTCATGTTTATTAGACTAGACTAAGCTTCAATGACATAGGGTATGATGACCAGTATCAAGAGTTGTCTATGCAAAAAGAAGTTGATGTTATTATGAAACGTTTTAAAGAGGTTGACATAGCTGGCAAAGTTACAATCAAAAGTAAACTTCGTGAAATTGCATACCCTGATATGACTTCAATGTGTACCCCTGTTAAGAAAGTCAATACTAAGGGTTCACAAAAGGGTCGTGCAGCTAAGTTAGAAAGGTCAACCAAAAGTGATCCTTCTTACTTTGAGCATGTGGATGCATTACACTCAGTGCATGACAGCTCATCACTTGGAGGGCAACCATAACATCATCTCAACAATTAACGCGCAAGAGAATGGTTCCAATGTTAGATCAATTTAATGTAAAGCTTCATCCATATATTTTGGACATTGTTGATGTAAAAGCAAATGGACTCTTTTCCCAATATCAGGAAAATGCTCATAGATCCATCCCTGTGTCACCCAAGAACAAAGAAAAGGTTATGCTACCAACCTTTGCAAATGACTATAAAAACAAATTTTATTTTAATTATAGTTAATTACCTGTAAAAGACTGACATATCCTGTAAACTGCTTCGTAGTGGCAAAACTAGCATCAACCAGATGCTCATACACATGTGTCAACGCAATTGTGCCCCATGCATAACCCCCACACCCCTCAAGGTCACGAAAAAGGCCTAGGAATGCCATATCCACATAGGTTGAACTTTTGTCAGCAAATATAGTACAACCTACTAGATTGAACAAATATGCCCTAGCAGCCTGCATCCACTGCTGCTCCTGACACCTTTGCTCATACAGTAACTGCAACCAACTTAAACGGACATGTCCACCTCTAGTGAACTTTGTCTCTGCAATTGCATCCTTCTCTGAAACTCCAAGCAACTCCATCAGGACGGGATTCGCTGCCTCAGCATCCATATGCTCATAACTATAAAAGGCCCCAGTAATGGGAATGTGTAGTAATGATGACACATCATCCAATGTTATCGTCATCTCTCCCACGGGCAAATGGAAGCTGTTAGTCTCCTTATGTCACCCTAATCCGGGTTTACATATATTCTCCTTTTAAACTTATTTTAATTCAATAGGCGTGTTACTTTATTCGATCTTCAGAAAAAGGTAAGAAAAAGATCCTTTAATTATTTGGAAAACGTGTTAACAAACTTTTAATTTTCCAAAAACTGTGAAGTTAATAAAACATAGATTGGAATTTTACTAAGTTTTTAAAACTTTTGATTAATTAATTTTGGAAGTTGCGTATCGTCTTCTCAATTGTAAATATACATTTAAAGCGAGTAAAACAAAATAAATAAAGTAAATAGCTCTGGCTATAAAATATACATATATACCTGAAATAGAGATTTTCATAACCCAAATATTTTTCAAAGTAATAGTAATATGTACATTCCAAAAATCTAAAACCTAGGTCTACCCATATCCAAATACATAAAAAAAAAGGGAAAACATAGTCTCAGAGCAGTCATATCTAAACCCAACCCTGCATGTTAGACTAATCCCAGAAATAGGATAACGGAGGGCCTTTGACAAGATTCCTAAGAAGAAATCTAGTGGTTTTCGTCCACAGGATCCTTCACGAAGTCTTCCTCAAAGTTCTCCAAATCTTTCTTAAAAATCTTAACTCATTGTTTCCTAAGTTCACGACTAGCGGCGGATCTCCCTGATGACACTTACCCATTTACACCTCTAATTCTTGACATAAAGGGGTTCGACAAAAGGAGGGAAGCGTCAGACCAAACGTGAACTCCTCTGGTGGTGTGGCATCGAAAACAGTAACGGGTACAGATGACCCCTCAAAGACTCTCTGAAAGAGAGAGACGATGACGATAGCCTCTTTGCGATCTCCACAAGTACTGTTACCGACTCCTAAAAGAAAAATAAACATAGGGTAAACTTCTTGCTTCATCAAGCAGTACACACAGAACGACTTGACAGTCCCAAACACAATCCTACTAACCACCCCGATGTGGTTCTCTAACGATCTCACTTGAAACCTATTTGTTTCCATAGCTATTTCTGTAATTTGCTTCACATTGGCCAACTGCCACTGGAACTCCCAGAACTCAGTGGTCTTACACATATTTGAGTTGGATGACTTGTTGGGAGTACACCCTTCACCATGGTACAATGGTAGGGCTTTCACCAACACAGTTATGTCTCGCATTTGTCGGGATTACCAAGTCGGCATTGTGGAAACACGACCACAAACTCGGTGCCAGATCCCCAAGAAACAGCAAGTCAGTGAGCATACCTCAGGTAACCCTCTGTGTGGTCATCCAATTACTCCGAGGACTGACTCCTCAACAACCCTCCTCACAGGGATTATTCTTTCTCATCACAGTGGGGTTCCGCTGCACATGGTACTGGACGATCGATTAGATGCTGAGCTTGAGACCCTGTCTCTGCTAAAAAATTATATACATATACAAGGACATTGCCTCCATCACCTTTCTATGGGTGACCATTACATTACGTCGTGACACGCCTTTCGAACTCCGCCCCCTCTCTTTGTTATTCTCACAGCTAGAACACCCAATGCGACTCTCTTGCCATCTTGCAATTCCAACAATCTGTCGTACACTCGTATCATCCTTGTACGACTCTCAACTTAACATGATTCACCACACGTAGACAATTTTATTATGTTTTATGTATTTCCTTGCTTTCTCAAAACTTTACGATTTTATAAAGTGTTAACTTACCATTTATTCCTCCACGCAAAGGTCCTAAGATTATTTCTATGTCCAACGCATAAAAATAAAGAGTTAATTAAATTAATTCCTATAAAATAAAATAACAATTACATCTTGTAGCATAATTAATTTTGCTCTTTGTTAAGGTTGCATTTATCTTTAAATGACAAACTTGTCATAAACACTAGAACAAAGTTCTAGTCTTCACAAGCACTCGCGCCCGAGTCTTATGAGCGCCTCACAGAGATAAACAACATTATCATAAGATCCATCCTACATTCAAAAGATTGTATCACACAGGTATTCACAAAACAAATTTCAATATTAAATACCCAAGATTCACATCCTTGGGACTTAAAATGAAATAGAACAGGTCAATGCATATTACATTTCCACTGCCTTACAAAATTCACATCTCAATAAACAAACATCACAATTCAAATAATTATATCACATTAACAAAATTGACCAAATGAGATCGATTTCTCTTTGGCACTACTGAATGTGAGCTCTCACTGATTGTAGCAAATGATCTTGGAATAAATTTTTTTTATATAGAATTAAATTTCTTGAATCATATTTTTCAAAATGGTATCCCAATTGTAAAATAGCCATCTAGAGAATTTTCTAAAATTCCTACAAGTTTGGCAGTACTGAATTTAACTTTCCAGTGAACATGATTCAAAGAAATTAAATTTTCTAATACTTTCCAAACTTGTTTTGAGCTTAACTTTTTACAATAGAAAGGTAACATTTTTATTTTTCTAAAAAGGTGATCCTTGCCCCTAAATTCTTTCCCTAGTGTTCCCAGTAAATTTATTTCTAACAGCCTAAGTTACAGACTCAAAACAGAGCTCAAAAACCCTTGCCCTGTTTCTTTTTAAAAAGTTAATTTAGAAATTGGATATGATAATTTTTTTAATTTATATGGTTAAAAAGCTTGTTTTGTCTAGTTTTTACAAACACGAAAAAAGAAAAGATAAGTACACAAGTGTAAATTTGGGAAAAACCGAGACATATTCCTAGTGGAACTCAAAAACAGAATAACCACTTTGTGGGTCACGGATGAACCTCGAAATGAAGTAATCTCTCCTAAGTGTCAAAATAAAAGTTTCTCCATTTTGTGTATATTTTCATTCAAAACAAATTTCATGAAAAACCAACGGTTAGATCTTCCAAAATTAGCAAAACCGTGGGGGCTGTCCAGGGGTACTCGAACCTAACAGTCACTGCCACTTCATTTTGGGGTTTGATTTCCACATGCAAGCAAAGCTTACCAATTAATTTTGGAAAAATTTGGGCATAGTCTCCTCTGTCCTAGGAGCCATTCCCAATCAATTTCAAAAATCAAAAACAAGTTTAGGCAACACATGCATCTCACACAGCCACTGTTACAGAGTTTCTCCACCCATTTCATCATTTTTCCACATGCAAACATCAAACAAAGTACAACACAACCAGCCAAAGGGGCATTCATGCTGTGTGTGGTTGAGTCCCCTAACTATTAACCACACTTAGATTGAAAATTGAATCCACAAAGAAATTTTCCTCACCTTTGGGGTTGTCGGGCTATGGAGGAGAAAGAGGAAGGAGAGGGGATGAAGGTGTAGAGGAGAAGACAAGGTAGAGAGGATGTTGGGGCAACACTAGGCTTGCATGAAAAGCTTCTAAGCTTTCAACAATGACCTCCTCCTCCCTTGTAGGGTGCCTTGGCCAGGAGAAGAAAAGAGAGAAAATAGAGGTTTTGTTTTCTAACTTAGTGATTAAGTTTTGTGTTTTGTGTTTTGTGAGAATGAGAGAGCGAGGGTTTAGGGGGGGTGTGTGTCCGTGGGTTAGGTGATGGGAGGGGTGAGGTGTCATGCTTAGGGAGTTTGCATGGGATTAGGTGTAACACCCCGTTACATTAGACATAAACCACACTAATATTTTTATTTATTTTAGTTATTATAAAATTTAGGGTAAATTTTTTGCGATTAAAAGAAACGTTTATAAAGCTTATTAAAACAATGAATTAATAAAAGTGACGTATAACATAATACAAGAATAAATACATAATTTAACAAGTAGAGAAGAATCATGTACTGGCTAGTCCTAACCCATACATTAATTATCCTAGTCAGAGCAGTACATGAATTCTACCATAACCCAACATAATAATAAAACTGGCCGGCGGAGAGACTTGGTCGCTAGGAATGGTCGTCATCTTTACGTATCCATCCATCAAGTACATACAAAGAAAAGAAAAGCAAAGGAGTGAGACTTGATTATATATATATATATATATATATATATATATATATATATATATATATATATATATATATATATATATAACGGTAGTAACTACTGTTAGTTAAATAATTATATAATAGCGGGGGACCTAATGTTTTTCTAGTCACAACCTCTTAAGCTCTTAACAACTCAATCCTCTAGACACAATATGGATCCATGCTCCCCAATTGGAAGTGATTGGGAGTACATACGCCTCAACCCATGGCAAAAACTTTCATCTTCCACAGATGAACTCAATTTATCTCAATTTAGGACATCCATTGTCCTATATAACTCAGGTGTACTCTCGCACCAATCAATGGAATGCTGAGCAGTTGTTGAGGTTGCCAAGCTTGGTCAGATGAAGTCCCCGACATAGGGTGCTCCCCCTGGCCCTTTAGTTACTTCATCACTCGACACCGTACCTCCTAGACTTCCGTCAGTGAGCCCTGCCTTTCATTCCTCAGCTTGCCAGGCTGTGTCTTTCACTATAGGCAACATGCCGCTGCATGTTCCTCTCTTAGCAATACTCACACTAGAGTACTCACAATTCACTTTACTCATCATCATTTGGCATAACATCTCTGTCCCTTAGACAGATAAACAATATATAACTAGTATACATCACCATTCACTATATCACATCTAACATCACTGGTCTCATTCACTAAGCGCCAGTACAGGATAACAACACTTCTGTCTTACAAACAGATAAATAACATTGCCAGAACACAATCATCTTATCATGTCAACACATCAAATTCATTATATCACATATGCATTGCACCACATCAAGGCATCTTATCACATATTAAGTATCTAATATAAAGATTTGTGTAACATTACAAGGCATTTAAGCAAGACATTAGATACTTGATTTTTTAACTTTACTAATCATTAATTTGATAATTAGCTAATATTTAACTAATCATTATTTGTATTAAAATCTTATTTAAAACTTGTCAAATTAAATTTATTTGTTTTATCTTTTTCTTTGTCTAATCCCTTAATTTAATTTGTAAAAAGAAACGACTTTCTAATTTATTATAAAGTGTCTCTTGTACAGGCATAAATAGATTTTTAATATTGGAAAGTTCCTTTATGGTGTGGAAGATCAAATCAGACTGCAGCCACAAAGCATAATCGGAGTTTTCCGCATATTAAGTTTAAAAGAATCATAAATATATTTTTAATATTGGCAAATTCCTTTCTGATGTGGAAGATCAGATTAGACTGCAACCACAGAGCATACTTAGAATTTCCAAAGACCACGTTCAAAAACTAGTAGTGAGAAAATCTTTTTTCTAGTATGGAAGGTCAGATGAAATTGCAGCCACAGAGCATACTCCGAATTTTCTCTAAATTTTATTCTTAAAAACTTTGTATATTTAATAAAACATTTTTCTTCCAAAAATAAATTTACAAACACCTTCTATTCTAACTTTATATTTATTTAAAATTGTAGTCTCTCTTTTTCCTTAAAAACCCGTGAGTAATTAGAAATAAAACCAAATTTGTGTCAAAACCCTATTACTAAGTGATGAAATTTAGTGTTAAGATTATCATTACAAAAACTAACAAGTTTTCTTTGCTTTTCCTTGCCCAACCCGAGACCAAAAAGAATCAAGTTGGTTTTATTTTATTTTATAAAAGTGCTTGCAATAGAAATAACTAAGCAAATTAAATACAAAGACTTTGTGAAGTTGGCCAGGAGGCCGTGAGTTTCAAAGGAAACAAAGGCACATATTTAGTGCTTGTCCTTTGGTAAAAATGTGAGGTGTTGCAGTTAATTTTTTATAAATTGTTTGACAAATTAATAAATCTAAAATATATCAACCGGGTTGAATTAGCCATTAGGCCGTGACTCTTTGAAGGCCCAGGGACTCCATGTTGAGTCATTTCTTTGTTATATTATGATACCTAAAGCTGATGCTTATCCTAATTAAAAGAAAGTGAAGATATTAAAAGAATAAACTAGATTCAAGAGACCTATATTTGATACTAAAGTGAATAATAAATTCTGTTTTCCTTTTACCTTAGAAACCAAAACAGTGAGGTTAAGAAAAACAAGATTTTCATCTCTTTAATTGAAACCAAATTTCCTGCACCAGGGCCTCTCATCATTACCGAGTTCCAATGCTAAGTCTTACCCAATTCTAATCCTTTTATTATTCCTAATTAGATTAGGTGAGGAAAGATAAAGTGATAAAAAGAAATATTGGTTCTTAACTTTCAAAAAAAAGGCCACACACATACAATGAAGCCTTTCAAGTGTCTTTTATTTTATTATCAAATCTAGTAACAAAACCCATCTTTTGGTCAGACACACACTATATCTACATCCCTGATTTTCTTTTCTTTTTAATACATAAAACTCTTTTGTGTATTAAAATAAAAGCTGGTTTTCCTTTTTTGGTTGAGGCAAACGAAGATGACAAGAGAGGAATAAGGTGATATCTTGACTTATTTCATTTGTTATTTTCCAAAACCTTAAACCTTGTGATAGTTACTTTGTTTCAAAGAAGTTTCAGGTTTATAAAACAACACGCAGCCCCTTTTTGGTCTCCTTCACAAACTGTAGCGTGAAGCAACCATGAATAAGAAGGTTTCAAAATTTTATTTACTCCCGGTCAATTATTAGACCTATATTGAATGTTTTAAAACTTAAAATTACAACAAAAAATGGTCATCGTCTCCCCTAGAGGAGAAACATTTACAGCAACCACAATAGCAAGGAAAATATAGAGAAATGGAAATACAACAAGAAATAAACAAGAAATTAAGGACATACAAGAAAAGAATCAAAGGTGAAACTGATACATCATAAAAATAAGAAGGATAACAAGTGAATCAAGGTCTCATTCCCCCCTTACCAAGAGAGTGAGTTCATCCAGCAAGGAGGAAGGGAGGAAGAAGAAATATTGCTTCAAGGTTGCTTCTTGGTGGTGGAGGAAGGTAGCTTTGGTGGTGGGTGATGGAGGTTTACTGTTGATAGTCATGGGTTTGTGAGAGAAGAGTAGAAGAAGAAGAAAATTGAGAGAGAAGGGGTTGTTGGCTGCTTCTTGTTTACGGTGAGGAGAAGAAGAAAAGAAAGAAAGAGAAGTTGTCGTGCAAGTGAGAGGAAAGAGTGAGTGAAAAAGCTTTGAGAAAGGCTATATATAGGAGAGTAGGTGAACTATTCATCACTTTTTGGCCCATTTTATTTTCTTTAATTAAATTTGGCACATGTTTATCTGTTGGGAGTGAGATAACTACGTGAGAGAGAGTAACGAGTGAGAGCTGATGGGATGAGTAAAAAAAAACCTACACGGATAAAATTTTATTTGTGTCTCCTTACACTGCCGATATAGATTTTACACATAAAAGTTTTATAATTTTTTAGCTTTTTAATCAGATAAATTTATTTTTAGTTGAAACTTTTTAGGAGACTTACATTATATTTACTATGAAGTATTAGAACTTAGAATTACATTTTTATAATTATTTTCGAAGTATTTGAATTAGTTAGGTATTTTCAGTCAATAATTTACATTAATTTCGTTTTAGCTCTATAAATTCCCAAATTTTATTAGAAATTATATTTTTATATGTATGACTTAAAAATGAACTGACTTTCTCAGTTTCATTAAGTTTTGATATTAATCCTATACTGACTGATCTGTTAGTAGTTTGATCTAGGGCGTTTTGTAAAATTTTCTCAGAAGTCTCTAAAATTTCTAAGAAAATTATCCTAACCATATTTAAATCTATAAAATATGATTTTAAGTTCAAATAATTACTTTATATTTGTTTGAGACTTATCCTCACGTTTGTCACAAATCTTAATATATATAAAGCGAGGAACTTCTCCAACATAACTTTCCCGCTCAAATTCATCTCTCATCCAATTACATACAGCATTAATTATTTGATAACTTTTCATTTTATTTGTCATTAATCATGCTTGAAGTTATTTAGTTAATACTCCTAGGAAATTACAAAAACCAGAAACTACGTGCCAGACAAACAACATTCCTTCCTTGGAAATTACTTTGATAACATTTCATAACTAATAAGAAGAGTGTCAGGTGTTCAATTCCAACAATAAAAAATGCTTGGTTCCTAATGCTATTCGAATGTGGTGCAGAGTAAAGCATTAATTATTTTGCCTGTTTTCATTTCTCTACCTTTGATATCTCCCTATAAATGGTCTTCCAACTTCTACTCACAAACCATTCTTTCTCTGCACTAACTGCAACAATCTAATTCATCTCTTATATCTTTTCATTCATGTTTTTCGCAGATGGAAAGTCTACTGAAGTTGGATGATGATATATACTATAGAGATCAAATTAAAGGTTCACCTTTCATGCAGACTGCAGAGATCATTTCACGATATGTAATCTAATATTCTTTTTGTTACACATCCTCTATATTTTTTAATACGTATTCGTACATTCACAACTATATTTTTATTGTGCAGAAGAAAATAAGGTTGCCCCTTCTGTTTTCAATAATTTTTTGCGATGAAATGAAGAATGTGTTCATTTGGAGGATCCGGGTGGTGATGAACAACAGAAGACTAGGGATATGGATAAAACCACGATACCATTGTAAGATTAATATACACCCGGGTTAATGAAATCTACACTAAATATATTTTCCTCTTATTTATTCCTTATGTTTTCATTGTAATATCTTTCTACTATACTAATTTCTAAGCTTTCTTGCCTTTCTCAGTAGCATTAGTTTAAAAAAAGGTAACTATTTTTCTTTCTTTCTTTCAAACAGTAGTTGTAGCTCTTTTTGTGATAGAATTGGATGGCTTATACAAGATGAGTTGTTCCACCTCCTGAATGAAATTGTTTCTATCACACCCATCATATCTTTGGTATGAGTTATTTGTTTCTCTTTAATTTCTTTTTAAATTAACTGTGATATTTCAATTTGAATGTTGAAGTTTTATTCCTTTTTCTAATATTGGTTTTCTAATATCTTTACTTTTCTAATATTGTTCTTCCTAACATTTGTGAACCTAGCATGTCACCCTTGATTGGACTTTTAATATTGGTTTGTACTTCCTGATTAATGTATATTGACTAACTGAGAAAGGGTATCTGATGATGTAGAACATTTTTTAAATGAATGACTTATTGCACTCTTTTATCATTGGTGTTTTGATGTTTCACACAGCATATTTACATAAATGCTAATTGTGCATAACTAAGTTTCATTGTCTCAATCAATTATTTTAAGAGGCTTATGACTTGGCAGTAACTTATTCCTTCTTTAGTTGATGCTGATGTAGTATTGACGTACTTCTTTTGGTAGAAATAAAGAAGGAAAAGGAGAAGTAGTAGTTGAAAGCCCCATAAACTAACCTTTTTAAAAGCTCTTTTTATTAAAGTTTTCTTCATTAAAAAAATACTTTTTTAAAAGCTCATTTTCTTAAAATTCTTTGAGATTTTTGTTTTTAATTTTTATCCTTCAACTACCAGTCAGCATCTCATCCCATTGCAGGAATTCTAACAAAGAAACATGAAGCTCAGTTTAGAAGAATTCGCTTCAGGAAACTGCAAATATGCAAGTAAACTTTTTTAGTTTTTAATATCATACTTTTTGTTTTATATTATTTTTTTTATAAGCTATTATGTTCCTTTGAATCAGCAAGCAGTTGCAGAACTTTCTGTTATAGCAAGTAGTTGACAGGTTCTGCTTAAAGAATTACTTTCTGTAGTTACTCCTGATCCTTAAACAGAGAAGGTACATGATAAAGTGAAAAGCTGAAGAAGACTAAGGATCATGGCAAGGGAGTAATACTATTATCAGTTTTTACATATTTAGTTTTTGCATAATTTTTACCTCCTGAGTGTCATTTTAGCTAAATGCAAATAGGAACTGAGGCACGTGTTTAACTGAGTGTCTGTAAAATTGTTTGATCTCTTTTGCTATCTACATGTTTAAGTATATCTAAGACACATGTCCTTCTTTGTTTCTTAATCCATGTCCTGCTTTTGAAAAAGAAAACAATTCAATCTATTGGATGGTTATAGTGGAATGGCACTAATGGGTTAAACACCTTTTTTTTTCTGTTGAGTTTAATAACTATGTACCTGGTGTTGTTACAATAAAGTGGTTAATTGAATTTTATGCCTTGGAATGTGGTCTGGGTATTTGCTTCTCTCATTGTTTTCTATTTTTTCTTTTCTTTCAATTTTCTGATATGCTTCTCTATATAGCTTATGACAGGTGGTAGATTAATAGATGTTTAATCATAGATTACATGCATAAGATTGTTTTTATAATAGAATTTCAATGATTACTACTAGGATTTGGACTAAAAATAAGTACAAGGAGAATATGGGCTAGAGAATTTGAGCTTTCAAATGCAAAAAGTAGGTGAAACATCTTTCATCTATGCAAAGAATTGATTTCTAAGATGCTAAATTGCTAATTATGTTTTTGGGCATTGGGAATGAGTTTTTTTTTTTTTTTCAATTTTTGGTTTGTTTAAATTGTGGTAGGCTGGTATAGCAGTGTGAAATTAGCCTATTTCTAATTATATTTTTAAATTAGCCTAAACCAAACTAAATTGCTGCCAAATTATTTCACCTCTCAGACATAAAATTCTCTTTCTCAAATCAATGTCATCTAATTTGTAAAAAGAAAATTAAAAACAACCATAGCTTTAATTCCAGCATAAGATAGTCTAAGAGTTGTCTGGAGATTTAGAAGTTCAGTATTTTTATTTTAAGCATCTATTGTGCTCATACAGTTTGTCTCAACTTACCACTTACCAGACTGTTGAGGTGGAGGGAAAGGAGTGTATGGTTTCTTCTTTTTGGTGTTAACCTTATTTTGCTTAACATTTTTCTTAGAAAAATATATGTAGCATTAAATAAAACTGACACAATGGATCAACACTTTGTATATAAAAATTATCAATTATCAAATAAATAAAAGTCATACTTGAAATAAAAGGAGAAGTGAAATATTTTCTACACTTGAAATCTATACAAAAAAATATGCTAGATAAAAAATGATTTTTGTACTTGATACGTCATAAAAGGATCAACACTCTGACTCAGGATCATTATGAGTTTGTTGTAGCTGTAGCTACTGCAACACGTTTTCTGGACATTGTACTGTCTCCAAAAGAAGATGAAGCAGTAGCTTTTCGATGGTCAATATGACATCTTATCTAACTTCTAAATTTGCATTTAGTGATATACAAAACAGGTTGCATGGTTCCAGCTTTGGAAGTGCAAACAAGCAATGGTCGAAGCTATTTTTACTAGGGTTGTGGAAGATTGTCAATTTGTTGTCACATGCTCCCTTAAAGGACTTAATTTTTACTAAAAAAGTAGGAAATAAGGAAGCTCATAATTTAGCTTCTCTTGCTTTTTCTAATAGAGACAAGTACTGGACTGATGAGGTTTCTTATCAATTGGACCAAATCATCTTAGCAGATGCAATATCCAATTCTCATTTATGATTCAGTTTCTTCTGTGTCTGGTATGAGGGAAAACTGGTGGATTTGGTTTTGCATTGTCTTATTAATTATAGTTCAGTTTATATCTAAACTGCATTATCAGCAATGTATAAAAAAAAATGTATTATCAACAAGCACGACAAATAATCCTTTTTGTGGATACTTAGTAAATTTTTCTCTGCTGAAATGCAACAAGTCAAAGTCAAGTCTTAGAATCTTTTTAGTGAAGAGTCTTTTATAATCAATGTCATGTTTGATAAGAGGTATCTTTCTTCATCACTAAACATGCGCACTGCATAATGTGACTTTGCTTCTATTTATTTTGCAGCTTTCTGGTATTCTATTATAGAGGTATCTTTCTAACGCCAAAGAATGGCAAAAACCAATCCAAGATGAGATGGTTCTCTATCAATCCTCCCAACAAATCTACCAAGAAATGAAAGTTAGATAAGTTAGTCCTTCTCAGTGGCTTTAGATATTCATTAAGAAGTAGAGGAATCAAGTATTTTTAGTTATTTATTAAGTGAATTAAATGTTGACTTCATTTTATTATCCAATTATATTTGGTTTATAATTTGGGGTTACAGTCAATGTTCGTTCCACCTTTTCCTAAGATTCCTGATGTTATTGCCTCGCTTAATGCCAGATAATCATCCAGTGTGGGATCCACGCTTCAATTTGAAGAAGTTGACTGTTTTGATATAAACAACGAGTCTGTTGTTCAATGCAAAAGGAGTAATGGGCCAGTAGAGAATGAGCTTGGTGGTCATAAGAGGAGGTTGAAGTTAAAAGTCTATTAAGATTAAAAGAGACTAAAGTTGGGTGGGGCTTATATCTGAAGATCTATTCATTAATTTTTTTTATGTACCTTTGAATGGAGAGAAACTTTTGGCTAAAAATAATGTAAATAGTTTAATTATACACCGTTATGCATATTTGTCAAACAAATTTGTACAAGCAATATGGATTGTCGGATCTACTGAACTGTGATATCTATCAGCCTATTTTTTTTTTGGAAAGCCAAAGAATCTGTCAGCCTTTCTTGAACAACGTTTTGGAATTATATTGAATGAGAAGTTAGAACATGAGTTTGTTACGAAGGAGATTAAATCAGAATTGATACATAGTCGAGGCAAACATAATTGGAAGAATTGAATATGAACTTATAGTTCTATACACTATTTTCCTAAAGAGCTTTAAGAAAAAGAATTGAATATGAAGTTCCTTGGTTTAAATTCTTAGTAAGCTAATAGAAGATGTGGTGGGCGTGCGAAATCTGGACATTTCAAAGATAGATATAAATAAATTTCCCCTTTCTTGCTTATCTTTATTATATTTTCGTGAACCAAGGAGGCTTGGTTTTTATGCAAGTCTTGCAACTTAATTAACATAATTTATTTATTTGATCAGCATTATTTTACTTAGTCTTAATAGAAAGATAAACTATAACTGAGTTATGTATTTATAACGAAATCTAGATTTTTTTTTTTTTACCAATCTCTATTTTTTTATGATCCTGGGTATGTGTTTTTTTGTGTGAAATATAATAAAAATACTTTTGCTCTCTTAATTTTAAATGCATTAATATTAAATACATTATTCTTTGATAAAAAAAATACATTATTTTTTTCCAAAGTTTCTTATATATTTAGTTTCGTTATTTTAAATCTGTCATTTGGTTTGATAAATATTTCATAATATTATTAAATCTTCACGGGGTTGACAATTAATTTACTTGAAACCATATTTATTAAATTATTAGGGTGAAGTTAATATTTTAATTCAGTGTTATAATAATAGTAATCATAATTTTAATATAATATAAATTTCTATATGAATAAAATTAATGTTTTTCTTCTAAAAAAATTAATGTTTTAAAATCAATTTTATACATTATTGTTCATTTCTTATTTAATATATTCTTATGTAAATTATTGACGATTTTAAAACATTAATTGATTTTTAAAACATTTAATATTTTTCATTTACGTTAAAATAATTATACACGTCGCAACTACAACATTTAATATTTTTCATTTCTTTTGAATTTCACTTCCGACGTATAAATTTGAATGAATTTACAATATTTTTTAAAAGAGTGAATGAATTTAAAATATAAATCAAAGTAAGTAGCAATTGATTTTGTACACAAAATCTTATTAATTTACTTGAAAACTCATTAGCCACTTTGCAAATTAATCTTAATATTAAAGATTAATGATAAATTTATATCAAGTGATACAACAATAAGCCCGTGCATCGCACGGGTCACTACTCTAGTATTGATAATCCTGTATAATTATCGTTCTAATAGTTATTTCAGATTTTCATCTGGAATAATTATTAAAATTTTCAATTATATAGAATATAAAATATTAGTCACAATAATGTGATTTAATATTTTTATTATCCTATTTGGGCTTATCAATTCTCAAAAACAAGATTAAAAATAAACAAACAATTAATTATGGAAAACGAAAATGAGGGTGTTACATTAGGTGTAGGCTTAGGAAAATTAGGAGTTTAGGTACACCGAGTTTAGTTTACACAGTGCAGTTTTACACTGTGTAATTATAACAAAATGAAATTGAAATTTTAGAAATTAAAAACATCAAATTTAGGATTTTTTTATAAAACTTTGTGTGATAAAATAAATAGTAGTTGCTTAAGTAAAATTTCATCTGTAAAGAATTAGTTCTCAGATAAAATTTGACAACGATTAATTGAACAAGTTAATTCTTATATTTGAAAATAATTGTAAATAGAATTTTGAACACAATTAGTCAATTAAACACTTATAATAGTTACTTAGATCAATTACTACCAGTAATTGATCATAGGTATTTTAATTACTCAAAACATATATTTTTTATTTTAAAAAAATAAATTTGAATTAAATCATAATTCAATCACACAAATACATATTTATTGACTTGTCATTTTTAAGGTGTTACACTCTATCTCCCTGTGATACTATCTTCAGGTCACCCCGGTCCTACAAGTATTTACAATACATTTACAATACATGTAAGATAATTAGATTAACCTATCAATACTTGAATAAATATTCACTTAGACTTAGTAGTATACCTGTCCAACCCACAACCATTGAGCTACATGATCAGCATATGATGTCAGCAATGATGTGTCCTCAAGGCCACCACTAAACACAACAGCTTCAGGTGCTTGTGGCTGTTGCTGCTCCACATGATCATCACCTTCATCTACTATTTCAGTTCTTCGACGCCTATGTGTAGATGCTGTAGGTCTCGCACGTTCGGACCGATGAACACTAGAACCACCTCTCATTTTTGGCATCTCTAAAAAAATTTATAATAAAAAACAAATGCAACCAAATGTCAAATACAAATAAAGCATCCCATAAATATAGCAATTATGTAACTAAAAACTATATAACCGATAAATACTAACATACTAAAAAAACATTACTAATAAAAACTACACTAGTCCCATGCCAAAAACAACCATTCATTCCGGAATGCCCATTATGGAATGATGGGTTGATTCCAGAAAGCATTCCGGAAATGCTATTATGGAATGAGTACTTGCATTCCGGAACGGCCATTCCGAAATGACTATCTAGAATCAACACATCATTCTGGAATGACTGTTCTGGAATGACATATTGGTTCTGGAAAGCAATTCCGGAATGGCTATTCCGTAATGCAAACGGTCTTTTCGGAAAGGCCATTCCGGAATGGCTTTCTAGAATCAACATATCATTCTGAAACTACTATTCCGAAATGAGCATTTCTATTTCGGAATAGCCATTCTGGAATGCATGGGTTGATTTTGGAAAGCCATTTCGGAATGCAAGTGCTCATTCCGGAATGGCTTTCCGGCATCAACCTATCATTCCGAAATGGCTATTCCAGGAGGCAAATACTTATTTCGGAATAGCTGTTCTGGAATGATTTGTTATACCACAAAGCCATTCTGGAATGGCCTTTCCTGAAAGACCATTTGCATTTCGGGATAGCCATTCCAGAATTGCCTTCCAGAATCATCACATCATTTTGAAACAGCTATTTCGGATCCCCATTGCAGCTCAACACCCCTTGCCCAACCCAAAATGAACCTAAGCAGCCATTAAAACACCACAAAAAAAAACGGGGAAGGGAGGAAAGGAACCTCACCTCCAAGGGGAAAAAGCTAATCGCAAACGGGAGGAGAACGAAGGGAAGGGGCTGCGCCGCGTGAGGAAAGGGAAGGGGCTACACTGTGTCAGGAAAGGGCCGCGTGAGGAAAAGGAATCGTGAGGGAATGGAATGAAGGGGATATTCCCGAGTGGTGAGGAAAAGGGGTGCAGCGTTGAGGAAAGGGAAAGGTGTGGGTTAGGGTTAGGGGTGGTAGGATATAAAAAAGGGTATTTTTGGGCATTTATTATTATTTGAGGGTGCAGGAAGTAAAAAGGAGGTGCAGGAAGTAAAGGCCTCTATTCCATTATCCAAAACAACATGATTTTCGCACCCGAGAAAGAAACAAAAAATAACACAATACAAGCTATTACTTCCTGCACTCCATTTTCTGCTTCCTGCACCCTATAAAAACCCTAAGTAGACCAATATACCCTTTGCCTCTCCCAAGCCCCACCTCCAACCAATACCACCGCCAATCCAAACACCATCATCGCATCCACCCAAGACCACCGTCGCAATGACCCAACACCATGGAAGAACCGCAAAACACCGTAACAGAAGAAAATACCACCGAATTGGGTTATTGGAAAGGCTTTTCCGGAATGAATTTTAATTTCTGGAAAAGCCTTTCTGGAAAAAAAATCATTCCGAAACCCCCTTTCTGGAAAAAAAAAATTCATTTCGGAAAGAAGTTTCCGGAAAACAACATATAATTACTTCGCCTTTTACTTCCTGCAATCCGTTATTGATATATGCACCCCTTTTTTTTTCGGAAAGAGATTTCTAGAATGAATTTTTTTTTTTGGAAAGGGGGTTCTGGAATAAAATTTTTTCTCCGGAAAGGGAGTATCGGAATAAACTTTTTTTTTTTCTGGAAAGGGGGTTCTGGAATGATTTTTCTTTTCTGGAAAAGGTGTTCTGGAATGAATTTTTTTCTCTGGAAAGGGTGTTCTGTAATGAATTTTTTTTTTGGAAAGGGGGTTCCGAAATAATTTTTTTCCAAAAAGGATATTCCAGAAAGCAAAATTCATTCTAGAAATGCCTTTCTGGAATTACGTAACTCAATCCGATGGTATTTTCCTCCGTTACGGTGTTTTGTGGTTCTTCCATGGTGTTTAGTGGTTGCGATGGTGGTCTTTGGTGGCTGCGGTGGTGGTGTTTGGATCGGCGGTGGTTTGGGTGGAGGTGGGGCTCGAGAGAGGCAAAGGGTATATTGGTCTCTTTGTGATTTTAGTGGGTGCAGGAAGCAAGAAAGGGGTGCAGGAAGTAATAGCCCACAATACGCAATCACAATTCAAAGTACATCACTGAATGGATTGGGCTTTTCGGTGTCTATTGGATCATGACGATTGATTACTAAGTCCATTTTCTAGAAGTTGATTTTACTTGTTAAAACACAATAAAACAGTAACCTGCATTTTCTATTTTGAGTGCCATAACAAAGGAGTAGGGATAAAGTAGTAAAATTGTATTTTTTTAAAAGGAGGGAGGTGCCAAGCAAAAAAGAAGTGCGAATAACAAAGGCCCATCGAGGGAGCAAGAAAGAAATATATATAGATTCACGTAATTGCTTCCTGCATCCTATAAATTGCTTCCTTCACCTACATTCCAGATTAGCTTTTCTAGGATGTAAAAGATGTCACCAATCCGTCTTATACTACCATGTAAAAGAAAGAAATAATTTTAATTTTTTTTAAAATTAATTAATCAATGATTAATTTGAAAAAAAACAATTTTTTAATTAATAAAAAGAAAAATAATATATAATTTAATTGGTTAAAAAACTAACCGTATTAATATCTTCAAAATTATTGGGGTACCATATATAGTCTCTTTCAAACATAGCCCTTTGGGAAAACTCTGGTGGGCTTCTTCTTGCCATCCAAGCCCAAAGGTGAATTTTGAAGAGAATTAATAAGCCCACTAACTTATGTTGACCTTGTTATTACTTCCAAAGGCTCAATGGGCACAGCTTGACGGGTCACTTTTTTAATGGGATAATTTGCACCTCCAAATTTACAATTACTCAGATTTCTTCCTAATCTCATGTAGCCATCGTCTCCCCAGCTAGGACCAAATGAATTCTTTACAATCCAATCTTGACCTTCATCTGAACCATACCCAACAATCAGGACACCATGATTTACTACTGAACCACAAATCCCACTGAATACACCCTGACAAAAGATAAAATTTACTAATAAGAAAATTTTGTCAATATAGAGAAAATATGCCAGAGCAAAACCACTATAAATGATTAGTGATCTTAATTTCAAAAATTGATTTTAAATAAAATCGAGTTCAAAAACAAAATTTTATCAAAAACAAGTTTGTAGTAAAATTTAACAGAGAATTTTTAACTCAACGCAAAAACTACATTTTTTTTTCACTTCAACCAAAGCAAGGGTTATTTTTGCACAATCCCATTTAATTAGGTGCTCTGATTAAATTCACGTTTAAGGGGGGAAACACCCCCTCACAAACACGATATAAAAAATTCACAATGGATAGCTAGATACAATATATGCTTTGGTAATCTTGAATATTCTCATTCTATTTATTCTATGCAGTAGACACACACTTTTCAGTCCTAGTTCATGGATAAAATTAATTTAGAAACTTACGGATATATATAAAATTAATTGAAATTCCTTGTCATCTGCGGGAATAGATTCGCTCACTGGCTGATTTGCAACGGCCTTTCTCAAGGCTGCCTCACTGTGGGAATTAACAAATTTGTAGCCATCAATAACAGCAACAACATTTTTCTGCACACAACCAAAATAATCCAATAAAAAAATGAATATAATAAGAATTAGAGTGATAACTATTTTTCATAAGCATTTATTAATTGTCATCAAATAATCAAGACTAAGTTACTTTATAACCTTATTTTGGTCACATGTACCCTCAACACCACCGTAAGGGTAATCCTTTTGGGAGCTGATGCCGCCATTCTCGATGATGTACTTGAAGGAAAGATGTATACATCCTCCTTAGCATCCTCGGGGAGAGAGGATGTAACACAATCCACCAACTCTGTTCTGATAATGAAATTAGGTCACTTGTCACTATCTTGTTTAGTGATTCCACCGCACCAATTGCTGTGAATGTCCAACAGCTCCTCAATACTTCTGCGTTCAACTTGTCTCGTACTTCGTGATGCATCAGAATGACCGGAGAAGTAAACATGCACTTAGTCCCACCTTGTAGGTTCGGTTCACAAAGTTGTGTTCATCGATGAAGCGCAGGTTGTCCTTGAAGATTTGGAACCTCTTCTCCTTCTCACCGAGTGCATTGTACACCTTGTCGTGCTTCCCCAGCCACTCCTCGTACACTGACATCACCTCCTCGTCGGTGTGCCACGTGGACTTATCCACATGAGTGTTGTAGTAGGAGATTATCGACATGTCTAAAGCCGATGAAACCGCGAAAACCATGAACAACAGCACCATTGCCATGTTCATGGTTGTGGACAATGTAATAGAACTAGAACCCATTTTTGTTGAGGAGAATGGTGAGAATGTAGAAAACATGCAAGGAACGTGGACCTTATATAGACGGACGTACAAGGTTGTATGAGATGTAATATAGACGGACAGGGTTGTATGAGAATTTTGTTGACATTTATAATAGTTATATCTTAAAAGTCATAATTAACCATGATTTGTCATTAGATGACAATGTTAAACTCTTTTACACTGTCACTACATAATTACCAAAGTCCTTTAGTGACTAAGATAAGATAGGATAGCTATTCTATTATATATTTTGTAATTTGTTATTTATTACACAAATTATCCTATTATGTTAATATAATGTATTTCTTATTCTAAGGGGAAGCTAGGTTAGGAATTCTTAAGATAACCTAAGTCTCTCTTTCTCTCTCTCTATATATATTTTACGTTGAATAAATATATATATATATATATATATATATATATATATATATATATATATATATATATATATAGGAGAGATCCACTTATACTTACGCTTTAGATTTCAAGAAAATGTATGGTGAGGATGAAGAGTAAGTCTCTTATACTTACTATTCGAGTAAGTGGATTCTCCTCATATATATATATATATATGATGAGGGATCAAGTTACTTTAAAAGTAACTTTAAAAGAGTTACTCCTTATCCTCACCATTCAACTTCTAACATCCAAATCACACTCTCAAACTTTGCAATCACTTACTTCCCCATCTTAAACACTATGCTACTAATCTAGCATTTGTATCTTATTCCTCCCACTAAATCATAATTTAACCCTCAAGAACCCTCACATATACCTACCAACTAAATTCTACAATGTGGGTAATTGATAACCTCAATTATACAGGCCTTAAATCACCACTTATACCATGAAATGTAATTAAACATGTTAAACCCGCAGGCTATTCTACTGCACCAGGAAAATGCACTATTTTGGTCTTGAATCATGTCTAAAACAAAAATTTTCAAGTCCTAATAGTTAATAGATCAATCCTACAACAATTCTAAACCACGATACACTGTTTCAACTTTCAAAACATGTGAAAACATCCATTAGAACAATAAAGCAATAATCATACTCTCAACATCTTATCATCTTACAAATATCAAGGTACCTTCAAAACTTTGTTTTCTTTCCTTTGTCAAACTCATCCTTATCCTATAAACTCAAATATTTGAACCTCTATTCTCAACCTTGATCTACGAACTCGGATCGTTGGATCTCCTTCCTTAACTAACTCAAGGGTATAACTCGTAACTTCACAATATAAGGAACATGGAAAACAACACCACTTGGACCATATTTCAAGAAATTTAGTATTAGGAGGGAAAGTCATCTTGACTGAGTCCTGAGTGTGCACCCTCACAACTCTATTAAGATTTTCTTTCTTCCTTCAAAACATCCACCTTGCTTCAAAAGCAAGAAAGATAGAAGAAGCAATTCCTCCATGTGGATCAAACGACTCATAAGACTTGAGAACAACGCATCCCCATGGAGTAAATGACTCTCATTGGGATTTAGGACAACTCGATCACCATTGATATAATTTCTCAAAATACGATCAATCAATTTTATTTTCACTGGAGGCATAGACACAGAAAGAAGTTCAGGTTACCACATGATTAAAAAAAAAAACATCATATGCAAGGCATCATTCATACGAAATGAATGACCCTACTAAGAATTGAGATATTTTATTTACAAGAATAGTAGGCTACTCAAAAGTAGACTACTTGAAACATGTCCAATCGACTCATTCTTACAAGAAAAGCAATGATAAAATAAAATATCCAACATCATTGTACAACTTGCAAGAGAATAGAATGCATAAGGCATTTACTCATAAGGAGTCAAAACAACTTGATAACAATGAGGGACAACTTACGCATAATGCATAGACTTCTCTATCACACTTAACCCATTATCCCACTATAGATGTCAAGGTCTTAAGGATTCCTTAAGGCAAAGCACAGTCTAGAGAAATAACCTTGTCTCTTAGCTTTTTGATGTCTAACTAATCTCACAATTCTATTGGCAATTCTAAAGGATACTACCTATCCTCAAGATGTCAGCATTCCCTTCTAATGGTGTCACATCAACAATCTCACATGCCTATAGTCTTAACTAATACTACATTGTCACCACAGTAGTCAATGCAAGATTACACTGTTACAAACAACTTCATATCTTACACCACTACCCACACATAGTAGGTGTAAGATCACACAACTTGCAACATACAATTTTTTTTTTCTTTCACCACTGTTAAACAATAGTCGATACAAGAGCAAGCAGTTTACTCAATCCATCCTACATTGCTATTAAAGAATAGTCAATGTGGAATCACACAACATCAACCAATTCATCAATATTTTCGTCAAGCGACATTCAAACCAATCACACACAGCACAAACAATGGTTAAGTCCACACCCCAGTCTTGGTAGGACGAACTGCTCTGATACCACTAATGTAACACCCTAAATCCAGGTTTACATATATTCTCATTTTAAAACTTATTTTAATTCAATAAGCATGTTAACTAACTTTAATTTTTTTCCAAAAACTGTGAAGTTAATAAAACATAGATCAAAATTTTATCGGATGTTTAAAACTTTTCATTAATTAATTTTGGAAGTTGCGTATCGCCGCCTCAATTATAAGTATACATGAAATAGAGATATTCATAACCCAAATATTTTCCAGAGTAATAGTAATATATACATTCCCAAAATGTATACCAAATACATAGGGTAATATAGGACAAAAGTTGAATGTACATATAAAAAATATGAAACCTAGGTCTACCCATATCCAAATACATAAAAAGAGGAAAACCTAGTCTCAGAGTAGTCATCTCTAAACCCAACCCTGCATGTTAGACCAACCTCCAAACGAAAAGTGACAAAGTTGATGAAGATAACGTCTTTATGACATCTACAGGTACTGTCACCGGTTCCTAAAAGAAAAATAAACAGAGGGTGAATTCTCTGCTTCATCAAGCAGTACACACAAAATGACTTCACAGTCGTATACACAATCCTACTAGCCACCACGATGTGGTTCTCTAATGGTCACACCCGAAACGTATTCGTTTCCATAGCTATTCTTGTAAATTATTTCACACTGGCTAGCTGCCACTGGAACTCCCAGAACTCAGTGGTCTTACACATATTTAAGTCGGATGACTTGTTGGGAGTACACCCTTCACCACGGAACAATGGCAGGGTTCTCACCAACACGGTTGTGCCTCGCATTTGTCGGGATTGCCAAGTCGGCACTGTGGAAGCATGACCACAAACTCGGCGCCAGATCCCCAAGAAACAGCAAGTCAACGAGCACACCTCAGGTACCACTCTGTGAGGTCATCCAATCTCTGATGACTGACTCCTCAACCACTCCTTCTCATCGGGTTCATCTCTTATAGGTTGGTGTGGGTTCACTGCCAAAGGTATTAAATGGTGGTCTTCCACAACGTATGTTCCCGACATACCATACGAAGATCTACTCTCCACCACCACAGTGGTCACACATTCCGACCCCATTCCTCACGAGCATATCGCTCACCACAGTTGAAGCCCCCACACAACCTTTTTCACAATTGTCCATTCAAGCTTTGTCCACGAACACATTCGTTCAACCGTCTCACACGACTTGGAGCTGGAGGTTCCTTACTCCTTTCGGTTCTCACCACAATTCGGATAATTCTATTATGTTTTATATATTTCATACCCTCTCAAATGTCTTATGATTTGATAAAAGAAAGATATTTATACTTACCATTATTTCTCCACACAAAGGTTCTAAATTCTTTTATATGTCCAATGCATAAAAATAAAGAGTTAATTAATTTATTTAATAAAATAAAATCTTACCTCCTAATTAATTGTGCTCTCTATTCATGTTTCATTTATCTTTAAATGGCAATCTTGCCATGAACACTAGAACAAAGTTCTAGTCTTCATAAGTACTCGCGCCCGAGTCTTGTGAGCACATCACAGAGGCAAACAACATTGTCACAAGATCCATCCTACAGTCAAAAGAATGTATCACACATGCATTTCCAAAACATATTTCAAATATTAAATATCCAAGATTCACATCCTTGAGACTTAAAATGAAACAGAATAGGTCAATGGATATTACATATCCACTGCCTTACAAAATTCACACCTCAATAAACAAATATCACAATCCAATAATTTTATCACATTAACAAAATTGACCAAATGAGGTCGATTTCTCTTTGGCAATACTGAATGTGAGCTCTCACTGATATAAGCAAATGACCTCGGAATTTAAAACTTTTTATATCAAATAGAAGCTCTTGAAATCTGTTTTATAGAAAGGTATCCCACTTATAAAATCAACATCTAGAAAATTTTATAAAAATTTTCTAAGTCAGCAGCCCTGAATTTTGAGTGCTCACTGAACATAGCTCAAAGAAATGTAAATTTCTCCCCCTTTCCAAACTTGTTTTGAGCTGAACTTTTTACAGTAGAAAGGTAATATCTTTATCTTTATAAAAAGGTAACCCTTGCCCCCAAATTATTTCCCTATTGTTCCCAGTAAATTTGTTTCTAACAGCCTAAGCTTCAGACTCAAAACAGAGCTCAAAACTCCTTGCCCTGTTTCTTTTTAAAAGTTAATTTAGAAATTGGATATGATAATTTTTGTAATTAATATGGTTGAAAATATTATTTTGTCTATTTTTGAATGGTTTAAAAACAAAAAATAAATATTAAGCACACAAGTGGGAATTTGAGAAAAATCGAGACCTGTTCCAGGGAAACTTGAAAACAGAACAGAAATTTTGAAAGCCATGGATGAACTTCAAGAAGAGATTTTCTCTCAATGGTGTTAAAATAAAAGTTGTTCCTTTTTGTGTATATTTTCATTCAAAACAAATTTAGTGAAAAACCAACGGTTAGATCTCCCAAAAATCACAAAACCGTGGGAGCTGTCCTGGGACACGCGAACCTGACAACCACTGTTACATTGTTTTGGGGTTTGTTTTCAACATGCAACCTTCATCAATTAATTTTACGAAAATTGGGCATGGATTCCATTGTTCCAGGAGCCTTCCCACTCAGTTTCAAAAGAACAAAAACAACAACAAGGCCAGGACATGCACTCACACAGCCACTGCCAAGGGTTTCGAACCCATTTCATCAACTTTTCATGTTCAACCATTCAAACAAACACACACAACAGCCAAAGAGGGGCATGCATGCTGTAGGTGATTGAGTCCCCTAACTCTCAACCACCCTTAGACTAAAAACTGAATCCACAAAGAGTCCCCTCACCTTGGGTTTTTGGTTTAGCTGAGAGAGAGGAAAAGAAGATAAGCTGTTGGTGATGAAGAGAGGACCTTCCAGCTTGCATGCAACCAGCCAAGCAACAAAAATGGCTTCCCTTATCCCTTGGTAGCTCTCGGCCAGTAGAGAAAAAAAGAAAGAAGAGAGCTTCGGGTGCAAGGAATGAGGATAAAATTTGAAGTTTTTCTATTTGCACCCACCATTCCTCTAAGGACATCCCTCTTTCTTTTTTTTTCCTACAACATACGGAACTCACGTAAAAGTTTTAAAAATCTCACAATAACACTATGGTCCATAACAAAACATAGAAATTAAGTTAATTATTATATCAATCAACATAATTTAAATTTAGTTGGCTCTTTCATTATTAATTAAACACTTAATCATACAATTAAGAAAATCACAACGTTACAATTCTCCCCAACAAAAAAATTTTCTAATTAAATCTATCACGTTCATACTTATTAGGTAGTAATTTTCGGGGTGTTACAGAGAGACTTAAAAAATCAAATCTAAATTTGAGATACTAAAAACAAAAGTGACCAAATTTGAAGGACAAAAAATATATTTAAGCAAAATAAAAAAAATAGAATGAGTGTTTAATAATAATAAAAAAAAAGATAGCGTGAGATTAGTCAGGAACTTTGATAGAGATTAGTCGTCAACAAAACTGATGAATATTTCGCACCAATAATGTAGTAACAAAAAATGATAAAAATTATTACAGTTAATTAAAAAATACTATAATTTTTTGCTATAAAAGATATTTCCTGCTGGTGCAATTGGTAGTGATGAAAGAAATTTTTTTCTTAATTCTCTTTGTGCACAAGGGAAGAAAGAAAATTATTTGGATACAAAGAATTTGGTGATTTATATGTTCCTATTCTCTTTATTATGCTTTTTTTTGCATGTAGATTGGTTTTTATTTATTATAATTATTTAATGTTTTTTAGTAAAAAGATTTAATCTTTCAAAGAGAGACACGTCTCGTGACTCTTGGTGAAGAATCACATCTCATGACTGTTGACAAGAGTCACATGTCATGAATTTTGGAAAGAGGAATGCTAACGACACTCTCTCTAACACTCTCTCACTAACACTCTCCCCATGATTGGTTAAAATTGGTTGGAAATCATCAATTTTGGTGGATCTCACTTCTAGATTAGGAGAGAGAATCATTAAATCATAAGTGTGACCCACCAAAATTGTGATTTTTCAACCAAGTTGAACCAATCATGGAAAGAGTGTTAGAGAGAGTGTCGCTAGTATTTCTCTTTTGAAAAAGAGTCATATCTCATGCTTTTGAGGAAATGTCACATCTCATGTCTCTTAATAAAAAGTCACGTATATTCATACTTATACTTTTATATGAATAGACATATAATTTTATGGAAGGATACAACTTTTTATTAATTTTGAAAATTTCTTATATTTACAACTAATAAAAAGATCATTTTGAAACAAAAGAGAGATAAAAGATTAAAATAAAACAAAAACATAATAGAAAAGCCAAACAAAATAAAAAATAAAAGTTAAACGAATAAAGTATATATTGATTTTATCACAATAATTAGGTTAAATTATTCTTTTGGTCCCTTAACTTTATTTTTAGTTGCATTTTGGTCATTTATCTTTTTAAAGTTACAAAAAATCCTTTAAGTAATTTTATTTTTAACATGTTTGTCCTTCTGTTAGTGACTGTTAACTTAGTGGATGGAAAAATAAAATTACTTAGAGGACTTTTTTGCAACTTTAAAAAGATAAAGGACCAAAATATAACTAAAAATAAAGTTAAGGGAAAAAAAATAATTTAGCCTAATAATTATTATCAAGCTGTTAGAAACTTAGAATAAAAAGAAATTACAGGAAACTGGATCCCAATATTCCATTCACTGAATCACTTTTTTAATAGAAGTGAAGTCCTCAACGCTCGATTATACTTGCAAGGCAATCATGAAAGCCTGAAGATTTTCTGAAACGAGAAATCTAAAAAGGTAAAATAAAAAGAAAAATGAAAGAAAGGAAAAACGATTTGATCAAATGGCAGTGAGTGTACACCGTACAAGATTCAAAACTTATATCATGCTTATCAACATGGGAAAGCTTCATTAGTTTACTTTAAATTTTAGAAATCAAAGATTCCTTGAAGAGTCCATCATTGACCTCCCATGACGAAACGTACCGTGTTTTACAACGTCACGTCTCTGCAATTCGTATATGTTTATGTATTAACTTAATAAATAATAAATTCACCAAAAAAAAAAAAAAACTTAATAAATAATATTTAAAGAATAATTTAATTTATTAAAATGAATTTAACAAATAAAGTAGTATAAATGTCACTGTAAAAGTTTTTACATCATTAATCAATCAAAAATTATTATTGATATAATTTTTAAAATAATATTTATTATAAAAGTTAACAAATATGTTTATTGCTTTTAATTATATACAGCATATTTTATTAATTAAACATTGGAAGTCAAAAAATTTATTATAAAAATCAACAAATATATTTATTGCTTTTAATTATATATATATATATATATATATATATATTATTTATTAAACATTTGAAATTCCTTTTTTTTTTTACTGAAATTAATTATGTTCATTTTTCTTGTAATTTAAAAAATCTTAAGCATTTTTGTTACGAACTAAACTTGAGGTCTAATTCGAATAATGAGTTATCTCTGTCCAAAGTGTGTCTCAACACAAATTATAGATTGATCCAAATACAAGATTCTTATAATGTAATATGATCAGTAGGTCATACTTCAATCTAGAATGAAGTTACTTTATTGTTACATCTATAGTTCAAATCATTTCAAACTCTTGTAAATACAATGAATATTAATATAGTAGTAAATATATATTACATATTATTACTTTGATCCTATGGATAAAAAAAATATTATTACTTTGGTAGAATTATTATTGACTTCAACATAATAATATCTTTTGCAAATAACAACTTATTGCTCATGGTGTCTCGATTGTACTAGAGAGTTCTACCGCTGTTTGGAGATCTTAGACTTTGATTCATGTGTAAAGACACTTCGGTTAACTTCAATAAAAATTTGGTCAAAGTTAATGGTTGTATCTCAAATGCATCATTATTAATATTTATTTATACTTTATTTAAATTTGACAATTAATCATAATAATGGAAATGTCACATTAACTCTAGGGCCTTGTTCACACTATTTCATAGCTCAACTCTAGATCATCACTTCCTACTTTTTGATACAGTACGTTTTCCGATAAGATTTGTTGGAGATTCCATATCGACTAATGATAGGACTAAAATATAGTATATAAATCTTCACCTTACAGATCGATTTTGTAGGATTGAATTAGGTCTAAATTCATATTCTAAAATGGGAAAAATCCAATAAGATTACTGTAATTGTAGAGGCACATGCATGAGAGTCATAAGGCAGGCATTTGTTTGTTTGTTTCGTTTTGATTTGTTTTTTTTTTTTTTTAAGTATTCTCTTCTACTTTTTGATCTATGGTTCCTAGTGTTAACTTTTGAGTTGAGTCTTAATTTATCATTGTTTTGTTGGAATCTGCAAACCTTTCAAGTTAAAGCTGGTTTGCATCCCATATTAATGTTTAGGAAAACCCATATATATTTTGAAACCCATGACAAGGCATCTTCTCATATCAGACCCCACTGCAAAGTGCAAACATGAATAATTTCTTCCTGCCTATTTATCTCCTCTAAAATTTCTAATTTTAGAATTTATAACGAAGAAGGATTTTGTTATCCATCTCTCTATCAGCTAATATACATATGCTTTGAATATTTTTGTTGTTTAGATGACTTTTGTTTTGGTTGAAGCAACGAATAGAATTTGCTTCACATAGTGTACGTGGAAAATAATATACCTTTGACTATTGCCGTAGGAAAAAAAAATATTCTACGCAAAAGTTAAATCTAAAAATATTCACAATAGAACGACACTGAATATTGGCATGGAACAAAGGCAGTCGCAAAAGAAAAACAAAAATATTCTACTTTATTCCGTTTTTTTCTTTGAGTTTTTCAAAACAACCTAGTGATCAATTTGGTTTAGTCTAAAGTATAAACAATCAATTGGTATCTTAAAAGGCGTGGATAAGTTTGTATTTATGCCAAACAACAGTTCGGGATCACCTCATTTGACAAGTAAGGAGATTCCTCCATTCAATAAACAAAGAAAAAAAAAAAGAGATTCTGAAAGAAAAAAAAAATTCACAGGGAAGGAAAGATGTCTTTGAATCATGCTATTTTTCCTGTATCATGTAGTCATATCCTCACCCTATATTATTAAGTATCAAGAAAACATTGGAGTGGAAGGTAAAGGAAAGAGAAAGCACTTGATCCCTTTATTCTATGGCACAGCACAAGCATTCAAAATGTTTTAATATGGTACAAGTTTACAGTTACTTTTGGCTTTCATTACAAGATCTACAAGTCAAAGTGATAATTATTTAATGATAAAACTGTTGCTAGGAAAAAAACAAGAATAAATGTTTTAAGTATTTAAAACCTATTTTCATAATTGAAATTCACATTTGAATTATTTTAAAGTCAAATTATAACTGAATATTATTTACCCTATTTACTCTTTAACTTATTTTAATAACCGAAATCCACATTTGAATAAATTTATAAATTAGTTTCTGACCGTTCAAATTATTTTTTCGATTTTATATATTAACACCTGTCTTTATTACGTATTTAAAAGTGATAAGTTTTTATTATAGAAAAATATTTATTACGATTCTAATAAAATTTTATCACTTCTAATTACTTAAAATAAAATAAAACTGATATTAACATTTTTTTTTAGTTTAATAAGATTTTTTTTTACAGAAAGTTTAATAAGAGGTTAGTGTATGATTGTTTAGTGTTTACAATCGCAACTCATCAGAAATGATATTTTGTATATTTTTTGAGTAATTATTATAAAAATCAATAAATTATTATACTCATATTCTTGTGATTTCATGAGATTGTATAAAATTTTCTTATTATTTTTATTCTTACACTTATCTCTTTAATTATTTAAAAAATATTATACTGACATCTTTTATACATTATATTAACTTTTTTAATTATTTAAAAAATATTATACTATACTTCATATAAGAAAATTTTTTGTAAACATTATAAAAAATAGAAAAAATTGTGTAATTTTACTGAAATTTAAAAAAAAAAATTCAGAAGTAATATATTGAAGGGAAAATAAGAGATTATTTGGGAGAAGCTAAGACAAAAAGCAATGCTTGAAAGTTGAAGAATCCCATGTGACTTGAGAGGGAGGGTATCTATGTGAGGTTGGGGGCCCCCCACTTCCCCCATCCATTGTTGTTGTGCATTAAAAGAAGTTAAAGGGTCAACTCTCTCTCTGTATGTGCCTGTCTGTCCCCAACCCAACTGACCCTTTACACCCCATTCATCAAAAATCCAACGGCTAATCACAACCTTTTGACCTTCCCACCACATTTGTCTTCAACCCGTTAAGTGGGACCCACCCAAAGATCCATATCGTCATTTAACAAATTTCATTTGCAGTTAGGTTTGACTCTTGACATCCGATGACCCAATCCCTTTGACTAAAATAAAACTAAACCCCCTCAATTCCTTTCTTCCTTATTACACCCATTTCACATAGAAAGAAATTTAAAAGAATTTTATTTTTTATTTTTTATTCAACCCCATGATTGTTATAACTAGAACTAGAATGGCTTATTCCGAAAGAAAAAGAGAATTGGAACTTGTTCTTCACTAAGTTGGTTTCTCTTTTTTTGATGTTACTATGGCTGTGAGCGATGGCAATGCGATTGCGGTGCAGGAAGCAGCCTCTGCGGGGATTCACAGCGTAGAGAAACTCGTGAACATGATTCTGAATCAGCAGAAGGGTAACGACGGTGGTTCCGAATTGGAAGCTGTTGCTGACGTGGCCGTGAACCGCTTCAGAGAGGTTATTTCGCTCCTCGACAAACCAACAAGAACCGGTCACGCTCGTTTCAGAAGAGCCCCTACAACAGTGCCACCTGTCCCTGTTGTTCAGTTGCAGCAAACGGTGGTGGATGATTCCAAACACAAACTGCAACAACAACATAAGACAGAACAAAAACAAACTACCTCTGCTTTTAAGGTTTATTGCCCCCCTCCTCCCCTGCCTCAAAATCAAAATCACCAACAACAACCTTTTGTTTTTCCTCTGCTTAAGAATGAAGCAAATGGTTCTACTACCAACTCCTATGTTTCTACGTTAACTGGGGACACAGAAAATTTGCAACGGTCGTGTCGCTCTTCCGGGTTTCAAATTTCTCACGTGTCACTGCAGGGGGGTTCTTTTATGCGTAAACCACCGCTTTCTTCAAATTCTGCCAAGAGGAAGTGCAATTCAACGGGTTTTCCTCATGTCAAGTGTGGATCGTCCTCTACGCAGTGCCATTGCTCCAAGAAAAGGTATCATTTAGGTGTATATATTTTTTAATTTATTTGTTTTTTTTTTCTTGAGGATAAAGTATGTTTTTAGTGTCTCCGAAACATGTGAAGGTCATTCTAAAATTTTTCGTCTCATTTTAGTCTATTTAAAATTTTAATATGTTATTGTTAATCAAATATGTTAAATTTGTAGAGACCAATTTCAAATGAGTCACTAACAGATTTAACGTACTGGATAAACGATAATTTTGAAAAAAACCAATTTCAAATTTCATATATTATATTTTAGAAGACTAAAAACATACTTTTATCTTTTTCTTGATCTTGGTATTGTTGACGCTATTTTGTTAAGTTACATGAGGTGCGTGATGTCATAAGGTTTTAATAATGGAGCAGGAAATTGAGGTTGAAGAGAGTGATTAGAGTGCCGGCTATTAGTTCCAAGACTGCTGATATCCCACCCGATGAATATTCGTGGAGAAAATATGGACAGAAACCCATCAAAGGCTCTCCACACCCAAGGTATGTTGATGTTCTTGCACCATTAATTCATTTGCTACCTCTGCATTTCTTAGTTGGAGAAAACTTAGATACAAGACATAGGTAAGTGTTTTTGATGCAATTCATAAATTGAAATTGAAGTTTTATTTCAGTAATTCGTATAATAAAAGTTTATATTAAAATTAATTAGTATAAGTTAGTGAAGTAAAGACTTCAATTATAATTAATTAAAAAACAATTTAAAAACACATAAGAAATTGCTTCTAACTTTTTTGAAGAATGAATTTTAATTTTCTGGTGTTAAATTTTCACATAATCATATCATAAGATGTAAAAAACTTGAAATTATCTCTTCTTAATATATAATTAAATAGGTATGACCATATTAAAATTTATGTATTTAAAAAGAGAGATACAAACACAAGATTTTCTCATGATATGTTTCATGTAAAAGTTCAACTTAAGAGAATTCATTCCCAACTTCTTTAATCTATCGTGCTATTTTACAAGTTAGAATAGTTATATATTTTGAAATTTGAAAATCTATCGTGCTATTTTAGACCTGTTTCTGAAATGTGAATATGTTATGTTGGACATTGGCAGAGGTTATTACAAGTGCACCAGCGTAAGAGGCTGCCCAGCACGCAAACACGTGGAGCGTGCTGTGGACGATTCCAACATGCTCGTTATAACCTACGAAGGAGAACATAATCACTCGCAAACCGCTTCTGAAGTGGCAAATGTTGTCCTTGAATCATCTTAGTCAACCTTAAGACTAGTGCCGATGCTTTAGTTCATATATAGGGTTTCTTAATTCTTATGGTCTTTGTCTTTCTTAATTTTTTTTGCCCCCTCCTCTTTCCTTGAAGTAGTTATTTTAAAATTCATTGATATACTTAATTAAAAACAGGAGTATTGGTTGGTCGACGTCTTTGTAAGACTTATTAAAATAGTAAATGTAAAGAAATTAAACATCACACAGAGATGTTGAGTTCAGATGAAGTTTGTTGCATGGAGATTTTTGTTTTGATGGATATTATTTAATTTGGTTGCATATAGATAACGTGTCTTGTCTTAGTGTGAATTTGATTGAAAATGGGGACAGGAGAAGGGGTAGGTGTATAGTACTGCCACAAGGGCTGGAGAAAATTGTTGCATTGCTTTGATTTGATGTGTGGATTTCGTGGGATTTAAGTTTGAAAGTTGATGAGGAAACCTCTCATAGTCATTGGTGAAGCACTACGCGTGATTCTGTTTTTGCATATTTACGTTTGAATGAGTGAATGGATTGAGAAATTTTTACAACCTAACGAGAGGTTTGTTGACTTTTAGGGATCCTGACTCGACCTAAATTGGCACCAAATGACAAAGTCAGAATGTCAATTGTAGGAGTTGAAAACTTGTTTCTCAATTGTCTGGTCGTTTAATTACAATATCCTACTTAATGGCCAGGCTTTTCTATTGTGAGATTTTAAATTAGGAAAATGCTTTTAGTACGAATTTGTGTGGTACAAAGTACAAACGGTGTATATAAAGAGAACTGGCTTGATTTATGTCAAAGTTCTTTTTTTTTTTTTTTTTAAAAAATAACATGGATTAGTAATGGCTTCGTCATAACATCTCACTGCTTAAATGATCTGTTTCTAAATTCTATCTATTGTGTTCTTTTTGTCTTTCCAATTAAAAAATAATAGATAATTGAAATTTAACACACTTTGTCTTTCTTAATTATTAATTTTTTAAAGTGTCATTTTTAGATAGAAAAATAACAGGAACAGACAATTTAGCTCTTGTAAACCCTTTTTTTTACCACCTTTCACAATATGTGAATGCAAGAGAACATATTTGCCAGATTGCTGATTATAATGAGTATTTGTTTATCCATTGAATTCATGTTCAATGGAGAAAACACATAAGGCACCAATTCAAAAGCAACACACTATTTACTTTTATAAAAACTTTGGTTACCTTTTTTTAAATGGGAAACCAAACAAATGGAATATCAAGAAAACAAACATATGACATGAGAAATGAATTATAAAACATGATGCAATTTAAAAATATTATGCTCAGGGATGGAACCAGGAAAAAAAGGTTAGGGGGGCAAAAATTTAATTACTAAATTTCTTTTTTTTTATCATTAATTAATTGTGAGTTTTATTATCATTTTCCATAAAAGTGAATGCATTTATTGAATTATTAACAAAATAAAATATACTCATTGGTTGAAAAAAAATATCTTTAGAAAAATAATCACCACTTAAATCATTTAATGCTATGCGTAGTTTGGAAATAAAATTAAAATTTATGATACTATTAATTAAAATTAACTAATTTAACCACTTTCATTGATTTTGATAAATTAGATATTTCTTATATATAAAATAGGAGATAATATATTATAAGCAAAATCAACAATAAATAGTTTCTATTATTAATAACTTTTTAAATTAGTCTAGCAAAAAATAAAAATATCATATATCCTATAAAAGTAAATATAACTATTTTTTATGCAACGACAATACATTTTTTTTTTCTGAGAGGATGCAACGACAATACATAAAACAATGAAGCATTTCTTTTGGTATATAATTCAAATTATATTTAGTAGTTTGGGCCATTAATTATATCACGTGAGTGCTTATTATATGGCCTAATTGGCCTCATTTTGTTCTGCGAATTTTTATTTTTGTTTTTCTATGAATCATGAATGATAAAATGACATAGGCAAACTAACGCAGTGGCTTTGGACCCAATGTTGGAGGGGGCAGATTTTTTCTTTCAACTGCAAATATTAGGAGGTTCTGATATTTCAGGGGGGGCGACTGCCCCTGTGATCTCCTACCTAGTTCCGTCCCATTTATGCTAATTACAACGCATAAAATTAGTATAATATGAATATAAAAATATTAAATTAAAAAATATTTTAAAACTTAATATAATTATTATAAATATATAATAAAAATATTTAATGTAATTATTGTGGTATCTCCATTAGTGTAGTTATAAAAATTCAATGAATAAAAAGAAAAAAAGTATTTAAAGTATAACTAAAATTATTCAAAATATTCATGAAATATCTTGCACAAAGATGTATTTGATACAAGCACTGTGAAATATTTGAATTTTGACAATGTTCTGACTTTTCATTATTGAATTTCGTATTGTTGATGTTCGTGAGAATAAGTAGAAGATATTCTATACGATAAAAAAAATAAAAAATAGTAGAAGAAGATACTGCTTAATTTATACGCCCAATTGTTTACACAACAGAAGCGACGGCAAGGACAGTGGAAAACAACAAATTAGGAAGTTTCTCTTACACTCACAATTTTCTTCATTTTTAGAGACTAATTTATAACATGGAACTACGATTTTTATTTCCTAAATTTTAATCTAGATATGAATGGCCGTTGTGAGTGAATTTCATGTCACGTAAGCTATGCAATCCATTCGTGAGAAATAGAACTTTGAACACGAGAAACATTAATTTTGAACGTTTCCCTCTTGTATTTGGTTACGTTGCCAGTTGGAATTACCTATCACCTTTGAGGATGATATATCCATGCATCATTATGGATAGTTGAATTTGAATTGAATCTTAAGAATTTTTATACGACTTTAGGACGATACAGTAGGTTTGTTTTGGTTCAACAGTCAACACTCTTTTTGGATCACTACGAAGACTTTTTACAGTTTTATTACGTATTTTTGTTGCGTGGTTTTAACTCCAAAAATGTATCCTTTGGTGTTTTTTTTCTTCATAGAAACGAGCAGATCCCATTTCATTTGTTCTATGTCAAAGAAAACGCCATTTTCAATTATAGTCATCCTATTGCAAGACTAATGCTTTGTTTAGTTTATAAAAAGAAAGATAAAGGAAAGAAAGTGAGAAAAAAGAGAAGATCATATTATTATTTAATGTAAAAATTATGACTCATCTTAAATTAGGTACATGCCTTAATTGCATTTAATAATTAAAAATTAATTATACATAACTTAAAATAATACTCCCTCCGTTCCAAATTATATGACGTTTAAGGTTTTTGCACAGGTATTAAGAAATATAATTAATTTATTGAATTTCATTGAAAACAGGTAATTTTCTAATATACCCTTTATCTATCTAATTAATTACTCATTTACTCCTACTACACGGTACTCCACTAATTATAACAAGTTCCCATGATAATGCACTTAAACCCGTTGAATCCTTTCGACTTCACCTCTGCACCTAATTGCTGGCCTAGTGCCTCTTTAGTTTCTCCCTGATACGTACCAATATACTCACCTCTGCACAGATATAAATGCACAGGTAAATGCATATAGCCTGGGAAAGAGAGATTACGAATTGCAAAGAATATTGTATTAATGCATGGAGTAGTATTGATTAGGGATAGTTCTGGAAAAAAGTATTTAATGCAGCATTGGTTTTGTAAAATGTCATTTATTTTGGAACAAATTTTTTTCTCTAAAACGTCATCTATCTTGGAACAAATTTTTTTTCTCTAAAACGTCAGATAATTTGGAACGGAGGGAGTAAGTACTCCCTCTATCCCAAAATGAGTGTCGTCTAGGTTTTTTTACAAAAATAACCTTATTAACATTGCATTGAAAAATTAAAGTGACATTATTAGGGGTATTAGTGAAAAAAAGTAATTAATATTGCATTGAAAAGTCAAATGCAACACTCATTTTGAGACAAATTTTTTTTTCAAATGCGACACTATTTTTGGACGGAGGAAGTACTATATATGTTAATTGTGTAAATATATTATGATAAGTATTAAAAATACATTTTCTAACACACTCTTTCTTAAATTAAAAAAACTCTTTCTTATATATACTTTATTATTGATTAAAATTTATTAAAAATTACAAAATTAAAAAAAGAGACTCATAAAATAAGAAATAAAACCCAAAAATTTGTGATTTTTAATAAATTTATTAGGATAAAAGGAAATAAAATAAGACAATAATTTTTTTGCTTGGGTAACATCAAAGTAGAAATATCCTCCGGCATCCAATATCCTCCTGGAGTATTACGTTTTCTTTTTGGTCTCACAATGAATATTGTTTTTTTTTTTTGGACAAAATTGAATATTGATCTCTCTTTGGGTCAATACATTGAATATTGGGTTTCAATTATGATTAGACCCATAGTGAGGTAGCTAGGTGATATAACTTGACGAAGAAAGCCCAATTTAATCGAGTTTAGAGAATTCTTGCAGCTGGCCCACAGGCTTTTTATAATGAACTATTTGGGCAAACATTATATTGGTAATTCAAATCACATACTCTAACACTCTGTTTGTTATGAGAGAAATAGAGAGAAAGGAGAAGAAAAATTCACCTTTTTAGCATAAGTCTCACATCTCCTACACTCTACTTTAATTCAAATATAACCCTCCTATTTTCATCCTCTACATCAAATAGAGCTTAAATCCAATTATCATACCTAGTTAAGTTATATGCCTTCAAAAGGCAACGTGCAATGTTCCCATCCCAACGTAATACTGCCTATATTTTCATTGGAAATTTGGAAACATGTTTAGACAAATGGGACAAGAGAAGCTAATCAAATTTGGAGATCTACCTAACCTTGGTATCATGTTTCATTGTTTCTCTTTTAACGAATAACTATGGGAGAAAATAATTGGTGGATTAACATGGAAAGGTGTTCCTGCCTCAAATTGCGGTGGATTTGAACTTGCTGGAATGCTTAAAGATTAATCATTGCAGCAATGAAAGTAACTGTAAAGACATTATAACACAAAAGTCAAATCAAGATGGAGAATGCAAAAACAAAGAAAAAAACTAACAAAGTAAAGGGTGAAAAATAAACATTTGCATTAGATGGGTGAAGTTCCTGCCTCGTGGTGTGTTTAGTATCGAAAATAGATTTTCTCAGGTTAACACATAATCATATCGTATGAAAGTTTTGTATTTAATTATTTTTCTTAAATATACACAAATTTTAATAGAGATAGATATAAAACTTTTACATGATATAATTGTATGTGAAAATTGAACATGAAAAGGATGGGGAGTTGCTATTGTCACCCCACTATTTGCTACTCTCACCCTTTAATTTTTCAAAATTCTTTGAAAAGACATTTTTACCCCTACAAGCATTTCTCCACATCCCCTCCCTTCCTTCCTCCTTTTTCCGTTTAATAATGTACAACGGAATCATATTTCTGTTGTACATTATTAAACGGAATCACATTTGTGTTACAGTATAAGGGGTGGCAAAAAAATCCACAACGGAATCACGATTTCTCGTACAAAATCACAGCGGAACCGTGATTCCGTTTTGGATTTTGTACGTGTACAAAATCGAAAACGGAATCACGATTCCTTTGTGATTTTGTATGTGGAATCGTGATTCCGTTGTGGATTTTGTACATGCGTACAAAATCCAAAATTGAATCATGATTCCGCGTACAAAATCACAACGGAATCATGATTCTGTTGTGTTATATGAGGGTGAAAAAAAATCCAAAGCGGAATCATGATTCCACTATATATGTTGCATAGCGGAATTATGATTCTGTGAGAAGGGCAATTTTGGAATTAAAAAAACCACCCACGTGGGTGGTGAGAATAGCAACCCCAAAGGATGGTTTTGCATTTGGCACCAGCTCCTCAAGCCCATCATTGGAATGGGCGAATGGTGGTAGTGGAAGTCTGGAACTAACTGTGTTATTCCCTTAGCCGTCAATGTGATGCCACGTGTTCAAAGAATCTCTTGGGTCGTGATTTGGTTGGTTGGGCTCTACTAGGGGTGGAAACAGGCCAGGCTTTGGCGGGCCTGAGCCTGGCCTACATCATAATTATAAGTCTGGGCATGACCTATTTACCTGTTATAGACAATTTTTTAGGCCTTAGCCTGGCCTGTTTAAAAGTCTGGCCTGGCCTGAAAGCCTGTTTACATGGCCTGTTCTATAAAAAGGCCTATAAATAGGCCAATAAGCCTATAAGCCTAGCTAGGCCAACAAGTCTAAATAGGCCAACGGGCCTTGTTCATCACGTAAAATATTCAATATTTTCTAAAGACTAATATTAAATATAAATATTACATATATTATATTAATGTAATATATATAAATATATAATATTATATATATTATTATATAGTATTATATAAACAGGTCAGCCTATTAGGTTTCATATGCTTTTTTTAAAGCCTGAAGCCTGGCCTTTTTAATTAAAAAGGTTTTTTAAAAAGCCTAAGCCTGACCTTTTTAATAAACAAGCCAGGCCAGGCCAGGCCTTTGGTGGGCCAGGCCGTAGGCCCCCAACGGGCCGCCTGGCCTATTTCCACCCCTAGGCTCTACTCAGTTCAAAGGGTGAACTTGGGAGAAAACTTTTTATTTTCCTAAAGGAGATAAATTGCATTACATATGATACAAATTCTAAAAATTCTAACTATTTTTTATTAAAGGATATTTTAAAAAAGCCAGTTAATAATTTAAAAAAAAAGGAAATAAGTTTGTTTAACATCTTAAAGGTAAAAATATTTAGGCTAAATTACACTTTTGATCCTTTATCTTATTTTTAATATTCATTTTAGTCCATCATTTTTAAAAAAAAATTCATTTTGATCTTTTATCTTTTAAATTTGGATAAAATTGATCATTCTAAAATAGTGATCTTTCTAAATTTGCCTATTTAAATAAAAAAGAGTCATAAACATGGTAAAAATTGCAAAAAAAAAAGGTTTTTTTTTTAATAAAAATCGCATGAAAAGTGAATTCAACGCAACTAGAAAATACAAAAAACTAATATAAGTTTTTTTTTCTAGTTTTTCGTGCGACTCATTTTTCACATAATTTTCACTATGTTTATGGCCCTTTTTAGTTTGAACAAGAATTGTGTTTCATAGTTTTCATATAGGTAAATCTAATGGGACAAATTTCACGTCTTGAATCGATAAAAAGTTCAAATTCTTGTTCCAAAATTGAAAATGATCACTATTTCAAAATAATCAATTTGACCCACATTTAAAAGATAAATGACTAAAATGAATTTTTTGAAAGATGAAGGACTAAAATGAATCTTAAAAATACGATAAAGGATCAAAATCTATTTTAGCCAAATATTTAATACCTTATTTTTAAATAATTAAAATAATTAAAAAATAATGGAAATATAATTGTTGCACAAAAAACGTCTTTGATGAAAAAAATTTAACCAAACAAAATATAAGCAATTCAAAGAAAAATCTCTTTTTTATGAGAAAAAAAATTACAAAGATAAACACCTTTCATAATTAACTCTATGCTTTACAAGGAATTTAATCTTCTTGTGATTTCTTCTAAGTTGCTTTTCTTGAATTTTTAATTTTACATTCATACGCACCTATTTATATTACAATACAAGGTAATCACAATGCTTTTGAATTCGAATTCTAGATATGCAGCTGCATTAGATATTTAGAAAGAAAGTTTTTTTTTTTTTTTACCTAAAGTGGTCTTACTTGACTCTGAGCAAGATTATCATTCATGAAAGATACCTTTAGTCTATAAATCACCAAGTGCATGGATCAACTGGCGTGGGGTTGTTCCAGCTTAACTAAAGGTCTTGAGTTCAAGTCCTGGGTATACAACTACGTTAAATACTTGAAGGGAGAGCTTTGCCGCCCATAGTGATCCTACCCGACTTAAACAGGATTGCCTCCAGTGAAGGATACCTGTGGTCTAGACTAAAAAAAAAACACCTTTAGTCTATAAAAAAAAAAAATGCAATACAAGCTAAAGAGTTATTGGTAATGGAGGATACTTATTTCTAACTTCTAAGTCATCTCTAATAAGTGTTTTTATCCATTTGCTAAGAACAAAAATGGTAATTCAAAATAATTATTGTAATTATTTTTTTATATCATTATAGCTAGATCAATTAGTTGAACATGGTACGTGAGTTATTATAAATCCAATTTTCGAGCATTGCTAAACATCCAGGATTTTTTTTTGTTTGCTTTCCGAAAGTTTAGGTAAGTTGGATCCTGGTGGCTCACCAGGGTCAAGACAGACTTCAAGACTCAATGAGTTATAGATTACCCATCAACAAGGTCCTTACATCAATAGCGGAATCGAACACACATCCTTGTGGGATATGAGTCCATTTCTTACTAACCGAATTAATTTTTATTGGCAGGATTATTAACACGAATGGTAGTGGGCTCACTTAAATAACCATTTTTTTTAGAAGGTGTTAACTATTTTATTTTATTAAATAATGGCTGGCAGTAAGGAAAGTGAATTGTATCTTGAGAAAATTGATCTATAATATCAAGCGATCAAATTCTGAAATCATCATTTTAAAGTGAATCTTACCTAATTACTGTCCCAATAATTAGTCACATAGTTATTATCTTTAGAGGTGGCTTTATTTAACTTCTGTCCCAACCCAAGGGGATGCTCAATTAAAAAATATGTCCTAACCAAAATAAAGCAGAATATCCAATATTTTTTTAACTTAAAGAAAAGGCTAAGAATCGATTTCCTTTTATATATATGGACCTTGATTGTTTATGCCTCAAACGGAGTTTGATTAATGTAGAAATTTTCATTGCCTGTTCCTCTTACTTTGTGTCGCACTTTAATCAGAATTGTGTAATTTCATTTCATGCTTTGTATTACTTTGTGTATCACTTTAATCAGAATTGTATAATTTTACACTTTCATTCAATTATAAATCACTGTTAACATAACTTTTTAGATAATTATTATAAAAGTCAACAAACTTATCATATATGATTTATAATTGAATGACAATATAAAATTATTTTACATTATCAATACATAACATTTTTTCTCTATTATTAACACAAGAAATTGATTTTCATAAATGTCATGTCTAGAATCAAATATGACGTCCATGTGACGAAACTGGAAGGTAGTACAATAGCAGTAAGTATATAAAGTATGGTGTATCATAGTATTCCAATATCCAGATATTTCTTTGGATTATTATTATCCGCCCAATCATTTTGTTTATACACACTGAAGTGCGAGCTGAAAGTTGGCCTAATAAACTGCACCTCTTTCTGCCTACTTTGCTTCAAAACCAACCAAAGAAAGTGTAGACAAGATGAGTAGCAGCATGCCTGCAAAATTGTTGCTCACAACTTTGTACTACATCCTCTTGTTGTCTCTTCCTATCCAAATGTCTCCTCATGATGTTAACATAGGCACACACAATTTCAAAAGTAGTAGTAGTGGCCACAGGAGCAAAAGTGGTGGTGGCTCAGCCAAAGGTTGCAACAACAACAACAACAACCAATTGGACACAAACACAACACCATGTCAAAAATCAACAACCATTCAAGCAGTTCCTGCAGCTTCACCACCTCCTCTTGTGTTTGCAGACCAAAGACTTCAAGTAGTGTACCCAATAATCCAAAAATTCAAGTCCACCATCACCTCTGATCCATTAGGAGTGACCAAAACTTGGGTAGGATCAGATATATGCAGCTACAAAGGTTTCTACTGTGACACCCCCCCAGACAATAGTTCTGCCACTGCTTTGGCCTCTATTGACTTCAATGGTTTCAAACTAGCTGCTTCCACCCTTGATGGCTTCATTGATAACCTTCCAGATATTGCTCTCTTCCATGCAAATTCCAACAATTTTGGTGGCACAATCTCACCCCAAATAGCCAAGCTCCCTTACCTCTATGAGCTTGATGTCAGCAACAACCAATTATCTGGTCCATTTCCCACTGCTGTTCTAGGCATGAGCACTTTAACATTCTTGGACTTAAGGTTCAATTTCTTCTCTGGGGCAGTCCCACCACAAATATTCATACAAAATCTCCAAGTCCTTTTCATAAACAACAACATCTTCACTCAAGGGTTGCCCGATAACTTAGCCTCCACTCATATTCTCTTACTCACCTTAGCAAACAACAAGTTCATGGGTCCAATTCCAAGAAGTCTTCCCAAGGCTTTGGCCACTCTAAGTGAAGTGTTGTTACTCAACAACCAGTTAACTGGTTGTTTGCCTTATGAGATTGGTTTTCTTGAAGAGGCCACAGTGTTTGATGCTGGGAACAACCAATTGACAGGTCCTTTACCTTTTTCTTTGAGTTGTCTTGAGAAGGTGGAGGTGCTCATTTTAGGTGGTAATCTATTGTATGGCATGGTGCCAGAAGTGGTGTGTGCAGGGTTGGTGAATTTGGTCAACTTTTCATTATCTGATAACTATTTCACACTTGTGGGACCACTGTGTAGGATGCTGATTCAGAGAGGAATTCTTGATGTGAGGAACAATTGTATTCCTGATCTTCCATTCCAGAGATCAGTGATGGAGTGTGCTGAGTTCTTTGCAACACCAAGGATGTGTCCCTTCATGTGGTTTCATGGTCTCATCCCTTGTAAGCTTCCTTTTCCACATTCCATTCCTTAGATGCGTAAGGCATTTGGGTTGCAATTCTTTGTTTTCCTTTCTTTTACTTTCCTGTGTAATGTATAATTGGAACTGAGCTTTGTGATGGTCCATCCCATGTTCTGATAATTTCTATATTTCAAGTCAATGTTGTGCATCATAGCCATTGTATCATAATTTTCTGTTTTTCAATTGGGTGGCTCGGAGAACTCAGAGCATGGCAGATTAAAACTTCCATCTAGTCATTGAAATTTGTACCATGAGTCATTTTGGTCACACCAGGCAAAAGTAATTACATTTAGTGATTTATTTCAGTAAATGTAACTCAATTTAATTCCTAATTTTAACGTGTATTAATCAATTTAATATCTAATATCAGGATTAATTTGATTTTTTATTTTACTATATAATATAGTGTGATATAATTGACAGATAATCATGTCACTGTATGAACAAAGATTCAATCTTCAAACCTATGTGTATAGAAGAATGTTTATTAAGAGAAGTCAGTCTCTTAAATGAATTTCAATATCTTAAAAGATTAATCTCTAATTTTCAGCTAAGACATATCTTGAATTAAAAATAATAAAATTGATGTCTAATTTTTAAATTTAGGAATTAAAATGATCGAATTTTTTTTTTTTGAAGTATTGATTTTATACCTTGAAATAAGATAGTAGCGACAAGTTTAAAAACTAAATCTATTAACTGTTGATAAAGTCAACAACTTATATCAGGGATCAAATCAATTAGATATCAACTTTAAGAACTAAATTGATATTTTACTTTATTAATTTGGTATTGGGGATTTATTAGCATGACTAATAAAATGTTCTCCAGTAAGATCAAATCAATTAGATATCAACTTTAAGAACTAAATTGATATTTTACTTTATTAATTTGGTATTGGGGATTTATTAGCATGACTAATAAAATGTTCTCCAGTAATATGACAACTACCTAGCAGGCTGCGTGTCTTGGCAAACGAATTGTGATCAGATTCAATTTGCACTAGTTGTACTTACGATCAAAACCAAAACTATCAAACTTCAAACAAATTACTATTACTGTGCAACAATTTTGCAAACGTTAACATTACAAGGTTGTCAAGAAAAGGTGCTCCAACAACCGTAAAGACAAAGAATCTAAATTGCCAAGAAAAAGGGGCTTTTCCAAAGTATATATATGGTCCTAAAATTTGTGTTAATTCAGGGATAAGCAATTTCTCGAGGTGCCAAAGCCAGAGGGGCGGATCTTAGAAGGGACAGGGGGGAGCCATGGCCCCCCCAAATTTTTTTCCTAATACATATTCATATAGAATTGATTGAAGGAATTTTGGCACTTGGCAGATTTATGACTAAGATATGCTGGTGATATTTGATTGTGAAGGGCAATTCTACAAGCTTTTGTTTGGGCTCGGATAAGGTTGGAATAAGGGTGTTAATATGTATAGGCCCTTTATGAAGTCTTTTGTATTTTGTAGGGAAAGTAGGGAAATATATTCTTGTGTTCTTTTTTGTGCATTTCAACAATGACTTTTCTGTATTTATATTCCATAGAACACATATAAATACAAAATAACCTATACAGTATGAATCTTGGTCATATTAGGGACTTAGCTTATGTTAGGTCCTTATATGATCGTTACTTGTATATGCATTTGGTTATCCCTTGTATCCATGATTTATACTATCATTTTCTTTGCTGATATAAAAAGAAAAATATATACATATAGATATTTCTAACATTTAGCCTCCACATTAGTATAAAATACATATTCGTTTAACATGTAGTTTACTAACATGTAGTTTACTTAAAAAGTAAATGTAACTTTTTAAGATTTAACTTAATTGTAAGATTGAACATATAAACTTGCAAAAGCAACGAAACCTTTTTATATTATATTTAAATACAATAAAATGTGTTTTTTTTAAAAGTAACAAGCTTTATTTAAAGTTAGAATGACGTGATAATAAGATAAATATAATTCATTAATGTTTGTTAGTTTTGTTCACAGGAGATAATTTTAAAAAAAATATTTAAGACAAATTTAATGTTTTTAACTAAATTAATCAAATTTCTTAATCCTGATGAATTAATTAATTAATTGGACTTTATATTATTTACTATTGTGGCCCCCTCAAAATTATCACTCTGTCACTGCAAAGCCACATTTGTTTTTCTTAGCTACCACACTATCTTTCTTTTTTCTTCTTTCCATATGATGATCATGTAGCTAATGCCCCGGTCCCTCATGCATAAAAAGTAACTAACATGGCAAGTGAAGTAAAGACAAATTAGTGACATTACGATATGTCTTATATGATTTATAAATAAATAGTATTAATTTATTGATATACACACAGCATAACTTTCGCAATCTTATATAGCAGTGATTGATCAGACATTAATTCAGACAGTTTTCTGTTCATTTGACAAAAGAGAAGGCAAATTAACTCAACTGCTCCCATAATTTGGAATTGATGGGTAATGAATGAATGCAGTTGAGCCATGCATGGCCATGCGTTCCAGCTCAAAAAGAGACCAACAATGCATAATTTTATAATTAACTGTGTGATATTCATCTAAACAGCCTTGTCACTAGGCACTGTTCTTGGTTTTGTAAGGTTTTAAATGTCAACGGGTACATGCAAATAACCCAAGTGGGAAGCCTTTTTCCTTGTTTTTTTCTTGGAAAATGAATTATAATATAGGAAATGTGACAAAGATGAGAGTGGATTATGTTTGTGTACGACTTGACATTGCCATGAATAAACTTGATTCATTTGCTGGACTCTTTGAGAGAGGCATTTTTTAAATGATAATGTTGCATCTGGAAGGAAAAAAAAAGGTTTGAAGGGTTATCTCTAACCAATTGATAAATGTAGCTATTATTATAAAATGGGCATTTTTGTAGCAACATGGAGAAGTCGGCTTAGTGGGTTCATCTCATGGGAATGGTGCAGTCTATGGTTGGTAGTATGTTTGTGGGGTGCAAGTGATTTTGCCACAGAACAGTGCCAGTGGTAGAGTTAGGTGAGCAGCAAGGATTTTTAAAATATAAACAGAAAAATATTAAAAGAACCGTCCCAAAAGGATAATAACTTGAAACTTTTTTGTGATGCTTATTTTTATTGGTTGGGAAAAGTTTAAGGATTTGCTTTTTCTATTTGGCGTTCAACTTATGTCATTAATTGAGTTTGGATAGAAGTGGAGCTATTATAGTTATGTCCTCCATCGCTTTTCTCTCAAATGCTTATTTTCTATTCAATTTTTTAGTAAATTAATTTGATTCGATTGTTTTAAACATTTTTTTGACTTAAAAGTTAAAACTTATCGATTAAAATATCAAAATTTACTCAAAATAAATAAAAATTCAAATTTTCTAAGTATTTTTTTTTTCTAATCTCACATTTTACTAAATCTTTAAAAATTTATCAAATTTCTTAAATTTTTTTACTCTTTTTTAAACTTTTAAAATTTTTTCATATCTCAAATTCATCATATTTTTTCAAGTATTTAAATAGAAAATCAAATTTCAAGTGCTTTAGATAAAAAAATAACAAAAATACAAAATTTGTTTAACTACAAAGATAGAGAAACTTGGTTCACTAAAAAAAGTTTGGGCATTTCTTTTATGTATGTTTTTTTTTTTTTGAACAGCCAAAGAGAAATTAGATTATAATTAACATAAGATAGAGCACAAGAAGTGGCCTATCCCAAGCAAAGGATACAAATTAAGTCCAGTTTGCAAAGATTATACAATTAATACCAATTCCCTACTTGATTAAGTCTCCAAGCTATCCAAAAAAAACTACAGCTGATAGGATTATGCAGATTAAGCCCCAACCTAAGCATGCCTTGCTGACATAACTATCAACCAGCACTACATTGCCTTGTCCATACCATATACATCATTATTCCTGCCAACACTCCCATGATTCCTTTCACGTGCCCCCCTATAATGAACATCACTACCACCTGCATATATCTTGCATTATCCAAGGTGACTAAGACATTGTAATGGGTCCAAATTCCATACATACAAGGATGCATGAAAATCATTTCCAATATTACGCAGCCATTTCCACGCTCTGATCTTGACTCCATCAAAAACCAAGTCTGAATCACGCTGTTGTTGCCGAAATACAATTGCATTTCGGTGTAACCATAATCCCCATATGGCTGCCATCCACACTGCCCACCATGCTAAGCCAGATTTGCTCCCTTCAATGTTTCCTCTATGTTGCCAAAAGTGGGCTTCACAATTTGCTGGCAAAACTCTTTCCTCCCCTCCACCCCACATATAGCATCTTCTCCATATTTCTAATGCAAAATGACATTCAAACATAATATGCGTGGCAGATTCTGGTACCAACCTGCAAAAGGGACAATTTAAGCTCACTCCATGTGGGATGATGTTCCTGTAGTTTAAGTTATCCAAGGTCTGCAATCTATTATATGCCAATTTCCACACGAAGCCTTTTACTTTGGAGGGTACAGGAACTTTCCAGATCTTCTTAAAAAATTGATTTTGCTCCACCTGTCCAGCACATAACAAGAAGTCGTATACTTGCCTTACCACATAACCACCCCCCCTATGATCATTCCATATCCACTCATCCACCCTGCCCTTCTTTGGTGTTTTCCCTCCGATATCTTCCCACAATTTTTGTAACAATTCCCCTTCCCAAGTAAACCACTCCCTTCTCCACCTAAGCTTCCATCTCCACTCTTCCCCATCCCACTCACCCATATCCTCCACACAACAAAGTTTTTGCTCTGAATTATAAAAAATCCTCTCATATTTTTTACATAACGACTCATGACCGACCCACTTTGAATGCCAAAAACTCACCATAGATCCCTCCCCCAAATCTCTTTTTACATTTTTTTTAAACCACCCTTCCTCTCCCTCACCCTCTGTCACTTCACAAATTTTCAAAAGATCCCTCCACCATTGTGACCCTCTTCTTTTCAAATTCCCAAGACCATCGCCTACCAAATAATTACCCCCATATTTTCCCTCCAACACCCTCCCCCAAAGACTTCCCTTTTTTGACACCCATCTCCACAACCACTTACCCACTAAAGCCCTATTAAAGACAACAATATTTTTAATCCCCAACCCCCCCATATATTGTGGTTTACAAACTTGGTCCCACGCTATCCAACTCACTTTTTTCTCCTCACCTCTCGCCCCCCACAGGAAATCTCTTTGTATCTTATTCAAGATAAGCACCACCTTCCTTGGAATTTTCAAAAAAGACAAGTAATACAAAGGTATAGATGATAGAACAGACCTAATAAGACACACTCTTCCACCAAGAGAGAGTTGCTTCCTCCTCCAAAGAGATAACTTCCTCCTCATCTTGTCTATGACCGGTTGCCATGTAGATACCTTCCTCGCATCCGCTCCCACAGGTAATCCTAGGTAAATAAAGGGAATGTGCATAGTGGTGCAGTTTAGAATGGTTGCACACCTAACAATCTCTCTCTCCACCATATTAATTCCCGCCAAACTACTCTTAAAGAAATTCACCTTCAACCCAGAAGCCATCTCAAAACATCTTAACACTGCCTTTAAGGTTGTAGTATCCTTAGTGGTAGGCCTAAAGAAAAATAATGTGTCGTCTGCAAACTGTAGTAATGCCACCTTCAAGTTACTACTTCCTACTTGTACCCCAGCAAACAAGTCTTTCTTTTCTGCTTCTCTAACCAACCCACTTAAACCTTCTGCCACCAACAAGAAAAGGAAAGGTGCTAATGGATCACCTTGCCTTAAGCCTTTCTGCATGTAGAACTCCTCGGTTGGGCTCCCATTAACAAGCACAGAAATTGAGGAGGATTGTAAACAACATTTAATCCATTTTACCCATTTTTCACAAAAACCCATCCTATGTAGCATGTATATGAGAAAATCCCATCTAACAGAGTCATAAGCCTTTTCGAAATCTGCTTTAAAGACACAACAAGACTTCCTTTTTTCCTTTACCTCATGAACTAATTCATTGGCTATGACGACTCCATCCAACATGTTTCTTTCACCCATAAAAGCTGATTGTCTTTCATCCACAATTCCACTGATGACCTTCTTTAATCTCTTTGCCAAGATCTTACCAATGATCTTATAGAAACACCCAATGAGTGATATAGGCCTAAACTCTCCCAAACCTTGTGGGTTTTCTCTTTTAGGAATGAGAGCTAGAAAGGATGCATTAGCCCCCCTTGGCAAGGAGCCATACTTGTGAAAATCACCCAAAGCTCTAACAAGATCCTGTTTGATCACCTCCCAACAAGATTTAAGAAACGAGAAATTAAAGCCATCCGGCCCAGGGCTCTTGTCACCATCACAATCCCACACCGCTTGTTTGATTTCATCTTCCACAAAAGCACTAGTTAACATCAAATTATCACTTGCCGTTATAGATTTAAAGCTAACACCATCTAATGTCACCTGCATAGATCCCTCTACGGAAAACCTTTTCATAAAAAACTGCTTCACTTCTTCCTTCACAATACTTGGCTCTTCACACCATATATCGTTTACTATTAGGCCCTTGATGCTATTACTCCTTCTCCTCCAATTCATCACCGAATGAAAAAACTTTGAATTAGCATCACCTTCCTTAAGCCATCTAACACGAGACTTTTGATATAGAGATGCTTCATGTATCTTAGATTTCCTCCAGAGCTCACTAATACACTCCTCCCTTTCACTAATTTCCTCCAAAGTCAACTCCTCCAACTCTTCCTTGATGTCCAAGGAATTTATATTCCCCACCATCTTGTTCTCAAACTCCTTAAAGTCTCCAAACTTCTCCACGCTCCAAATCTTGATTTCCTTTTTCAACATTTTGAGCTTCTCTTTAATCACATAGGCCCCCCACCCCTGTACATTAAAACCTTCATACTTTTCTTTAACCATCTTTATGAAGCCGGGCTCCCTAATCCAATGGTTGAATATTCTAAACGGCCTTGGTCCCCAATCATGCTGATTATATCTCAAAGCAACTGGGCAATGATCTGAAACAGACCTGTCCAGAATAAATTGAGCAGAATTGGGCCAACATTGTAGCCACTCCATAGACACAAGTATCCTATCTAGCCTACTCATGGCTTTCCCACCAGCTCTCACCCAAGTAAAGCTTCTGCCAATCATAGGTATATCGATGAGTTGCATGTTCTCAATAAAAAAATTGAACTCATCAATCTCTCTTCCTTCACTTTGACTCCTCCCCCCTATACCCCTCCGTTCCTCCCTTCTCCTTATAGCATTAAAGTCCCCTAATACACACCAAATTCCTTGACCCACCCTCTCTTTCAACTGACCAATGTCTTCCCATAATCTCCGCTTGTCATCAAAACCACAAGGAGAATAGACATTAATAATGTTAATGAGTTGTGGTAGATGTCCCCACCTTCCTTGAACAAACAGAAAACTTCTTCCCACTATTGAATCCACCATGTGAAATTTCGTTTCTCCCCACAAGCAAAGCAACCCTCCAGCATGGCCAACTGCTGGCGAATGTCTCCACACTACTTGGTCATCCCCCCACAGAGTCCAACATAACTTTTCTGTTATTTCTTCCATCTTCGTCTCCTGAATGCAAACAAAATCTGGTCCCTCATTGCTGATTAAGTTTTTGACAGCCCTCCATTTAATCCTGCTCCCTAAGCCTCTCACATTGTATGTAATAACCTTCATTGACAACCTTGACTACCCTTCTCTTTTAGACCCCTTTACTGACCTTCTTTCTCCATACCATCACGTCTTTCCATCTGAATCATTTGGTTCACAAAGTCCTCCTGATTGCCTTTGTAAAACACCCCCAGTTGATCTGCCACCTTCCTCAGCCTTAGTGCTTCAAAATGTTCATTTTTCAGCCAGCCAACATTATCCTTGTTGAGCTTCCCCATATGACAATTACCTTCTGATACTGTCCGAGAAAATTTCCTAAAGTGCTTGTCCCCCTCCTTGTATGACCTTCTATTCTGGCATTCAGAAGTTGACTTAGCTTTCCTTCCTGAAGCTTGCATGTTAACCACCGTTCCCTTGTTTTCCTTTGTCTGCTGTTTGCACCCCATGTTTGGAATCCGGTTGCTTAGCATAATACCGAGGCGAGCCTTTCTATGACATCTATAATTGTACTTAGGCTTCCCGCTTTTGTTAGCAGCACTATTTTCAATGGGACATTTCTTCCCAAGCCTTCGTTCGTTGTCTCTGCCCACCTTTCTTGACTTGGTTACCATATTTTTACTTAGCTCCATACTTGTATCCCCTGCCTCCATACTTACACAAGGATCGACTGTTGCTATTGGTATGTCAGATGTCTTCTCAATCTCTTCACCTAGCCCACAGAAGTTATTTGGGCTAACAGAATTTGGCCCACCACCGACGTTAATTGCTATTCCCCCTTCATACATATTCTGGGAACATTTTCTTTGACCCTCACCAACATTAACTTGCTCCTTTGCCACATACTGATGCGTATTCCCAATAATGGGCTCAATCCCATTTGGCCCAATGTCCAAGGCTACTTGTTCTCCAGATGTAACACTTGTTTGGCGCGTGTCACCCACCGCACCGCTAACATCACCTTTCTTCCTTTTATCCTCTTCCTCCTGATTCCCCGTCACTGACATTCTTTCAGTATAGGTTGCCGCAGGTTTGGTAGGGTCAACACAATGGTTAGTATGACAGACCCGCTGCACCAATTGCGTGACACCGTTGTTTTCCTCCTTATTTTCCAATTGTTGACACTTCTGTCCCATCATCTTGTCCTTGAGACAAGCTCCAGTCCTATTTTCGGCATTGAAATTTGAAATTTTTTCTTCATCAATTAATGCAATTTGTCCCATGCACCGCTTGTTCCGAAGTCGTGTACTAGCCGTTATTGGCCCCTCCGTTTGGTGACTCGCCGTCGCCGGAATGATGGAACATTGTATCAGACCGTTCTCTTCATCATCCCCTTCACTAGCTCCCCCGTCACCTTCGTCACCGGACCAGTTAGACATCACAGATCGAATCCACTCTCCTTCAATAGTCGCTTCCGACGAGATATCTTCATCGGTTTCCTGTACCTTTTGACAATCGCAGCATTTTCCAGGTTCTCCGCTAAACACCTCCTCCACAAATCTTACGCTGAGAATCATGCCATTGACTCTACACTTCTGAGTTAAAACCACCGGTGCTTCTGTTGAGGTTCGGATTAGCACCCTCGCACAATCAAGTCGAGACATACTTTTAGTTTCCTGCGCTAGTGTTACGAATATGCCGAAGGTCCCAACCAGTTTCGTAAACCCTTCCTCATTCCAAAGGTGCAGTGGAAGCCCAAAGCAACGAATCCACGCAAGACGATATCCCGAGATCTCGGATGGTTGCCATGGAACAATAGATTCAAACCACTCACCAATCCATTCGCTATTCTCACGTATCACCTCTTCCATATTATCTTCTTCACCTCCAAATAACAGCGTCATATTGTCCCCAAGGTATCGTATGCACACCGAGCCATGACCATGAAGGAAAAAGGCTTCTCGTATGTTGACCATGGATTCTTCTTTAATTAGCCTCCCTACCATACATTTGCTTAGCCAATCTATATTGGTTTCCTTGACCGTGAACTCCCTACCATTCCATTTTCCCTCTGGCTGTTTTTCCCTTACTTTCGGAATCCACCTCTCTTTTCCATATCTCACTGCATGCTTGTAAGAGACGCCCTCTCTCCTCAAAGCTCGTCCATCATACTCCCGTTGTTGTTTCTCTCTTCCTTTCTCCCTCCTTTGGCTCGGTACTGCTATACCTTCACAGTCACCCGAAGTTTTTCCCATCTTACCATACCTTGGTGGGTTAACAAACATCTTCTTATTTCCTATGTATATACTGTCCAGCTTTTTCCCCAAAACCTCCGGGTTTTCCACTCCAACAAACTTTACGAAGCCATATCTCTGTCCACTCATATTTCTTTTTGGTGATATAAAAAGATCTATGACTTTTCCCCAGCGTTGAAAGATAGCCCACATGTTGGTCACCATGAAGTTTTCAGGAAAGTGAGTGAAGTAGAAGGTAATGATCCCCCTTTCAGACGAAACTCTCTCCGCCCCTCTCGCCATTTCGGATACTCCCTTTTATGTATGTAAGTTATACTAATTAAAGTTTTTGTTTTTGTTTTTTTTTTTTTGCTGAAAAGGAGGCCTAAGCCAGATTACAAGGAACTACTAATTAAAGGTAATAAAAGATATTTTCGCAAAAGAAGAGTGTCGCTGAAAAAGAAAATAAAGAGCGTGCCAGAAAATAGAAAAAGAAAGAAGAGGTAATACTATGGAAAAGTAAAAAGAAGATGGAAGCTAAAGATTTTTTTTTTTTTTTTTTTGATAGAGGAAGCTAAAGATATTTAAACAAGTAAAAATTTAAGAAAACAATGTTTAAGTAAATTATTAAAAAAAAAACATTTAATAAGTAAGGAGGGCACGTTTAGCTACTACTTAAAAGAAGCTTGGACTGATTTTGGGTCATGCAATTCCTATGGATTAATGGATGGGCTCTACTATTCTAACCCACTTATTTTGTTTTTTTCACCCCATATTTTGTTTGTTATTTTTTTTCTTCCAAAAAATACCATAACAGAATTGCATTTCTATTGTACAATATACACAATAGAAATATGTTTTCGTCTTGTTAGGAGGTGCGTCCTCTGTACACAACAAAAACACGTTTCCATTACGTATTATGCACAATCGAAACCTGTTTCTGTTGTGTATGGAGGACGCATCCCTAACACAACAGAGTGCATGTTTGGATTAAAGTTTGCAAACATAAGTTTGAATTAAAAGTATGTTGCAAACTTAAGTTTGATAAAAATGAGTTTACTATAACATGATTTATGTTTGGGTATTTTTTGTTCAAAAGTATGTTGATAAAATGAAATTTGTTTGGATAATACCAATGAAAAGTATTTTTACTTCATGTTTCTATTGTAAATATACAAATCAAAAATATTTTTACTTTAAAAGCATCAAAATTGTTACTTTTGATCCAAACCCGGGTTTGACCCAAATGTATGTCGCAGAATTAATTTTCGAAACTTCCAAATATGATGTCAAACTGAGTTTGGAATTTTAAAAGTATGTTTGAGGTACCCAAACGAGTATCCAAACATACCCAGAAACACATACCTCTGTGAACAATACACAATGAAAATGTGTTTCCATTGTGTGGTGAATAGAAAGAGAAAATAAATGTGAGGGTAAGATGATAATTTGCTACATTTTTGTAAATATAAGGGGTGAAAAGAACAATAAAAAAGAGGGTGAGAATAGCAGCCCCTTAATGGATGTGACTGTGCTGCTAGTATTGCAAGTGGGTCAACTTTTGGGTTTAACCGAAGGACCTAAGCCCAGCCCAAACTAAACCCCAATCAAAGGTGACATCCTAAATATGCTTGTTGTCGCGGCGAGAAATCGACAGAGCTGCAGAACGTGCTAGAACTAGCACGATATTTAATCCCCTGTATTTTCATTTGTCCAGTTATTCATCATAATTCATTTTTATCAAACAATAAAAAATAAAATTCCATTCAGATTCAATTAAAATTAAAAGTGTCAAAAACCCAACCCTTTGATTTGATATGACACGTTAATAATTTGTTATCATTAGGAATCAAAGTGATAGAGATAGAGAATAATAATAATATAAAGAGAAGAGGAAAGAAAGAAAGAAAGATCATATGATGGACTCGGAAATGGTGGAAGCAGGGGCATCATCGCAGCCTCAGGCATGTAGTTCCGGCCAAAACGACGTCGTTCGCGATTTACTCACATTGGCTCGCCAGCTCATCACTCAAGGCAAACCCTCTCAGGCCCTCCAAGCTGTAATCTTTCTTCTTATCAATTTTCTTTTATTCTTTCTCTTCATTTCAATTGTTAATTTTGCAAGATTTTGTCTTTGATTCTCATTTTAATATTTGAGGCTTGTTAATTTGCGTTCTGTGTTGTAAATGTTCATCTTCTTTAAACAAACTGGCTCAGTCTGCAAAACTCGCTTAGGGTTGGTAGGAAAATTCATATCAAGAATCAAGATTGTTATTGTTATGGAATCAATCACTGTTTTATAAGCTGCTAAATGAATGGAATTGAGAAAAATTAGGGATTTTTTTAGGAGTGGAAAAATTAGGGATATTTTACATGCTGGTGTTTTCCACTAAGATAGTCCCGATTGGAATTCACATTTGCAATTTGCTGTGCAGTGCTAGTTTGGTGCAAATTTTAGCATACGCATGCAAATTCTTGGGTTTCCTATAGATTATATAAATGGATTTTATTTGCTGCATCAAGCATTTGGAGATTTTGAAATTTCATACTGGGATGTCTCACTTGTCTTGTGTGCCAAACTCCTTTGAAAGCTTTGCTTTAGGGTGTTAGTTTTTATCTTAATCAATTGACATTAAGTGAAGTTGCCCAATAGGTGTTTAAACCGCACCAACTAGTGATTGAGGCAGGTGTCGGGCGATGTGGCTGTGGGAATTTCATACATCCCCCTCCACATATGCCTGACAGAACAAGCAAGGTGATGCACAAAGATGAGCTATAGGTTCAAAAAACCATATTGGCATTAAGTCTTTTGAGATACCATACCAACTAGAACTATAGCCTAAGTAGTGTTTATAATGCTTGGTCAGTTCTCTGGTTGAGTTAGATGACCCTTGACCAGAATATCAGAAACTCTCAAAAAGGTGGTGAAAGTAATTGATTATTTCTTCAAAATAAGCTGAACTGATTTGGATGGGCTCATTTTGGATTTGAAATAGATAATAAAAATTCATACGGACCGAGTTTATTGTTGGAGATCCCACATTGACCAGTGATATGACCAAGTTAGTGTATATAAGTGGGGGGCAACCCCTCACCTTACAAGTCAGTTTTGTAGGGTTGAGTTAGGCCCAAACCCACTTTCTAAGATGGTATCAGAATCTATCCTAGCGATCTGTTGTTGGGCCTATTGTGCCTTGTTGTGGGCCTATCGTGCCATCCACTATCGGATCACCCGCAAATGTCCAGTCCCGCAAGCTTCACGCTCAAGATGTCCAATCCTCGGCGTGAGGGGGGGTGTTGGAGATCCCACATTGACTAGTGATATGACCAAGTTAGTTAGTGTATATAAGTGAGGGACAACCCTCACTTTACAAGCCTGTTTTGTAGGGTTGAATTAGGCCCAAATCCACTTTCTAAGATTTATGAATTAAAAAAAAAAGATTTTTTTTTGCACTAATATATGCTACTCACTCTCCTCTTGGATTTCTGTGTGGACATTCCAACTTCATGTAGGAGTGGAAAGACAAGTGTTATGTATCTCTTGTATGTGCTTAAATCTCAAAAGAATTCACCATGCATACCAAATTGTGTATCTCTGATGAAAATGTGAGATTATCATTCAACTCCCCGAAACCCTTACTAAATTTTGTGAACATTTTAAAGTTCCCCAATTTGTAGGACTTTGGAGGATTTTAAACATCTAAACAATAGTAAGTAAACTTATTAATTAATCCCTGTACATTTCCCTTCCTTCTCCTTCATTTTGATTAGATTATCTCTCCTTCCTTCCTCTCCCAATTTACAAATGTACCCTAAAGTACCAAGATAGTGTTACCTAAATAGACATTTACATGATTTGTGTGAGGCACTTTGTGCAGAAACATAAGTTTATACTGTTTTAAAAAAGTCTTTGCTTGCATCACCAAAATGGAGTTCTTGTTACATATTTAGAGTGTTTAATGAAGTCACAGCCCTTGGTGGTAGTTTTTTGTTAGTCATACATTCCAAGAGGTCATATTTTCACTGATGCATTGTCAAACAAACACAGTTCAATTCTCCAATATTTTGAACGGCTTGGTGACATGTGACAGTTTTATCTTTGATTCCAATGTCTCTAAAACCTAGATAATTAAAAGTGATGTGAAATCAACCATTCAAGCATTCCATAGGCATAGAGAATTTGCCTATTGTGATATGTGAAACATAAATCATGCTTGTAGAAAGTGCAATTATACTTGCCAAATGAGAAAGCCTAGGCAAAAAGCAAAAAACTAAGGGTGTTTGGTTTGTTATCTGATTTCATGTTTAGTTTATCTGTTTCACTAATAATTACAAAATGTTACTTTGGTTTCATTTTGTTTACTATTTTCATAGTTTTATGAAGGAAATAGTGAAAATGACAAAAACTTGTTTTCCCATTATCCCTGTAAAATTTAGAGAACATGAAACAAAATGGCAACAATGTAGTATTTTTGTAATTAATAGTGAACATATATCAACTGAAAATGAAAACAGAAAACAAAGCAAACACTCCCTAAATCTGCACATCTTTTTGGTGGCTAATATTTTTACCTATAATTGGAGCAGGTGGTTGTAGCAATGAAGACTAGAGGTGGTGATGAAGCTGTTTTTCAGTCCTTGCATCGTGCTCGTGAGGTGTATAGAAGTAGACTGCAAGAGAATACTGCAGTTGATCAACTGGCTTCTTTGTTTGCTGAGTGTGCTATTGCTGAAGCTCAGCCTGTAGTGATTGAACCACCTGCCAATAACATTACCAACCCATCAATTACTGCAGATCCAGATGCTCATGGGACTTCCATACTGGCAGAAAGTGGCAGGATGCAAGTAGTGTTGGATGCAGTTTCTGATGGAAGCAGTTTCATCTGTTTGAAGTGTGGAGGCCTTGTTAGTAACCATCGCAAAGAGGAGCACTATGCATACTGGTGTTGTTAAACTCCCAGTGCTTGTTGGGTATAAGGTTGCCCATTTGCCATGCTGATGCTACGTTTTTTGGTGCATCATTAAGATGGACTGATGGAATGAGCGAACTTCTGAGTTCTGAAAGCCTTATACTTTTGATCTTTGGAAAAAATCATGCTACTGTCATAGTGGAGTGAATTGCCAAACTTTGTGTCCTTTGAAGACTTCAATGCTGTAAACCATACCAATACAGAATTGTCTGAGTAAACACTTGGGATGTCTATGTTGACTCCAATGTGTTGATTACTATTTGGGCCAACAGGTACCTTATGTAATCTTTGGTATATTTTTTTCGTTCATTTTGAGTTGATATGTTTAAGCAATAATTACAAAAATAATACTTTATTTTCAATTTGTTTTTCATGTTCAAGAATTCACGAAGATATGGTGAATATTAATACGTTTGTTTTCTCCATTTCCTTGACAACATCTTGGAAGTAAGAAATAACGTGATAATGGTACTTCCTCCGTTCCAAAATGAGTATCGTCCTAGGTTTTTTTACACAGACCAAGAAAAGTTATTAAATAGATGAAAGAGATAAGTAATTTTACAAAACTAACCATATTATTAATATTGTATTGAAAAACTAAAGTGACACTTATTAGGAGTATTAGTGGAAAAAAGTAATTAATGTTACATTGAAAAGTTTAATGTGATACTCATTTTGGGACAATTTTTTTTTTCAAATACGACACTCATTTTAGGAAGGAGGGAGTATGTCATTTTTGCAATTATGATTAAAAAATATAAATTAAAAATGAAAATAAAACATAAATCAAACGCTACCTCTTTCCACGGATTTTGAATATAATAATGGATTATGTGCATGTTACATTTAGATGGCTATTAAATGTTAAAAATAATTATTTTAATTATTGGTATGTCCATTCTTTTGCCAAGCATTCTCTTGAATTAAGATAGTTTGATTGTTTTACGCTTATAAGCAAGTCTCTTGGGAGGGTCCAAACAAGGGCAGCATTGTTTACAGACCTAATAAATGTGTCTGCAGCCGAAGACCCAAGTCTCTTAGCTGCTGCTGCATAAATGAACATCAATTACGTTTTTTTTTTTTATCTGTTGATTTTTCTTGTGCAATCACCCGCTTCAACAAATGAGAGTTTTCGGTGGAACCGGTGAACCACGCGAGCTGGTTAGATGCGTGGGACAGAGGGCTCATAGTACCTGTACACCAGACTTTTATTGTTGTCGTTGATTTTTCTTGTGCAATGTCGGTAGCTGGTATGGGAACTCTTGTACAAGAGCATAAATATTACATCTTTGAATTACTCGAGTATTTATCATATCGCTTGCACACACACAATGCCACAAAAAGGAGAGGTTTCCCTTCTCAAAATTGACCCCATTTCAATGTCCATTACAAAGTAACTTGAGAAGAAAATTTTCTTAAATAGAGAACTGCTTTATATATAGCCAAAAAAACAAAATGACGCATAACACGTACCCATGGTCAGGATGCTGCACTGTTTTGGTTTTGACTGCTCTGCGTCAATGGTTCAAAAGACTCGATATCGCTCCTGCAAGTTATCTTAGCTTGGACTTTGCCCACAGTAAAATTTAGAAAGCTAAATATATTTAAGCAACTTGGACAAATAACTTAATTAATTAAGGTCTTGTTGAATAAGTACTTATTATGGGCGAAGTCTACGGTGGACCACTTTCACAAGTGGTCCATCATGAACAACTTTTATTCACCTTTAGATTTATCTAGGTTTCATAGTTATAATCTACGTCCACAACATGGTATTATTTCTCTCCCAACCACTTCCTTCCTCTTCTCTGTCGTTTGGTCCGCCGGAAATGGCGTTACTGTTCGTTCCCCTCCTTCCTTTGTAGGTGCCCTCGATCCATCGTGTTTTGACTCTCGCACGGCAGCGAGGTGCCTCAGACCTTAGATCTGTCGTGCTCCAGCTCTTGAACGGCGGCAAGGTCTCCGCAGACGGGAACTGCCAGTTCACGATGTCGCAGAAGGCAATGGGCGGCAAGAACGTGGAGGCGCGCGAGCTATGGCGGAGGACGGTGACATGTACTGGTCGGATTTGAAGAACCGTGGCGCCGAGGCTGCGACCAACGGTCCTCGGATGGGGGAGGAGATGTGGTTGGAGTTTGGGGTGGGGTAATCCTGTGTGAAGGGTGTAGGGTATGAACGTGGACATTAGATGAATCCAATGGTAAATAGAAGTGGTCCATGATAAATCATATAGGCTGATGGTCCATGGTAGACATCGCCACTTATTATGTGAGTACTTATTAACAAGTTATTTTTATACTTGAAGAAGAAATATGGTTAAACTATTTTTATATATCCTGCAAATTGTTTTCATAAACTTTCTCAAACATTATATAAGTGCTTATGTCATAAAATAACTTCAAATAAACTGTAAACAAGTTTTTCTAAACGAGTATTCCATGTGCAGTACAAAATAAATATATTGCCAGGGATATACGAAAAACTGATCAACAAGTGTATATAAGCATATCGGTTATCATCCTTCTCTTGCTACAAACTCTGGTATGGTAAATTACAATCTCTTTCAATATAGTTAATGTTCTTTACACACAAGACCTAGAGGTAAAACAGAAGAATTTCCTTCTGTTGCTTTGTGGCAGAGGAACGCTACAGTATTTCTATCAACAAAAATCAATGATTGGCAAACATAGTAAGACCATAGAAACTTACAACTTACAAGTAAGAAATAGAAGACCCTCAATACACATTTCCAAGACTTGACAAAAGAATACTTCCTTTTTTCCCCTTCTAGTGTTGGTATAAACAGACAACATTCCAAGATTATTTGTCTAGAAAGATCTTCACCAATGCCAAGATAATTTGTCTGGCAAGATCTTCACCAATGCCTCCAAGCAAGCAACTATTTGCTATTCTTGATTATTTGAGTAGCCCTCGGCAACATTTTTACACACCTCACAAGATGCTCCATATGCAGCAAACAACGGAAACATTTTCAACATTCGGGCAGTATATATAATGTTATTGTCAGCAACCATTAATATTACCCTGCAACTAGAAACAAGTAGCATCAGAATGTCGGATCAACGCATCTTTATTCACCAATAAAGGAAACAGAGAAAATTTTTGGATGGTTATAACAAAGTCATATATAATAATTAGCATAAAATTAAACTACAAATAAATTGTATATAGGGGTGGATAAATATTTATATCAAACGTAGGATAAGTTAGAATATAATTTCGAAAGGTTGTGTGGGACAAGGGTTATTACCTGCACCTAGTTTTTGATTCTTTATTGCCTTATGTCTAGGATCATTCTTGTATGTTAAAAAATGAACACTGAGCCAAAGCAAATGGATGATCACAATAACATTCAGATTCACATGATACGCGGCAAAGCCTGAGAACGTGGCCTTGCTCTCATAACTGTCTCATCACTGTGCCGAATCCATTCAGAAAGTCTCCATGGCTTCTGCCACTTCCATTTAAATTGTACTAGCCACTGATGGTGGCTTCTTTTCCACCTCCATAGCTTGCCAGAAGCTTGTCCTACAATTGCTAGTTTTTTCATTGACAGTTGCCCAATGGGTATCATCTGCATTGACAGCAAATCTCACATCCTTAGCCGAATGAAAATGCCTATACCAATTTAATATAAATGGAGAATAAATTACCCTTCTACTCTGATCTATAAATGCTGCTGATTCCCTCACTTGGCCATTAGTGATGCCTGGCATATATTTGCGCTGTTTCTGTACTGGCACAGACTCTGGAGATAAAGGTTCCTTGATGTCTTCTGCATAGTGTTTCAATGAATTAGGAGAGTTTCCCTGTTGACAGAGAGCGATGATAAATTAACAGCTGACAATGAAAGCTATATATTGATGACAATTACAATGATTCACAAAAGTAAAAGATGTCCAATCAAAAGTTAAAACATGGAGTAGTTAACAGAAGAATCGCAACCCATTTTGATTATGGTTCCATAAAATTTTGCACTCTCCTCATATGGTATGAAAATCAGAAGAAACTGACTTCCCATCCATCATAATCAACAATTTTCTTTTCCACTCTATTTTCACTCCTCTATGTTCTCAACATTTTCTGCCTTAGTCAAGTCTAAGCGGCATTTAATCTTGTGGGTTTTGGCCTCCAGTTGTTTTGGTTGTTTGAATTTCTTTTGTTACATGGAGGTGCAAGCACTTGGTAGGGAGAGGGAAAGGTGACCTAGTGTCAACATCAAACTCAAGTCTTAAAGACTTGAGTCAGCACTGATTGAGCTACAAGATCAATGGCACTTGAGGTTTATTTATTTGCTAGCAGACAGTTATTCAACTTGAGGTTCGAGTTTGACTACTTGATTTGCAAGTCTGAAGAGTTTATGTTCAAAGAAAATGTAGCCATCAAGATGTTGATGGGTTTGGCCAAGAACTGTAGATGCTATGCCAAGGTTAATTTCTTCTGTTCACAAGCCTAATTTTTTTGTCTGAATCCAACCTGTTTGGCAGCAGCACTACAACTATTTATTTATTTTAAATTCTTAGTTGTTTTTTGCTTGAATCTTAAGCAGATAAGATCTTACAGAAGCTGGCGTAGCCAATGTGGTTGCAACAGCTTGCTCTCTCACTTTTAGTTCCTTCTCAGCTTCCTTTCTCTTCATTTCACTTTGTCGTAATAGACCTACAAGTTCTTTGATTTGATCTTTCATTTCCCTGATCTCGGTGTCCTTTTCCCACAGTTGGCACCTGTAGTTAACATCCAGCACTTCAAATTTCAACAGTATATACAAGCATGTTATATAAAAACACACAGTAAAAATATGACTGTATATTGTAATTTAACATGACTAATATTCATATACATTCCACTTATTTTGTAGTGGTCAGTTTAATAAATCACACCTCACAAACTAAATATTCTGACCTTCAGCAGGAAGGGAAAAAGACAATTCAAAGCAATTCTTTTCCTGCTAGTTTATTGCTTGTCAAGTTCTTGCAAAAATCATGTTAATGGAGATCAAACCAGCAACAAGATTCCAGGTATTAAGGGAAACTTGTAAGCCCTAAAATGCATCTTTTTCATTCTATCACGTAAATATTTAGTGTAACAGAATCATTGAATTAGCAAGATATCAGAGACAGATCTATGCATGTGAACGAGACCAAGAACAAACTCACGTAAATGGTATATCCATAAAAGTATTTTGTATGTGCATCTTGGAGTCCACCTCCTCTCTCTCTACTTTGTTCCATTAATAAAAAAGTGGACAAAATATGGTAAATTATTTTTCTAATGTTTTGCATGAATTACTGACCCTAGTGGGAAAAGGCTTCTGTTGTTTGTTTGTTGCATGAATTACTGAACTTCGTATAAATAAAATAAAATCAACAAGTTTGAATTAGATGAAATATGGAGATCAAAACATGCAAATTTTGGGCACTCTGACTAACACACATTTCTCTTCTTTGAGAGAGAGAGATTAAAAATATTTAGGTTAAACAAAGCACCTGGCATCTCCAACAAAATTGAACAAATATTGAAGCAAATTCTTGGCTTCTCCCATTGAGCGCAACTGGTTCCAGCGTCCACGATTAGTGAAGGCCCGTTCTCGTTCTTCTGCCTCAGAAAGTTGAGAAGCCATTGCCACAAGTGAATTAGATGATATGTTCATCATGCTCTCAAGTGAAGCTATTCTGGCCATTCTTGCATTTGGTGACATGGAGGAAGCTCTGAGAAGAATGAAAGGTGTTAAAAGCAACCAGGAAGAGAGAAATGTTTTCCTTTTACATTGCACGTGTTATTATTTGAAAGAGCCAAAAAATTTCAAAAAGTAATGAGGAACAAATTTAATTATATTTATATAAAAAAACCAGACCTAGCAAATCCATTCTTTCCTCTAGGAGGAGTGAGACTCTTGGCAGCTAACCCGTTTACTTGCTTTAGCATGGCCAACTCCTCTGCAAGGGCAGCTCGCCTGAAGATTGCATCAAAATATTAAATATTACAATACAGATCAATCAGTAAGAAAAATAACTTAGGAATATATGTTGCATACACTTGGCTCTGCTTCTCATACTCAAAACGAACTTCATGCTCTTTTACCATGACTTCCAGCTCATGATCAAGCCACCTTTGTAAGGACTTCTCATTGCTCTAAAGAATAAATTCAAACTTACTTATTTATGACTAGCATGGATAATCAAGCAAATTTAAGGAGATGAAAGTTTGTTACCTGTCCATTCGTTCCATTTCCATTCATTGAAACTGGAAGATGAAATATAATTAGAATTAGAATAATAAATAAAAGACAAGAGTTAGTGCACTAAAATCCCCATGTTCTTCACCAAAAGACAGTTTCCTCCACTTCAGGCATTTTAAAAGATTATCCATTTCAAATGATCTGATAAACTTTCCCATGTCTCTTGCAAGAGGACATGCCAATCATTAAAAGTGAGCATATTCTGTGCTAAAAACAAACCATACCTGAAGTGTCTCGGCTGGAAGATTTACGAGCTTCTAACAACTCCTTTAACCTCTTGGTGGCCATTGCAGCTTCTTCAGTCTTTCTTTGAAGGACCTAAAGGAAATATTCAGTCATTAAATATAATAATTCATTATGAAAAGTATCAGTCATGATAACCACAGAAGTCAAAAACAACATTGATGGTTATGCATGTTGTGTAGAAAGAACAGAAACAGATGTATTAATGACATGTCATTTTGATTTGGCTTTTTAAAACCTCATTCTAAAACAATGTTTTATTTAGCTTTCAGAGGAATATTTATTTATGAATACTTAATTCCGGAAGCAGACAAAGTTTAATTTTATGCATGAGTGAATATTAATCTCTAAAAGAATGTCTAAAAAATGAAGGTATAACATGCATTCTATATTTATTAATATTTTCCACATAGCTATGCACTGGTGCTTAAATTGACTGTACCAACACCATGCTACAGCAATTTGGATACCTCATCCAGTTGGGCTACCACTAATTGAACCATATCCATATCATACAGTATAGACTTCTAAACTCCAAAGTCATAAGCACTTCTATTCTATGTAGATTTTAATCCATAATAAATGTTCCTTTAGTTTTCATTACACTTGTTTTATTAGAAACCTCGAAAACAAAATATAAAAGCATATTTTCATGATGCAAAGACCTCCCCTCCCCCCTGTTTTCCCCAGGGACTGGCAAAAATAAAGGCCTTTAAGCAGGCACAAAAGCTGTCCCCCCACAATTTCCTCAGTCATAATATTTATCCAAAAAAAAAATCTGGTTAAAGCTTATACACATACAAAACCCTATGGATCAGAGTAGTAACTAAACTATTGCTGAAAATTGGGCACAGTTAAATTACTGATAGGATCATATATTAAACAGAAACCTAAGAATAAAGACTTGCAATGCAATCACTCGAATTTGCCAATGATATCGGCAAAGTTCAATCACATATATCATCCAACAACTTCGCAATACTCACCATTTTCTGGCGCTGATTTAAAGCTTGCAGCTTATGCCGTTCAAACTCATTTCTCCTTCCTTCCTTCTTTAACTGTTTTGCAAACATATATTTAAAACAAGGTCATAGATTATATATGCAGTACAAGCGAGTAAATCATTTTTAAGAGTTGGATTAGTCATGATCAACCATCACATGGTCAATCTCTAATTCTACCTCTAGAATTTGAGTTACTCAAAAGCTTGGAACAACACACACCGTTTGGACTCAAACTATAAATTAAATATTAATTCATGTTTACATTTTATAAAGAAAGATTCAACTGATAATGAAGCAATAGTTTGGACTCAAACTATAAATTTGAGTTACTCAAAAGCTTGGAACAACACACACCGTTTGGACTCAAACTATAAATTAAATATTAATTCATGTTTACATTTTATAAAGAAAGATTCAACTGATAATGAAGCAATAGTTTCATTTAGGGAAAATATTAATTCACAAACTTTCTCTACCATAAGATAAAGATGAGGAGTATCAAGGACAAATTAAATAAAAAAGAAAAGAGGAAGCTTGACATACTTGCAGAAGCTCTTTCTCTCTAGAAGCCTTCCATTGCCGAAACTGTTCAGCCTCTTGTTTTATCCTATGTTGCAGTTGAACCTGTAACATTGTTCAGTGTATAAGAAAGAGTATATTGAGTGATCAAAACTATGATATGAAAAAGTTCAACAATCAACCTTTTGGGCTTTTATAGATTGTATTTCATCTTGCAATCGCTTCGCTGCTTCATCACTTTTTTGCTTTTGCTTCAAGAGCTGGACCTGACTCTCCTGTTTCTTCTTCAGATCCAGAATCTAGCATTGTATATTTTGAAAAGATATTAACAATTTAGAATTGTTCCAATTCAAATCTTATAAAGGAAAAATAGATGGAAATAAAAAAGACTCCTCACCTGGGCTTCAAGTGTTTTCAATTTTTGGGCATGGATATCCTCTGATTTCTGCATTTGTCCATCAGAATTGGCAGCAAGATTTTCAACTTCAGCCAAAAGACGATCCCTCTCTCGCTGCATACATAAATCAGGCGCATATATAAATATGAATTTTCTGTAGGAGCAAAATAACTTTGCAGAATTTCTATTGAACCTGCACAGTTCTTTTCTCATCCTCCAGTTCCATTATCTTCCTTCCAAAGTGGTGCTTGAGTGCCTCAGCATCAGAAACTCCAAAAAGCTTCATCTCAGACTGTGTGAACATCAATCCCAATATGTATATTAATATACAAAAGAGAGAAGAAAACCACTCAATGCTTCTGTCATGATTATTATTTTAATTTGGATCAACCATCAGAAACAAAACTTCTCACAGTAAATTTAATCAAATTATATAACAAAAGTTACCCATAATTCTGTTGATTTAAATGTGTTATTGATTGATGCATAATATGTCACAATATGTGTTTAAGTATACATATGCAGTATTACAACCTCTTTTTGCTCCAAGCGTTTATTCAATTCATGTAGCTCTCTATCCATACTACTTTGCAGAAGAGTATGCTCCAACTCTTTTTCTACTTCTTCAATTTCCCTTGAATCCCCTGCTAAAATTGGCAATTGTAACTCATAATCATAGAAGTTCTAATAATCTCACTTGGTTAAATTTAAGCAGTAGACAGTGATACAGAACAAGTTGAAGCAAGTTGCAGCTTTAAAATTGGCAATAATAACAGATTATTAAATTCAGGCCAAAGAAGATGCTGACCTGTTGTTTCACTCATTGGATAATCAGATGCTGTGATAGGTAAGCCCCTCTTAAGCCCATCAGTCTTTACATTACATGTGCTATTTTCCTGAAGAAATAAAATTTTAAAACTTAGATGTACAGCCTGGTAGCTAATATCCTGAACTCACTTTCACTCATGGCTATGATAATGGTAATCAGTCCAAGTAGTGGAATGCAAATACCCAGAGAAGATGAAAGCACATACTATGCACTGAAAATTTTGAGCAAAAAATAATTGTTGAGTCAAAGAAGATTATCAACAGAAGATTCAGAGGCATACATAAGCATCTTGTTCACATTGTTCTACAGTAGAGCATCTACTACGGTATTCATGAAGTTCACATCTAAGATCCTCATTAGCTGCTTCAAGCCAAGCAATCCTTTCCTTGAGGACCTACATAATCAATTATAAAATAATATATATTAGAAGTGTATGTAGAAAGAGACCCAGCACCCAGGTACAGTTAAGGCTAGTATCCTTTTCTTTCAAAGAATTAATATGATGAGCATTGATTGATCTCTAACCGTGCATCATAAATCACGTCCAGTCAATGATACCACTAACCTATTATAGGAAATATATTAAAATTAATGCAAGACATTGCCAAAGATTTAACAGAAACCAACTACCTGAACTTCCTCAGGAGAGCCACCAGAACGAGAACAAAGTTCTGCTTGCAGATACTCAAGTTGTTGTCGCATTTTTAGCATCTCGTTGGACATGGGATCTCTATTGACCTACGGAAGAATATTCAAAAGATGAGCATTAGTGTCTATTGTAAAGGCAACTAATTATCTCAATTTTGTGAGATGAATGAAAAGGAACATAAAAAGTTATGCAGACTCTGTCAAAAAAAAAAAAAGGTATGCAGATACTTACAACAGGCTTATTTTGGATGTTGCGTGCACGATTTGCATACTTCAAAGTGTTAAGGGTTTCCTCGGCATTAATATCAGCAGGACTTATGCAGGCTGGAACAAAAAAAAAATTATGTAAGAAGAAATTTATAAATATAACAACAGGTTCTCTAAGATGCAACCTGACACATAAGGGAGGGAACAAGAACACATAGTACAACATTTTAATACTTGTCATCAATCATTTAGGATAAACTGAGAAGTTACCAGAGGTTCAAATATTCTGAAAATCATTCCCAGAGCAGGGGAAAATATTTGAGAATGCAAAATCCAAAACGCTGAGTTTATATGCATTACCAAGGCATGTTTTAATCGGTTTCTGATATTTCTTGCTTCCCTGGTACTTATGTTCATACAAAAAACAATTGAGTCGATGAACTTGAATATTGAATGCAGGATGAAATTAGAAAAGAAATACAAATTATTAAGCATGAGCTCCTTGAAGATTAGTAATGTTAATTGAAGCTTATCTTTTGAAGGCCAATGATGGGAGGTGAAAAAAGTAGAATTGATTGAGATAGATGCAAGGAAAACAACCAACCTATCATAACAGTTCTGCTGTTACCACCAAGTGAATCCTGCAAAATCATTTAACTTTATCCATAAATACAAAAATAATTGTTAAAAAAATCAAAGAAAGAAAATTTGAATATAAAATCTTTCATATACATGTTTCCTGTTTTATTTGTTTTTTCTTCTCACTCAGACACTCACAATAATTGTTTCTTTTCTTCTAGGGAACTACAATTGTCAAGATAAATCATAAATTCCAGTTCAATATGATCCACAGACCCAACATGAGTGAGCTTTTGCACTGAAGAATTTGTAATAATAAGAAATGTAGAGCACATGAAATCTTCTCTCCGCTAAATTCCTAGATGTTGAGATAAAGGCCTTTGTGAAAAGATAAAATCAATGTATAAGTGTGTGTTTGGTTTCCCATTGGATTCTCTAGAATCACCTTGAAATATCAATTAACATGATTTTAGGTAAATTTTCATATGTTTGGTTTCACGATAAGGAATTGATTCTGAGTTGAAGCAATTTTAGGTAGCTTTTGCATTGGATAAAAATTTTATACTGAGTTTTCTACTACTAACTTGTTTATTATGATAAAAACATGCAAACATAAACCACATCACTTCAAAATCAATTTTAACCAAAATTAATTTTGCCAACGGTCATCCAAACACACTAACTGGATTCTGTATATTTAGTTAGATTTTTGGGCCAACTATTCAGACTGTCTAGGGATTTCAAGGGGAAAATACATCTATTAATCAGGTTACACGTCCTCTATATATTTATATAAAATAAAGAATGTTTATTCAACATCATAATTGATAATATAGAAGAGTATAAGCTGAAAGAAGGAAGGTACATATATAGATCTCAAACCTGCAAAAGCCTAGTAAGTTTACTATCCCTATAAGGAACATGAACACCTTCTTTTCTCTTCTTTTCATCACCAAGTGCACTAATAACATTACCAAGCGCTAAAAGGCCTTTGTTAATGTGAACTCCTGTTTGAAAGAAAAAATTATTAGAGAATTCATAATGATCAAAAGCAAGTTTATACAAGTGAAAAATGCCATGCCTAACCTTCCTTAAAACGCAGACCATCAGACCCCGTTCTTTTAGCTCGTTCTGATCCAGCAAGATCTACCAAGTGCAACTTGGCACAAAGATATTCTTCATTCATTGTATCATTTAAACTGATCTCACCAGGACTATTGAGCTTCCGCATTTGTTCTAATGTGATGGTGAAGATAGCATGTGAACGACTGGTTGGATACATAACAGAAGAAGAATAAGTAATAGAAGAGAACTCCAGCATGATATATGTAACAGCATTTTGATGAACAACTTATAACCCTGAAGGCTGAATTGATGCCAACAAGTAAATTCTGGATGATTCATTGACAAAATAATTAGAAGTGCAAAAGACTGCAAGCATTCTTACAAATTGCAATGCCAAACGTTCCATTTATTAGTCATTCCCTTAACTAACAAGAAATAAAAAATATTTGATATGGAACTGGTTTTAAAGGAAACAATTGAAAACTAAGATTGATTGTGGAAAACTTAAGCCATCAGAAGAGTTTAAAACCAAAAAGAAATTTATATTTTATTTATACACCATATCTTCTGTTAGTTTTTGCTTTATTATCTGAATGTCACATTATACAACTCATGCTCTAACGATATTTCCCAAGCCTATTTATCCAAAACTAGTTTAAGAATCCAAAAATAAGATAATATATATATATTTCACTAGAAATGACTTTATGCAGTCAAAAGAAGAGAAGGAAAATGCATAAGGAACCTGGATTGGTTGTTCATATTTGTGCTTCCAGTTGCTCTACTCAATGATCCTTGTTCTAGGCAAGCAGCCATTTCTTTTAGAGTTGTAACACTGACTTCAGTAGATCCAGCTAGAGTAATGACACCATTTGATGACTCACGAATTTGTATTGGTGGTTTCCCAGGAATAGTCACTTTCCCTGCATGTCCATTTGCAGTTTCTGGTTTGTTCATAGAGGATGGGTCCAGCAAGTCTCTTACTTCTTCTTTAAGAATCTTTTAATAATTAAAATTTGTTGTTAGATGCTTAATCTAAACAATTTCACAAATATGAAATCTTTTAATTGCAGATATTAAAGCACAATTTAACTTTGAAAACCAAGGCTGTAGGCTGTATCAAAGCTATCAACTGACCTCAATAAAGGAAACATGCAACTGAAATTCAATCTGATGCTTTAAGGTCTCAATTTTGTTAAACAAGGAATTCATAACTTGGGGTATTATTCCCTCTTGGCAACCATCCTTAAAGCCAGTGCCCATGGTGTATGTTTTCCCTGAACCTGTCTGCAATGGAGTGAAAATGTCACATACCAAAGAGGAATAAGTGTAATGGCATTTAACTTGTGTTTCCTTTAGCTGTAACCATACCTGACCATATGCTAGAACAGTAGCATTATATCCTTGGAACAAACCACCAACAAGGGAAGCAACACATTCATCGAACATTGCAGTTGAGGGAGAACCAGTGCTCCCATAAACATGATCAAATGTAAAGGAATGGGCACCAATTTGTACCTGTATCATAGTCACAATAGCATATGATTCCACCCAAATTTTTAAGCTACTTAAGGATACTACAATGCTATGCTATTTCAGAGGGAGATATCTAAAGACTTAAATAATAAGTTATTTTCATCCATGCTAATAGTCTACATGGAAAAATATGCTGCATGATAAATTTTCTTTGAAGTTAGAAAAGCAGTAATACTTTTTCAATTGAATATAGAAGGCATATATATATAGGGGGGTTGGGATAGATGTATGAGGACTTAAGTTCAATCCTCATTGTTGCCATTGTACACCAAAAAAAAAAAAAGAAGGCATATATAGGGGTTGGGATAGATGCACAAGGACTTAAGTTCGATCCTCATTGCTACCATTGTACACCAAAAAAAGAAGGCATATATAGATATGTAATATGTTCATCACTTTGAACTACTACAATTAAAAAAAAAAAAAAAAAAACGTTGGCTGATATATCCTTACCAAACACAGGAGTAGAATATTGACATAATTAGGAAGTAGGAAACCAAGTGATTATCTACTGATGTGGAAAGCATGGGAGCCATAGTCTAAATGGCACTAAGAAACTAAAGAACTTGTTTAATTTACTAACACCAACTTGTCATTTATCGCACACTTGCAATCTCTAAGATAAAAGAATTCATTGGTACCAGCTCAAGCTTTGAGACCTGAATGCAGTCTCTAAGTCGGAGGTTCAATCCTCCACTAGCTCACCTTTCCCCATTTTTATCAAGATGTTAGCACTTGGCATCTCCAATGTAACCCAAAAAAAATAACAATACATACACACAGAGTTACTTTCATTTATAACCAAGTTTATAATGATACGAGTTTAAGGATTCCATTCATTCACAAATCACAAATAACATTTCGTGGTTGGGTCCAGCAGAATGAGCTAGTCCCCCACAACGTGCCGAACCGAGGATTAAATCTCTCACAGTTAATTTTTTTTTGTCAGCAAAATCTCTCACAATTAGTGGGAGATAGTATTTAAACAGGATTGCCTCCATGTTAGTGGGAGAATAACATACTAACATATCATAAACTGAGTCATTCCACAAAAATAATGTGCTCGCAAAGCCCAAAAAGCGACCCAGCCCAACCCAACCCGAAATAGAAAGAAGTCAAACAAACATCCCAATCAAGCAAGCATATCAGATCATAAAAGCAATTCCAAATTAGCAAACTCTCCTCTAGTATATCACAATAACCATTATTAATTCTCTAATTACGCAAGCAATCTCGGATCCAGATCTCCGCTCGCTAGATTCACCAATCCGAAAAAAGCAATGAAAAAGAAAAACACACAATGCAAGCAAGCAAGTTGAAGCTGTTCCCTATTCATCACAGTGTCACAATGTGTTGAGTAAATGATTCACCTGAGGCTTCCCTTGCACGACGCTCACGCAATCCTTGCATCCCTGCACCTTCTCCTCACCGATGAGGGGTCGCACGTGGACCGCGACCTTCACGCAACAATCTTCACCTGCTTCCACCATCACAAAAATGAAACACCAAACACCACCTTAACTGAGAGAGAAAGAAAGGGAGTGTGAGAGAGATAAGTGTTTGTTGCGGTGTGGCTGAGCTGAGTGTGAAAGAGATCAATTCAATTGGCGCAATGGTTGTGTTGTGATGTTCCTTCGCATTGTGTGCGGAGGACAAAGAAAGAAAGCGTTGTTGTTGTTGCAGTGACTACTATACTACTACAGGAGCAAGGAGAGAGAGTAGTTATAGTTGGAGGAGGAGAGAGAGAGCGAAGGGTAGTTTGGGAAAATGTGAATGGCTTGCAACCGAGGTGCTAGAGGTAACTGTAAGGACAACAACCACTATCATTTTCCCTTTGCCTTCACTGTAATGTATACCTGTCTAGACGGTTGCGTCCTCGAGCTCTTTTATGACCCTATTTCCGATTTTGCCCCTTTTCTTTTTCACAACGGCCATCTACTTCACCATAAAAACCTCTTGGTCTTAGCTAATTGCCACTTTACCCCAACCTATTCCTTTTTTCATACAACTAAAATACAATTTTTTAGCTATTTTTTATCTAGTTCAGTTCATTGGAGGATAAATGTTATTAACAACCAACATAGTCTAGCTCAATTGCAAAATAACTTAGTTTCTTAAAAATGTTATAAGAAATTTGACATTTAAACTATGTGTTCAGAGAATACTTTATTAAAAAAGACACAATTTATTTCGATAATTCCTATTTTTCAAAAAAAAATTAGTTTCCAACTATCGGTTAAAGAATATATTTCATGAAAACAAAAAAAAAATGATATTAATATATTCTCTAGTATGCCCAAATCTATTTTATTTTAGAAAGTATAGTCATTGTACCTATTGCAAATCTAATGATATTGATTTGTGTATATCTATGTCTTAATTAAATTTCAATGATTTTTTATAAACAAATTATTAGTAGTTAAAAATAATCTCATATTACAATTTTAACTGTTCATTTTAGATTACAAATATATTTTATATGTTTAATGTGTTTATTTATTATGATTTTTAAATTTATATGCTCAAAACATTTATGAATTAAAATTATATAAAAATAAATATTTATCTTATACAGTACACCAACTAACTAACTAGTTTTAATGAATAATAATACTAAAAGTACACAAAAAACTACATCTAATTTCCCCCTTTTTCTTTAATTACTTACAGCCAAAAAGGGAACCATGGAAATGCTATGATTGCACTGGCAGTATCACATTGGTCTATATTTAAGGTATCTATGATTTTTAATAAATGAAATTATTGTTTATGAATTTCATTCACCTTTAAAAAGGAAAAAAAGGGGAAAAAGTAAAAGTGAAGGAGCGGAGAAGTAGGAGGTGGTGAAGAAATGGTGTGAGAGTTGTCAGAATGGAATGTAATCTAGTTCGGATGTAGATTTGAGAAGAAGGTAGGAAAAAAAATAAAAATAAATAAAAGGAATAACACAGCGCACAAAGACACGTGATGCGGAACCGGATACAGCATTATGGGATGGAAGCTTTGAAGGTACACCGTCCTTATCACACACGTTCACATTTCACAGGTGCCATACCACTTTTCATGCTTCACCCACACAACACAAGTAACACAACCCTCGGGTATGTGCTTATGTAATCCTATGCCATTTTCCCATGCACTCATATTTTAGGTCTAAGAAGTATACCTTCCATCCGTGTAAGTTATAACCACTATACACAACATCACATTCAGCAAAAAAAACTATACACAAACATCACACACTTGTGTTGTGCACCTTTTGGGAAAAAAAAAAATACATGAAACAATTTTTTTTAGACTATAATATATTTTTAGTTCCTATATTTTTTATCAAGTTTGATTTTCATCTTTTGTAGTTTTAAGTCGATCAATTTAGTTCCTATATTTTAAAAAATAGATGAATTTAGTTCTTATTTAATCCTTCAGTCATCAATGTACATAAACTAAATTCACCTATTTTTTAAAATATAGGAACCAAATTTATTGATTTGAAACTACAAAAATTAAAATCAAGTTTGACCGAAAGTAAAAAGACAAAAATATATTTTACTCGTATTTTTATATACCTTAATTGACTCTTGAGATGGGAACTCTCTACAAAATTTTTCTATTTTGTCAATATTTATAAAATGTCCTTACTATTATTTTTCAATGATCCGGTTTTCGTTTTATCAATTGCAATGATTAGCCTTTACATCACGTATAAAGGAAACTTGTTGGTTCTTCATTTGTCAAATAGAAAAAATAGACAAAACTTAAAGTACAGTATTTTAGATATTTTTTTATGTCATTTTCAAATTAAAATAAGAGTACGAAATTCAAGTAATAATTAAAAAATTATATTAAAAGTTAGCATTCATTTTTAGAGTAAAATTTTAGTTTTAATTAAAAAATAATAGTAAATATATTTAAAGTATTGCGTCTAATTTTTTTCTTTATCAGATTTATTGTAACCTTTTCTCAGGTTTGGCTTTTTCTGTATTGCTTTACGTAAATATCATAAAAAATTTCTAAATAATAGTTTAGACATGCAAAAAGGAAAAGTTGATTTGTTTGAACTATGTAGGAAGCCAATCAATTCAGCTAAGTTGAGGCCACTCCTAACTCACCATCATTAGTTCTATATAAAACTTTGGAGAGAAAGGAATTTAAAAAAAAAAAATCAAGAAAGAAAAGGATTACATATCAAAATTGGACCGAAAGATTGAAAGGAAACAAAAAAAAAAAGAAGGAATAAAAGGTGGCACAACATAAGAGTTATGAAAAAAGGGAGGAAGGATCCACATGGTCCCAAATTTAAAAGAAAAGATAGAAGAGACGGGGTTGAGTGGTAACATAACATTAGTAGAATTTTACCTTTTTATTTTTTCTATAATATTTATTAAGAAACTTATCTAGAACAATAGTTTATTTATTAATTATTAATATGGATTGGCATAAGTCGTAAAAGATTTAGAGTTGACTCTCATTTTTTTTCATGGATGTGAATTTGATTCTTTCTTATGTCACTAAAATCTTGTTTGGTGAACAATCTTGTTTAGGAAGATTTCCTATTACTTAAGAGTTAGTTAAGTAGTTTTGACTCTCTTTATAGAGATTCTTTGACACCTTAAAGTTATTTGAGTAGCTTTGTAGCTATGATTCAATAAATTAAAACTGTTTGCAGTTTAAATGTATGTAATGATCTTTTAAGTAAGTCTCTACTAATAATCTTAACATATCATTAACGTCCTATTCTAAAAGAAAAGTGATAGCAATATATATATCTTCTAACACATTTTTTCTAACACATATTGAAGATGTCTCTTCTTCTGCTACCACTCTTGATTCACCAATAAGTCAATAACATTAACTAGCATTGCATAGAAACGACTTGGTGAAGATACAAAGAGAGGAAGTAAATGGAAAAAAAATAAAAAAAAAATAGAGTAGAGACCCACGTTGGCTCCCACGGGACATATCCAGCTGGTTGGCCTCTTAATTCACATGCAAATGCAACTTAGCTTCTGTAATATGGTGGGGCCCACCCCTCGTTTGGTCAGACGCTGGAGGTCCCCCACATTAGTTGCAGCTAATAATAACTTTATCCTTTGTAATCTGTGACTCAAATTAAACATGTTTAATATATGTGTTGCCCTTTAGATTGTAGACTGTAGTTTTTTTTAGTTAAATATTTATACCATGTTTTATGGAGCATTATGTAAGATGTTGGATATTTAAAATCTAATTATGTCGTTAAAGTATGTATACAGTTTTCACTTGGTGAAGGTCGGTAAGATTAGTCAATTATTACTCATAATTTGATTTATCAACAATGAGTTAATTTTACTAACATAACAATTTATTTTTCAACTGCATTGTACGAGATATTTTGAACCCGCATTTGGACAATTAAAATATACTTAATAGGGAACCGTTTAATATTATTTGAATACCTTGTTTTGGTTTTAGAAAAACATATTGAAAACACTTCAAAGAAATAATACGTCTAAAATTTTAACTATATAATAATATATTTTGTTACCTTTAATTTTATTATGATTTTTTAAAATATTTTTTGTTTCATATTTTAATTATATTTCTATGTTTTTTTTTTATAATAATTTTAGGTATTTAAATAACACTGTTTGTATTTTTTTTTTATTATTTTTAACATTTAATTTGTAGTTTTCTTTCCATGTTAATATTTAAAATTATTTTCTGTCGCAATACATAATCTAATATATAAAATTTGTAATTCTTATTAATCTATACATATATTTTAATTATATTTAAAATTGATTTTGTTAAAATCAGTTTTATCCAAATTTAAAACAGGGAGACTTAATGCTCTAGTTAACCACCATTGAAGAACAAACATGATCAAATGGTATTATTTATGCGTCGATCGTGTTGCTTGTAAATATCCCATCATATTTACATCTTAATATCCTATATATGATCATTATAAACTGAAAACTACATTACATATCCCATAATTCTTTTGATATATTGAAATCGAAACGAGTGACGTGACCTTGAAAAGTGGAACATCCACGTCATTTTCATTCAACTATAAAAAAGTATACTTGTGCAGTTTTTATATAAGGGATTCTTGCGCTGTGATGCAAGAATTTAACTTGGATTTTTAATTTATTTTTAGTGAATTTCTTATTATTATACAAGATTTAAAAATATTTACTAATTTTTTAGTTTAATGTTAGAATTTAATTTGAGTTTTTTACTTATTTACAGTGAGTCTTATTACGATTAACCGTGAGTTTCTGTAGTATGTTCTTTTGTTACATGTACTAGTATGTAATATTAATGTTATATTATTTCTCCTTTAATTAAATTCGTTAGTATTTTTACTATTGTCACATGTAATGTAATTGTTATGTTCTTTTTCCTTTAAATTCATTCGGTTCAATGTATAATTTTTGTAGTATGTTCGTTATATTAAATTAAGTTTACATCCAAAAATAATTTATTTTACTTTGTTGATACGAACGTAAGCATACTATTAATTTATTAATACATGTGTATTAACTTAAGTGTTAGAATATTTTAGTAAATATCAATCCATTCATTTCACCGAAGAAAAAAAAATAAGGGAGAAACTAGTGCTATATTGAAGAATAAGAAGAAGAAAGAAAACACGTACCATAGTCCATAGTAAATAATATATACAAGTGCAGCTTATAGTTTCGCAACTTTGAGAAAATAAAAATATGCGCAATTATTTTTACTCTTTCTTTCACATGTAATGTTATTCTTTTATCGTTAATTTCGTTCAGTTCATATATCATTTTTTTCCGTAGGTTCGTTACATTAAATTAAGTTTCATTTAATGTAATTTATTTTGCTTGTTGATACGAACGTCCATTAAAAAGTATACCATAATGGAAATAAATCTTGTACCATAACACTCGTCATTTAATGTTTACGGAATACAGATCAGCTTATATGCACGAACAATCAGTTAGTTACTGTCACATGTGTGTCAGTACATATATACCTATATTATTATGTATACTTTTACACTCCGATCATAGTCATAGGACACTATTCTTTTTATTTGTTTTTAAGATCACATTTATCTTTTGTGAGATTACAGCTTCTTGGAATTGGATAAGATTATTATTATAGACAGATTTAGTAAATATGTGTATGTATGCATATTTTTGGAGTTTTATTATATTCATTAGTTTAGAAATTTATTATTTTTATCTTAATTTTAAAATTATTTGTTCTTTTTTATTAAAAAAAACCAAGTTATATCTTTTATCATCTTTTTTCTCTTAATTATTTCTTTATTATCTTTTTAAAAGAAACTCATCCTTTATCACAATTATTGTCATTGTCTCTAATTATCATTGTCACTGTTATTATTACTGTCATCACCACCATCATCAATGCAATTATTGCCACCATCATTGTCATCACTATCATTACTATTGCCATTGCCTGTCATTATTAATTGTCATCATTGCTATTGTCATTGCTTCTGCCATAGTGACCTTTATCACTAATATTGTCACTATCTCCATCGTCATCACCTCCACCACCACCACTATCACCCTCACCACTACCATCACCACCATTGTAGTTGTCACGACCATTATCATCATCATTACCATTATTGTCATTGCCTCCACCATCGTTGTCATCACCTTCACTACAACTATCATTGTCGTTGTTTCTACCATTGTCATCATGACAATAGTGGTGACGAAAGCAACAGTGGCGATAGTGGTGGTGGAGACAACGACAACAATGATAGCGGCAGTGACAATAGTATTGATAAATGATGAATTTAAAAAAAATAAAATTAGGAAAGAAAAGACGATGAAATTAAGATATAGCTTTTTTTCTAAATTAAAAAGATCAATATAATCTTTAAAATTAAGAAAAAAATAATAAAATTCCTAAACTAATGAGTGTAATAAAACTCCTAATATGAGCACGCATGCACATGTTATTTAAACCCTTTTAGGCAAAAAAAATCTTCTCTTTAAATATTTAATGTAGTTATAAATTCAAGACTCAAATTCAAGATCACTAGTTAAATCTTTATTTAAATCTTTATAATAATAAAAGTAAAGAAGTTTGAGCATAAATTTTTTATGCAATTGAGCGAGAAATTTTTAGAAATTTTTTTATTTATGGTCATAGTCAATCTTCACATGACACATCGTAGCTCAATTTTATTAACACTTCTTGTAAATTAAAAAACTTGATTATGTATCATGTGAAAATTAGTTAAAATATACTATTAGTATGTAGTTGTTTTAGACCATATAATAATTGTTTCTACTTACAAAAAATTATTACATGATCTAAAACCATGTAATAATGATAATTAAATAATCAGTCAATCTATACATGACACATAACTTAATTAAATGAACTCTTTCTCGTAAATTAAAAAAATTTGATTAAGGATGATGTGAAAATTATTTAGAACTATATATTGATATGTAGTTGTTCAGGACCATACAATAATTATTTTTACTTTAAAAAAATATTACATCATCTGGGACTTATGATCTTGATAATTGAACAATTTTCATGACATGTTATTAATTATTTTTTTATAAATTGGAAAATATTATTACCTATCATGCTAGATTGATCCAAACCACATAAACATGTAATTAATAATTTTTCCCTACTTACATCATTGTTCCTACTTATGACAGTGTACCCTTTGATAATTAAATCCACATCTCCTTTAACCCTTCATCTTTTCATCAAGAAAAAGCCAAAAACTGGCTCTATGCACTTCCCTACTCTGTCTCCATATAAATAACTCAACATGTCTATATGTCCCGTTAACCAGTTATGCATTCAGATTGGAACACAATGCATGGAGCCAGTGGAATTAAGAGCGTCTGAAAAACCGTTCAAAGTAGTTGCAGAGGGGCCACCAATAAGGGTAAGATAGTAGTGACTTGTGAGTGCAATTTGATGGAATATATTGACTACTATATACACTCTCTATCTGAGTTGAAGGTCCAAACACCATGTGCAACCTAGCAGATTTATGAAGGCTACACCTACATGTATAGCGTATAGAGTGTGGCAAAAATTGATTAGTGGGCCATAACTGCTATATCATTTCCTGGTATCCAACCGTTGTACTCAATTCTGGATAATAGGCATTTTCTATATTCTATACTTCCACTAACTCATCAGAAGTATGATTTTAGATTTCCATACAGTTACCGATTTTGCAGAAAAAAATACTGAAAAACGAGTCCGAAATTGAAGTTGCAATAAGCTGCAAATAAGGTTGTTTAGACTTTATTTTTTTTTATACAAACCTAAAATATCTTTTTACGAGTAACAATTCAATTTGACTTAAGTTGAATCATAACGAATAACAAAGTTTTTCTTCTAAATATTAAACACAACTGTATACTTGAAACTCAAACTTAAGACTATTAAACCCTCCTATACTCATGAACCTTGTAAGTTGTAATAATTGATCTACAAACTTGGTGGTAAGTTTTTAGAGATCTACAAACTTGGTGGTAAGTTTTTAGACTTTGATTGATACTATTTTAATGTTTATTTTAAAAATCATATATAAAGTATTATTTTATTAGTTCACAATGTAAATTTTTTGTTTATTTTACAGTAAGAGTGTATCAAACATAAGTGTTCTTTTCAAAATAAATTGAATCAAATATATTAATATACACTCAATTATATCATTCTCCATGCTATATGTATTTACTAAACCATGAAAATGCATTACTATTACTCTGCTTGCTTGCATTGCAATGAAAAAAAAAAAATTCTAGCTTGGTAATGATTATAAACATTTTTCTATTATTTTCCTGTTCCATTCAAAATAGAAAACGACCCATCCTCTCTTTGGCTTTGTCTTTTTTTAATTTTCTTTGATGTGGTGAACTGCAAGGAAAGCAAACTTGCAGTAAAAAAGAATTCTTTTTTATTTTTTTTCCCTGCACACACACTTACTTGTCTTGGCTCCTCCTTTAGTTAGAAGGAAGAACAAATAACTGTAGAGAAGGTGGGTACATTACATACTAGTGACCCCAACCTCCTCGATCAAGTTTTCTTTTCGAACCTAACTCTTCATTCATTGGATTTTTGTCACTCGAACGTTAGCTCAGATGCAAACAAAGCAACCACAAAGTGGGGCGGGGCCCACATTAAAACTGCTTATTTCGGCTTCTTGAGGCAACACATCATTGTTTTATTGATCGAACACTTGGAGTTAAGTTTAGAAGGACATTAACATTAACTAGTAACATCATGGGAGTTTATTATTATAACAGTACTAGTGGTTTTTGCTAGCTAGCTAGGTACGTGATTGAAACATGGCCTTCATCCGACAAATAATTTTTATCCCACACACACAGCCTCACCAAAAAGCAAACGAAATGACACTCTCACTCCTCGTGGCTTTGTGGGGGAAGTGAGTTTAGTTATGTACGATCTTGATGGGTGAGTGAGGTTGTTTTGTGACAGGTCATTATTAAATCACAACCTTGATAATTATTATTTTCCCATAGTTAGCCATTTTAATAGGGGTCATCATTGGTTTGGTTTAATTTAAAGAATCCAATCACTTGAACCAAATAAATTAATTAAGTTGGTTAGTTATTATTATTATTATTATTATTATTATTATTATTATTATTATTATTTCATTGATTTCGGTATCAAGTTTATCTTTTTTTTTTTGGTGAATAGTTTATCTTTTACAACATGAACATTTAACTTGATCATCCATTTTTCTATTACCTTTTTTTAATTTTATCCTTCTTCTTCCCCTTTTTTTTTATTTGTTATAAGCTCTAAACTTATATTTTAAATATTTTTAAATTTTACGTCTGTTTGGATTTGGATTATTGGAAAAAAAAATCATAAGTGAAAAGATATTATTGAATATCTTTTATTTTTACGAAAGACATTCCTATATCTTAAGGCAGTTTTTATTCCTATGATGAACGGTGGAAAAATAATATTCTCATGAAAATATGAAGTTATTTTCTACCGCACTTGTAACTTCCACTTTTACTTATTTTTTTATTTAAATTATTTTGATTTTAAAAAATATTTTACAGAATATTAAAATGTAATCAAACATTTATTTAAATACATTCAAGAATAAAATTCCTAGTTATAATATTTTGAAAAATGTGATTTATTAGAATGTAATATGATACCTTAAAATAAATATCTCCAAAAAAATTCAGATTTTTTAAAAACATTTTTTAATTTTATTATAATATTAGACCCAATAGATCGGAACCAAACCAACATGCTTTTTATAAAGTTAGTTTGGTTCGAATATGATGAAATTTTTTTTATTAAATTGAATCAAACTAAACCAAACAATTTCAATTAATTTGGCATTTCAATTTTTCTTTAAAATCACATCAAATCAACTTGTAAATACTCCTACATTTCAATGTCTTTTTGGCTGTATTAATGAACACGTGTAACTCTCTTAGTTTATAAATAGATCACAGTAGTTTATAAAAATGATCAATTAATTTAATCTCTAAATTGCAAAAACATCATTTTAATCCTTAAAACTATTAAAGGACGATTATTTTAGCTTCCGATGTTGTTAAACGGCAATTACTTTAGTCCATAAAATTACAAAATTAAGGACTAAAATGATTGCCAGTGCAAATAATTTGGGAAATTAACTAATTTGGTGTATTACTTCCCGAACTCAGCTCAAGACATTAATCTCATTGGAGCAATAGCACAATGCCACGTTCACACAGTACACCTTAGGAATTAAAACTTACGATTCATTTCTTTGGAAACAAGGGTAGCTTTTCTTTTATGCTTCCAGTGAGGCTGTTGCCTCTGCACCATTGCTTTCTTTTATTCTGGACCAACCTCTCTTACCCCACTTTTTTTTTTTTCCCTATGCTTTTCTTCTACCCATGTGGACCTTTAAATCACATGCTCCCACCTCCTTTCCATCACTAACATCATTCCTAATCCTCCTTTTTCAGATCAACATAATCTCACATCTTTCTGCCTCCTTTAGCCCTATCATTCTCTCTCTGGCAACCCTTCACTTTATTAACCAAAATCATTATTAAATAATAATAATAATAATGTAATTAGAACTAGTTTGGAGTTTGGACTATACCATATCTCAATTGTCCAATAGCAAAGTTCAATTGACTCTATGCACTGATTTCCATCAATTACACCAAGCATAGCCTTGTATGTGATTTCATAGAGAAGCTATGATTCCCTTAACATAATCATCAAATGTGGCCCGACCCCCTCTTATCAACCCAAATTAATCAAAAAGTAATCTAATTTTGTGTTTTGCAATAATATCCTTCCCCTTATATCCTGTTTTGGATAAAATGTTATATATACCTCCAAATTAAGTATCTTCTAGCTCTTGCTTTAGACATTTTATTATAATTTTTTTGTGTGGAAATTTAGACATTTTATCTTAAAGCATGGAGATGGGGACAAGAACATGTGCATCATTGCAAGCTTTCATCATTAGCGTGCGTCAATATGCCGTTGAAGGCATACCTATAGATAAGTACCTATAGATGACATTTAGGACAATCACTAGTGGCACATGATTTGGTATTTGGTGAAGGCTGGCTCCTTATGAAAGGCCTCTTTGTATTTTAGATACAAACAAACACCAACGGGTGTTTGACCAAATGAACATTCAGTAGAGTTCTTTTCACTCAATATGCGTTGAGAAGCACAATTAAGCATCGTTTGTGGTGGAAAAAAATGTCAAATAAACATGCTCTCTAGAACGTTTCTAGTCACATGTTCCATAAAAAATCAAAGCGCGTTAGGAGATAACAAGAATACTTAAGTGAATTATAACTCATATCCAGCTCACCAAAAAACAAACCCATATCCAATACAAGTCTATAAGCAATTATTTATGCCCCCATTAAATATTTAATTTTGGCGAACACTTTTTTAATGCAATTTAACGAATATACATGGATAAGTAATGGTACCTATGGTTTCTTTATTTATTTTTTTTAGTTAATATAATTTTATTAATAATTACAAAATTTTCACTATATTTTCTGTTTTCCAGAATTTACGTAAAAATAATGGAAACTAGATTGTGCTTCTTTTTTTTTTTTTTGTAAACTATACTGTTTTAAAAAACAATGGTACCTATGGTTTCTTTATTTTTTTTATTTTTAGTTAATATAATTTTATTAATAATTACAAAATTTTCACTATATTTTCTATTTTCCAGAATTTACGTAAAAATTATGGAAACTAGATTGTGCTTCTTCTTTTTTTTGTAAACTATACTGTTTTCAAAAATAAAATATGAAGTGAAAATAATATAATATTTTATAAATATAATTAAAAAATATTATTTAAAATATAAATATAAATATAAATATAAATATAAAAGACACCCTAATAAGGAAAAGATTAATTGGTTTTTGTGTAATTAGGTTTTTTCTTGGAGACCAAGCGAATTAATTGATGAGGGAAAGCCCAAAGGCTACGGGCCTTTCACTCGAGGAAATAGTCAAGGTTTCACTTTTTTGTAGTGGTCCATGACTGCATGTTTGTTTGACAAGTATTTACATTTCCGGCCTATGAAGGGGATTACTATTTGCACCCCACAATTTGTTATTCTCACCACCCACTTGGGTGGTTTTTTGTTGATTTCCCAAAATACCCTTATACAATGGAATCATGATTCGGTTGTACACTTGTACAATGGAATCATGATTCCGTTATATAAGGGTACAACGGAATCGTGATTCCGTTGAAAAGTATGCAACGGAATCACGATTCCATTGTACAAGGGGATGAAACAAATTTATACAACGGAATCACAATTCCGTTGTATAAATTTGTTTCACCCCCTTGTACAATGGAATCATGATTCCGTTGCACAATGTTGTACAAGTGTACAATGGAATCGTGATTCCGTTGTACACTTGTACAATATTGTACAACGGAATCACGATTTTCGTTGCACATGTTTTTTTAATTTATTCTAATTTTTCCTAAGTTTTTTTTTATATTGAGTAATGTTTTTTGAAATATATAAATTTAGGTTTTAAAGACTTGACCAAAACAAACATACCAATTTAATGCACATTGGTTGATGTATCTTATATGATTAATATAGACCGTTGGTTTTAAATACTTGGTAAAAAACAAACATACCAATTTAACATACATGGCAAAAATCCTATATTTAACATACCAATTTAACATACTTGGTAAAAATCCTATACTTGGTTTATGTATCTATGATTTTCATATAGAAATCGTTCCTTCTTTCATTATATTACCAGGCACGCGCGTGTTGTTTATAGAGTTTATAAAGAAAAATGTAATAAACTGAAAACATCAACATCATTCATACAATAAAATGTATATACAAAATAAAAGTTTAGATACAAATATAAAAAAATACATCATAAATCAACCGCCTCTGCGGCCATCATCCTCGGTCCTCCTCCTCTGTCTGGATCCTTGGCTACTGCACCCAGCACCTAAGCCACTCTGTGCTATGCGCAATGGCCGCTGCACCAACTCATGGTCCTGCGTGCCCTCAGGAATGGTTCTGGTATGCAACAACCTCTCTGCAATCGCAGACATCATCCGGTACCGATCCTACATAAACGAAAATTAAAATTAATAATTTCAAATAAAAAAATGTAAACAATTATGGAAAAAGTGTTTGCATTACATTACCTCGCATGAGTAATCTACACCATCTACAAACTCTGGAAGAGGGTCACCAGGTTGAGGCTGAGGATGAGGAATGGGACGGGCATACGTACTAGGCTCCGTGCTGCCTCTCCTTCCTCTAGCGGAAGCACATATGAATGTGAATGCTCATAATACCACACAAAGTAGTCGGAGGTGCAGACCCATGGAGCATCCTCTGGCACATGCTCGCCCAGCTGCACTGTATGCTGCTCCCACTCGGCCCACGTCTGAATGGATGTCTCAAATGGAGGACAAGGAGGTGGTGGTGGAGGGATTCCCTGTACGTAGCCGAACTACCTCAAAACCATCTCTGGCAGGTAGGGTCGCATGTCTGTGTCACACCTTATGTGGCCAGAATAATATGTCTGCTCCAAGAAGGGTCTCTCAGTGACAACCCTGTATCCATCATCATATGGGGACCAGAAGACGTCCTCCATCTGCAACATATCCAGCAACCGCCTGGTCCCCCAAGCCTTGCTAGTACCCCTCGTCGTCCTCCATCTGGCAGCAAAGGGAAGCCTGGGGTCATAAGCAACATGCTCCCATCCGCCAATTGATGGCAGAAGTGCAAACATCCATGCCTGTAAAATAAAGAAAACAAATTATGTTAACATTTGTATTAAAAATTACACAAACAAATATGTAAACAAAAAATAAATAATTTTTTACCATCAGTAACGTCATACAACCTCCACACTACTTGCTCTCCCGCAAGCTCGCATAGGAGAGATGGTCGTAAAGATACGCCAATGCAGATACTCCCTTAGCGTACTGGGAGCAGGTGGACAGATTGCTGAGGTACCAGAGATAGAAAATGTTCACAAGTGTGGAGCTCTTGTTGGCAAAGATGGTATAACCGAGCAAGTGCAACAAGTATGCTCGTGTGGCCCACACATATGAACCAGACTGCAGATACCTCTCATATAGCTCCCTCAGCCATGTGAGATGTACCCTAGCTTCTGTCGACGTAACAACATCAGCCTCATCGTCAAACACCAGGCCTAGCATGGTCCTCAGCAACATCCTAATGTCAGCCTTTGAAAAGGTGGTCGTTGGGCCGGCAATCTGCAAGCTTGAAATAGGCAACTGCAGCAGACATGACACATAATCCAGAGTGATGGTCATCTCTCCAACGGGCAGGTGGAAGGTGCATGTCTCCTGATGCCACCTCTCAATAAAGGCATTGACGAAGCCTTTATTCGTGATATATCGCGCATGATAAAGCCCTGTCAAGCCAGACTGATCCACGTATACCTGGACCTGTGGCTGGATAGGGTAGGGAATCAACTTCCCATTGTGGTTGACCACCTTCAACTCCTCCCGAGGCTGATCAATCCAAATATGTCCAGCAACATGGTCCTTGTAGGACCCCAGCAGTGTATAAACTACATGACCACCAGGAAATGGCGGTCCAATGATCCAGTCAACAAACGGGATCACTGGGGCTGCTGGCTGTGGTACCTCCGGTACCTCTGCATCAGGCTGTGGCACACCTGCCTCAGCATGTACATGCTCTGCATCCTCTGGCTCATTGTGTTGTACTCCCCCAACAGCACGAGTATCATCTGGCCGACGATGGCGAGCAGATGCTGTCACACATCGCTGGTCTGCCCTGGATGCCTGGGCAGGCTGACCAGCATCTGCAACAACATCTTCCTCCAAAGTGGAGGGATCTTGTCGGCGATCGTACGAAACATACTTCGTCCGAGCCATAATAAATCTGCAAAAAATTAACTAAAATACTTAGAACTCGATAAACAAAAAATAAAGTCAAATACTATATAACTAAATAAACAAATAAACAAACAAACTAACACTGTAAATATAATAAATTTAAAAATATAAAATATAAAATTTTTATTTTAATACTTTTTTTAATTAAAAAAGATATTCAATTAAATAATAATTTTAATTTAAAAATCAAATATTAAAAATAATATTGTAAATATATAATACAAATATAATTAAATATTTTGCTTTTAAAAAAAAATTTACTTTACAAATTCAAAATTCAAAATTTTAAAAAAAATTCAAGCAACACAACGGAATCGTGATTCCGTTGTGTTGCTTGAAAAATCAAACAGTACAACGTAATCGTGATTCCGTTGTATTGCGTTAAATTGAAAAAAAAAATAAGGGGGAGGGGACGAACCTGTTGCCTTTGGGGAGAGAAGTGAGGGAGAGATGTTGTGAGGAGAATGGGGAGAGAGGTGAGGGAGAGAATGTGAGGAGAATGGGGAAGGGGGTGAGAAGAAGGGGTGGGTATGGGGCGAGGAAGGTGAGGAGGTGGGAGGAAGAGGGAGAGGTGGGGTGGGAGGGTACTGACAGGGGTAATGGGGTCTTTTCAACTTTTTAGGGGTGAGAATAGCAATTCTTAGGGGTGAGAATAGCAATCCCCCTATATGAATGCCATGGATATGTATTTACAATTTTACATTTTTGCACCTTTTTTTTTTTTTACACATTTTCACACCTTAAGGGGGAGAAAAATGGACCAAAAAAAAGGATGACAAAAATAAGAGTTAGGGGTGGAAACAGGCCAGACCAGACTAGACTTTGGCGGGCCTGAACCTAGCCTACATTATAATTACTAAGCCTGGGCCTGACCTATTTACCTGTTATAGACATTTTTTTAGGCCTTAGCCTGGCTTGGCCTGAAAGCCTGTTTACATGGCCTGTTCTATAAAAGGGCCTATAAATAGGTCAATAAGCCTATAGGCCTAGCTAGGCCAACGGGCCTTGTTCGTCACGTAAAATATTCAATATTTTCTAAAGAATAATATTAAATATAAATATTATATATATTATATTAATGTAATATATATAAATATATAATATTATATATATTATTATATAAACAGGCCAGCATGTTAGGCTTCATAGGCTTTTTTTAAAGCCTGAAGCCTGGCCTTTTTAATTAAAAAGGCTTTTTAAAAAGCCTAAGCCTGGCCTTCTTAATAAACAAGCCAGGCCAGGCCGTAGGCCCCCGACGGGCCGCCTGGCCTATTTCCACCCCTAATAAGAGTTGGACCCCAAAAACCATTTACTATATGTTGAAACTTCCTGACAAAAAAAGAAATGTATGTGCGGAAAGAAATGATCGTTTTTTTTTATCGATCAATAGTTGATGTTTTACTTCCAAATGTTATTTGAATTGACTTATGTAATTTACGTCACTATCTTATAAATTATGTTTCTTTTTTTAAAATAAGCTCACCCTTGCATTTTTGTTTGACTGTGATGCCCATGTTACTTGATAGGAGTAGGCAATGATGAAACTACAAAAGAACACGTTGCTTTTGTTTGAGGTAGATCCTGTTGGTAGACTTGGGGTCGAGATCCGACCTTTAGTCTTTTTATTTTATTGTCGTAGCGGGACCAACTTAGAGAATAAATGTGATATACTGGTGGACTTTTTGTATTTATTCCCTTAAGGAAACCCTTTAGAGAATTGTTTATTTGATTTAAGATGTTGGCTTGTAGTTCCCTAAGGCACCATACTTATTTATGTTTCCGTATGACTAGATGATGTTCTCTTCACTATTGATGACTAGATAGCATGTTGTGAACTAGTATCCTAACCCGCCGTTGGCAGGGTATTCATGCCCTCGAAATATCAAGTTGAATACAATAATTTTTCAATTGTTATCTTATTTTTATCACAAATCAAAAATTTTAAATTTTACTTATTATTATTATTCTTTACTCATGAAAATGCAACATAGATTTAATCATGACAAAATATTGATCACACCTAAAATACACATTATAAGTTATGATTAGTTAAAATATTTCTATATAATTAAATATTTTATATTAACAAATATAAGAAAATCAGATTCTATAACATGTAGACCCATGCTATGCACAATCTACATTAAAAAATTATAATCTTATATGAAATGTATAAAATATTTTGAAATGTATAAAATAACAATATTTTGATTTCTTAAAGGTGCCTTTCCTTTAAGGTGTCAAAATTATCAAATAAGCTGTCTTTTTTAACTGTATTTCATATACACAATTAGACATCAAAATTTAATTAACACACTTAAAAAGAATTTAGTTTATCTCTAACTTCTAGAATAAAGAATTTTGTTAACATAGATATATTTTATTGACTATAAAATAATATTAATTTTATTTCAATCATTCTAATTATTTAAAGAGATATTTTAAATATTTTTTAAAACCTTTGTATTAAAAGAAAGTTAAGTCTATAAAATTGTTATGCAGTATTTTTAATTCTCAACACTAATATTTTATCCAAAAATGTATTTACGTTAACGTTATTCTATATTTAAAATAAAATAATTTATAATTAATAAAATTTGAAGAAATGTTTGCAAAACATTCTTCAAATTAATTTACAATTTTTATACTTCAAAAACTGATTCGCACATATGCCGTTATATAGGATTCGTTTTCAGATGTTAAATATCTCGTGTTCAACTTATAAAAAGGCATGCAGCTGAAATTTTCACCTTTGTCAACATCTCTACCATATTCTCCTTGTTAGACTTCTAGTTGCTTTAGAAGCATCTTTCACTGTATCAATTCTACCATATGTATAACAATGGTGTTGGCTCTCAACATTGTGTCTTTTCCTTTTAAAGTATCATGTTTTGCATAGTTGTTTATCACAATCGTTATGTATACAATGAAATTACATTGGAGCTAATGCAATAAATGTATAGGTTACGTAGTCTGAAATCCTAGTTTATTAAGGCATACTTTGCCTCCCAAGAAAAAGATAAAGAATTGATTTAATTCTCAAGGCCAAAAGGAAAGAAAGTACATAATGTTTAAAATTTTATTAATGCCTGCAAGAAGTTTCTACAACCTTTATAAAATCTGAATAAAAGTCTGTGGCTCCCACTATGGCATCCTCATTCAATAAAGATCCAGACAAAAAAGAATACAATAAAGATATTAAGCACTGAATATTTAATTTAGAAAGAATAAATGCAATAAACAGACGTGAATATTTAATTTAGAAAGATTAAATGCAATAAACAACATCAAAAGTTACAAATTTCATGATGAGCTGACACTTACTTGATACTCCCTAGCTTCTTCTACACCTATGTTGTAACTATCACAAGAATCTTTTGGATGAAAATTGAAAATAAAGAGAAGGGGACCTCTGATGTAATCATGTAAAATATGTAAGATATGACCTGCAAATAATGGATGCGTCTATTTTTACTCAATACATTATTAATTGACCTGCAAATAGACTGATTCATTTAAAAGTTATTGTTAAAAATAAAAGTTAAGCAAATAAGAATAAAGAATGAAGGTGCATAAACGTTCAAGCTAGCATATGACAGATATGAAAAAAGATTATACTGTCTAACATGATGATAAAATTATAAAACCGTTTCTTAAATTTGTTAACATGTGAATAATGGGCACTGAAATTTATTACTAAATACTAATTTCAATTGAAATATTTATAAAATATGTTTGGCTGAACTTGATATTATATTGAACAGTGAACTTGTCTACAGCCAAGAGGAGTATCATTTTGTGACTCTACTTTCTAGGAAAAAAATAGGAAAAATTATGAGAGAATTGAGAGAAAGTGGTTTCTGCAATCTGTTAGTATGACTCATTCTAAACCTGTGAACATGTTATAGTAAGTATAGAAGTTGTTGCCAATAGTTAGAAATGCAATCTCTAATAGCCTAACTAACTTATTCTTGTGCAACAGAAACAACAATACAATACATGTTTAAGAATCACCATGTCTTTTTCCAGCCTATTTTAGTTTTAGATTGAAGCTAAGAAATCAGCTACCAAAGAAAGCTACTTATTAGGAGGCAAGATTTTCTGTTTTGTTTAGGGTTAGGGGGCAAAAGTACTTGCCCTTTCTATTTTTTTGTTTTGTTTGTAATGTAATTGTTTTAATTATTTGCCACATTAAAAAAAAAAAACTCACCCTTTCTCCAACCAACCACACATATTCCCTCTTACCCATTGCAAGAGTTTCACTCAGCACATCACACACCCTCACTTTCAGATGCAAAGGTGAGAGGGAAAGAAAAATACATATAAATATGATGAACTTTTTTTAAACATCATTGCCACGTTCAGCTGAATTTTGCATGCAATTTGTTTCACAAAACTTCAGCATGAGGTGTGTGTGGCATTTTCAGTGACAACAATTCTTATCTTAAAAATTTGAGATCTATAAATATTGACAATGCCAACAATTCTTGGCTACTGCTGCAGTACCTTTTGATAAAAAAAAGAGAGAAAAATATTGATTGAAGAGAAATGTCTATTCTTGCTTTCCAGTTCAACTTTGTATCTGCACACATAGAAAAATACACTCAATCAAAATATAAGTATGCAGATGAAAAAGTGAGAGGGAAAGAAAAATAAAAATAAATATGATGAACTCTTTTTAAACATCATTGCCAGGTTCAGTTGAATTTTGCATGCAATTTGTTTTGCAAAACTTCAGCATGAGGTGTGTGTGTGTGTGACATTTTCAGTGACAACAATTCTTATCTTAAAAATTTGATATCTATAAATATTGACAATGCCAACAACTTTCGTAGTATTCCTTAGCATGAAAGGAATCATTCAAAATTTAGATGTGAGTGTGCAGGTTGTTGTGCCGTTGCAGTCTATATTCCACCTTACACCAACCTGCAGCCAGTAACAAAAAGACAAAAGGCAAAACAAAGCTGCTTTGATAAAGGAGAATTAGAATCTCTTATATTCTTATTACCTCAAAGAGAATCCTACTACAGAACACAAAAACAAATATCAGCTTTTGGTACGATTTCCAAAATGAAACGGAATATATACCTTTATCTGACTAAACAGAAAAATAAAAAGTCAAACTTTAAAAGTATAGATTCTCTCTTATACTCTTATCCCAAAGAGAATCCTACAACAGAACACATAAACAAATATAAGCTTTTGGTACGATTTCCAAAATGAAACAGAATATATACCTTTATCTGACAATTTTATTCTCAACTTTCCAGTTTATAAATGTCAGAAGAACAGCTATTACCTTTAAATATAAGTATCAATTTAATCAACTATACCCTCTTCCTCTACAACGAACTGAGATGACTGAAGAAAAGAGTTTAATCCAAACCAATCATGTTCCCCTCACACGGACTGAGACAAATTGTGGCATGGAAGCATTGAATGTGAAAAATATGAAAGGAATATAGGTAAGATTAGTGATAGTCAGTAAGTCTGATAGATTCCCTGAAGAAAAAAATTGACTTGACATAAAAATAAAAAATAAGAAAATTCAGCACAAAATCATCAACTTCCAAACTACAGTTCATGGTAATGTCAAATGTGGCTCACACACTAAAAACAGTCCCAAGTAAGATATCTCAGTCACACATCCCAATTAATCTCATAACCAGCCCATGTTAGTTTTATGGACAATGGAAAAAGGGTAAATGGAATATATAACATTCTGACACTACAATGCAAGAAAAAGTATTAGATTCCCATACTTTCAACTTAACCAGGAAGAAGAGCAATGGCATGGCATGGAAAACACAATTTGCAGTGAGAAAATCAAGAAACTCTTGAGGAGAAGTAGGTTTCAATGCAAGACTCAAATCAAGTAATGTTTATATTAATATCTCGATCTACTTTATGACACAAATAAAATCTTGTCTGATAAGAGAGTGAAAGGATAAAATTGTTTAGTAAATTTCACTCTATTCAAATGCACCAAGCAACAGCCAAAAGAACAAAATTCAATGGATGTGTCTGTCACAAACTGTGATATCATTAAGAGAAACAATTAATGGAAAATACAATTAATTTGAGATTAACTAAATTAGAATAGAAGTATTCCCCTGACGGCAAGATAAAAACTAAAATAAAATTATATATATATATATATATATATATATATATATATATATATATATATATAAAATAAAACCACTTATGAAGATAGAAAAAAATTAACAACCAAAGAGTGAAAAAGTAAAAATGAACAAACTTACCTGAGTAAAAGAGAAATATCCTTTACAGTCCGAGAAACATCATGGCATGAATCCTTCATAGTAGTAGAAACCTGCAACAGAGCCCTTCATAGTAGTAAAAAACTCGAATCTATAACACTACAAATTTAGACCTGGTGCAACTCTTAGCTCAAAGGCTACACACAGAATAAGGATGACTTTGGGGCCAATGAAAAACTATAAGATAATGATAGAATAGAAAATTTAAAAGCTCACCAACAAACAGAGGCTATACGGAAGAAAAGAAAAAATGAAAAGCTCCTCAGGTCACCAGGGGAAGAGAAAACTCGTAAATGAAGTGGAGCAATGATGTCCAATAGCATAATAAAAAATGTATCAGTTTAAGTAGTCTGCAAAATTAAGAGAATCTTTGGAAAAAAAAGAAAAGAAAACATGACGTTGACTACCTGCAGATGAGCACTTACTTTTATTTCTAATAAAAAAAATTAACAAATGACAGAAAACTCAAATGATGGACACGTGTGTTGCAGATTAGAATTACTATTAATGATGGATAAAAGAAAATAACAAATGCAGAAAACTCAAATGGTGGACACGTGTGTTTCACTATTGCTAAACTTGAAGTTTTTTCTCTAAATTTTCCACATATCAGTTTTATCATTTGCACATTATTAAGAGGCGGGGGGGGGGGGGGGGGGGGGGGAGAAGAGAGGAATGGAAAAGTGATATCAATGGTTTAGGCCAGTTAAATTTCTCAATTTTTACGATATTAATTAAGCAAAAAAAGATCAGATCACCCTACTTTAATTCAAATGTGCGTGCATTTAAGAGAAAACAGGAATAGGAAAACCAATTAAAGGAATAATATCAAGTGTCTAGGATATGATTCAATGTGAATATAAATAAATCAGTGCAAGAACAATAGAATACCTTCTGGTGCAATGCTGGGACACATGAGGACACATGACTATCAAAAAAAACTCAAATATAACTGGCCTACTAATAAAACCCGAATCACCGTTTAGCTGCTCACCATCTACCATGAATATGTCACCCACAAATTGTTGTCAAACCCGGGGCTCCTCTCTTCATGACTTCTGGTGCAGGAACCTTATCATATCAAACTAAAAAAAATAAGTGGAATTGAAGAAATGAGTGGAAATACAGCGTGAGAAAGAGAGAGTATCCCAACCCGGTAGTGAGTGGATAAGAGAAAAAATGAATCATAAATCAAAGGCAATCAAGATTCCAAATTCACCCGCAAACTTGGGATTCCTCTCTTCATGATTCTGGTGCAGGAACCCTACCATATCAAACTCACAAAATAAGTGGAATTGAAGAAATGAGTAGAAATAGAGAGCGTGAGAAAGAAAGAGTACCCAAAGTCCAAACCCAACAGGTACAAACATTGGTCTAATTGTAACTAACAACCTCTTCCACGGAATCACTATGTAGGTCTGGACTGAAAAAGCATCAAAATGCAATTGACAATTACATTCATAGAAAAAAAAATCATTATAAAAAAAGAACATATAATAAAATCAAAGGACAGAGACACTCACACAGCAAGATTCGTGCTTCTGTGATTGTCATACGCAAGGAACAGAAAACCCTTGGATTTCCTGGTGCCTTTGCCCCTGATGAGATTAACATCAACAGCCTCACCGTATCTGAGTATGAGAATAAAATTTTTTTACCGTGGAGATTAATAAAAATTGTTAAAAAAAATAAAAAGAGTTGATCAAATGAAATGGAAGAGGAATGGGTTTTACTGAGCGAAAACGGCGAAGAGGTCACCCTCAATGGGATCAAAGAGGGAGGAGAAACAGAAAAAAAAAAGTAAAAAATAGGAAATCTACAATGGGAGAGAGCGTTGAATTCAAAACCTTTTCCTGCTGCGCTAGTCAACTTCGAAGGTGCGCTTGCCAGCAGAACCTTTTTCGGCAACCTCTTTGCCCTTTCAAAGAAAATCTACAAAAGAGATATTTCAATTAATGTATATTTTATAAATCACAACTCGGAGTGGCCGGAAACAGCGTCGGCGCAAATACCCCAAAGGAAGACCAACAGAGAGGGTCAAATGAATTTCTGGCTTAGGAAACTTACCATATCAACAGAGAGGAAAGAGGAAGCGAGATCAGCGCTATGAGGGCTCCAAGAGGGGGAGGCGAAGATGGCGGACGAGGGCTGAAGAGTTGGAATCAGAGGAAGAGAGCCAGAAGAGGAATATCGTGTGAAGATGAAAAGAAAAAAAATAGGAAAATAAAGAAGCAGTTGAAGACTATTGAGCGGGAAAAGAAAAAGATGCTTTTGATGTAACAGCTCTGACGTTTACACAGATAATAACTTTTTACACAGTTTCTAAATATAAAACGAATATATACCTGTAATAGTGAGCATTTTTTTTTTGATCATGTACGAAAATAAAGAACAGGTTAAAGTCTAGTAAAAGTGACACCTAAAGCATCAGCTAACATGAGGGATCTAAGCTCTGGTGGGCAAGTGTCCCACTTCTGTAAGGGTTCAGAAGAAGAAGACCCCATCTTTGCAAGAAAGTCAGCGCAGCTGTTTCCCTCCCGGAGAGTGTGCTTGAACTCAACAGTCCAAGCTTTTAGTTTAAGCTCTCTGATCTGGTTTATTACAGCAGCATACTGGTGAAAATCAATTCTGTCTTGCGCAATAAGTTGCAAAGCAGACATAGAATCAGATTCGCAGATAACGTTGCGAAAACCAGTCTCCCAAACTAACCTAAGACCTTGAAGAATAGCAGATAGTTCAGCATATAAATTGGTTGCATATCCGCATGGGCCTGTAAACCCAAAAATCCATTCACCAAGAGAATTCCTAAGCAATCCGCCAAAACCTGCAGCTCCTGGGTTTCCAAGAGAGCTTCCGTCGACATTGAGTTTGACAAATTGGTCTGATGGAGGGATCCAAGATATCTCCCTAGCTGTTGAACTGGCTGAAGATGTCATAGAATTGTTTCCTGAAACCATATCATGCAGCAATTTGATTTGGTTGACAATATACCAAAGAGACCATTTAACGTCTTCAAAAACCTCAATATTACGAGCACGCCATATGAACCAAGCCGCACAAGCAAACAGCAGACCATGTTGACTCTGAAGTTGGGATTTAAGCCACCGAATAGCATCATTGTTGTTGTAGTCCATGGTGTCATCAAGGTTCAACAGTCCCCAAATATGTTTTGCACTAGGACAGTCTCTAATCAAGTGAAGAAAGGACTCCTCCACAGCTCCACACCTGCAACAAGAAAAGTCAGAATCTAAATGCCGCTTGAAGCGGAAAAGGTTAGTTGGTAGACTGCCATGAGAGGCAAGCCATAAGAAGAATTTTATATTTTCTGGTAGAGGTGACTTCCAAACGCAGGACCAGCTCCCTAGAAGGGAAGGATGACTAGGAGGCTCTCTAATTAACCACTGAAAGGCAGATTTGGTGGTGTAACATCCTGACTGGGAAGGGCTCCAAATAATCTTATCATCAGTATGGCTATCCAGGGTAATGCTCATCATTTTATGTTTCAAGTCCATCGAGAGGGGAGTATACAAAGATTCCCAATGCCAAACACCATCAAGTAAGACCTCATTAATTTTAAGATGAGTATCACAGATATGGACATAGTCTAAGTGCTGACAGACAGGCCCCTCATCCAACCATTTGTCATAGAATAATGATATATTACCTTGACCCACACGGTAGATAAATCCTCCCTCAAGCATCTCGAATGCATTCATTATGGACCTCCACGTGTAAGATGAACCAGGTGGTACAACTCCATAAGTGAAATGACGCCCCTTTAAATATTTATCATTTAACATACGGACCCATAGCTTATCCTCATCTTGATGCATGAGGGACCATACATGTTTCCCAAGAAGTGCAGCATTGGTTTCACGAGATCGACGAATGCCAAGTCCCCCTCTATTCTTAGGCTGAGTTAGAGTCTTCCAACCCACCCAATGAGTAGATGGTTTATCCCAAATAAAACGACGAATAGAAGCATCAATTTGGTTACATACCCCTTCCGGAATCCACAAGTTCTGCATAGTATAAACTGGAATAGAGGATAAGACTGCCTTAGCAAGGGTTACCTTGCCTGCACGGTTCAAGGTTCTACTTTTCCAACCTGCCAGCTTGCCATTAATCCTATCAATGATGTGAGCAAAATCACTGTTACGCACCCGACCTGTCAACAACGGAAACCCCAAGTATTTTCCTAAATTAGTAGTATGGTGAAACTGGATAATAGAGGTGTACTTGGTAAGGTCCCTCCTTGGGACGTTGCTAGAGGCAAAAAATTTTGATTTCTGTATGTTCACCTTGAGACCAGAGGCTTTACAGAATAAATCAAGACTTTCTTTGACCATCTTAACCTGGGCACAAGAGGCTTTTGTGAAAAGCAAGCAATCATCTGCGAAGAATAGGTGAGAAATGTCAGGCCCATCCTTGGAGACTTTGATAGGCTGCCATATACCATCATTCACTTTTTCTTGAATCAAAAGTGCCAATTTTTCCATACACAATAGTGAGCATTTTCAGAATAATAAAAGATACCACAAAACTACAAAAATAGTTCCACTATTACGGATGAGGACTGACAAAAATAATTTTAATCTAAAAGGAAAAAAAATTGAGAAACAGCTTAATTGTAAGACACGTGTATTTACTATTGCAAGAAACAGTGAAAAAGTCCGAAAATTTTCCTCTCCGATTGTAGTATGCAAAATTAAGAGAATCTTTGGAAAAAAAAAGAAAAGAAAACATGACGTTGACTACCTGCAGATGAGCACTTACTTTTATTTCTAATAAAAAAAATTAACAAATGACAGAAAACTCAAATGATGGACACGTGTGTTGCAGATTAGAATTACTATTAATGATGGATAAAAGAAAATAACAAATGCAGAAAACTCAAATGGTGGACACGTGTGTTTCACTATTGCGAAAAACAGTGAAAACGTACGGAAATTTTCCCTCTGGATTGTAGTGTTATAGATTATGAAAAATTTTATAAGTATTTTCATGAATTAAACTTAATTCAAGAGTTTTAAAAGAACCTAAAATAAATCTTTCCACTTAGTAGCTTTAGCATGCAGTGGCTTTCGGGTCGTTACACAATTCTTATGGATATGATGTTTTTCTCGCTTCTTTATAACTTGCACGATCGATATATTTGTCGTGTTCTTAACAATAAACCAATTGGTATATTTTAAAAATTAAGAAATTAAGAAACAACTACATATTACTAGATATCACATAAATTAACAAAGCAGTCGCACACTCTAAGCCTCTTGCAAATAACACAAATTTTTTACTCCACGATTTTCCAGAGAATAAAGTTGCAAACAATGTTCATGACCAACCTGCACTACACATCCCAGCAACAAATGACACATGAAAACATATGTCATAACAAAAGCCTATCATTATGTACATTGAGTATACTTAATAGTAACAATAACCCAATCCAAATAATAGCCCTTTGCAAGTGATTAAAGTAATATTAATTGAAATGAATAATGGAAAAGCACATCAAGAAATATGGGTGGATGTTAAGTTATAAATAAATTATTTGTGTTCTACAAGACCCTCCTTGGCTCACATAACTGAATAAAGTAAATATGCTGAACTAGAAATTACTAGACCCAAAACTCAAGCACTTTGACAATCCACTTCGCTCCATTACTTGAGAACCTTCTTAGCACTACACAAAAGCCTGTATAGACGTGAATAACAAGAATATATATGACCCTGAAACATTATGAAAGAACCCTTCACACACCATCACACAAGGAGCATTATCCTAACCTAATGAGACCTTATAAGTAACCCTGGCATGCAAAAGGTACACACTCCAATTCAAATTATTTCATCATCTCATACATAGACTGATAGCCTAGCATGCAAAAGGTAAGTACACACTCCAATTCAACTTACTTCATCATCTCTTGCATAGATTGACTTAGACATGAAATTCTTGCAGGTACACCAAAGTTTGGCTTGTAGAAAACTACCAAAATTTTAAATTTTACTTCAAATATTCCTCACCTGAGTACTAAACGATAACAAAATTATAAACTTATATTCTAATATTATTTTATTATAAGGCAATTTCTTTTCTTTCAGCGAATTGCATACAACCAATTACAATTTTTTTAAATCAATGTCGTAATAAATAAGAATATTAATTTATAAAAAATAGCATGATGTCCATGTCCTCTATTATTAAACAACACAATTTAAAAAATAAACCCCACATCTTATCTTTATAATTGACAAGTCATTAATAAAAAAAATAAAAAACAAAAACAATTATTTAAAAGTGACATATTAGAAGAAATAAATTAAAAATCGGTTAATTTTATTAGAAATAAATATTACAAGCAAAGATTTAAAATAATATTAATGTTTTTAAAACAGAAATATTATAAAAATAAAAATTTAATTCATTCAATTTTTCTTTACTATCCATATATTAAAATGTAAATTTATTTTATGAATAAATAATACATAAGATAAATGCTACACTATTATTTAATCACAAACAATGATATATGATAAGTTTGTTTGATCATAAATGGTCAGAATTAGACAAAAATGTCCTGATTGAAGCATTTTTATTTTAAAAAACCTGATTGGAGCGTTTAAAAATTTATGGACCAAATTGAGCAATTTTAAATAATTTAGAGACCAAATTAGTAATTAAGCCTAATTTTTATAATAATTATCTTAATAATTATAATTATAATAAAAATCATTTTTAATTAATTGACAATATAAAAATATTTATATTGAAAATGCATGTTTATTAAATTTCATTATGAATTATCTTTTTGACATAGACATTATTTATATTATATATATATATATATATATATATATATATATATATATATATATTTGTGACTATTACCTACATATATATTTTCAAGAGACAATCATACTTAAATTGAATATGACTATTGTGTGTAATATTTTTATTTTAAATATTTAAATTTTTTTTTTTGGATCGACAGTGGAGGGATTCGAATCCCTGTATAAGTATATAAGGTTTGAATTCGAAACAATTCCATAAATTTGAACAATTTTATATCAGTTAATATACTTACTTGATGGTTGATTATAAAATATCTAAATAATAAATAAGATATTTCTTTCATTACATTCCAAATCGACGTCATTTAATTTTGTTATCGTCTTCCACATCAACGCAGACTCGCAGAGGTAGCCCAAAAAAAAACAAAAAAAAGAAAAGGGGAATTTTCCGCTGAAAAAGAAAATAGAAAGCGAATGAAGGAAGAGACGAGGAACGAGGGAGGGAGGGGGGGGGAGAGAAGAATTAGAAAACTTCGTGTGCATCATGACAACCGTTAAGTTACGGGTAACCATGCATGACGTGGCTTCATCCTAGCCCTCTGATCATTCTTCCATCAAACTCAGAGTCAAATTTCCCCACTTGCCATTCTTTTCCGTTTTTCTCTTCTCTCCCTCTCGTTCGCATCTCATTCTGAATCTCGCGCCGTTTCCCTCTCCCAATCGCCAGGTACGTCACGTCGTTTAGCTTCACCGTAGTTCCGGATCCGAATATTTCCATTTCCAGCACAATCGATTTCGTCGACACGACGTGTCGTTTAGAACGTTCATGTTCACGTTCACGTTCGTGTTCGTGTGTTGTGTTGCAGTGATTTGATTTGATTAGATTCGAGAGTGTTGCGAAATTTTTGAGTAGCGTGAATGTTCGTTCATGCATGAGTGGTTCTGAAAGGTTCCTTGCGAATTCGATTGAGATATGGAGACTGTGATGGCCTCCGCCGTCGTGAATTTCTTGAACGCAACGTTGGATTGGGTGAAGTTCGCGTCAGATGGTCCTTCTGCGCGAGCTGTAGTTTTTGGAGTCCATATCGGTGGTAATTTTTCATTTCCTGGAATGGATAATTATGAATGTAATTAATTAGTTAATTAATTAATTGATTGATTATCTCCATTTTTGCCTTGTGTTTTGAAGGACATTTGTTTATTGAAGTGTTTTTGCTGGTGGTCATACTTTTCTTGCTTTCACAGAAAAGTTACAAGCCTCCTAAAAGGCCTTTAACAAACAAGGTTAGTTCAATAGCACTATTTATCTCGCCGTTTGTGTGTGTGAGTGTGCATTTTTTGAATTTATATATATATATATATATTCAAGTTTTTAGTTTTTTGTTGGATGTGATGTAGAGCTGGTGCACGGATCGTGTAAACTTTTATTTTATGTGAAAATAAAGTTGACATTTCGTTAATTATCAACTGTTTTTATTTTTTATTTTCCTGATACAATGACTTTTATTTTCCTATTTCATCAAATGTAAGCAGACTTCACCTTTAGATTGCATGTGATGTTGTTATGAGTTTATTGCGCAGCTGAATAGTGGGTTCTGTTAATGTTTAGATTTTAGAATTTGTTCTAACACTTCGATGTAAATAGAGTGTTGGATTGGACATTCAGTTATTGTTGGAATGGAGCTCGACATCGGTGCTTCAGTGGTTGATGGCGATGCTGTCTGGAAACAGTAAAGTGAGGAAGGAAAACAAACATATTCTCCAAATTTTGAAAAAAAAAGAGAATAGAAAACATTTTCAGAAAATGAGAATAGAAAATATTTTCACAAAGTAAACAGGCCCTTAGTTGTTCTAGGGACCTGACATGGGGTATTCTTATTATTCTTTATGAGGATTTGAACTTGCAAGGTTGATTAATCTTTTGAGTTCCTATTGATGGAAAATGTGTTCTTATGATATGGATTTCAGCTATGCTTATTTGCTGAGCTTTTTTTCTTTTTTTTTTTTTTTTTTTTCTGGTGCTTACTTTGAACTACTCTAATATTTATGTTCTGTTTTCATTGCCTTCAAGTAGTTTTGAAAGAATCAATTTGTGATAGATTTCAGTTTGTGAAGTTTGGAACTAATCACTAGCGCTCCATGGTTCTATAATAGCAGCTCTCTTTATGATGTATTTGGACTTGCTTTTTGGATGATTGTTTATGCTGTTATAATTTTTAGAAACATAACTCAGAATTGATTTGGACAAAATTGTATGTGACACAATGTCCATGCCTATACTGAAATTCTACCATAGGAGGTTTATGCTTTTGTAATTGATATCATGTTGGTAGCTTTGCTGGCAATATTGAGTTGTTCTATGTATTTCTGGAATGTAGCTAAGATGGTAATTTTTGAAGATCTTGAATACTTGATATGAGAATTGAAGGTTTTGTTCGTTTCAAAGATGCAAACTATGTTATTGTTCTTTTAAAGAATAATTTATTTGTGTAATTGACTTGTAATTCATTGTCCTCTCGCTCTCTTGTCATGTGAAATTCCAATATGAGTGCTTCCCTATGGATATGTTATGCACCTCTTGGTGCTTGAAAACATGCTACTGCTATAAAAGAAGATGATACAATGTTAAGATGGATATTGGGGGATAATGATATGATTGTTGTTTGCTTAGCAATCTATTCTTTCTATCTGTCAGCAGTCACTGCTTAAAATATAGAATTCTGTTAACATATGTTTTCAAAATTCAAATTTACCAGTCTCTTTCTGTATATAATTTATTATAACTAGAATTTTCCGTGTAGTTTTTTTTTTCTTTCTTTTTTTTCCAATTATTGTGTGGAATCTCTAAAGTTACTGTTATTTTCTACATATTCTTTTGAAGGAATACTTATGACTTAAATCTGTAAGCATATTGTTCCATGCTAATTATTATACAATGCAATCCAAGATTCATCATATTATTATTGTATTTTGTCATTTTTTTTTTAATTTTATGCTTAATATCTGCAGGAAATTGATGAGTTATGTGACGAATGGGTTCCGGAACCCCTTATTCCTTCTCTTAATAAAGAGTTGCAGTATGAACCACCAGTGCTGGAGAGGTGTGATTTCTTTTTCTTTGGTTGTAGCATTCTTGTTTGTTTTTTTACTTTTAATGTCTTAAACATTTTGCTGATGAAATCCCGAAATTATCATGTTTTATGCTTGTCAACTTCACTGCTATGGTTACATTTTCTTGACTTGGATTCATGAATTTTTTTTAGGAGAGCTCTAGTGCTTTGGTAAGGTTTCCACCTTGTCAGTTGTGACATGGTGGTCTTGGGTTTTTATTTATTTATTTATTGATCTTTTATAGTGGTCTTGGGTCATAGCAGTAGAAACAAACTCTCTACTCGGCTCACTGGTTTAAGGTTGCAACATAAGACCCTACCCAAACACACTATAATGGGAGCCTTGTGCACTGGATAACCCTCTAGATTTATAAAATTCTTGCCTTTTTATTTTGAAAAAAAAAGGAGTGTAAATTAACAAGTTCTTCCCTATGATTTAATGATATTTCAGATGCCTCCCTTCTACTTTTCAAAGTCGAAGATAAAATAATGTGGTTTTTTATGCAGTGCTGCTGGGCCACATACCATAATTAATGGCAAAGAAGTTGTCAATTTTGCTTCAGCAAACTATCTTGGATTTATAGGTCATCCAAAGCTACTTGTAAGGAAATGGTCTCCATATCCATAATAAATTCCTTTTTTGGGCACTGGGTTGACGTAGTTAATTTATATTTACTTTTTCTTGTAGGACTCATGTTCATCTGCTTTAGCAAAATACGGTGTTGGTTCTTGTGGTCCCCGTGGGTTTTATGGGACAATTGGTAAGACTTAATCTTAAAGTTTGTTTTTGAGGAAACGCTTGTATTCTTATGATAATTTTCCTTTTCCCAGATGTCCACCTTGACTGTGAAGCAAGAATAGCGAAATTTTTAGGAACCCCAGATTCAATTCTCTACTCTTATGGACTTTCCACCATGTTCAGTGCAATTCCTGCTTTCTCTAAAAAAGGAGATATAATTGTAGCGTAAGTATGCATAAGTTTGTCTTTGAATATCTTCTATGCTGTAATATTCAGTTTTCCATCTGTTTTTTTGTCTCATGACATTTATTTATACTTTTAGTGGGCATTGACATCTGACATCACATATAAAATTATTTTCTTTGATTTTATCTCATTGCTTTTGCTTTTGCTTTTATATTAGAATGGTATGAAGAACAAACTGATTCACTTTTCCATTCAGTTACTACCTGGTACCAGCTGATCAACAGAGGCTGTGTTCATGTAAATTCTGATGTCTGTAAGTTTTTATGTTTTACAGGGATGAGGGAGTCCACTGGGGAATACAGAATGGCCTTTATCTTTCTAGAAGCACAGTGGTGTATTTTAAGCACAATGACATGGACTCTTTAAGAGAAACTCTAGAGAACATTACTTCCAAATATAAGAAGGCCAAGAATTTGAGGCGTTATATTGTTCTTGAAGCTGTCTACCAGGTAAATCTTGTCTATCATGCGAATGGTAGATTAGCTTTACACTTCTACACTGTTTTTCCAAAGAATTTCTCACATCACAACCTTTAGCTTTAAAACAAGCAGTTGTTTGAATTGCTTGCTGCTTCTTGCAACTGGTGATATTGGTAATTTTTTCTGTACGAGCTACCAGTGCCGCTGAGATAGTAGGGCAATCAACAAATGCAAATTGAAGATAATTATGAAGGATTGAAATAAACTTCCAGCCTTAAAGAGTCGCAGTCCTATGGTTTGTTTTATATAATTATCCAATGAACTTGTAATTATTTGGGCTTTCAAAAGAACACAAATCTATATGCTTGAAACTACTTATAAATCAGGTACATGCTTTGATGCATGGACTTGTGTGCCTTTATAACACATATATAGAAAGTGTTAATAACCAACTCTCCTAAAAATGTAAGCGGTTAGACCAAGACTCGTGATCAATTTTATATCTCTAACACACTTCATCATGCAAGAGCCCTGTGGGCTTAAAGTCTGTACAATGCATATGCCTTCTGTACCTTATTCTAAAAAAATGGGGAACATGATTGATGAAGGCATGATGACCGACTCTTCTAAAAACTTAAGTTGTTCAGGTGAAGGCTAATGATTGGTTCTTGAGAGAAATAATCTTATAATTGTTGCTAACCAACCTTTGTGCAATTTTTTTTATTTATTTTCTAAATTTTTGGTTATTCAGATTGTTCTTATAAGAGCCAAAAATGGTGTTGCAAATAAACAAAAATGTGTGTTTTGCTGTTAGACTTATATGATATCAGTGTCTGTTGCAATGTCATTCCTTTGAAAACTATGGTTGCTTGCCCTGATTTTTAATCATTTTGAATTGTAATATTGTTGGAAAATTGCCTTAATTGTAGTCACCCCTAGCCTGTCTTAATTAGGGCTTCTTTGGCCTGCATTACAGCCTCAAGCACCTTCATTGTAACTAGGTGTGAGGGGGTGTCTTTTGTCCCACATTGCCTAGTAATACTAAGTGCTTAGTTATAAGTCATGGATACTCCTCAACTTACAAGCTAGTTTTGTGGGGTTGGGTAAGGCCTTAAGCCCAACTTCTAAGAGTTATTTTTTCTGTACTTTCCATACTAACATCTGTCTATACTCATATGGCTTGCCTATGTGAAAACAACAATTGCTTGAGTGCTTGACTGATACCCATTTATCTTTTTCCCTGTAATATTTTCAGAATTCTGGCCAAATAGCACCCTTGGACGAGATCATTAAATTGAAGGAAAAATATCGTTTTCGTGTTTTGCTGGATGAGAGCAACTCATTGGGTGTGCTTGGAAGTTCTGGAAGAGGTCTCACTGAACACTGTGGAGTTCCAGTATGTATTGGATTTCTTTGTTTTGAGTGTGTGTGCATGTGCTCACACTAGATGCAAGCATGCATGTATTCAAAATTGTATTTCTATTTGTGATTTATGGTTACATGCTGCAGGTTGAGAAGATAGACATTATAACTGCTGCTATGGGACATGCATTGGCCACAGAAGGAGGATTCTGCACTGGAAGTGCAAGAGTTATAGATCACCAAGTATGGAAGTGTAATATGTGATATATAACCAATAACCATATACAAATACAAGTAATGTGTTAGGTTTCTTAGTATACTGAAAAAAAAAAACAGAAAAATTTGTAAATGTGGAAATTAAGAATTTATTCTCAAGGATATTTTCATTTATTTACTTTTCATCATTTATTCCTGAATTTATAGGCGTGAACTATAAAAGTTGCATGATGAAGAGGTGTGCTGTCACTAATTTATTGTTTGATGATGCCAATTGTTTCTCATCCGCTTTTCATGCTCTAACTAATATCTCTGTTTTCAACCTTGGCAGCGATTGAGTAGCTCTGGTTATGTCTTTTCTGCTTCTTTGCCCCCATATCTTGCAAGTGCTGCAATTACAGCTATTGATGTCCTAGATGAAAATCCCAAGCTGATAACAAAGCTGAAGAAAAATATTACTTTTTTAAGTAGAGGTGAGCTTTGATTTCACTGCTGGTTTCCCAAGTGTAATTGTAGTGCCTATTTGGCTTGTGCACAATACCTGACAGTTTGAATTGCTGTTTATTTGCATTTGTTTTTCACCCATGTAAACAAGGATTTTATTTAATTGTTTTGGTTAAGCACTATGATGATTTTATATACATTGGCCACTGCAGGATTGTCAAAAGTACCAGGCATCACAATTGCAAGTAATCCAGAGTCACCTATTGTTTATTTGAGATTAGAGAAATCAACAGGTTCCGTGAAAGGTGACCTGAATCTGCTTGAAAATATCGCAGAACGGGTACGGAATGATGCTTGGTAATGTTTAATTTCTTGGTTTCAATTTTGATTGTACTTAATGTTGTGTATTCGCAGGTTTTGAAGGAAGAATCTGTGTTTGTGGTGGTTTCCAAAAGATCAACATTGGACAAATGCCGTTTGCCTGTAGGAATTAGATTGTTTGTTTCTGCAGGGCATTCAGAGTCCGATCTGCTCAAGGCATCTGAATCATTGAAAAAGGTTGCAGCATCAGTCCTGGGTCGTAATTGAACGCTCTACACCTTTCTTCTGCATCTTATTATGTACGAAAACATAAGTTCTATTCCATGTCTAGGTGAGCAATTTTGAAATCCAGGCGATAGAGAAAGTCATGTAGTTCGTAATTTGTGTAGTATTTTCTGTTCTAGTTTAGGGTAACAGTCTTTTGCGCGTGTTGCTCATTGGTTGTCTAAAGTGGTAGAATAAGGATTCAAAGTTTCTTATCATGAGTTGGGAAATATGCCCATGAATTACATTCCGATATCAAAAGTATCAATGTTACATTTTTCATTCGTTAGCTGTTCAACAATAAAGCCGGAGAAGGTCCCTTACCATTGTTTGAATACGTAGTCAAAAGTTTTCCTTTTATATTAGTCAAACTTGTCTTATTTCCAATCCAATCTGCTTATATTTCTAATTGCACTTACCCACCGTTTTTTTTTTTTTGATCTGGTTACCCACCGATTTAAACCTATTAATTATTAAGATTGAAGCTATAAAAGTTTGAAACTTCAAGAATTAAAACCTATTATACTAACAATAATAACTTGTTTATCAAATATTGGAGACAATTTAAAGAGTCACATAGATTACATAATGGCATATTAAAGTGAAGGTTTATTTTTAACCAATTTTCTAATGAGATTGTGATAAACGCAAACGCGCAATCAAGAAAAGGCAATTAGGTAGATTTTGCTCTTTTTTTTTTTTTAAAGTACGTCACTGGTATCAAGATTTTTCTTTGTTTTTCTATTCTTTTGCATTAGTTCCTCTAACAGAGAATTTTTCATGGCTTTGTTCTTCCACCGAAAGAAATTATTCTTCGTTCAGGTATAAGTTTCTTGAAGAGTGTGTGTGGAAACTTGCAAGGGGATATTAGGTTAAAATAAAATCCTTAGCAAATATTCTTTAGGACTTGGCTACTAAGAAATGACCTAGAACAACTCTTAGATGGTCATATGTTGAAGTTCTTAAGGCACTAAAAAAAGAAAGAAAAACTAGTTATCCACTCAAACCCTTTCTTGAATTATTAAGGACATCAACTTAATATTAGTGATAATGAATAGGATCACCTACAGTTTAAAACAATAGCACAGCCTGCAATTTATGAGTATAGGAAACACATTGTCAAATTTAAAGAGAGATCGAGTGGTGTGTGATTACTCCAATAGCATATGAGGCCAATCCGGTTCTTCTTAACCAAACCAGCAACCTTTTGTGATGAGAAAATAATTTCAGCACATGAGCATGCATGTTGTCTGATTGTGATCAGTGGACAGCAAAGCTTGAGGAGGTAAGGACTTGAATGATTTGTTGATCACATCTCCTTGTGCAGAGAGACCATAATGGTGTTCAGCTCCAACATGATTGAGAGAAGGAACAAGGAAAGGTAGTGGAGCTTCATGTTTCGTTAGCTGCTAGCTAGTATAGTAATGCCAGATTAAGTTGGTTAGTTTATTACAATACAAGAATCATACACATAATTAAGGTAGGGATTTTTCTGGGCATTGACTGGTTATCTCTCATAGACATAGTTGAGACTAACCATCAACACATCATATTACAATTAAAGTTTTTACGGGATCATAGTTCACTTCCACTACGACCAATCATTGTTGTTAAGGTAGGTAGGAGTTGATAAAACATGGTAGGTACTCCCTTGGCTCCTCAAGGTTCACATGCCAACACGTAGATATTGCCATCGGTTCTAGATCTATCACTAGCTAATTTCCTTGATTTGATGATACACAATGCTAAGGTTGCCTTTCTGGTATGATCAATAGTAAATAATGTACTCTCACGACATACATTTTGTTTTCTAAATTATTTTTTAAATACGTTCATTTCTTTAGTGCTGTGCCATGGTTCCTATAAAGTCATACTTAGTGAAGCTCACGATGTTTAATTTAATTAAATGCACCACACAACAAAGATTGGTTGAAAGATGTTTGTCAAACCACCGTGGAATTAAGATAAAGATTATTTTAGTGAGGTTAGGAAGATTATGTTGTGCGAGAGGAGTGAATCCTTAATGATTATTGCGAGTTGGCGTGGCACACGTACACACCCTTGTTGACTTAGGTTTGGTGACATGCGGCCATCAACTACGTCAAGTGGTTTCTTTATTCTGACCTTAGACCAGGATTGACACGCAATTATGTTTTGATAATATTGTTTTATATCGCTTGCCAAATGCCAAATACTTACTAAACTAAATGCTATTATTGGTTGCATTTTCAAATTTTCGTTGTTTGAACCAAATCTTGTCATCAACGACAAAAGGAAATGCTTATCACTTAGAAAATGGCTTCATGAATGCCGAATCATCTTTAACAGGAAATTGCACAATGCGATGTTAATCCTACGATTCGGGATTTTTATTTTATTTTGTAACTTTTTTTTAATTAAGATCGTATGCGGTTGAGAAAAATTGTGGATAATAAGGATTCTTCGTGGCTTTATTTATAGCAATGATGTGAATGAAACATTTTCCTATTTGGAACATTTTTCATCATAACTCCGCTTATAACTTCATAGTCAGTCCCAAACCTGGGTAAAGAAGGAAATAGATTTTTGGATGACTTTTAGTCATGTAAAAAAGAAGATCAGGGGGACCAGGAAGAACACTAAAGAAAATTGTTAAGAAAGACTTCATTGAAAATAATATCTATGAAAATTTGCTCTTGTTGTTGTATAACATTTTTCATCATGGTGCCGCTTTGCAATAACATTTCGCATGGACCAGCAAATAGAATGTTTGAAGAAAGTTGAAAGAGAAAGCCAGAAAGTGTAATATACTACATCAGATTACATAGTTTTTATTTATTTATTAGCAAATGTTAATTGTTAGTTTGTTAGTTTCTGTTAGCGGGGGAATTTGAACCCGCGACCTCTTCCCCCTTCCCTTCTCCTTTCACCACCAAGTCAACCTTATAACTCTATCAGATTACATAGTTATTTACATATGGAAGAAAATGTTTTCTTCTAAAAAGTAAAACTAGGTGCTTAGCCACCAAAGAAGAGAAATATGTTTCAAGAGTAGAAAAGAAGAGACAACAAAACTTTTATGACTAGTTAGTCAGTGTTAAACTCTCCACAATTGACAATAAAGTCAGCCATGCATATGAACCTCTTTCCGTGTGTTTTCTATATTCAATATAGGACTGATTCATTAAGCTCCTATGGCTGCCGAAGATGCTACTCAGAAGATGGATGAGATCCAAGACATGCTTCCAAATGAAGGTGATGTATGTGCAGCAAAGCCATACCCATGTTTGAACTTTGAATGGACCTAGATCCTCTCTAGTTACTGAACCTGTATCATTTTCTCTCCTCACAGCAGGTGCAGTTGATGGAGAGAGATCAAAGGGTATTTGAACAAGGAGAAATAAAGTTAATTGCATTCACTTATGCCTCCTTTTCTGTGAGCTATGACAGTGTGTTTTGAGACTTTTCTGAACCATCCAAGACTATTTCAAATAGATCAGCCTCAGACTCATCAAAATCTAAGACTTGAGTGTTATTCCCATTGTGGTGACTTCCTTTGTTTGCAGATCGATTAAGCCACTGAGAATCAATCCTTCCCATGGAGAAGAGCTCCTTGCTGTCATCATAGCCAAGGGTAGCACCAGGGGAATTTACAAGTGGGGCTATAAAGCATGGATTTGGTGTTCTTTGTGCATTTGCAGGTGCATATTTGAATGCACTTTGTCCAAAATTAACTAAAACCTGAATATCTATATTTGCAGCCAAAGTTGGACAGAGTGGAGTGGCAAATTCCTCTGACTGGCAGTGAATGACATGCACCAACTCTGAGTCCAATGTGAAGAAAACCTTTTTCTGCCTGGGATCAAACCCGCATCCAATTACCCTATCAGTTCCTACCCATTGTGCCTTCTCAGACTCCATCACAAGTTTCATTCCTGTAACCAAGTTTCACACTTATAGGTGTCTAATGGAACATAAATAAATCAGCATAAATTGAAAATATATATGTGGAAGTGAGTGATTCTTGCATAAACACAATAATTGTAAGGTACAACCAATAAAAAACCAAGGATACATTAGAAATTAAAAAATAATGTGGCCCCAGCAGAAGTTATTTGAATGTTATCTTGACTTTTTGATTGGTTGTAAAATTGTCAAGTGGAAATATGAATATACAAATTAAAATCAGACAAAACTTAAATGCAGATTCTTATGATCAGAATTAAAGTTTTACTTCAGTTGGCATAATAAATTTTTGCATTAAAGATTAGTATAAGTTACTGAGGTGAAACTCTGGTTTGAGAACAACACAAAAAACATCTAAAAAACTGCATAGTTTTGTCCACTAAAATCATTATAACACAACTAACAGAATACTGCCATTATTAACCAGTAACTATAACTACTGCACTCTTAAGTACGACATTGTAGTTATATTACGGAATCTGGACTGTGAAACATTTCATGTGGGCCTTTCGTTGTTGATGTTTTAGGTGAGAATTAGAAATGTGTCTTTACTCTTTAGTTGGGTCAAGCTTGTTCTCTTTCTAAAACATCAGCACAAAGCCTAAACTTTATGACTAATGAATTTTGAATTTGTACTGCACTTATCAGTACACCTAATGAATAATGACCCTATCCTCCTGTTCACATACTTTGATTTGATCTATAGGTTATAGGAAATGGAATGGGCTTAAAACCTTTCTTTGCTCAAATGGTAAATAAAAAGAACATGTCAAGCAATAAAATAAGGGTAGGTAATTCAGTTACCTTCAAGAAATACAGAACCATTGGAATTGAACCCAATGCTCCGAGGGTAGCTACCTGGAACTCTCAAAGGAACACCCCCTCCTGCTGTTAACCCCAATGAGAACAACACAGATCCACTCTTTCCACAACCCTCTTTCTGGCCAAGTTTCATTTCTTCAACAGTGTCCAAATCACCTGTTCCATTTGAACTATCTTGAATGAGGAGTTTGGTCTTCTCCCCTTGTTTCTTTCCAACAGATTCATGATCATCAACACGAGAATTCAAGATGGTAATTTCAAAATAGGCCTCTTGTGGGAAGGCATAGTTCCCCAAAGGAGGACCAGGAAGAGGTAGAGCAGTCCTAATGACAGAAGCAACACTCATATTGGAAGAGTTGTTTGTGTGAAGAACCTTTTTCAACCCAGGATTGAGCCTAATCTTCTGCATATATTCAACTGATCCATTACACACTTCCCAGCTTATCTCAGCCTCAGTTTCCCTTCCATATTCACCAGCTGCACATGCTCCTAAAAGGGTTGATCTCTTTGAAGGAGATGGCATGTTGCTCTTGTAGTTAGTAAAAGCAAATCTAGACCATCCATTTTCCACAGCATCAACAACAAGGTAGGGATGATCATCCCAGTTAAACAAATGCCCTCTTCTAGATACCCCATTATGAAACAAATAAAAGTTGCTTTTGTTCTTGTTTTTGTGATCAAATTGGTGATATATTGCTGGTTGTTGATGAAGCCTTGCAATTCCTGCTTGCAGGCTCTCCATTCTGGTCAAGCTATTGGCTTCAACAAACTTTCTGTGCTCTTTCTTGTGGTGACACAAACGCCATATAAAAACCAGAAAAAGGGTTGAAACACATCCCAAGGAGGCTGCCACCACCGCAACATGTATCACTTGACCCATCTATGATCTTTTCAGATTCTTTTTTTTTTCCTGCTTTCTTTTCCTTTTAAATTTCCTATGCATAGAATATTGTTCTAGCAATGAAGGGTGTGGTTTGGACTTTGGAGGAGTAATGGTAAAGGAATGAAGAAGGAGGAGAAAATGATAAGGGGGCAATGAGGTATGGTGAGCATCGACCAAGACTTGTTCATTCAAAGCATGCAATAAGAGGTGTTATGTTATGTTATGTACTTATGTTATCAAACCAAATGGTGAAGTGACACATAATAAGGTTGAGTTTTCCTTGGAGTATGAATTCTTTGTCAGTATCTTTTAATTTAATTTTATTGGAACCGACAAACACTTCTCATTTGTGACTGAGCAATGAACGCGTTTGTTGATTTATTTTGTTTTGTTTAGTTTTCAAAGGAGAGAGAGAGGGAAAAAAAAAAAACTAACATGGGTCATTGGCATGGGCTACCTGAGTTGTTGTGCTTTCCATTTCATGCACTTCACTAACTAGTGGTGGCCAAATCGTCATCAGCAGATATGATTTTCCACTAATCATATTATAAACAAAAATTAATACTATATGTGATGCTTGGTAGATAATCTTGCTCTTGGCATTACGTTTACAATCTTTCTCTATCATCTGATTCAGTGCAAAGTTCCAAATGCAAACTGGGTGCGCTTTTACTGAACTCTGATTCCTTGTCTAGCGTACATTTTGGGTTCTCTCACTTTCTGCACCCCCCAAAAGTAATAAAAAAACAATTAAGGTGTGAAAGTTCACAAGTGGCCATGGCACTTTGGAATAATAACATTAAGACAGACAGATGCCGATAAAAGAAGAAAAGAAGAAGAAGAAAGAATAAATAAATAAATAAATAAATAAACTAAAGTTTTGTCTTTGGAAAGTAGTTATACCATTTTTTTTTATTGAATTATGAATACCAATTTTTATTGAGCTTAATTTTTATTCGGACGGTGTTTGCCCTCTCATTTAATAAAAAATTATGTTGGAATGACTTATGAAATAATTATCATAAAAAATAATAAAATTATTATATATAATAATTTTTAATTTATTGACTGTGTAAAAAGTACATGTACTATTTACTTATTTTTAATCAATATGCTAGAAAAAGTAGCTAAAGAATTAATAAATAAAAAAATTCTATTAAAATTATGTTAGAGGTAGATTGAAAAATCAGAATGAGAATACATTAATACTACTTTAAAAAAAAATCCATTTTTTGTAGGATTTGCCTTGAAAAATTATTGAAATATACCCTCAATTTACGAGTGGATTTCCAACATTCCGTTCATTGTTGGGAAAGAATTCAAGTGTGAGTCCCTCTGGCATTAAATGCACCGTCCTAAACATCATAATTCAGTGTTCTATGTTTCATGAAGGACGTTGGAGAGAAAAACATTTCCACATGTAAATTTTGTCTTATTCCACGAACAATGGCTCTCATTCCAGATGGCAAAGTCATTGTTGAGTGAGACACTTAAATATGGCCACAGTGGACCCAAACCAAGTGCGGAAAAATAAGAACAAATTACAAAAACAAGAAAAAAGAAAGAAAGAATAATGCTTGGTAACATTATTGAGTGCAAATTCAATGAATCATGCAGTTAAAATTGAATTGGAAAAGTTGAAACCGACACACATTATTTGAAGCAAATTACCTCACATCATAAACATACAGCAAAATTAAGTCTTTTTTTTTTTTTTTTTTACCAAATACAGCAAAATTAAGTTAGATGGGTTAAAAAATGAAATAAGATTTATATGTAATAAAATGCTAAAAACTGTACATGGTACAGTGACGAGTAAATGCTTATAGCGTTATACCAAAAATTCAAAAGCGAGGCTTTGTAAATTTGAACATTTGTAAAATGTATTTTTGACCTAATTTAGGAGGAAAAGAGTATTCTTTTATCTTCTTGTGTGAAAATCAAGACCAACAATTTTTTTTTTTTTTTGTAGACATGTAAACCAACATTTACTAATCTTCAGAAGTTGAAGTAACGTTACTGATAATATCTTTTGAGTGTAATTCATATTGATTTTATTCAAAACATATGGCATAAAGCAGCTATCAACCAAATAATTAATAATCATTCTCTGACCAATTAATCTGATGATGAAACATAATTGAATTTCTCTTTTCAAATTGATGCAGCTGAGAAAAGTGAACATCGTTGCTTAAATTATAACTAATGCCTTTATAATAGTATTTCGTAAGATGGTAATGTATCGTGATGGCTTGGCCAATGAGAATTTCTTTCACGCTTTTAATTCAATGATAAGCTAAAGATATGTACTTTTTCTTATAAGTTGAACTGCATGTGATATTTGCTTGATCATTGTAAATTGCATTGTAAGGTATCCTTTCTTTGTAATATACTAATAATAAAGTACGAAGAAGGAGATGTTATATTATTCTAAACTCAGAGTTTATCACAAACTTTAACAATATTTATAAATGACTTACCACAAACTTCAATAATAACTTATATTTATAAAAGTGACCTGCGAATAAAATATTACCATTAAAAATAAAATATCTGGCTTGCTCCATCAACCCATAAGCAGACCTAATGAATTTGTCAGACTTATCATTATATGCTGAAGACATTACTCAAATCCATAAGCTACACTGGAAAAAAATCTATTTACTAACGGTTTATCATTAAATTTGAATTTAATAGTATATTTTTGTTTAACAGAAAAATAATTTGTTAATATAAATACTGTAAGTTTATATTAAAATTGTGCATTATACTAATAAATAATTTTATTAACATAAGAAATTGGTATATTCCATCAATACATTACATTATTAATATAGTACATTTTGTTATTAATATAAATTCACAATATTTATATTAACAATTTAGTTTTCATTAAAAAAAACTATATTGATAAAAGCTAACCAAATGATAAATCATTAATTAATAAGTAATTTTTTTTTAATATTTAGCACTATATGCTAAAATAAAATAAAAGAGGGATGCAGTTTGATCAAGTATTATGAGGCACTGCACTTATTTGTACCTTTTCTTTTTGCCAAACTAGATTCTCAAGATATGATTAAGTGCTAAAGTGGGAATCCCCCCTATCCATAGCATGCATTTCAATTTCGAGTCAATTTAATTCGATTCTGTCACTCCAAAAACCTATGCCCCCAACACATAATTTTTTTTTTTTAAAAAAAATGCCACTAACTTGTACACCAATTGTATGTTGGCTATTGCTATATCCACTCCCCTTTTTTGTTAAATACACTCCCCTTCCTCTTTTCTAAAATTAAATTACTTAAATAATTTTCTCCCTTCAAACCTTTTTCTCTCCCTCGTATACTCCCTTTTTCACCACAATAACACACCCTTTTTTCATAGCAACAACACATTCTTTTCTCTTTCATCACACTCTTTCATCTCTTACACTCCCTTCATCCCTTTGATCTCTTACTCTAGTCTCCTTTTTTCCTCCCTTGCTTAGTCTCTTCCTTTAGTGTTAGGGTTTTTCCATCCTCCAAACTTTGAGTTGCTGTAGTGACGTGCTTCTTAGAGTCGTCCAGATTGAAGGACCAACATCAATTATATGCTTTCTCCACTTTAGTTGCTTCACTATTGTACAAATTTTCCTTTATATGAGATTTTTAATGGTTCTAGTGTTCTATTGGAAAAATTTTGATGTTTTTCTTAACATTTCGGAAAGTACTTTCTAGAACACAATTTTATTTTTTTAACACTCCAGAAAGTACTTTTCAAAACACAATTTTTTTTTAACATTTCGAAAAATACTTTCCGGAATACTATTTTGTGTTATGGAAAGTACTTTTTCGGAATGTTAAAATCAAAACATTGTTCCAGAAAGTACATTGTAGAATAATGATTTTGTATAAATATTATGGGTATAAAGGGTATATATGATAAAAAAAAAAATTCAATGGAAGTGTATTTAGCAAAAAAGGGAAGAGGATATAGCAAAAGCCCTCCCAAAAATATCTTGTATTGGGCCGCATATGGATGAGCCTGGACTAATCTTTAAGCTCCCCACAAGAAAAAAAGAAAATCCTGTCCTGAATAGTGAATAGTAGTGAAGAGGAAGAGAGGTTCCTTCGCTTTTCTGGCACCTCAACACTGACTCGTCACTCCCCTTATCTTTCTATCCATCCATCCATGATGCGAATGCGCTGAGAAACATGAATAATAATAATTCCCTGTTTCTCCACAATGCAAACGCAATCCACTTCAATCTCCACCCTTCCATTCCCCGAACAACAACCACACTCTCCCCCAAACCCTTCCCTCAACGTTTCCCACGCATCCAATGCTGCAGCAGCAGCATCGAAATTGACATGGTGAAGAACAGCCAAGGCACCTACGCCCCCAAAAACGACAAGGTCGTCGTCCTCTGGGACCTCGACAACAAGCCCCCTCGCGGCCCACCCTACGACGCCGCCGTTTCACTCAAGTCCCTCGCCTCCCGCTTCGGCGACCTCGTCGACTTCTCCGCCTACGCCAACCGCCACGCCTTCGTCCACCTCCCCCAGTGGGTCCTACACCAGCGCCGCGACCGCAAAAACCTCGACATCCTCGAACGCAAGAGAATCGTCACCCCACCCGAGCCCTACACGTGCGGCGTCTGCGGCCGCAAGTGCAAGACCCACTTGGACCTCAAGAAACACTTCAAGCAGCTCCACCACCGCGAGCGCCAGAAGAAGCTCAATCGCTTGAAGTCCTTGAAGGGGAAGAAACGGCACCGTTTTAAGGAACGTTTTTTGCGCGGGAATCATAAGTATGATGAGGCCGCCAGGACGCTCGTGGTGCCGAAGGTTGGGTACGGGCTTGCGGCCGAGCTGCGGCGTGCGGGGGTGTTTGTGAAGACGGTGCAGGACAAGCCGCAGGCCGCGGACTGGGCGCTCAAGAGGCAGATGGTGCATTCGATGAGTAGAGGGATTGATTGGCTGTTTTTGGTTTCGGACGATTCGGATTTTTCGGAGATGTTGAGGAGGGCCAGGGAGGCGGATTTGGGGACGGTGGTGGTCGGGGATTGGGATAGGGCGCTGGGGCGGCACGCCGATTTGTGGGTGCCGTGGAGTGGGGTGGAGAATGGGGAGGTGGGTGATTTGGTGCCAAAGAGAAGAAAGGAGAATAGAAGAAGAGAACAGGGTTTTGGTTTGGAAGATGATGGTGGTGGGGTGTTTTTGAATGAGGATGACGAATTGGGGCAAGAGTTTATGTTGTTGTATAGTGAGGATGAGGATGAGGATGTGGAGGACTATTATGATGATGAAGGAGAAGGAGAAGAAGAAGAGGAAGATGGGTTTTATATTTTTTGATTCTTTTTGGATGAAGCTTTAGACCAAGGTTTTAAAGAACAGTTTGGGATCGCCATTTCAAATGCAATGTCAAGGTTTTCTGAGTGTCTGCATTGATTGCTCCCGCGCCTCCCATGGTGGAATCAAGTCTACTTTTTTAGTTGCTGCTTGCAATTCATGTTTCTTTACCTTCCTGCCAAAGCTAGTGCAGCTTAAGGTTTAGGCTTGCAATGGTGTGTTTCTGCTCTCAAGTGTGAGCCTTTTCACTTTCCCCCCCTTGTCCCTTGCATATAAATTATGGATAACATAAGATGACAGGCATACGCGGTACAAAAATAGATTACTATTTGGCTTGGCTAATGGCAATTAAGTTTCTTGTGACCTGTGTTACTACATGCTTGACTTGAGTTTAGTATGATTATACTTTATAGTTTTACATTACAGCTAGTGTCTGCTTATCTTTGTGTGGAGGGCAAATTGACACCAGTAATTTTTTTTTGAACTTGCACTTCATTTCACCTTGTTCTAATTTCAATCAAATAAGTATCATTCAAAATATAACCTAAACATCTCCGGAAATCATGTGAAGGAGATTATATCTCATGGAAGCAAATATGATAATACTTATAGTACGACTTATTTTGTGTTTGGAAACACAGTCATGACGTGATAAACCACGTCTAAGTGCCGAAAAATGCAAAAGCAATATTTATTAGCTTTAAAGGGAACGTGGAAAATCATGTCACCAACTTACAACCAAATATGCCATTACTATTAGTTTCTTCCACAGTACAAATCAATTTCTCACACCATGTACATTTGAATGTAAAATTCGTGGCTTGAGATTAATTTGTATACATATTTCAATTTTGTTCAATGATCCAAATATAATTCTACTCAACCTTAAAACAATGAGCACATAATGAACGTTTGCTGATGGTAGACTTGCCACTTCTCTACGAGATTTCAAGTTAGACTCGGCCTAATCCCTAAAAACTTCTTTCTGTGTTACCATCAATCCTAGATTTTCTTTTGATATTCTTGAGGATTTTGTTAGTTGCCTATTTACCTTATTATCCCTTGAAATAAGAAAGTGTTTGGTACACATACGGCTTTTTGGTTAACTAGTTTAAAGGGATGCATTTATAAGACCTTTAAATAAACAAACAGGAAAATATTAAGGATAGTTTTAGAAAAATAGTACGAATTATATACAAATTTAATATTGTTAACTAAATCAATTAATTTTTTTAAAGAGTGTAAATTAGTTGAAAGGATCTTATAAGGATGGAGGAAGTACTTCACAAAAATCCTAAGGGACAACAAAGGTCCCAAAATTGTATAAAACAACATTTCTAAATGCTTCGTCATGCATGATGTTCATCAAATGTATAAATTGAAGGGACCAAAAATTTTGTATGAATCCGGTCTATACATTCATTTCTGGAACTCAATGGCCCAAATAATCATCACTAACACCAAATCTACCAAGCATATTTTCAGGAAAAGTATGCTAGCACAGCAATTTTATCCTATTTTGTTACAAAGGCAGTATACAGAGGCAGACTGAAGTGTAGGTAAAGGTAATTTGGACTCAGTTTCGATCCTGTGATCAATCAGCTCCTAAAATAACTTAATGCCACTTGACCCAAGGTTCTTGAGCAAAATACATGGGGCAAATTAGATTCACCAATAAGATACTCCCCCAAGCCATCTGATCCATACTGCTTAGACTTGCCTTTTAAGCATTATTTCTGAATACTGGCAGCATATATCAGCTATTAAAGAAAATTTAAAGATATTCCAAAAGGAAGGAGAAACTTTCTTCTTTTCTGGGCAGCCTGGAGCTAAAGGAAAAACAATTGAGCTACAAAAAATATAAATTTCTCAAAAATGAGAGGGAAATGGTAGCAGCACTGTATCTTATGCCTTGCATTCAACACAGCTGCTAGGAACTGCAACTCAAGATGAGAAAAAAACTGGGATGGCTACTGAATACAAACCAAGAAGATGAAAACACACCTCCCTCATGTACAATCAGATGTGGAGGAGGATGTCCATAGATTATGTAATGAATTTTTTCTGGATCTTGTGGCACACAACCATTTCCTTGGGATCTCATGATCATCACTAGTTACAGTTGGCACATGCCAACTACCATTGGCTGATTCCTGCAGTAATATTATATTTAGCATATATAAGTTGGAAAGCTCAGTTTTATCTGTAAACCATTTTTTTCCCTTTGAAAATATAAGGGCTACAAAGATACATACAAGTGGAGGTAGACAGAATTATATTTCAATGCTAAGCAAGAATAACTATATAGCCACCATACCATTTGCTTGGTGAAAACATGCCTTTATATATTCAACTGAACAAGAAAAGCAGTTGGGTTATCATCTCACCTGAATAACTATTGAATAACGGGGAGGCATAATTAGGGAGAGTCCACAAGATGAGGCTGATGTTCGAACCTGTAAACCGAAAAACGCATTGTCAATCCTTTCATTATTGGAGTCAAAAACCCAATACAAAAATCATTAGCAAAAGACAAATAGCACATTAGTAATCCAGCATCAAGAAGGGCTAAAATTCTTGAGAACTGATTCTAACACAGATACATAACAAACTCTAGTGAATTTTAGACATAACAAACTTTCTTTGCACATGTCCAAACCACTTTAACCAATTTTCTATTATCTTTTTCCTTAATTGGTGCCACAAAGGACAGATCTATTTTTTGATGTTTGGGGGTATTAGAGTAGAATTACTCGGATAAGGGTTTTTCCTTTGTACAGGTGTAGACATAGCTTAATTGTTTACTTAACTAACTGATTAGTCAGTTGAGAGTTAGTTAGTGTTAGTAACCTCCTGTATAAATAACTCAATGTATATGTTCATTAGTTGGGTTGAATTCATTTTCTCTTTCACACAATACAGTTTTAGTTTCTCTTTCTCTCTCGCTCTTTCTCTCTGAAATCTTTTATGGTAATCAGAGCTTAGTTCGAACCCTAGGTCTTGATTCATGGCTTCCGCAAACGAAAATCCTCCTCCTCCACCACCAGTTATGGTGACTTCTGCTTCTTCTTCTGCTGCGACTACGTTTTCGCATGCAATTTCTGAAAAATTGAATAGTATGAATTACCTATTATGGTGTCAACAAGTCGAACCCGTTATCAAAGGTCATCGTCTTCATCATTTTCTTCTGAATCCAACGATTCCGCAGAAGTTCATGTCTGTTGCAGATCGCGACGCTGGTATTGTTTCATCGGAGTATCTTGTTTGGGAGCAACAAGATCAGCTTCTCCTCTCGTGGCTTCAATCTACCATTTCCGGCGAGGTGCTTCCAAGAGTCATCGGTTGCAAAACCTCGTGGCATCTATGGGACAAAATTCATTCGCACTTTCACTCTCTCACTCGTGCGAAGGCTCGCCAGCTTCGAACAGAGCTTCATAATATCTCTCTTGATAATCGCACTGTTTTTGATTATCTTCTACGAATCCAAACACTGGTGGATTCGCTTACTTCGATTGGTGATTCTGTTTCACAAAAGGAACATTTAGATGTAATTCTTGAAGGTCTTCCAGAGGAATATGAATCGATTGTTTCATTGATCAGTAGCAAGTTTGAGCCACTGACAATTGATGAGGTTGAAACTCTGCTCTTGGCTCATGAAGCGAGACGTGAGAAGTTCCACAAGAAAGCTCTTGTGTCGATTAATCTTACTGAAGGTACTTCCACTAATTCTTCAGCCCCGAACCCTAATCCTGGCCCTAATTTGCATTCTACATCAACTCCGATGTGTCTTCAAATCCTAATTTGGACCCGCCTCCGCAAGCTCACTTAACAGGTGATTCCAATCAACAAGAATACAATGGTGTTAATCGCTATGCAGCTGGTCGTGGTGGCCGGAATTTTGGCCGCGGAGGTCACGATGGACGAAGTTTTGGCCGTGGTGGTCGAGGCTGTTATTCTAATGTCCAGTGCCAGGTCTGTCATAAATTTGGTCATGATGCTTCATTTTGCTATCATAGGTTTGAGGAGAATTACGTTCCTACTACTCCTTTGGTCTCTCCAACCCCTGCCACATCCTCTCAGTGGTATACTCCATATTGAAACTCATCTACGTTTCCACTCTCATCCTTCACAATTCATGCCGTTTCACACTTTGGTTTTCCTCAAGCATACTCAGTTCCACCGTCATACACTCAAGGTTTTCGTCCACCAGCTCCAACACCTAACATCATTCCTCAAGCACATCTTGCAAGTGCTATACCTTCATTCTCAAATAGCTGGTATCCAGATTCAGGAGCTTCTCATCATGTAACAAATGTATCTCAAAATATTCAGCAGGCTACACCATATGAAGGACCTGAACAAATCACTATTGGAAATGGTCAGGGGCTCAATATTAACTCTTCAGGTGTCTCTTCTTTTCACTCTCCTTTTAATCCTAAAATTCCTCTTTTCCTCAATAATTTATTGTTTGTTCCTTCAATTACCAAAAACTTAATCAGTGTCAGTCAATTCTGTAGAGATAATTGTTTTCTTTGAGTTTCATCCCTCGTTTTGCTTGGTTAAATCACAGGCTACTAATGAAGTTCTTCTCAAAGGATTGGTGGGACGTGATGGTCTCTATCAATTTCCTGATTTGCTTCCTACTGCTCCTCAGATGGACAAGTCTTATTTTGTTTCAAATTCTGTCCCTGTAAATAGTGTGAATAAAAGTCCTATTGTTAATATTGCTTCTTGTAATTCTCTTTCATTTGCCACTTGGCACTCTAGACTTGGTCATTCCAGTGTTGATACCGTGAAAACTGTACTCAAACTCTGTAATCTTCCTTCTGTTAATAAAACTGTTTCTGATTTCTGTGTTCATTGTTGTCTTGGCAAATCACATCACCTTCCCTCTCCCCCTTCTGTTACTGTTTATTCTAAACCTTTTGAGCTTATTTTTACTGATCTGTGGGGCCCTGCACCGTTTTCATCTAGTTCTGGTTTCAAGTACTACGTGACTTTTGTTGATGCTCACACTAGATTCACTTGGTTGTACTTGCTGAAAAATAAGTCAGATACTTTGAGTGTGTTCAAACAGTTTAAGGCAATGGTTGCTATTCAGTTTAATTTGCCAATCAAAGCTGTTCAGTCAGACTAGGGTGGTGAGTTCAGACCATTTACCAAGTATCTTACTGAACTTGGAATTATTCATAGATTAATCTGCCCGCACACTCACCACCAGAATGGTGTTGTTGAGCGCAAACACCGTATATTGTTGAACTTGGACTTTACTCTCTCAAGCTCTCATGCCACTACAGTATTGGGATCATGCATTCATCTCCAGTGTCTATCTCATAAATTGGCTTCCTTCCTCAGCTATTAATAATGAAGCACCTTATCAGAAATTGTTTCAGAAATTACCAGATTACAGCTTCTTGAGGATTTTTGGTTGTGCCGGTTTTCCTCTACTTCGACCATATAATCAACATAAATTACAGTTCAGGTCTCAGGAATGTGTTTTTGGGATATTCTCTTTCTCATAAAGGCTATAAGTGCCTTGCTGCAGATGGTAGAATTTACATCTCTAAGGATGTTGTTTTTAATGAGTCCAAATTTCCCTTTCCTGAACTTTTTCCTGACTCATCTCTAACTACCTTTGAAGCAACTTGTGTTACCAATCCTCTCACTATTTTACCATCCACTGGTTTTCATTTATCCACTAATTCACCAACTCTAGCAAATTCGCCCTCTTCACCCTCACCAGCCTCTGATTTGCAACACACTGACCACACTCCAGTTTCCTCTTCTCCTTCAAATACCGACCTAGCTCAACAACCTGCTGTTCTAGATCCAATCACTTCACCTATCTCCTCTTCTACATCCTCATCTCCATCTGCCTTTCCTACTAATGCTGACCCATTGCCACCCTTACTTGTCTAACCTAACAACAATCATCCTATGTGTACCCGTGCAAAATCAGGTATTGTTAAACCAAAGATCCGTCCCACCCTTCTTATTGCTCATTATGAACCCAAAACAGTTAAATCAGCTCTGTCTAGTCCTACCTGGTTTGCAGCAATGAAAGCTGAATATGATGCCTTACTCCGAAATGGAACTTGGACTCTTGTGGATTTGCCTTCATCCAGGTCTGCCATAGGTTGCAAATGGGTCTTCACAGTTAAAGAGAATCCTGATGGGTCAATCAATAAACATAAAGCCAGGCTTGTCGCAAAAGGATTACATCAGAAACTTGGATATGACTACAATGAGACATTCACTCCTGTCATCAAACCTGTTACTGTTCGTATTATTCTCTCACTTGCTCTTACTCACAACTGGCCCCTTCAACAACTTGATGTCAATAACGCATTCTTGAATGGGGCTTTAGAAGAAGAAGTCTATATGACTCAACCTCCTGGGTTTGAGCATTCCAACAAACAACTTGTTTGCAAGCTGAACAAAGCCATCTACAGCTTGAAACAGGCTCCTAAGGCCTGGTATGATAAACTCAAAACTACTCTGCTTCAGTTTAAGTTCACTACAAGCAAGTGTGATCCTTCTCTATTTGTTTATACTGGTGCTACTTTCGTTGTCTATATTTTGGTCTACGTTGATGACATCATTGTCACTGGTAATAACTCAAAATTTATTCAGACACTTGTTTCCAAACTAAACTCTGTTTTCTCTCTGAAAGACCTTGGTGACCTTGATTACTTTTTGGGTATTGAAGTCAAAACTCAAACAGATGGGTCACTCACACTTACTCAGTCCAAGTACATTCGAGATCTTTTATCCAAAACTAAAATGGATGAGGCCAAACCTATCTCTTCTCCAATGGTTGGTGGTTGTAAATTATCCAAGTCTGGTTTTGAAGATTTTTCTGACCCTACTCTCTATAGATCTGTGGTGGGTGCTCTGCAATATGCTACTATTACTAGACCTGAAATTTGCTTTTCTGTTAACAAAGTATGCCAATTTATGTCTAAACCGTCTGAACAACACTGGATTGCTGTCAAACGAATTCTTAGATATCTCAAGGGTACACTTGATTTCGGGTTACATCTTCAGCCTGCTTCTACTGTTCCTCCTTTCTCGATTTATGCCTATTGCGATGCTGATTGGGCATCTGATCCAGATGACAGGCGATCTACATCTGGTGTAGCCATTTTTCTTGGTCCTAATTTGGTTTCATGGAGGTCTAAAAAGCAAACTGTGGTGGCACGTTCAAGTACTGAGGCAGAATACTGTAGTTTGGCTCTAGCTACAGCAGAGGTTACTTGGATTCAATCTCTTTTATCTGAACTTCGAATCTCACATACCTCACCAGTCATTTTCTGTGATAGTATGAGCACTGTTGCACTAGCTCATAATCCTGTGTTACATTCTCAAACAAAACATATTGAGCTTGATTTGTATTTTGTTCATGAGAAGGTTCTTGGCAAACAACTTCAAGTTGTTCATGTTCCAGCTGTTGACCAATGTGCAGATATTCTCACCAAGGCTCTCACTTCCTCTAATTTTGCAACTTTTCGGTCCAAGCTCAGAGTGGTAGACAAGCATTCTGCCCACCCCTCCTGAGCTTGCAGGGGATATTAGAGTAGAATTACTCAGATAAGGGTTTTTCCTTTGTACAGACATAGCTTAATAGTGTTAGTAACCTCCTGTATAAATAACTCAATGTATCTGTTCATTAGTTGGGTTGAATTCATTTTCTCTTTCACACAATACAGTTTTAGTTTCTCTTTCTCTCTCGCTCTTTCTCTCTGAAATCTTTTAGGGGGCAGCTTCCCTCACGAGATTTTTATTTTTCTTAACATAATATATACTCGTATAATTACAAATTATCCCTATAATTTAAATGCTGTAAAAAAAGTCAATCTATAATATTACTATTGTCCCCACAAATTCATATATATGAATATTGTTCCCACAATTTAAAATTTCTGGATCTGTCACCGGGTGCTACACCAATATCTTCTTATTATAATCATTTGTATCTTATCCTTTCTTGTGTGACCACACATGTGTCTTAACATCTTCATATCTGCCACCTTTTCCTCTTGTTGCCCCTTTAAAGTCCAACATTTACTACCATAGGGTATAGCTAGACAACAATAAGACTTTCTTTTGAGTTTGGTCGGTACTTTGATCACAATTAACCCCGATGTCTTTCTCCATTTTAATCTAGTTTACATCTTGTGTGTGACATTTTCATTGATTTCGCCATCAATTTGTAATATTGGTCCTAGATATTTAAACTTAAACCTACAGTATGGTATCTTTTCCCAATTTTACCTCCAAGTTCCAATTCATTTTCTTCTTGTTTCTTGTTCAAATTACAATGCATATACTTTGTTTTACTCCTACTCAAGTGAAAATCATTTGATTCCAAAGTTTGAATCCAAATCTCAAGTTTAGAGTTACCTTCTTCCCTTGATTTCTCAATGAAAACTATATCATCCATAAAAAAAATGCAGTTTTTTGGATCAGAAGCATGATGAATTATGCTATATATGCAAGTTCTTTTGAGGATCTTAATAGTAGGATTCATAAGCTTATTCTAGACAGGGCCTCCTAATTCCATATTAGATTACCTAGTATTACAGTTAACCAAACATTGTTGTGCAAAGACATATTGACATTTGACAATTAAATTGAGGTCAATGTGCAATGGCCTGTTTAATAATTTCTATTTTCTTAAGGGTGTGGTTCTATGATCGTTGCCGCTGGCCTTGGGTAGTCAATAGTCATGGATACAGAAGAAGAGCAGAATTTGGAATAGTCTTATAATGAATGCATCTGGAATCTGGACAGAGTTATACTATATAGTGTAAAGGAAATTCTCAGATAGTTTAGAATACCTGATGCTTTTCCTTCCATCTTGGGAAAAAACTAGAACCCAATAGTTGGAACAAGTGGTCCCTCATCTCGTCATTTGTTAACAGTAAGCATTTACAACTAACAGCAGCAAATAACCAATACCTATGATAAACAAAACAACACCATTTTAGTACAACTGAATTGCAGGAGGACTATAGAGACATATATACACTGAAGAATTTATATTCATATCAATGTTGTAAATGCGTGATACAACAAATTAGCAACAGCCAACCCCTATCCCACTAGATGGAGTCAGCTACATGGATCAATCAACACCATAAGGTTCTTTGGAAATGTAAAATAAGAAAGAAAAAAAAAAGGAAATTAGGCAACTCAATCTAACTTAATATTACGGAAGTACAACATTACCAGTCGTCATTTGAACCTTGAGGTGTAGCATAAAGAGCACCGTTTTTTTTCCAATTTTCAATAAGTCTCCTGTTTTTTGGATTTTGAGCGGGACCACCATGTACCCGACTTGTATGCAAAATTATAAGTGGCAATCTCTTTGAAGGGCTTATTTGACGTAATTGTTCAACAACAGTATTAAGCTACAACCAAGGGCAAAGAACCATTAAGTGGTTACTTTTGTAATGTGCTAACAAATTCAACAATTTCACACTCACCTGTGAAAAGCTGAAATTATGCCCATTGGCAAGGCCTACATTGGCACCATCTACAACAGCATCAAAAGGGCCATACCGCTCAAGCCACTTCTGCAGAAGATAAACTTCTATTATCAGTCACTATTTCATTGCTAATTCTTTTATATATAACCTAATTGAAGACAGAGACCTGAAAATAAAGGCACTAGAACATACAATCCTTGTCAAAGGTAGCCTACAGGAAAAGAGGATGGCCCTTCACCAAATTCAGCATTTAAGTAACCAAACAAAAAATTCTAAACAAAACAGTGAATCCTGTTCTACCTGAAAATGAACAAAGTTTGCCTTAGCTTCTTTTTGACAAGCTAGTTTAGACAACGAGGCAGCAAAATTTTCAGTCTCTTTTGGATCAATATCAATGCTCACAAGCTTCTCGCCACACGAGAGACACACGCCATCCTCGTTCACCTGAGTCTTCGCCACCTTCCATTTCCCACTCCCAAGCCACCCTTGTCCATGCCATCCTCCACCTCCCCGCGCAATCCCTTCCCTCACCTTCCTAACATCCCACTTCTCCTTCCCAATTTTTGCAGCATACTCCGAGTTAAACCACTCCTCAACTATCCCCAAAGTTGACTCAGACACCTGCCTCAGCGTAGCGCGCAACCGATGCAAAATCTCATACACCTTGACCTCCTTCTTGGCATTGACACTGACTTCCAAAAGAGCAGAAAGCTCGGGCTCTTCGGCCACAATACCGGACTCAACCATGTCAGCATCAACTAGATAAGCCTTCTCAGCATCACCCCTCTTGCAAAATCCAAACAAAGCAGGCTCATAGGATCTGAGCTTGGGAGCAATGGCGACATTCTTCATCTGCTTGAGCAATTCGAAAGCCATGTCAGGATCTTCCTTGGCAGCAGCAAGCCTAGCAGCATTGGTAAAGGTGGCCTCGTTGGGCTGAACTCGGTCATTCAGCATCTGCTGGAAAATCTCAAAGCCCCTCTTGAGACCCAAATGGGGAACACCAGCAGTACTTTCAACGGAACACAGGTAGAGCAACTTGTTGTAGTGGTCGAGGTTGAGTAGAACCCCCAATTTTCGAGCCTCGTCGTAGTGGCGAAGTGCTTGAACGACATCTCCGTCCTTGGAGCACTCGTTTAGCTTGCGCAGTAAGACTCCTTCTGGAGAGTCGTGGAAGGCTTTTCTTCTGGCTTTGCTCGTAAGCTTAACGGTGGTGGCTGTTCCTTCATCTCGTGATTTGGGCGTTTGAGCTAATGTGGTGACGGAGGAGAAGTTTGTGGCAGCGGTTAGGGCGTGTTTGGCGTTGTGGGAAGAGAGAAGTGGGCGCCAGTAATAATGGGATTGTGTGAAGATACTGAGAGGGGGAGCGAGTCTCGCCATCATTCAGAAGAATTGGCATTAGTGGCAACTGGCAATTGGTGTCTAGATAGAATTCATTTTTTTTTTTTTTTTTTGTGTGTGTGTTTCTTGCTATGGTCTTCAAGACATATTTGTTGCAATCTCTGCTCGGCCCCTCAAGTAAAGTAACTGGTAACCTGTGTTTGTGAGTTGTGAAATGGAAGAAGGAGTTAGCTTACCGCAGAGAGAAGCTTTTATTCATAGGCAGGGGACTGTGCGGGGTGCGAAATTGGGAATTAGGGGTTTGGATTGGATTGTGTTTGTGCACGTTAGTTGGATGTGGCCTTTGGGGGGTAGGGTGGGAATTTAGGAATTGGGAAGATATGAAATGGATAATTTAGTGGGAAAATGAAATGTGTGAGTGAGGGGGTGGGAAAACTTATTTTTCATGGGGGAGAATTAATTATTTCTTATTACTTTAATTTTTTTTATAGTTTAATTATATTTTTAGCTCATTAAATTAGGATTTTTATTATTATTTAAGTCTTCTAATTAAAATTTTGTATTTTTTTAGTCTTCAAATTTGAAAAATATTTTTTTAGTCCCTTCATCAAAATTTGAAGAACTAAAAATAATATTTTTCAAAACTTAGCAGGGATTGAATTTACGGGGGTTGCAAGACATAATGGATTGTGTTGATTTTACAGGGGTTAAAACCCCTAAAAAATGTAATCTAATGTTACTTTTATTTAATTTTTCTCTTTCTTATTTTCACTATATTTTTCTTAAATCAAAAACTCCTATTTCCACTCTATTTTTTTACATATTTCTCTTTTCTTCTTTTCTCACCCACCTACTTTGATTTTCTCCATTTCCTTTTTCTTTACCAAATACGCCTTTAGTGAAAGACTTCAATGTGTTGGGTAGAGGAAGGTTTGGAATGAGTTATGAGCGAGTTCTTTCTCCCAATAACTCTATCGGAGCGAGATCAGTTTCTTCGAGAGTAGGAAAAAGAGAGAGTGAATCTTCAAGCGAGGGTAGGGCTTCCAAAAGTGAAGGTGGGTTGAATGGAGAGTCACCGTGATAGTGGTGTGACTCCTAATCATATTTACTCTTAAATCTAATATTTATTAGAATTTATTTTTGATTAGTTAATTAATTAATTTTATTTAGAAATTGAATTCCATTTAAATAAAAGCTTAGGGTAAAAATTTTATTTATTTATTTTCTTAAATTTAATTGAAATTAAACTATATATGGAAAAGACTTTGTTGGGAGGGATAAAATTCACTTTAGTGATCTCTACATTTCAGAGAGGATTGGTCTCATGCCTTTTGATTATGGAAATACCTTATTTTCAGCAAAATCATATAGTTAATTAAATAATTTGCGACATATGATGATCATACCTAAAATGTGTTGCCATACATCTACATCATTAAAATGAAATCTAAATTGTGAGAAACAACTTGATAGCTGCAGATTATATTGTAGTTACTATGAAAGTATAGATATACTGGTAAAGAATTTCGGTTATATATATCTCAGAACTGTTTAAAATATTGCACAGTTCTTTCTTTTTTTGTTCAAATTACATTGACATATAAGGAATCACCCTATACCAAATTGCTTAGTAGGAAGCACATAAGTTTAAGAGCAACCATTTGAGTGCAAGAATAATATTTTGTAATTAAATTTAGTACTTTTGGCCCTTTGATGAACACGTTCATGGTCTTTTTGGTGGAGAGCAAGTAAACGGTGCTATTAATTCAGAAATGGCTATGAAGATGGATAGAGCTGTTGTTGTCCATCAGTTGTTGCTGAGTTACCCGACTTGATAGACACTGGTGATTTGAATGACTATATATCATGGAGCAAGTGATACTACAAAGAGTAGAAATGATTTATTTGGAAAATTTATTAACTCTGGAGTTGCTAGTTGATAGACAATAGGCTACTGTAACTAAGAAAGCTATCATTAAAGAGAATAAGATAAGATAAAAATACTATAGAAAAAATAAATATAAACATTCTGATTTTTCATTGATGTTCATAAGAAACAGGAAATACGTACATTTATATAATCTGATTGATGTCAACAATTGAATAATAACTCTATAAGTATCATCATCTCATCTGACTTTAGAGAATTAAAATAAAAATTAAATAACATTAAAATACAATCATAATGTTTTAATTAATATCTTAATCCCATCCAATGGTCTATCAACTATTTAAGTTTAATTTGAAGGCATATTTGGACCTCCAGAACCATCCTAATTCCTAACACTAGTAATGAAATAAAAAATGATGATAAGTTGATGTGTCCTTTCATTCTAATGACAGCAAAGAGCATGCCGATATATTTTCAAGGATGACAGTTGGTGATGATAAACTGGGTCATCATGTGAGTCATGGGCTTGGAGAATAGTAGAAGTGAACCTGGAAGTGTTGACATTTTTAATTTTTTTCCTCTAATTCCAGGCACAGAAATCATGGAGAGTTTGTTGATGATTTGTTGGCTGGCTTGTCCATTAATGAAAATACCTCAAGTACAAAACATAAAGCAACATCTCCTACCATGCAATCTGAATCTTCATTTTCTGGTTTAAATAATCATGGTAGCATGTTGGGCTCTCAAGCGATTGGATTCAATGTAAATTCCATATTTCCTTCTGGTCTTCTGCCTTATACTACGTTGCCTGGCACTTTGTTGAACCAGCCACTTAATTCCATATTCTTCTTAGCCACTTAATTATGGTCCTTGTCACCAACTTAATTATGGTCGCATGGGAAATCTCTTAGCTCAGCAGCAATTTCTGGCAACAATGGCTAATTTCCAACACCTTAAATAATGCCAACAGGCAACAAGCATGATGGTGGTACTGCTCAAAATGCTGGACCCAATTGAAATTAACACACCTCTTCCGGACATATTCCAATCAAATTTTTCAACTCAAGCACCTAGCTCAATGATCAACAGTTCAAAGGAAGAAGAAACTAAAACATTTGAGTTTATCTCGGTAACTTTGGGAGTAAATCATTTATATTTATCTTCCAATTATTTACTTCAAGGATTGGAATGGTCTGCAATGAATTGTCTGCTTTGTAGAATCCAGACTTGTTCAGTAAAGTTTTACAGGTTGAGTGGAATTCAATCATTTGAATGTGGTCTCTCTCTCTCTCTCTCTCTCTCTCTCTCTCTCTCTCTCTCTCTCTCTCTCTTTTTTATAAGCAAAATCAATGAATGTGGTTTATCTTAAACAAGTCATTTGCTTTGTTGTACAAGCCCTTTATGTGGAATTATAGATGTCATCAGAAATTCATAATTGAACACCTTGAATACCAAATAGTAGCTTCCAGGATACAATTTACCTTGTCAGGTCATGCATGGTTTCTGCTTGATGGAAACTATAGCATTTTTTTTTTTATTGAGAGAAGGAAACTATAGCTTAATTAGAGTTTGATAAACTGGATTATTTCATATTATACTGTTGTGGCTCATATATTATTATAATTTATCATTCTTTCCTTTTGTTTATCTCCTTACAGATTTAATTAGATTTGGAACCAATGAAATTTGGATAAAACCAATGAAATTTAGGTTTGATTTGTTTATTGGAGGAAATTAAATATGGGGTTTTTGAAACTCGTCGAGTATGTAATTTTGGATATTAGAACTTTGTCAGTCAATTGGCAAAGATGTATATATGCCAATTGATTAACTAAAGTATAAACATGAATTTTTGGTTCCAAAAATTTGACCACTAATTATCATTGGAAAACCAATTGAATAGGCTAAGTGGGAAGCTCAAATAATAGTTTTTAGAAGTTAGATAATCAATTGGGAATAGATTGCCATTTGATTATGGAGTTCCAAAGATTTCCTAATCGATTAGAGAATATTGTCCGTGCCAATCAATTAGAAAATTTATCGGTGATTCTAAGTTTTATGAATGCATCCAACTAATTTATGGTTTTATGTCAATCGATTAAATACTTCCCAGATGAAACAATCAAATCAATTAGGTTCATGTTACAGTCAAACTATGGCGCCCTCAAAAAAAGAAATAAAAAAATACAGTCAAACTATAGCTTGGTAGTTGATTAGGAAGGTTAGGCTAATCAATTGTTAGGTTCGAAAATATAAAAGTTTTTTTGAAGGATTCATTTTGTAATTCATTTTTACAAGTTAGAGCCTTAGGATTCTTTTTTACAAGAGAAACTCTAACGATGAAAATTTCATGAATTAAACTAAAACTTGTGAGATTTGGCAAGGAAACAAAAATTAAGAATCAAGTTAGGCAAATCTAGCTAAGTTTTTAAAAGGTAAGATCTTCCTCTTCTTAACCTCAAAACTCATGTTTTCTCCAAGTACTCTATGGTGTGGATCCTAATTTCTTCCTTATCTTAAGAGTGAGATTCTTGAAAAAAACATCAATACCAGATAATCTTGAAGATTTGTGTGTTTTTTTTTTTAAATGCAAAAATTTTATTAATAAGTTTAATTGGAACACAAGTGTGTCCACAATGAAGCCAACCCCGATATGACAAGATACGTACAGCATTCTCAAATGATAAATAATATAGATTGTGTTACAAATGCTAAACATGCTAAAACACTATTTTCTAATGCCATATAACCCCTACAACCAGCAACGTATTGTACCCCCAAAAGTAACAGCACAAAAAACAAGTACCTTCCCAGTCCCAAAATTCGCTGCAGCAGCCACCAAAAAATGCAGCACGTTGCCATATATGCTAGCTACTCCCTCTTCAAGTTGTTAATCCTGTTGGACCTCTTATGATGAATAAAAATATATTCATTACTTTGTCATTGGTCCTTGATACAGAGTAAGAATAAAAACACTCTTAAATTTAAATATAAAAAGAGTATAATGCAGAAGCATACCTTCATTTGCAGCCATTGTTATTATAAGCAAAAAAACAAGCACTCACAACTCAACTCACAGAACAGAAAAAGAGAATAGGAATCTTCTAACATTATCCTTACTGGAGGGGTGTGAATCAATGGAGCATCATAGGCTTTATATAGGCAAGACAAGGGACCCCTTCATAAAACTCAGAATATAACTATCCCTTTAATTTGGCTCCTCCATTAAAAGCCAATAATGCAAAATTAAAACTTGTAACAGCTACATCAAATTCTGATTATGAGCCATTTAACGTTTATATTCTAACATTCTCCCACTTGGCTCATATATTAATAATAATCTTTATTTTGACAATCAAATATGGCCATAACTTGTCAACTTAAACTTGATATTGTCACTAAAAATAATTACACATGAATCAAGGCGGTTATGTTTAGATTAAACATTTCCCTCCATGTATTACAATGTGTAATATTTTCTTAGTGAAATATAGGGTCCTAACTTTATTGATTCAATTTGAATCCTTTCATGACTAACTTTAATGTGCACAATGTCATATAAAAGAAGACAAATATTATTATAAACTAGTTAGACCCATATGAATTACATGATTCTGAAACACTTTAGCTGGCAATCCTTTTGTTAATGGATCAGCAATCATGGATTTTGTGTCTATTAACTCTATAGAGATTAATTCTCTCTTAATGTCTTCTCTAACAACTAGAAACTTAATATCTATATGCTTACTTCGACTTCCACTCTTATTATTCTTTGAGAAGAATACTGCAGCCGAATTATCGCAAAATATCTTTAATGGTCTTTCAATAGAGTTTACAACTTTAAGACCAGAAACAAAGTTCTTCAACCATTTAGCCTGTGATGTAGCTTCGTAGCAACCAATGAATTCTGCTTCCATAGTGGACGATGCAACAATTGTTTGCTTTTTACTTCTCCAAGAGATAGCACCTTCGGCTAAAAAGAAAATATAGCCTGAAGTGGACTTTTTAGAGTCCATGCATCCAGCAAAATCTGAATATGTGTATCCTTTTATTTCCAAAGAATCAGAATGTTGTATGTCAACTTATAATCCTTGGTTCCTTGAAGATATCTCATAACCCTTTTTGCTGCTTTCCAATGTTCCATGCCTGGATTACTTTGATATCTTCCCAGCATTCCTAATGCGAAGGCAATATCAGGCCTAGTGTTGACTTGAGCATACATGAGACTTCCTACTGCTGAAGCATAAGGAATTCTTTGCATCTCTTCTTGTTCCAATGTTGTTTGGGGACTTTGATTGAGACTAAATTTTTCCCCTTTAACTATAGGTGCAGCAATTGACGAACAATTCTGCATATTAAATCTTTTCAAAACTTTTTCTATGTAGGCCTTTTGAGATAATCCCAATGTCCTTAGAGATCTATCTCTATGAATTTCTGTGCCAATGACATAGGAGGCTTCACCCATATCCTTCATATCAAAGTTTTGTGAGAGGAAAATTTTAGTATCATGCAAAAGACCCAAGTCACTACTTGCAAGTAAAATGTCATCTACATATAGGACTAAGAAAATAAACTTACTCCCACTAACTTTAAGGTATATGCATTGGTCTACAACATTTTCCTCAAAACCATATTTTGAAACCACATTATGAAACTTTATATACCATTGGCGGGATGCTTGTTTTAGCCCATATATAGATCTTCTAAGCTTGCAAACTAAGTGACTACCTTTTTCGCTTTCAAACCCCATAGGTTGAGACATGTACACTTCTTCTTCAAGATCCCCATTTAAGAATGTCATTTTCACATCCGTTTGATATAGTTCTAGATCAAAATGAGCTACCAAGGCCATGATTATCCTAAATGAATCCTTCTTAGAAATCGGAGAAAAGGTTTCATGATAATCAATACCTTCTTTTTGAGTAAAGCCTTTGGCCACAAGTCTAGCTTTATATCTTTCAACATTACCTTTTGAGTCTCTTTTAGTTTTAAAAACCCATTTACAACCTACTGCAGAGACTCCCTTTGGTAATTCTACTAGATTCCAAACTTGATTTTTATCCATAGATTCCATTTCTTCTCTCATGGCTTCATATCACAATTTAGAATCATCTCTACTCTTGGCTTGTGAAAACGTAGCTGGATCATCCTTAGGTCCGACATCAAAGTCATATTCTTGAAGGTAGACAATATAGTCACTAGAAATTGATGTCTTTCTATTTCTCGTAGATCTCCTTATTTCTGTTGGTTCTTGATCAATAGGTTCTATGTTAATGGGTTCCACATGCGGTATAGCCTCAACATGTGGTTCTTGATGAGTTGGTTGATGTTCAATGATATCATGTTGATTATTTTGAATATCAACCAAAGGTATCATAGGTGATTCCCTTATTTCTTCAAATTCCACGTGTTGAGTGTTTCCACTCCTACTAACTTCATGATCTTCAAGAAACTTTGCATTTCTAGCTTCAACTATTTTAGGAGTGTGAGAAGGACAATAGAACCTATAGCCTTTGGAGTTATTTGGATATCCAATAAAATATCCACTAGTGGTTCTTGAGTCCAATTTCCCAATGTTCAGATTATAAATCCTAACTTCAACTGGACAACCCCATATGTGTAAATGTCTTAAACTAGGTTTCCATCCGTACCAAATTTCAAAAGGTGTTTTTGGAACGACCTTAGATGGTACCCTATTTAATATATACACAGCTGTTTTCAAAGCTTCACTCCATAAGGACATAGGTAATACCTTTGTGCTGCTAATCATGCTTCTAACCATTTCCATAAGCGTGCGGTTTCTTCTTTCGGCAACACCATTTTGTTGAGGTGTACCTGCCATATATTGGGCAACAATACCCTCCTCCAGAAGAAACTTTGCAAATGGACCGGTTTGTTGTCCCTTTTCTGTGTATCTACCATAATATTCCCCACCTCTATCAGATCTTACGATCTTTATTTTCTTTTCCTTTTGTTTCTCTACTTCAGTTTTGAAAACTTTAAAAGCATCAAGTGCTTCAGATTTTTCGTATAGAAGATAGAGATACATAAATCTTGAGTGGTCATCTATAAATGAAATAAAATATTTCTGACCATTTAAACAAGGTGTGGGAAAAGGTCCACAGATATCCATATGAATAATTTCAAGAAGCTCACTACTTCTTTTGGCACCTTTAGTAGTCTTGTTAGTATGTTTTCCCTTTATGCATTCTACACAAGTACTGAAATCAGTAAAATCAACATTCCTAAGAATTTCTTCCTTTACTAATCTCTTAATTCTTTCAAAAGAAATGTGCCCTAAATGCTAGCTTATGCCAAAGCATAGACGAATTTTCATCCACAATACTTCGCTTAGTACCAATGTTGGTATGTAAGGCTATGAGACTTGTTTCAAAAACAGGATCTAATGAAAGCTTAAATAAATTTTCAACTAAAAAACCAGAACCAACAACTTTATTATCTTTAAGCAATTCAAATGAAGAATCACGAAAAAGAAAAGAGAAACCAGTACGCGTAAGCCTAGAAACAGAAACCAAGTTTCTAGAAAAAGACGGAACATAAAAAGTGTTTTCCAATAACAAACAAAAAGCAGAATTCAAAATAAGTTTAAAGGTTCCAATAGCCTCTACATGTGAACTCATCCAATTTCCCGCATAGATGCTTTGTTCACTTCCCACTGGATTCCGCAGGTTTAGAAAGCCCTGCACATTATTAGCAATGTCAATTGTAGAACCTGAATCAATCCACCAAGTATTGCTAAGAGCTTTAATAAAATTTGATTTAAAACAAGTAAAGGTAAAATTACCTTTCTTTTCGAGCCACTTCTTGTATTTGAGACAATCCTTCTTCATATGTCCCACTTTCTTGTAGAAAAAAAAATTCATCTTGTTCTCATTCTGCTTCATTTGGACAGTCTTGCGGACTCCGGGAACACCATTGCCTTTTCTCCCATTTCATTTATTATGAGTCACCATATGAGCACTTTCAGGTACCTCATGCTTCAATCTCTCTTCCTCTTGAACATACATGGTTAATAATTCATTAATAGACCACTTATCCTTATGTGTGTTATAAAAAATTGTAAAAGGACCATATTCCATAGGAAGTGAGTTAAGGATGAAATGGACAAGAAATGACTCAGAAATTTCAACTTCTAGGGACTTAAGTTTAGCAGCAACATCCCTCATTTCCATAATGTGTTCACGCACACCCCTACTTTTGTCATACTTCATGCTCGAAAGCTTTTTCATCAATGTAAAGGCAAAAATCACAAGAAGGGGGGTTGAATTGTGATTTATAAAAAATTTCGCAAACTTTTTATAAACAGCTTGTAACGTCTGTTGAGTAAAAGGAGATTGTTTTTGAGAAAAATCGTTTTACAGACGATACTGCATAGATGAAAGCCTTTTTAAGAAAAACAGGTTTAAATCACGAGACAAAATCAGTTCAAGTAGTTATAAGCAGAGAGAGGGCAGAAAAGATAACACAAAAATTTATACTGGTTCATCTTACCCCGAGACTACGTCCAGTTCTTGGCAAACCATCAAGTTCCACTAACTTTTACAAGTTACAAGTATTGTTCACTACCACTTCTGGCTCACCCAAGTAGTTTTTCACACTTAGCCTCTCCAAGCTAAAAATCCAAGTATTCTTTACTACCAAGCCACTTCTGGCTCTAAAACAAATCACAAGATTTGTTTTTGAAAGGGCGCATAGACTTTTGACTATAGTCTTACAGACAGATATACAAGATTAAGAACTAAATCTTTTTCTCTCAGGATACGCAAAGTGAGTTAAGAGCTTTTACAAAAAGAATTTTTTTACAAAAGAATGAAGGCTTGAAAGAATGCTTGAATATGAATTCAGTTCGTGTGTTGTTCTCACGTACAACACTTCAAAACTTCTTCTATATATAGACTTGCTGAGGAAGGAATCGTTGTCTCTAAACGGTCTTCTTTCTTGATTCTGACCATCGTCTGAAGGAGGGTGGTCGATGGGCATTTAATGCGAGCATTAAATGCTTGTCACCAACTAGTCATTCTGAGCTGATAAAGTATTATGCTTATCTTTCTTGAGATATATTCCAAATCCTTCTGCTGCAGTTGTCACATCGCTTGCTCAGACAAGTACTTATTGCTAGCTGTAGCGCGTCTTTTGAGGAGAGGGAAGCTTCAGAAACTTTGACTCTTCTTTCTATTCCCTTTTATGCACTTCGATAGATCCTAGGAGGATGTTCATTCTATGAACATTCCCTGCAAAAAAGATAACAAAATGATAGTGCATTTACTATGCCTTTAAATGCTTCTTCAGATTAAAGCGTCTGTCTGCGTATCATCTGTATCTTATAGACACAGATACAACGTTTTCGTCTGTTGGCATTTATAAGACGCAATTTTTTACTTAATATTTGTTTTGCATAAAATCAAAATAATTGAGGGTCCTGATTCGTCTTATGACTCAACAATCAAGGTGCTAGCCATGGACTTGTCGGAGCTAACAAATTGCTCTTCAATAGTATTCGTATAAGCTTTAACTTTATCACAATTGGGAATGGACCCCCTTATGCTTTTACTTATATGAGACTTTATGAGCATCAAACTTAAGCGATTAGGTCGCTCCCACCGCTCATAGTTTTCCTTTTCTACTTGAGCACTACCTTTCGTGGGAATGGGTGGTCCATCCACACGAAGTGCTAAGTCCAATTCCATACACCCCTAGGTCAAAAGAATTTGTTCTTTCCAATCAGCATAATTATCACCAATTAACATTGGAATTCCATATTCAAGCAAATTTCTAGGTATAACTGCAATATAAGGATTACATACATTAATGCTACGAATAAAAATTGAACAAGTAAATTCAAACCTTCCTATGGGCAGAGGTGCAAATCATGCATAGAATTTACAAACCTTATTTACAAACATCATAATAAATTATGCCTATGGGTATAGAAATATCATGATATTTGATCTTAATTAATTATTATTTACCTATGTGGCCAAATAACAATTCCTTTATCACATTGCTTAGGATGCTATGGCCACTCCTAAACATGTAATCCATAACTTTTAAGCGTATAATAATCCAAAATATATAACATCCGAATTGAATTATAATAGCCACGTAAATTTGAAAACCGCAAGTGTCGTAAACATCAACAAAGACGTGCAGGCTTATCTAACCTTTTGATAAATTATTTTTAAACCAATTTAGTTGCGTAATAACATGAATTACAATCGAGTGCAATTAAATTCGCTTAACATGCGCAGTAAGTTCGATATGCATATCAATGTAATTCAATAGCAAATAATTAAATCTGTATAACAATTAATTGAAATTCCTTTTAAATCATAACCACACCACATGTTAATTATAACTCCAGCAACCATTTAATTGAAATGAATATAATTATGGCTTTTGGAATTAAAAAGGCAACGTAAACAAACAATAAATTGTCATTGAAATACACATATGTCCATTATATGGTAAGACAAGGAAAATATTTTGTCCACATATTATTTGTTTCGGTATAAGACATGATAATAATAATAATAATAAGATAATTCACATTATAAGGTATATGTCGTGATCATTTTCATTGCATAATAAAATAAACATGATGATTTCTAGTAATTTTAAACATTGAAACCAAATGATTACTTTATCACAAATTTTCCCTTTTTAATCACGATGATATAAGAATAATAATTTAAAGCACAGGGATATAAAGCCATAAAACAAAATCATGCACAGTGCTTTATATTGGAATTTTAATGTTCGAGAAATAGATTTCCTATGTTTGAAATGCTAATTCCTTTTCCAAAAAAAGAATGCAGTGAAATACCAATTAAAATATCAATATCTTGCATCATGTTTTTACCGCCTCTTACATTTACCCAAAAGAAATAATACTTATAGGGAAAATAAAATTAACATATAAAGTTAAATAGCAAGCTGAATAACAAGGCTACAAGGTAGGCTCTGATACCAATTGTTGGACCTCTTATGATGAATAAAAATATATTCATTACTTTGTCATTGGTCCTTGATACAGAGTAAGAATAAAAACACTCTTAAATATAAAATATAAAAAGAGTATAATGCGGAAGCATACCTCCATTTACAACCATTGTTATACAAGCAAGAAAACAAGCACTCACAACTCAACTCACATAACAGAAAAAGAGAATAGGAATCTTCTAGTCTTAGCCTTACTGGAGGGGTGTGAATCAATGGAGCATCACAGACTTTATATAGGCAAGGCAAGGGACCCCTCCATAAAACTCAGAATGTAATTGTCCCTTTAATTTGGCTCCTCCATTAAAAGTCAATAATGCAAAATTAAAACTTGTAACAACTACATCAAATTCTGATTATGAGCCACTTAGCGTTTATATTCTAACAAATCCTTCACACTAAACATATTTCCTTTCTCATCAGGCATATAGTCATATGCTATATATATATGCTAAGTGCTTTTATTCATTTGTAAACTAGTTCTTGAAACAAAACCAATAATTGAGTGTGCGTGGTAAATCAAGAGTTACTATAGGTGAATGAAATTTATCCACTTGTGGATAATACAAGATGGCAAGTCTTATAAATGCATAAGGTTATAAATAGTTTTGAATTCTATTTGTGGTAGGATTGGTAAACACAATAAGGTGATTTGGAAAGGGGTAGACAACAGATATTATTGATTTTGTTTTCTAAATAAAGTGAGTTCACCAACTAAGAAAAAAATTATAAATAATTTTAGGTTATAATTCTTCCTAAGAATGAACCAAATATCGAGTTATATTGGTACATAAAAGATGATCAATGAATGTTTACGTAGTTTAAAGACTATAATGTGTGATTTGAAAAAGAAATGTGTGTATGTATATATGTGTCACCTCGTTGTGATATATGAATAATGTGGAAAGTATTTGGAAAATATAATTATTATGACCATTTAACTGTGATGTAATATGATATAATATAATACTATTTGCATCAAAGAAAATATTTTATCTTATTAATTTCAAAGTTGTAGTGATAAGATTTGTGTGACCAAGATGTAAATAAGCCAAATACACATATTCATGACTGATAGATAAACTGAACCGGTGGAACCTGGGTGGGAACTGGACAGGTTATTACATATTTCTCAATTTTGATAGAGCAACGCGCGATTTGCCATTTGTCTTGTCGCCGCAAAAGTTTGCAGTTTCTAGTTTCTACTATTTATGGGAGCGGATTTTAGGGTGGGAAAGCTTAACAAGTCTCCCACCATGGAAAACAAACATGATCCGTATGATTAGGGTCTTTTTCAAGATAAGAATAATTATTATAGACATACATGTACATGATGTATTGGATTAAAGACACACCGCTTTTTCTCTCCTCCGTGATTTGTTTTTCAGTTATTATCTCTTTTGACACCCAAGACCAAAGTGAAATTCTAGGTTGTTATTTTTTTTTTTTTCTTTTTACAAGCCCCACTTGACTTTTTATGTTTATTTAATAAAAAAATTATAGTCTTTAAAGATTTTAAGTTGGGATTTGTTGTATTTGCTCTCTTGTATGTCAAATTTAGTTTTTTTTTAATTTTTTTTAATTATAATACCATTTAATATTTCATATATAAGATTTTAAAATTTGATACTTAAAAGTTAAATCTTTGGAGCTATCGTTCCACAATTTTGAATATTTTCCGCTCTCATCCTCAGTTGCTTGGCACAGATAGCTCTCACCTCTTATGTTTTGAGCATTTCTTGTTCATTTCCCATCATTAATTAATAAAAAGGTAGGACATTTAATTTTGGTTCAATCTTTAATGGGGTTACTCTTCTAAATGGGAAGAGATTGGAGTGCCTCCGCACCACTAGTCATGACTCTTGTGCCCCTCACACACAAAAGCACCTCTCTTTCACTGATGCAGAGTTCCGTCGTGGCACTGAAGTGTCTCATAACCGTGCACCACGTGATATAATCAAGCACGACAGCTTCAGCTTCATCAGGAGGGACCAGCTTCCGTATAGCGGCAACAGAAACTACCTTAAACTCTCCAAATCCAGTGACAAGAACAGTCCCGCTGTGTGTTGGAAACTCTCGTCGTGAGCACGTGGAACGGAGGTGTGTGGAGAGCTTCGGGTCAACGGAGAGTTGTTAACATGACACGGACGCTTTGTTGGAGGTTTTTGAATGGATTGGGGAATACCTAACACTGCATTCATGGAGGGGAATAAATTAGTTACTAAGTTAGCAACTTTGGTGGAAGAGGATGGGTTTGCAGTGTTCAGTGAGGTGGAAACAAAACCAACAAATGAAAAAGAACCGTAACAGGAAGAGGGGACACTCTCATCTTCTATTCTTTTTTAAAAAAAAAATTACTCCAGTGCAGGCAATCCTATAATAGTCTCACACATATCTCAAGATATGTCCTAATCCTACGCACGAGAATTGTTTTCCATGGTGGGAGATTTGGTAAAGTCACCTACCTTAGAATCGGCCTTTATGGCCTTATATGGTTGCTTTCAAAGGTGCTCGTGCTTTGTTCTTAATTTTTTCTTAATTTATAATAATGAAGAATTCATTGAGCCAATTAGCTAATCCGCGTAGTGCTGGAACTACTCAGGGACGTTTGATTTGAGAAAATATTTTCTATTTTCATTTTTTGTTTTTGTTTTCTAAAAACAATTTTCATTTTCAAATTTTCAGAATATAGAAAATATATTTGTTTTGATTTTTGATTTTTTGTTTTCACTTTTCCAGGAATGGAAATGTTGAAAATGAGTTTGTTTTATTTTCTAAATTCTTATTTTCAATTTTTTAAAGCAATACTTAGCACAGCACTTTTGAGTAAAAAAAACCATGAATCAAAAGGTTTGTCATGTGAATCTGCTCTTTAATGGCAACCTCCTTCCGGTAGATATTACAATTACACAGGGGTGTTCCAAAATTGCCAGAGAGATAGAGACCCAAGTGACAACACTATACAAATTGAACATTGCAGCTGAGACACAATGAATGGGGATCGTCGGATAGAGATGGTCAAAGCCTCAAAGGGGTAAGTCGGAGGAGCTTGTTGAAAGGATGCAGTTGTGAGGAACATTTGATAAGAGGGGAGAAGAGCGCACGTTACCAATGAAAAAGAAAGGGATGCTGAAATTTTCACCTTAATTACAATTTTGCCACCGCGTTTTCACCGTTTCCATTCTCAAAATTTAACAAAGGAAACACTGAAAATGACTTCAGGGCATTTTCAGAAATGGGCCTCAATTGGAAAACGTTTCCATTGAAAACATTTTTTTAAACAAACATATTTTCTATCACATTTTCTATTTTTACTGAAAAAGAAAACGGAAAATGGACCAAGTAAACAGCGCCTTAATTTGCAGGCTCCCTTACCATTTGCTATCCAATTCATTCATGCATGATGAATCAAGGAGAAGCCACCAAACCAAACACATTGCACATGCAATTTTGTTTTTATTTTATGTCCTAACCTTTTGATAAATAATGGTGTTGTTATTAACTTATTATAGTCAAAATAATTATAGTCTTACAGATAGATAGTAATGTCAAATGCATCATGATAGTAATGTCAAATGCATCATGATGTTATATCAAGATAATTTGGGAATTGCCATTATAATAACTTTAGTGGCCAAAATGGACTGCCGACTGAAACTCCTCCGTGTTGGAAAGTCTAGTGGACCCTGCGCACTTCATCAGCTAATTTGTATCATTCTTCAGTTCTTCTTTTCTCTTCAATGGTATGTAGTATGTGGTAGTTCTTCTTTCTCTTCAATGGTATGTAGTATGTGGTATATATGTAGTATGTACCATGTAGAATTGGATTTTTCATTAAAAATACTTGACATTAGAGCGTTATCATTGTGGAAGGATTTATTATTAGTGTTAATGACCCATTCTGTCTCACTAACTCGGTTCAATCTAAAAGAACTTTTATCAGATTTAGGTTTAAAAATTAAATCCAGTGTATTTTAAAAACGTATTTGGTTTATGTTTTGGGTCCCAACCTAATCCAATGTCATATTTTTTTTTTGAAAAGTATGATTTTTTAAATAATTATGTATTAATAATACAACTTTTTAAATTAATAAATAATGTTTTGTCTTACATGATATTATATTTATATTAATATTATTTATCTTGAAATATATATTATAAAAGTTACCTTAATTGTAGTTATATACTTCTTTAATTATACAATTTAATTATATATATAATATTAAGGTTAATATGTTATGTCAACAAGTCGGATTTAGATATGTAACCCAATAAAGATAGTTGAATTTAAATTTTTAGCTTCATTACACTTGTGGTACCTCAAGTATCATAATTGTACAATTTTCGTACCTCAACTTCTAATTGTGCGAATTAGGTCCTTTACACAATTGTGCAATTTTGGTCATTGTGACAGTCATCTAGTAATTTTTTAATAGATTTTGTTGTAGTGACACTAGATGATGACACTAGATGATGACAACAGGAAATACAAGGTTGGCTTGGTAGTTGGGAAGGGAGGGCTAAGGATGAAAGGAGAAGGGGGGAGATGTCGCGGGTCCGAATCTCTCCCACTAACATTTCTAAAAAAACTAACAAACTAACATTTGTCGATGATAAAAAATGATGACATGACAACTGATATGGTTGAATTACACTTTTAATTCCTTTGGTATAGCAATCACGAGGGATCAAAAATGTAATTAATTCATGTCAGCATAAGTGATATGTTGCCACATCATCATTTATTGTCACGTCAGTAAAACTTATTAAATATTTAAACAAAAATTAACTAAAAAAGCAAAATTACATAATTATAATACTTTTGGAAGACCTAGTTGAAACTCAGAGACGAAAATCGCATGATTACAATGAAATACTTAAAGGACTAAAGATGTAATTAAACCTAAGGAAAGTTTACTTATGTTTTTATTTTCTATTTTCACTTTTTAATTATAAATTTGTTACATGTTTTTTAATTTATTTCCTGTTTTCAAATATATATACAGAAAATTTAAAAAAAAACTATTTTTAGTGTTTCATGTGTAAATATTTAAAAACAAAAAACATATTAAAAACCTTATAACAATTTTATAATTAAAAAGTAAAAATAAAAAATCAGTAAATAAAAACAAAAATAAATACTAGATTTTTTATTCTTACCTCTCCTAGATTCAAACCTAAGCACGCCCTACTTTTTATAGAAGGGACATAAACGAAAAGTCAAATCCATCCCCAACCTACATGGCTAGCTGCCTGGTCTAAGTGGAGTCCAATAACAAAGCCATAAATAACGAGAGTACGTAGATATTCATGCTTGAAATTTAGACCATAATTTTCAGCGTGGTGTGTTAAACAATCTATCTCACAAACTTGTAAAATATATTTTTAGCATGAGGAAACTAAGAAGCAAAAAAAAAAAAAAAAACCATGTCTCTCAAAAGGACGAATAAAATTATTTTCGCAAACTCTTTTCTTTCAAAATCAGTATTATTATTTTGTTAAAGACAAAAAAAAAAAAAAAAAAGGTTCCAAATGCATTATATACAACTAAAACTATATTCACTTATTGTTTGATGATTGAAAATGGTGTCTGCGCTGGGTGTGACATGTTGAATCCCTATCAAGTCATGCTGATGATGACCCAATATCCGACACTTACAATTCGTTTCATGATCATCTTTTAATTTGGTGGACCTTACTTGTTATTCACATTATCTTATTAGCCTTCCATTATAAATTATAATTGATACTAATGCATGCAGGGCACACCGTTGATGAGGAAATCCTTGAGAGGCTTTGCATCCGAATGAGTTAGTTTGAATGAGGTCTTGGTGAGTGGTTGCCCCATCGTTACTCACTCACATGATATATATGAGGTAGTAAATAATTTTAGATTAATATGAAATTTTGTATATATAATCTATGTGAAAGAGATTTTCAATCCAACGATGGATTTTAAAAAAACATTATCTAATTGAAAGTTATTGAATGGTGTAATAGTTAATCAAGTTACACTAGTAATTTGATTTCTTCTCTCATATTCTCTCTCTTTATATATATATATATATATATATATATATATATAATACTATTGTTGATTAAACCCTTCAAATTTTAAAAATATTGTTATTTATTATTTAATACTTAACTCAAATAATTAAGTCAAAGAAACATTTACTTCTATTTATTTGTCTATTTAAAATTTAAGACAAAGTTAATTATCTATGTCTTTATTTTATTTTATTCTTAAATAACTTATACACTTATTATAAGTGAGAAAAAATGATAATAAATGTCAAATTAAGAAGTTAAAAAAAAAATCTATTCTTATATTATAAATTTGACATCTTGAACGAGACTACTTTTAAGAAAATTTCTTCAACAATAGCGCTTTTAGATTTTTTTTCTATTTTTTAAATGAGAGTATTTTTAAGACTCTTATTGAGTCGTATGTCTTATTCTAGTATTATATTTGTGTGTATATATTTATTTATTGGACATTTAATTTTTTATTTTATTTTAAATATACTTTTAATTTAATAATTAGTGTTCTTACCAAATTTTGGTAAGTCTTCCGGTGTGGTGGCTCCGCCGGGATCTCCTCCGTGACTGGTGGGGTGTACCTGCAAAGACACTCCGACGCTCAAGTTAGAGGCGCAGAGGTAGGAGACAGGTATCACAATTGAGATTAGAATTGCGTACCTTGATAGGGGTGAATTGGTATTTATAGAAGGTAAATAGATAGATTTGATAGGGTTATTTTCCTATCAAATCTTATCAAATCTCATTGATTATGATAGAGATAGGTTTATCTTCTATCATTATCTTTTATCTTAATCTTTGCGTATCTTATCTTTTAGTAAGATATATTTTCCATTATAAACTGCTTTGGTCTGAGTCTATCTTCATTTACTCGGCCAGTTCTGACTCGGTGTCGGGCCGAGTCCGAGTAGTACATATGCCCCCCAAGCTCTGAAGTAGGTTGTAAGAGCTTATAAGATGTTTTTACATAGCCGAGCTTCATTATGCCCTGACAACTGATCATGCTAGTCGAGTTGCCGGTATTTTGAGCTCGTGGTTGATTTAAGGATGCTTAAGGTGTTTGGCCGAACTCAAGATGCTCTAAGCGTGACGCTGAGTTGAATATGCTCTATAGGCTCAAGGCGAAAGGCTGAGCTAGAATCTCGGGTGGCGAGGCTGAGCTGAACATGCTAAAGTTTCGAGATGCAGATGAAGACTCATAAAGTGCGAGGCCGAGTTGAGTATTAGATAATTGAGGCTAAGTTCGTTGAGTTGAAGATACTCTAAGTGAAATTGGCCGAGTGTAAGGTACTTAAGGCTGAGTTGAAGTCACTCAAGGAAGAATTGACTAATGGCATTGGAAATGCTCAAAGCATTTTAAGATGCTCGAGGCTTTTGAGTGATTTCCAATTAATATGCCTTTTGTTCTACCAACTAGTCATAGTGTATTTTCATTGTTCACCATTGAAGGTGATCTTGTCCATGTTTGGATTTGATAATTCAAATGTCAGTGACCTACTTCCTTCTTTTGCGTATCGCAAGGTTGGCTAGTATTTGACTCTGGGTCCCTTGAACTATGTGCCATTCGGTAGGTCCCAATCATTAATCGGTCAAGTACCTTCTTGAGGGGCCCTGCCGAGCCTAAGTAGTGCCCATGCCCCCAAAGCTTTGAGTCATGGCAAGAAGGCTTGTATGAGTAGAAGTATCCTGCCTTGGGTTCCTTGAACCAAGTGTTGGTCATTTAATTCGTGTTGAGATGTTTAACAGTCAACCGGAATGCCCTTAGGGTCAGTCTAGGTTGTCGAGTGAAGGTCGGACTCAAATGCCGAGAGGTCATAGCAGAATGCCAAGAGGTTAGACCAAAATGCCGAGTGGTCAGTCTGGAATGCCGAGCCAGAATGCCGAGAGGTCAGGCCTGTCTTTTGTATCCCATAAGGGTCCACTCGGTTAATATACTTAACTCGTCTTTTGTATCCGTGAGGGTCTACTCGGTTAACGTACTTAACTCGTCTTTTGTATCCCGTGAGGGTCTACTCGGTTAATGTACTTAACTCGTCTTTTTTTATCCCCGTGAGGGTCTACTCGGTTAATGTACTTAACTCGTCTTTTGTGTCCCGTGAGGGTCTACTCGGTTAACTTATTTTCGTAACTTAGTCTTAAAGATCTAGTTATCAAAATCTTTCAGTCATTCTTCTTTCATAATGTCGAATATTGCTCACTTCGAGTTGAGTGGCTTTTTCTGCCGGGTATCCAATTGGTCTAGTCAAAATGTCGAATCGTCAAACTGAAATATCGAGTTGGATCGTTTCTCAGCTTGTCGCTGGGTCAAGCTGGAACGCCTAAGTGGTCAACCAAAGGGAAAAGGCAAGAGGTCAGACAGGAACGTTGTGTGGCTCTCAACTTGTCTTCGGATCAAATTGGAATGCCTAAATAGTCAAACCGAAAAGTCGAGGGGTCAATTCGGAATACCAAGTTGGCTCACTTCTCAGCTTGTCATTGAATCAAGCTGGAATGCCTAAGTGGTCAAACCGAAATGCCAAGAAGTCAAACTGGAATGCCGAGAGGTCAAACCGGAATGCCGAAGGTCAAACCGGAATGCCGAGAGGTCAAACCGGAATGCCGAGAGGTCAAACCGAATGCCGATAGGTCAAACTGGATTGCCGAGAGGCCAAAATGGATGCCGATAGGTCAGACCAGAATGCCTAGAGGTCAAACTGGAATGTCGAAGGTCAAACCAGAATGCCGAGAGGTCAAAATGGAATGCTGAAGGTCAAACCGGAATGTCGATAGGTCAAATCAGAATGCCAAGAGGTCAAACTGGAATGCTGAAGGTCAAACCAGAATGTCGATAGGTCAAACCAGAATGCCAAGAGATCAAACTAGAATGCCGAATGTCAAACTAAAATGCCGAGAGGTCAAACTGGAATGCCGAAGGTCAAACCAGAATGTCGATAGGTCAAACCAGAATGTCGATAGGTCAAACCAGAATGCCAAGAGGTCAAACTGGAATGCCGAAGGTCAAACCAGAATGTCGATAGGTCAAACCAGAATGCCAAGAGGTCAAACTAGAATGCCGAGAGGTCAAACTGGAATGCCGAAGGTCAAACCGGAATTTCGATAGGTCAAATCGGAATGCCAAGAGGTCAAACTGGAATGCCGAAGGTCAAACCAGAATGTCGATAGGTCAAATTGGAATGCCAAGAGGTCAAACTAGAATGCCGAAGGTCAAACTAGAATGTCGATAGGTCAAATCGGAATGCCAAGAGGTCAAACTAGAATGTTGAAGGTCAAACTGGAATGCCGAAGGTCAAACCGGAATGCCGATAGGTCAAACCGGATGCCGATAGGTCAAACTGGATTTCAATTAAAGAATCAAGAATCGTAAGCATGAACATAACGTGTTCCACAATATAATGGTTTCTCCAAAATATTTACTTTTAGGATCAAGGTTGGTCTTGTCCTCTAACCATTGTCCCGATTTTCTCCTTGACTTTTTCAGAGTTTGGTCATGCAGGTGCATGTCGAGTTACTAGCCAAGCAGGCCAGTGCACAATGCCGTCATCAAAGACCGGCATTTGTGTGTCGTCGTACCTTGCTATCTTACAGTTGTCGGGGTCCGAGTAAAGTTCCTCACGTGAAGAAAAGGCTCAATGGCTTTGAATGACTTTTCACATAAAGAAAAGGTTGGCGTTTGTGTGTGCCTGGAATTCCAGAGAAAGCTTCGAAGGCACAATCAAATATTCATATATATTTTGAAGAAAATAAAAAATTGAAGAACCAAATCAAGAATCACTGGACCGTGTTCTTGCAAGTTCGAGGCATAATAGATTGCGAAAATGTATTCGGGTTATCCTCTGCGCTATTGTCAGTTTTGGATTGTCGATCTTGATTGAAGATGAAAGTGCCGATTGAATCTTCCTCAACTCCATGAATAAGATTTATACTTTGTCCTTCTCGGATTTGGTGAGAGTGAAAGATAAAAGTATATTTCGAGTTTCATTTGTGTTGTGTTTGGCTCAAGTGGTCACCTCCGAGTTTGTTTATGAGATCTTCTGACACCAAGTCGTGCCCATGTGGCTGAGGTGTTCAAGTCATCGAGTTGCAAGTCCTGTTCTTGATGGAATGGTCTCAGCCGGCATCGTCATGCATGGTAGCGTTGCTCGGGAGCCATGTAACTTGAGGTTTCCAAAGATCAATAGCTTCAAGCACTCTGCATAGAAAAGAACATACGAAAATGCCACTTCTATTCAAACCTATTAGAGGATGTGTTATATTCTTTATGAGATATTATTTTGGGCTTGTCTATACAGCCAAGGGATCTTCGTTTTGATCTCCTTCACTGCCATTCTAGACGCCACGTCACCAAATGCACCTGCATCTCATCAAAGCTTATACAGTAGGTTATATCATTTGGGATAAGTGACGACTTCTATGTGCCAATTATTTCTTATTGGCAATTGTATCATATTTATTGTTAATGATACTGGTTATATATTTACAGCCGCATAAGCTTTGCTAGCGGCTATATAAGCTTCAACTCCTTACCTTGCAGACAAGACAATAATAATATGTAGGTGAAAAGGTCAGCTGTAGTGTGCTAATCACTTAGCTATATTCTTTATTCAGGTGCGTGATTTTCTGGTTTCTTCCAGTTTTCTTCTTCATAACATTATTTAATTTTGCTGGCATTTGCTGATCTCAATTTGAAATAAACAACAATATTTGAATTCGACAGTGCGAAGGAGTCTTATATGTGAGCATTCAACATTGTGATGCATATAAAATCAACCTTGATAAAGAGCATGTATTAATTATAACACATTTAGTATGCCACGAGAGAATTTTGGATGAGTGATGTCTATCATGCCATGGTAGCTAGGATATTTTATGGCAATTCATTAATGCCTATCATGCATGATTAATATATTAATTAATGCCAATATTTCCTTTCTGCTCATCAGAAAACTAATTGCATGTGAACATCACGAAACTTCTAAAAACATGATATCTAATATCATGATAGCATGGAAACTTTTAATCATAGCATAATATCTACGCTCACAGCAACGGGAAACTGTATCTATGCTATGTTAATTTTATATGATAACAATGTATCTAAAGCTAGATATTTTAAAGGAGATATTGGGAAGGTTATCTATTCCTGAGAGCAAATTAAAAAAATGCTAAAGATATAGTGAATAGTAACATAATATCCCTTATTTAATTTGGACTTCCGAAAATTATGGAACCAAATATTATATCATTCCACCCTTTATTATTCATGAAAAGATATTCACACTGTTGGACCAGAAATGATTGTTTTCGCAACAATTTTAGAGTATACGTACCTCATCAATGGTTTAAAGGCTCTTGAAGCTTCACCGGAATCAAATTCTCACCGTTGTCGTCATGGTCAATGCTAACCATAAAGGATGAATAGTAATCCCTTGCTACAAACCATGTGCTCCGTCCGGGCCATGAAATTCATGATTCGTAATATTAATTAGTATATGACATATAGTCAATTTACTCATAATTTCAGGATCGGCAATTATTTGCCAATAGTTAAAAGAAATTGAACAAACAAGGGAGATAACTCTTTCCTGAATTTTTCTGAGGCGAAAATATTAGGATATCCGCCTTCATTCCTCCTTTATTGATTTGTTCATCTCTTTGGCGTATTATATTGGATGTGCGGCTGGGTAAAGTTTTACCGAACCCCACGGTGGGCGCCAAATGTTCTTACCAAATTTTGGTAAGTCTTCCGGTGTGGTGGCTCCGCCGGGATCTCCTCCGTGACTGGTGGGGTGTACCTGCAAAGACACTCCGACGCTCAAGTTAGAGGCGCAGAGGTAGGAGACAGGTATCACAATTGAGATTAGAATTGCGTACCTTGATAGGGGTGAATTGCTTTGTATTTATAGAAGGTAAATAGATAGATTTGATAGGGTTATTTTCCTATCAAATCTTATCAAATCTCATTGATTATGATAGAGATAGGTTTATCTTCTATCATTATCTTTTATCTTAATCTTTGCGTATAGTAAGATATACTTTCCATTATAAACTGCTTTGGTCTGAGTCTATCTTCATTTACTCGGCCAGTTCTGACTCGGTGTCGGGCCGAGTCCGAGTAGTACAATTAGTTCACAAAAAAATTGACCAGCTCAAACCACTACCCTTTCATCTTTATCTGTATACTTAAATTTCCTAATAGTTTATATCTTTTAATCTATAATTTTCATTTTTATTTCTAAATAGAATTTTAATATATATTTTTTAAAATTATTAATAATTAAAAATAACAATAGTCCTTAATAAGACCTAATTTACATTATTATATCATAGCGTGTGGGTTAATTGAAGTGAAGTTGTTCTAGCTTAACCAATTATCTTAAGTTTAAGTATTGGGCATGCAATTATATTAAATACTCTAAGGGAGAGCTTTGTTGCTCATCGTAGTCCTACCGACTCAAGCAAGATTCTTTCCAGTGGAAAATACCTATGGTCTATACTACCTTCATCCCTAAATATAATATTCTTTTAACTAAGACACGCCCTTTAAGAAAGTTGGCTAATTTAATTAATAGCATTAATTTTATTAACAATATATATTATTTTTCAAAATTACCTTTAAATTTATTGAGACTCATCATCTCACTCTTTTTACTTAATTACTTTCTACCTGTTTAATTAATTAATGTGTGCTAGCCTTTTTCTCCTATCCTTATGAGAGAATGAATTGATATTACTACCTCCGGTCCTATTTAAGAAACATAAACATAGGACAAATCATCAAGACCAAGAAAATTGGTTAAATTAGTTATTTTTAATTAAGACTGCCATAAAATTCAAATTTTATTTTAAAAATGTCATTAAGTTTAAATGTTGTAAGTGATTATCATATTTAATGTCAATACTCATAATCCAATGAGTGAATGTAATACCCTAAAAATTTGCAACTAGGGATATAGATACTATGTTAGTGTATATTGTGATAACTAAATAGATATTGAGATTAATTACAATTGAAAATTTCATTTAGCTAATTAATAAATATAAAAAAAAATTGTATGATTTTATGTGGCAAATTTCGGTAAAATTCTAAGTAAATGAAAATTTGATTATACTGTGCATGATTGCACTGTGTAAATTTATACTGTGTAGAGATAATTCAATTACACGTTTCCATAAGATAATTATTCACAAGTGAAATTTAATTTAATTGATTAAGAAAAATTATATTATATGTATGTTATTTCATGTGACAGAATTTAGTGAAATTAGAAATTAATTAAAGTCTAATTTTTTACACTGTGTGAAATTATACTGTGTAAAATTAGACTGTATAAATGTACACTATAAATTAATACTGAGTAGGATTAATTTGAATTACACAATGTTCTAGGTAATTAGCACAATACTCTATGTTAATTAGCTAGAAATTAACTATTTTTGGTAAAAGTAAAATTACCATTTTTGCTTAATCTCACTTTAACCATTTTAAGCTAAAATTAAAAAAAAAAAAAAAAACCATTTAAGGGTCCTTTGCTGGCCGAAACATAGGCTGTGCAGCTCCCCAATTTTTTGTTCAAATTCACACTCGAAAGTCACCTCATAAAGCCTTAATAATAGGGATATTAAAATCCCATTTACCCATTGAATTACAAAACCCCTCTAAACCTCCATTTAATTCAAAAATCAAAGCACTCTCCCTCATTCTCTTCTGCTGGTCTGTGGACTCTCAAAGGGGGAGAAGAAGAAATTTCTTCCAACTCTCTCTTGCTCTCCATTGTTCATCACCTTCAAAGCTTAGGTAATTTTTATCAAAATTAAATTTTGATTCCATAGGGTTGTTTAGAATTTCAAGCTCTACAAGTGTATGGTTTAAAATTTTAATTTTGATACTTAGGGACTTAAGGACTCTCTTAAGGCTCATTCTCTTCATCTAATCCATTTTCTTGGGCTACTGAGATATGGAGGAGTTTCCCCCTTAAACTTTGATTAAATGCACCATTTTGTTCATGGTGGCTGCTGACTGTTTGAAATTTATTTTAATATTTTTGTGGACCTTTGTAATGAGTTGAGACCGTGAATAACTGTTTTTATGCCTCTGGAATGCATAAAAAAAATTTCAGAATTTATTGAGTTGATTTATTATTTTTAATAGAATTATTTTGTGAATGCTCTGAATCTGTTCAGCACACTGTTTCGAGTATTTGATGGTTTTGGAGTGATATTTTCACAGAGTAAGACCACAAAACCTTGCTAATAGGTATGAGTGGTGTTCCTGAATTTTTTTCAGATTTTACTGGGTAGATTTAGTATTTATAAATATTTTTTTTTTGTTTCTAGAAAATCTGTATGGTCACTTTTAAATAGGGGAAAATTATTTTTAGTGAGAAATTTCTTGTGGGAAAAATATATGATGATATTTTACCTCTTTTTAGTATACGTTAATTTTCGCGGAATTTATGAAGTGGTTTTAATATTTATAGATGATTTATTATTGCAAAAAATGGATTTCTGACAACAGGGGGAAAATAAATGGAAAAATGATATTTGGGATGGGAATTAAATTCTGGGAAAAATATACATTGTAATTTAATTGTTTTAGATAGTCTCTGTAAATTTCCACTAATTAATAATGAGTTTTACTATTTTCGAAATTCCTATACTCTGTTTTTCAGTGTGCAGCCAGATTTGGAAAATAAATTAAAAATCATATTTTTGGAGTGAAATTTGAGTAGCTAAATTTTTGTGTGACTATTTACATGATGAATAATGTCTCTGCAAATTTCTATACTATTCTGAATTGAAATGATATGTCAAATAATTCTTAGAGTGTAGAAATTAGTCTATGTAGAATATTAGAGTTTGGTTAAATTAATTGTTTTAAGCATGTCATTTAATTGTTTTGGACTATGAATGAGTGGTTTTACCCCAAAGGGAAGACCTCTGCACTTTACCATTTTTATATTTGATTACTTGTGAATTTAATTTTTATTCTTGCTTTATTCATTGTATTTACTTGACTTGAATTGGAGACCAGAAGGAATGTGATCCTCGGGCAATCTGTGCATTGGAATTTGATTGTGCATGATATATTGTGTGTATTGAATGATATGTGATTGTGGGAAGGGGACAAATGGATTATATGTGAGAGTGCATTTGTAGGCTAGAAAATGGATTCTAGCACTTAACTTTGATTTATTATGAAAACAATAAATAAACTTTTAAAGAAAAAGAGTATGAATAATTATAATTATTTGGACTTAGTAAATTTTAGGCACCTTGACATGTGGGCATCAATTCTTAAACTTGGACTTAGAAAACAAATTAGGACCTTTGCTCGGAGTCGTGGACTAAAGAATAAAATTTAGCATAATACTTGGGAGAGGGTAAGGATTTACATAAAATTTAGTAAAAGTTGTTTAGAATCGTGAATGAGTTCATGATGGGATTAGTAGTGCATAGTGTATCTACTCTTGTATGTTTGTTTGTTTGCGATGTGAATGGGAAGAGAAGGAGGAACATTTTCCACTCCCAACGTGGTAAGGTTATTTAGTACGACGTAATGGCGATATAGGCAATGCGATGTTCATGGAACGTGATTCTTCGTGATGGTTAGCTGTGGAAGCAAACTTGGAGAGGTTGTGTGGAGAGCTCCGACTGTGACTTGTGTCGTTTGTGAATGATGGGATCTTTGTGTGATACAGGATGAGCTCATGATATTAAATTGATCACTGTCTGGTACCTTTAATAGAGGAGTCCACATAAACCTGTAAGAACAATCCCAGTGGGGAGAGTCGTTGAGGAGTCAGTCCTTAAAGATTGGATGACCACAGAATGGTACCTGGAAAATGATCGCAAGCGTGACCGACCTTGGGGTAAGGGCCGAGTTGTGACTTTGGGTCACATAACTGACTTGGCAACCTTGACTAAATGCGAGCCATTATCATGTTGGTGAAAGCCTTGTTATCGTACCGTGACGGGGGTGTACTCCCAATAGGCATCCAACTTAAATGTGTAAGACCACTGAGTTCTAGGAGTTCCAGTGGTAGCGGGCCCGAGATTGATGAATTAAGAATTAGTCAACAAGCGTGATTAGGGTCACGAGTGAGACCGTGAGAGAACCCTATTGTGTGGTTCGGTTATGTGTATGTGACAATGAGGTCTTTTGTTTGTGGCTTGGAGGCGGGAGACTCACTCCATACACCTTATTTTTTAGATGGAGACAAATGATTCTCTGCTGTTGTCGGAGATGGAATGGAATGACTACGACAAGTGCTAAGGATGTGGATAGACTGGTTCAAGGAAACATAAGATTTCCCTAAGGATGTCTCATAGGTTAAAGGGAGTATATAAAGGTCGAATTTCTTTTTAAGTCACTACTTTGAGTTTCAGTCTTTTAGTCTTCAGTTTTATGATGTATCATCCTCTTGTATGTGACTCAAATGTAAAGTGTAATTATTTTCAAGAATGTAAAAGTGCATTCATATTTGTGTAATAAAATTGGTTAGTGATGGAATCGAGGATGTGTAAATAAAGTTTTATTGTGTTTTAAATTGTTCATTGTGGATCTAATATTTTATAAATGGAGTTTGTTTTACTAAGAAGATATTTCATTCAATGACACTTTTAAATGAATGATAGGTTAATAAGGACGATCCTCTTTTAGAATTAAAAGTAATAAGGTTTTGAGTTTAAAAAAAAATCACGTATTTTGGGAAGGATAGTTATAAATTATAATTGCATCAGTTTCACTAATAATAAAAATAAGTAGAAATTCCTTAATAGTAAATTGGGGTGTTACAGTGAATGCCAAGTAAATAGAGTTAATAATAAATTAAAGGTACAAAAGAAATTTAACCCGTAAGTTTGAAAACAGGTCATTATTTCTTATAATTAAGACCAAAGAAAAACATAATTTGTTTATTATATATAAGAGTGAAGGAAGTATTAATTTATAGCATTTATTGTAAAGTAATTAATGATATTTTAGTAAAAAAAGAATAATTAATGCAGTAAAAAAAATAGTCTTATAAAAATGGTCAAATAAATTTGAAAAATAGTCTTATACTTAGAGATGGAGATAGTAACTAAAGAACTAACAAAATAATCACCAACATCCTCTCTATATAAATTAGAATATAGTTATATTAAATGAGAGTGTGTTTAGATACAACTCATTTTATTCCATAATACTATCATGTTAGAAGAAAAAATAAGTTACAAAATAAGTATAATTTTAGTTTTTCAATGTAATATATATTTTTTTTATTTATACCCTAATAATATTTTCTAGAATGTTACTATTGTTTTGCATCATCTCCTGTAAAAAAAAATGAATAATAAGGTTAATTTCTTAAATTGTTTTATTCTTTTATCTATTTACTAACTTTTTATTGTTTGTGTAAAAAAAATCTAATACAATACTTATTATAAGATGTAGGGGTATTATTCAGCGAGATCATTTTTAAAAAAAATTCAGATAATAAAGTACTATCGTTAGTATCAAAATAATCACCAATATCCTCTCTTTCTATATAAATTGAAATATAGTTACATAATTTTGATTGTAAAATTATTATATATATTTTTTATCTATTTATTGTCAGTGTAAACAAACCTAAGATGACATTTATTATGATACAGATAAAGAAATTTTTAACAAATTCTCATCAAAGAAATTGTGTATATTAAATAAATATATGTTAAATAACGTGTTTTATTAACATTTCTCAAATAAAATAATAGTTGATTGATTAAAGGAGACCATTTTTTTCAAAAATTAATCCAATCAAAAGTCCCGTACACAAATCAAGTTGGTGTACTCGGAATTTAATGCGTTGATAGTAAAGATGTTTTTTTTTTTTTTTTTACAGAATTGATAGTAAAGATGTTAACAAATGGATAATGATTAGTCTAATTATTATGCAATGCTGGATAAAAATGCAATATTCATTATGAATAAGACTCTTTAAAAATATGGGAAAAAAGCATCAAGTCCCCCTTAAATTTTACTCCTTTTACAAATAGACATCTTAAACTTTAATTTTATCTCAATTAATCCTTAAACTTTATCTCTTTTCCAAATAGGCACCGTGAATTTTATTTTCATTTCAATCAATCCTTAAACTTTACCTCTTTTGTACATAAGCACCTAAATTTCAATTTCATCTCAATTATTTCTTAAAATTTATCCCTTTCATAAATAATCTCTTATATTAAATTGGAGTTAAATTACCAAAAAAAATAAATCTCAACTATTTATTAGTTTTCTTTTTATAAATCACCTTTCCAAACATTAAAACATAATAAAATTTAGAATTAAAAAATCAAATAATTTTTTATTAATTTTATTATTACCCCTTTATATATATATATATATATATATATATATATATATATATATATATATTCTAAATTGATATTCTTTATTATATTTTATATATGAAAAATAAGTTGTAAAAAAAATACAAAATTAAAAAATGATTAACATTTAAGATAAATAACATGAAAAAAAAACTATTAGTAAAAAAATAAATTTCAAAGATAAATTGAAATGCAATTAAAGTTTAAGGTGTCTATTTACAAAAAAAGTTAAAGTTTAAATATCAACCATAATAAATTTAAAGTTCATGGTGTCTATTTGCAAAAGAGGTAAAGTTTAAGGATTAATTGAGACAAAATTAAAGTTTAAGGTGTCTATTTACAAAGAGTAAAGTTTAGGGGGATTTAATGCTTTTTTCCCTAAAAATATTGTTGTAAAAAAAACATTTCTCAATAAAAAAAATGTAATAAAAAGTTATAAAACACTTTTATAAACTTCATCACACACGTTTAATAGTGCAGGTGTTTAGTGATTGTTAATGTTGAATGTTCTTATTTCCTTCTCATTCTCAGTTCTCATGATCTTTCTTTAGGTTCTCATTGAGACCATTCATAATCCTTCTTCAGCCCTTCCAACCCAAAATAATTAAGAAAATAATCTTCTATTCTTCCAAATTATTTAATGTCAAATCATCCTAATTAAGTAAACGTGGCATCTTCCAAACAAAAGTTTACTCTTCTAAAAAATTATTTAATATCACATCAAATTCTTGCAAGTAATTATCTAATGCAAATCATTATAAATATGATGTGACTTGATTTGAACAAAAGTTTGTTATTCAAAGCTATTTAATATTAATTGAATCATATCAAATATCGATGTTACTCTTCCAATTGAATAACCGATTACCCCATACTTACTGTCAAAAAAAAAAACACGATTACCCAATACTTTTCAACAGGCTTGAAAGAATTTTTTTTTTCAGTATCAAAAAAGAAAATAATAAGGATAACACAAAAAAAAAACTAAAAAATGCTTTTAATCTTTTATATTTTTAATTATATTCAGTTTGGTAGTTTATTTTTTTAAAAATTCAATTTAGTCATTTATATTTTTAAAATGAATCAAATTGATCCTTTTGAAATAATGATCAACAAGGTATCCAATAATTAACATGTGTTTAACCTTATAGAATTTAGATCTTAGATATGGTTGACCTCTCATTTTGGTACTTCTGATACCCTTGGTAATATAATTTCATCTTTGTTGATTAAAAATTAAAAAAAAAAAAGTTAAAGGGATTTTTTTTTTGAGTGGTCTATAAATCCAATGTTAAGGATTGGCAGGTTGTAGTATTAGATTATAGGGTGACTGGTTTGTTGTATTTGTATATGGATTGGGTTACACCTTATACCCCTTATAACCCCTTTCAATATATCATTGTTTGTTATTGGAAAAAAATGGTGGAAGCCAATATACATGAAGGCAGCCTAGAACACTAATTAAACAAGATTAAGACAACCCAAGACATGAGTACATGACTTAATTTTTAAAACTCCAACTCATTTTAATGAACTTGACATTTTAACACTTGTATGGTATGAAAGAAAAATGCTAGCAACATATTTTTTTAATGCACTTTTTTTAAATTTATTCTTTCTTATTAGTTAAAATTTATTAAGCATTTTAATTTTATAAATTTCATATTTTAATTAATAAATATCTCTAGCAAGTTTACAATTTCCAATAAATATAACGAATATGTTAAAAAATATTACCTTCATTCCTAAACGTTTGATGTTTTAGTTTCTTATTTTTGTTTCAAAACTTTTGATTTTTACATATTTTAAGTCTTATTAATTATTTTCTTTCACATATATTTCTATTTAATATTGTTTAAATTTTTATAACTTCTTTCATCATACATATTAAATGAGATTATTTTAAATTAAATATATTATTTATAAATAATATTAAATATTTTTTAAACCGTATACATTAACTTTAAACATGAATAATTTTGAAAGAAGTACATTGCTTTTCGTACAGCAAAATATAAACGCGGCTTATTGTGTTCTCGCTTCTAACCCAAACAAAACACGAGAAACTCTCACTCACGTTCTACGTCTATCACTGTAGTATAGCTACACGTGGGCTCTTTTATTATTGCGTGGACGGAAAGTCATCTTCTTCTATTAACATCCCATCAATTTCAGATCCAACCGTTCATTTACCACCGACTTCTCTCACCCCCTTAGATTTCATCCACGTGTCCATTTTCTCCTCCCACCAATAACATACTTACAACCCAACACACTCATAATTATCATTCCAGAACAAACTCACCCCATTATTCACTAACAAACGTTGTTACCGCAAATCCCATATTTGCTTGTTTGATAAGCAATAAACCCAACCCAACCCAACCCTTTCATAGGAAAAAGCATATTTTCCATTTAGATATAGATGAATATGAATGAATGAAAACGCTTGGCACACAAATAAGGAACGTAATGTTGTTAATTAAGTTTTAATTTAGATTTATAAGAGTGTATTTTGTTGGTGTAATGGCTTTTCAGGTTCATAGACAGAGATGGGGTGTGAGGGGCTGTGTCGGCCACCTTCGAATTTATCTTCACGGAAGCTCCGCGTGGCGGCTCTATCCCACGACACATGGAAAACTCATTCTCTTCGAATTTACTACCTTAATTTTCTTTGAAATATTTTCATATCATAATACTATAAATACAGAAATACTTTAAATTTCTTTGCAATATACTGATCAAAAATTTCTTTGCAATATTTTCTTCTTCGTCGCCGTAATTGTTAAATAAAAAAAATGAAATACTTTTATGTTTTAAAAATATAATATACGACGTATATTATTTTATTAAGAGTTTAATAGATTTAGATTATCAATATAAAACTTTCAGCCAATCATATTCTTAGTAGGTAATATGACTTAAAAATTTTATTTATTATAAAAGTTGATAAAATAACGATTCTAAATGATAGTATAATAATTCTATACACCATTAACACATATATTATTTATGGCAAATATTTACCAGTGTCCTGATAAATAAATTAAAAGAAAATTTTTTTTTTATTGAAAGATGAAAAATTATACTATTCATATTTTTTTTGTGCTCTCCTATAAATTTAGTAATAAATACTTTTTTTTAATTTCTTAATCAGTGTTTTAAGGACACTGGTTAGCAAGACCCATTATTTATTTATTGTTAAAATATTTAAAATATAGAAATAACATAATTCATAGAGTAAATAATACACAAAACAGTATAAAGAGAATTTATATTATCATCTAATAACAAATTACCATGTATGATAAATTTATTGACTTTTATAATAATTATCTTAAAAATTATATGAATAATAATTTTTAATTAGTTAACAAAATGAAAATTTTATGTTAATAATAGATAAAATTTAATCTTTTAAAAATTAAATTAAATTTTCTGTAAGTTAAAGTTAATATTTGTTCACTCTTTATTAACACATAAATTAATACAATTAATTTATCAATATAAAAATATAAAAAAAAAATTATACGGTGAATCAATTAATTTGTGAGATGAGAAAATAATATAAAAAGCCTTTGAATTCTAAATTAGTTTCAAGTTATTTTACTTGCATAATTTTCTTTTCCTATATACCAAAGTGAGTCATAGCAGTCAATCGTCATTTTCCATCTTCATATATATAAATAGAACGGATACACCCGCACCATCGTTCTGTGGGCAAGTGTTTTACGAGTCTGAACGGAATCCCACTTAAAAGTCGTTCTCCTTCCTCTTCGCTTCGCAACTGTTAAATAGTAGAATTTTCATATGTTTATGCATCTCTCTCTATATATATACATACACACACATACATGTAAATGATTGCAAAGAAATTAAGATAAGATAGGTACCAGGTAGCAGCATATAGTTTATTTAATAATCAGTTATATTATATACCTGATAGGCACATAACTAGGTAGGTAGGTATATAGTAGTTGATTCATTCAACCATGGAAGACAGGGATCACTGTTGTTCCAACAATTCAACGGTGATCACAAAGAGAAGAACAAGCAGAAGTCCCACATCGGAGAAATCGAAGAAGAACCAACACCGCGAGAAACCGATGAAACCGTACAGAGGGATAAGGATGCGGAAGTGGGGAAAGTGGGTGGCGGAGATCAGAGAACCCAACAAGAGGTCGAGGATTTGGTTGGGTTCTTACACGACACCCGTTGCAGCCGCACGCGCCTACGACACCGCCGTTTTCTATCTCCGAGGTCCCTCCGCGCGCCTTAACTTCCCCGAACTGTTGTTCCAGGACCATGAGGGCAGTGATTCGGTGCAGCACGGCGCAGGAGGGACCAACATGTCCGCTGATTCCATTCGCCGAAAAGCCACGCAAGTCGGCGCCAGAGTCGACGCTCTCCAAGCTGCGCTTCACCACCACGCGTCTTCGCACTCATCATCAAGTCCCAACTCTCTCAAACCCGACTTGAACGAGTTTCCAAAACTCGAAGACCTTCAAGATTAATATTGATATTAATCAATATTTAATTTCTAAGTCCTATATATCAATATACTATAGTTTTTATGTATATATAGATGATGATGATGATGATGCCTCGGAGTTGGGGCTTGAAACTAATTAACCCCTTCCCCTTAATTTATATATTATCTCTCTTCTTGTTCTTCGTATCTTCAATCATAATATCAAATCAAAGCAGTATTATTATTTTCTAGGGTTTTTGCTGATTGATATATTATCATATGGTTTTGATAAGGTTTAACGTAACAATTAGCAAATTATGTGGCCAGTATTCGTGGTGAGATGGAAAGATGGTTCATGGTTCAATATTCTTCGTTGAGTTGATTTTGTTATTGCTGGAGAATATATCTTTCTTTTTCTTTTTTCTTTTGTGCAAAAGGGGAAGGAAGAATTTTCGTCCAGCTTCTTTAATTTATTTATGGGGTTGTGTTTTTGTGTAAAGATTATTATTCGCTCTATTATTATATGTTATCTTGATGATTCGGTCGATCTAATTAAATACGTTAAAGGCGCAAATCGTGAGTGTGGAAATTAAAGACGCGAGGGGATAAATAAAAGATGGGAGCAGCGGTGGCCCAACGCAGGAACATTAAAATAAACAGGCAATTACAAATGTTCAGTTTACCGAAGTGGATAAAGTGATAAGGCAGAGTAGAAGCACCAAGAGAACTAGTTTCTTGTGACGAGGTGGTGGACACCACACAAAATAAAATAAAAGAATTATATTGTTTATACAATATTTTTTTAATATTTTTTCTTCTATCACAATTTTTATGATAAATTTAGAAAACCACTTTCTAAAAAAAAATATTTATTGTATAATTTAAAAAGAATACTAAATGACTATTTTAGTCTTATTTATTTTGTTCAAAATGGTCCTTTATTTTTTTAAAAGTTCACTTTGATCCTTTATTTTATTTAAAATGTTCAAAATAATCATTTATTTTTTAAAAAGTTCACTTTGGTACGTTATCTTATTTAAAAAGTTAAAAATGGTCATTCAACTATTAAAATATATTCAACTTTATCATTCGAATAACATTTAGACAAATGACCATTTTGAATATATTTAAATAGTTGAAGGACTATTTTGAATCTTTTAAATAAGATGAGGTACTAAAGTGAATTTTTTAAAAGATAAAATACCATTTTAAATCTTTTAAATAAGATAAAGAACCAAAATAAATTTTTTAAAAGATAAAGAATCCAAATGAGCAAAATAAATAAGAAAAATGACCAAAATGGTCATTTAGCCTAAAAAGAATGGGCAATACTCACAAGAGGGTGGAAGCTAGTGGATCAGAGAGAGAGAGAGAGAGAATCATTATCATGGAAAAGTTGAGCATACAAATAACCTTGTTTATCTGAGTTCAATATACACCGTTGGTATAGGAATATAATTTGCTTCTTTCTTTGTGCTGTTGAAATAATAAATTACTTCCGTCTTTCATTTCTTTTTGAGAAAAAAAATAAATTTAATCTCAAATCTGGTGTAAATATAATTTGTTCTCAAAGTTAAATTTAATATTTCTCAGGAGGAGAAAAAAGAAAGGAAACCACATTTAATATTTCTCCGTTAGCATGAGAATGGTCTGTATATATAATGTTATCTTTCACTTGAATTGGATTCTCTGTGTGCGTCTTGCCTAACTAGTTTCCTACCATTGTTGAATAACTCCAAAAGTTCCAATTAAGTAGCCATGTAGCGAGGAGAGATTGTTGCATAAACATAATCCACTGAAGTATATATAAAAACTAATAAAATGTTAATGATATAATATTTATTTCATAAAAGCTGATGATATATGTATTGACGTTTTATTATCTGAATGCATCCAATTAATATATCGCATATCTTTAGTTAACAACATAATTATATTGCCTTTCATAAATTTCCGGTGAGTAGAAAAATTCATGAAAACTTCTTAAGCACATGCAATATTACAATTAGTTTATTAGGAGGGTTTTTCTTCCAGCTATATTGTTTCGTAAGAAAGAAATTATGCATAGGGATTAAGGTTGAAAATGTATTTTTAATAAAACTACTCCAAGTACATTAATTCGTCCATTTTCGTCTCTCAGTTTTTGGTACGATATATTTATCGATCCTTCCTCATCTTCTAATAGGTTAGTCTTTGTTGGCATCGATTCTCATCTCATAAAAACTTGAACGGTGGTAGGCTTGATAGTTGATATTTTCGTCGGTTTGGCCAACATATGAAAGGAACGATTTAGGATGCATGCATAGTAGCTAAGAAAAAAGGTATATCGTATTAATTAGGAAGGTCCAGAGTGAAAATCATTTGTGGGGGATGCTCACTTTTGAAGGAATATGCAAATATTATATAAATATTTTTCAGTGAGGTATATATATAAGCTAAGGCCTAAGGGGCACCCTTATAATTAAGAGTTCATTGACTTAGATGGAGACCAAGGAAAAGGTTACCTACCTGGTACCAAGAGGGCTTTTTAGAGTGGATTTTTTTTTTTTTTTTTTTTTTTGGTGAATTTTTTAGAGTGGATTTGAAGTCATACTGAATGGATAGCCAATTTTTGTATGCTCAGACGTGAATGTTGACTTTTCAATGAGTAAGCATTAATTGATATATCTGTTTAATTTCACATTTTAGTCACGAGACTCTCTGTCCTAATATACAGGATAATTGTTCGAATCCCTCCTCATCCTCCACAACCGACTAAAAAAAGGAAGGGTTTTTAGTTTTTTCTTTTGAGGATAGGAAAATCATGATCCAACTATGGGACTTAAAGCTATGAAACTTGTGACCTTATCCTATTTCTGTTTATTAAAATAAATAAATAAATATTCATAAATAGTACTAGTAAATATTATTAAATAAATTCAATATGTTCTAATCTTTTAATCCTATTTTTTTTACACATCTTCAACTGGGTTCGGAAAGAATAGCAAAATAAGTATAATATTTGTTCCTGTCGTGGGATAAGGGGAGGCCTTCGGTCGTCGCTTTATGTTAAATCTTTCTGTGAATTTGTCCGAAAGGTGGGATACCTGCAAGAAATACTCCAACGTTCAAGTTAGGGTTCGGCGCAGAGTATTTAATGTGTGTAATAAATGAGAATTCAGATCCTCTACCTTGGGGAGCGGATCCCCTTTTTATACGTATTCTTATTGGGCTTGGACCCTCATGGGCCTTGGCCCTCATGGGCATTGGCCCTTTTCTTAATTATATGTCTGTGGTAATTAAGAGTACTTAATTACCTTTTAGCCTTATGTTTACGTTGCCATGAGTTGCTAATGGTGTATATACCTCTACCAGTGTTCGGCCTGTTTGTGTCGAATACTACCATTTAGGCCCGAGGTGAGGGGTTAGGGGTCTTCGGCTTTATAGATGTCGAATACTCCTGTCTGCCGAACGGACCGTACGGCGTTAGGGTGTTCGGCTATGCTTCGGACACCGAACACTTGTTCATACTGTCGGGGGGTATTCGGTTTATATGTGTTGTCGAATACCCCAACTAGTACACATGCCCCCCCAGCCTCAAGCGAAGGAGGATAGCGAAGAGGTTTATTGTTGATACTGGTGTTTCATGGTTGTGTCGTTTGAAATTACTGCCATTTATGGCAGAATAAAGCCGTTGGGTTGGAGGAAACGAAACGTTACATTATGTGGACCGTTAGATCTGAGTGGATCTAACGGTTGGAGGGTTTTGGACCGTTATGGGCCTGGGCCCTATAAATAGGGTGAAGGATGTCATCCTCGTTCCCATATTTACGATTTCACAAAAATCTTCCTCTTGCTCTCGGCCGAATAGTTACGTCTAGCTTCATTCTTCTCGTCTTAATTAAGGTACGAGAGTTCGGCTATTTCTTTTTCTTTTTGTTGTTATGAGTTCGGCTAGCCTTGAGCTTTCTGGGAGAATCGAGGTAGTTGACATTCCGTCCGCTTCCTCTAGTAGTGGAGATTCTAGCGAGGGGTCTTCGACTGCCTCGTCTTCTGAGTCCTTTTTTTCTTCTTCGGCATCTCCTTCTTCGTCTCCTATCCGAGAGGGGATGGGTGAGAGTGTTATGGGTCCTGCAGCCCCTTCTGCCTCTTCGGCGGAGGAGGCCTCTGGAGCAAAACCGAAGCGTAGACCCCGGGTTGCTCAAGCGAAAAGGGTTTTTCCACCCATTACCCTGGAAGGGTATACTTGGGTTGCTGGAGAAGTTGGGGCCTATTGGTCTCGGTATGACGATAAGCGTAGCGTCTGTAATTTTGTAAACTATGTAGATGTGTCTTCCATTGCCGAAGATGAATTTTGTCCCGTAGGGTTACAGTGTTGTCGGCGAGAGCCGAATCCTGAATTTGTTTTCATGGGGAAAGGCAACTCGAAAAAGGGACTTCTTTTATATGTATGATTGCGTATTTCGTGATCTACATGTGAAGGTTCCTTTCGACGACTTCACTATGGGGGTGCTTCGGGTTTTAAATGTGGCACCCTCGCAGTTGCATCCGAATGGGTGGGCTGCTATCCAGGCATTCCGAGCTCTCTGTATTTTTAATTTTATAGAGCCTTCGGTAAGCGTGTTTCTGTATTACTTTTGTACTCGGCCTAAAGATGGTTTATGGGTTTCCTTGATAAGAAAACCGAAAAGGCCTCTCTTCCAGTCATTTACTACCTCTTATAAAAATTTCAAAACTGGTTTCTTTAAGGTAGTTGTTAGGCCGAACATAGGGACTAACCATCTTTACGATTCGAGTGGAAAGTCCCTATTTCCGTTTTATTGGGAGCAAAACCCTCGGCGTTATGACAAGTTTCCAAAATCCATGATGACCGAAACGGAACGCGAGGATCTCTTTTTTCTTGAGTCTCTCCCCCGAAAGCTCCCTGCTAGGCAGCTTGTGGCCTTGTTAAATTCTTCCACTGTTTTAGCAGACATGTGTGGTAAGATTTTTGTTCTTTCTTTACTAGTGTTTCAAAGTTTTGCTTTTGTCGCTGACTAAGTGTTTTTTGTGTAGGTATTATGGCCGATGCCGGAGGAGATGTATTTTCATTCCGGAATGCCCGGAGGAATCGGGCTCAAGCTGCGGGGAACAAATCTGGGATTGCTTCAGTGCCCCCCATTCCCAAACAACCGACCCCTCGGCCAACCCCAGTAGATACTGTGCCTCCTCCAGCGGGAGAAAAGAAAAGCAAAGATAGATATCACAAGAAAAGGCACCGGAGTCGTGAGGCTTCGGAGGAAGAAAGGGTTAAGAAACTGAAGCAACAGACCTTGGGTTTTCCTGCTTCAGCTTCTTTATCTTCTATCAATGCCTTGACCGCCGAAGGCTTTTTTGCCAAAGACTTTCGGCCGAAGAAGATGGTGAGCTCCAACGATATTTCGGATATTGGAAAGGCCATCCTTAACAAAGCCGATGCTGCTGCCAACTGGTCGGCCTTTTGCGAATTTCAGGCAAGGGCCACAGCCATCGCGTACCATATGTTTGCAAATCCTTTGAAGGAGGCCGATAAGTTGAAGGAGAGTTTGGAGGAGGCCCAGGCATCTAATAGACAAGTGTTGGAGGCCAACTTGGCTCTGGCCGACGAGAATGGGTGTTTGAAGGATGAAGTTAAGGACCTCTCGGTCAATGTGCATGATTTAAATACCAAAGTAATAATGGCCGAGAAGGATTCTAAGCTTCAATCTGATAAGATCGAGCGGCTAAGGGCTCTGTTGGCCGAGGCTCGGGAAGAACGGGATGCGGAGCGTGCTGCCAAGGAGAGGTTTCGCTCTTCGGCCGAAGATAAGATTCTAGCCGAACACGAGGCTGGTTTCCTCCATGGATTGCGGCAAATAACACATTTCTATAATGTTCGTGACCGCAGCATTTTTGACATGGAGAAGGATATTTATCAAGGGCAGCTGGTGCCTATTGATGACATTCCGGAGGATGCCATTCTAGAGAATCCTCTGTATGGTTCGGCTACTGATGGTGGTGCGGATCCTGGGGCCGCTGACGAGGGGGGTGATGAGGAAACTGCTGACGCCGATGTTCGTGAGGACTAGGCAGAATAGAATGATTTTTTGTAGTTTTAGGCCGTTAGAGCCTTTTGATATTTTGTATATGGACTCGGTCCTTTTTTATGATAATCAATGAAAAATACATTCTTCCTTTCGATATTCGTTTAGTTTATTTCGCGTTTTTACTCTTGTCTTGTAATACTTGCGTTTTTATTTTTGGGCGAAGTAGAACTGTATGTGTTCTTCTAGGAAGCGCTTTCTACATCGACGTTTGTCATAAAAATGGGTGAAAATCCGAATGGTGCATCCTTAACCGAGTGGGAGCACTCGGGAGGGAAACCATTTTGAAGAAAATCCGAATGGTGCATCCTTAGCCGAGTGGGAGCACTCGGGAGGGAAACCATTTTGAAGAAAATTCGAATGGTGCATCCTTAGCCGAGTGGGAGCACTCGGGAGGGAAACCATTTTGAAGAAAATCCGAATGGTGCATCCTTAACCGAGTGGGAGCACTCGGGAGGGAAACCATTTTGAAGAAAATCCGAATGGTGCATCCTTAACCGAGTGGGAGCACTCGGGAGGGAAACCATTTTGAAGAAAATCCGAATGGTGCATCCTTAGCCGAGTGGGAGCACTCGGGAGGGAAACCATTTTGAAGAAAATCCGAATGGTGCATCCTTAACCGAGTGGAAGCACTCGGGAGGGAAACCATTTTGAAGAAAATTCGAATGGTGTGCTCAAATAATAATGGCGAAGTGTAAGTCGTTCTTATTAGAATTCTTTTAGAGGTATGCCTCATAAAAGCCTTACCCGAAAACACCCTTCTACATTCTTGTAGGGATTAAAAAATAAAGAGGGAAGAGAGTACAACATTTTAAATACATAGTGAAAATACATCAACTGAAGTAATATTTAAGATGAGTGGAATTCCAGGTTCTTGGTATTGTTTTTCCTGACAGTTCTTCCAACCTGTACGCCCCATTGTTGAGGTTTTGCCGAACTCTGAATGGGTCGTCCCAATTGGCTGCCAATTTTCCTTCCTTGGAGTCTCTTCGGGCGTCGCCTTGCACCCTAAGGACTAGGTCTCCTTCTTTAAAGTCTCGTGGCTTCAGCTTTGAGTTGGATCTTCGGGTCATTCTCTGTCTGCATGCTTCGGCATTGAGACGTACTCGGTCACGTATTTCTTCAACCAAGTCTAGTTCGCATCTCATAGAACTTTCGTTTTCGGAAGTCTCGAAGTTTTGTCTTCGGAATGAGGGTTCTCCTACTTCGACTGGGATCATTGCTTCGGTCCCATAAACCATTCTGAAGGGTGTTTCTTTGATGGTTGATTGTGGGGTGCACCTGTATGCCCACAATATTTCGGGTATCTCCTCGGCCCAAGCCCCTTTGGCTGTTCCCAACCTTCTTTTCAGTTCTCCCAGGATGACTTTGTTTGCAGCTTCTGCTTGTCCGTTTGTTTGGGGGTGCTCGACCGAGGTAACTTTATGCTTTATTCCCAAACCTTCAAGGAAAGCGTTTAACTTCTTGTCCGTGAATTGTAGGCCGTTATCTGTGATGATTGCATATGGAATGCCGAAGCGAGTGATGACATTTTTCCACAAAAATTTCTGTACGTTCTGAGCCGAGATGATTTCCAAAGGCTCGGCTTCTATCCATTTTGTGAAGTAGTCGACAGCTACTATCAAGAATTTGCGCTGTCCTGTGGCTATAGGGAAAGGACCTAAGATGTCGGTTCCCCATACAGCAAAAGGCCAAGGTGACGAGATGGAGTGCAATTTATCCGCTGGTTGGTGGATAAGGTTGGCATGTTTTTGGCACTGGCTACACCTTTTTACGTGCTCGGCGCTGTCAGTTTTGAGGGTCGGCCAGTAATATCCTGCTCGCAGAACCCGTGTTGCCATCGTTCATGCTCCAGAGTGCATGCCACAGATTCCTTCATGCAACTCTTTCATCACGTATTCTGCTTGCTCTTTCTCAAGACACTTTAATAAGGGCGTGGAAAATCCCCTTCTGTACAACTCTTCGGCTATCATAATGTACCTTGAAGCATTGATTCGCAATCTTTTGGCTTTTTCTTTATTTTCCGGAAGGATTCCTTGTGCCAAGTACTGTTGTATTTCGGTTGTCCACGTACTTCTGGCTGCCGAAAGCTGCATGCATTCTTCGGCGGTTACACTTGGTTCGGGCAACGTCTCCTGGATGAAGGTTCTCAACTGTCCGGGTTTTTGGGTAGTAGCTAATTTAGCGAGCCGATCTGCCCTGTCGTTGTGTTCTCGGGCTAAATGATTTACCCGAATATCCTCGAACTCTTGTTTCAGCTGTATGAAAGTATGATAATACTTCAGCAATTGAGGGTCTTTGACTTGGAAAACACCGTTGATCTGTTCGGCTGCTACTTGCGAATCACTCTAACATTGTACCTTTCGGGCTCCCAACTCTCTGGCCAGTCTGAGCCCAGCTAATAAGGCCTCGTACTCGGCCTGATTGTTGGATGCTTTAAAACCGAATCGTAATGACTGTTCCAACCGTATTTGGTTGGGTCCTTCCAGTATGATGCCTGCACCACTTCCCCTTCGGTTTGACGATCCATCTACATGTACTACCCACCACTCTTCTTCAAAGGTTTCAGCCGGGTGTAGTTCATTGATAAAATCTGCCAGACACTGTGCCTTGACTGGGCCTCTTGATTCGTACTTTAAATCGAACTCGGAGAGTTCTACTGACCATGCCACCATTCTCCCTGCTAATTCTGGTTTCCTTAATACCTTTGCAATTGGGCAATCGGTTTTTACAATCACCTGATGTCCTTGAAAGTATTGTCTCATGTGTCTTACAGCATTCACTAATGCTAGGGCGGCCTTCTCAATCGTCTGGTACCTGGTCTCGGTTTCCTGTAGTACTCGGCTAGTGAAGTATATGGGCGCCTGGCCTTCTTCATGTTCCTGCACTAAAACCGCACTTATGGCTGCTTGGGAAACCGAGATGTAAAGCACTAGATCTTTTGTAGGTTCCGGTTTTTTGAGTATGGGCGGGGCCGAGAGGGTCTTTTTTAGCTCTTGAAATGCCTCTTCACATTGTTGGTTCCATGAAAAGTTCTTGGCTGTTTTTAGCAAACGCATGATGGGTTTTACCTTCTCGGCGATTCTAGGCAGGAATCGTGATAGAGAGGGAATTCTCCCTGTGAGTCTCTGGACATCCTTTGGGGTTCTCGGGCTTTTCATACGAATAACCGCTTCGCATTTATCAGGGTTGGCTTCTATGCCTCGGCATGTTAACATGAAGCCCAAGAATTTTCCCCCTTGGACGCCGAAGACACATTTTTCGGGGTTTAGGCGCATGTTATGTTTCCTGAGTTCGGCGAAGATCTCTTCGAGGTCCCTTGCGTGTTCGTCGGGCATGGAAGACTTAACAACCATGTCGTCGACATACACCTCTAGGTTTCGTCCTAGCTGTTTTTGAAAAACTTTGTCCATCAATCTTTGATAAGTGGCTCCTGCGTTTTTCAGGCCGAAGGGCATTACTTGGTAGCAAAAATTGGTTGATTCGGTTATGAAAGCGGTCTTATCTTCATCGGGAGGGTGCATTCGGATTTGGTTGTACCCTGAATAAGCATCCAAAAAACTAAGACAAAGATGTCCAGCTGCCCCATCGACCAATCTGTCAATGTTTGGTAGCGGGTAAGCGTCTTTTGGGCAAGCTTTATTCAAATCCGTGTAGTCTGTACACATCCTCCATCTTCCATTTGCCTTCTTCACCATTACCACATTGGCTAACCAAGTGGAATACTTAACTTCTCGGATAAAATTAGCGACTAGCAACTTGGACACTTCTTCTTCTACTGCTCTCCTCCTATCCTCCCCCATCTTCCTTTTCTTTTGCGAAATTGGTCTTGCTTCTCGGCATATTGCCAATTTGTGGCAATGGAATTTTGGGTCAATGCCAGGCATGTCGGCGGCCTTTCAGGCAAAGAGATCGGCGTTTCGTTCTACTACTCTTTGAATCCGAAACCTGCCCTCTTCGGACAGGTTGTTTCCGAGGTATGTAATTTGAGTTTTTTCTTGCCCAATTTGAAATGCATGGACTTCCTCATTCGGCTTTACCCGCTTGTCCTCGATTATGGGATCGAGATCCAAAATTTGGTGCGAGGGTTCAGCCGCCGAGACCATGTGTACTGACTTGCAGTCGTCTTCCTTTAGTTGAGTAACCTTGAGACTGGCTAAGTAGCATTCTCTGGCCGCCTTTTGGTCCGCGTGGACCGTAACGACCATGCCTCGGTTTGATGGAAATTTCATGGCTAGATGTGGAGTGGAGACTACGGCTCCAAGAGTGTTCAACGACGGTCGTCCGAGTAGTATGTTGTACGAGGTGTTGGCGTGCACCACAATGTATCTCACTCTTATGGTCTTGTACTCCTTTCCCTCATACCCGAAGGTCGTGTCCAACTCTATACATCCTCTGGTGTTAACCCTCTCGCCAGAGAATCCGACTAAGGGTTCGTCATACGGTATGAGCTTCTTCTCTGGTATGTCCAGTTGTTTGAAGGTGTTCCAGTATATGATGTCGGCCGAGCTTCCTTGATCTATCAGGGTCTTCCGGACTGTGCAATCGGCCACATCTACACTAATGACCATTGGATCATCTTGCATTGGGTCGGACCCCTGAAAGTCCGCATCTGTGAAAGTGATGGGTGGCATTTTGAGCTTGTTTGCAGTCGAAGTCATGTTGACTGACCGGACTAGCCGGAGGTGCTTTTTTTGGGCCGATGAAGTACTTCCTCCTCCCGCAAATCCCCCGGCAATCGTGTTGATGACCCTTCGGGGATTAGAGGGCTTTATGTCTTGTCGTTCCCTGGACCTGCTCCTTTGTCTTTCGTCCCTCCTGCCGTGGCTAAGGTCCATCCTATAGGTTCTGTCATTGTCTTTATTTCTCCAAAATTGAGACTTTTCGGTCCTCGGATCATGGACGAAGTCTCTAAGGTGCCCCATTTTGATGAGGTCCTCGATTTTGTCTTTAAGGGCAGCGCATTCTTCAGTGGAGTGACCTTTATTGTTGTAGTCAGCCTTAGGAGGAGTATTGGCCCTTTTTGGCATGGCCAATATTTCTGTAGCCAGGGCCTGTTCGAGTATTCGGGATCGACTAGCGTTGAGTGGCGTGTAAGTCGTATACCTGGAGCCACGGTACTCCTTCTCCTTGCTGATCTTGTCTTTTCCCTTTCCTTGGTAATCCTTTTCTTGTTCCCTCTTCCTTGGGTTGGCCTCTGCTTGGACCTGGTTTCTGTATTCGGATAATTCTTCCATTTACATGTACCTTGCTGCTCGTCGTCGGAGGTCATCCATGTCAAGAGCCGACTTTTTGCAGAGACTGTTGACGAAGGCTCCTGGCCTAAGAGCCGTCACTAACTGGTGCATGGCCACCGCCGAGTCTAGGTTTCAGATGTTTAAAGAAGTCCTACCAAACCTTTCCATGAACACTCTTAGAGATTCCCCTTTTTCCTGCCGAATATTAACTAGTGCCACTGAAGTTAGATGATGAGGCCTGCTAGTTGCAAATTGATTGCCGAATCTGGTTACCAACGTCTCGAAACTGTCGATGGAGTTAGGGGGTAGGCGGGTAAACCAACTGAGGGCGTGTCCTTTGAGGGAGGTGGGGAACACCCTACATAAAATGGCATCTTCGGCGGTGTATAAACTGATTTGGGTTACATACACATCTACATGTTCGTCTGGATCTGTGCTACCATCGTATCGGTCCAGACTGAGGTTCTTCCAGTTTGGAGGAAGGGGAGTTTCCATAATCCCTGAGACAAAAGGGTGCCTACAGGGGCGTGACTGTGTTGAAGGTAGAAAAGGAAGGCCGATTCGTCGTACCCTGCATGCTAAGGTTGATGATCGACTCGTCTTCGTGATGTTTGTCTGGTTGCTGATTTTCAGGTCTCCTGGATCGGTTCAAGTCTCTCAAATCGGCATTTTCTTGGCGAAGGGCCGACAACTCCTGAGCGTGTTGTTGCCTTATTGCCGAAAAGTCGGCTTGCAACTGCCTTAACTCTGACGAAAGATTTGTCTGATCTTCCACCAGGTTTTCGTCGACGAGACGTTCTTCCATGTGCGCGTGACTTCGAGTAGTAACCATTCTTTATGAGGCTGCGGGGAAAGTTTTACCGGGCCCCACGGTGGGCGCCAAAATGTTCCTGTCGTGGGATAAGGGGAGGCCTTCGGTCGTCACTTTATGTTAAATCTTTCTGTGAATTTGTCCGAAAGGTGGGATACCTGCAAGAAACACTCCAACGTTCAAGTTAGGGTTCGGCGCAGAGTATTTAATGTGTGTAATAAATGAGAATTCAAATCCTCTACCTTGGGGAGCGGATCCCCTTTTTATACGTATTCTTATTGGGCTTGGACCCTCATGGGCCTTGGCCCTTTTCTTAATCATATGTCTGTGGTAATTAAGAGTACTTAATTACCTTTTAGCCTTATGTTTACGTTGCCATGAGTTGCTAATGGTGTATATACCTCTACCAGTGTTCGGCCTGCTTGTGCCGAATACTACCATTTAGGCCCGATGTGAGGGGTTAGGGGTCTTCGGCTTTATAGATGTCGAATACTCCTGTCTGCCGAACGGACCGTACGGCGTTAGGGTGTTCGGCTATGCTTCGGACACCGAACACTTGTTCATATTGTCGGGGGGTATTCGGTTTATATGTGTTGTCGAATACCCCAACTAGTACAATATTATTAGCATATCACCCAGAACAAAAAAAAAAAATATTATTAGCATACCAAAAATGCATTCCTTGTCGCAGTGGTAGTTTTGTTTGTGGATTTTGCAGCAACTAGAGCAACAGATGGAAAGATTGAAATTTTTGGCTGTTTATTTTTATTTATATTTTTGTTTTCACTTCCTAATTATAATACTTATTTCATTTTTAATTTATTTTCTGTTTTTAAATAGTTATGCAGAAAATATTGACAACAACTTTTTTCTTCTTTATTTTTTATACAAATATTTGAAAATAGAAAATAAATTGAGAATGAAATGACAATTTTATAATTAAAAAGTTAAAATAGAAAATAAAAATAAAAAATAAAAATAGAAATAAATAGACCTTTAGATTCCTTCCTTCATTTGGTTTGCTTAAAAAGGGAGGAGAGAAACCAAAGTCTAGGGTTCAATTTTCTGTTTGAGTATTGAGTCACAACTAGAAGTATCATTTTATTTTTAAATGGGGGAGGGGGATTAGTTAAGTCTAAATAAAAAAGTCTCAGATACTTTCTAGTTATATATATATATATATATATATATATATATATATATATATGACATATCTTATGAGAGGAAAACATCTTATATGAGAGTGAGATGGTTAAATTTGAACCATATAATCATACATAGAGGGTTAAGATTTAATGTTATGTGACTACTTAAAAAAGTCATGTAACTTTTTTAAAAACTCACATGACTTAGTCTGTTTTAATCTTGACCATTCAAATAAGATCTAGTGGTCAATATTTACTTCTCTCACTTTCATATAAGATAAGTCCTCTCATTGGATATATTTCCTATATATATATATATACAAAAAAGAAAGAAAAAAGAGAGAAACCCCTAATTTGGGACTCACAAAATAACAATCCATCTAAGTATGGACAGAAAAAGAGGGGAGAGAATGATTTCAATTGTGTAAAAATCAAATTGTTTTTATTTTCTCATTTTTCATTTCTTTATTATGGATACTACTACTGTTACTACTTCTTCTTCTAAGGAAAAATAATAAATTTAATGGATAATGTGGTAAAAAAATATATAAAATTTAAGAAAGAGATAAAAAAAAATATATTATATGCTACGATAGATTGTAATTTTGAGAATTTAAAAATATTTATATCCCCTTTTGATATAAATATACTATAACCTTTCCAGTTGGCAGCTTCTTTGGTCATTACCATGTACTAATGGTACTTCTGGTACCTTTCATTAATAATATAGTATAACATATACTTTTTGTTGACCAAAAAAAAAATTATGATTTTGAGAATTTAAAAATATTAATGATACAATTAAAAAGAGTGTTAATTATTGTTAAATAATAAAATTAAAATTTAGATTTAAATATAAATTTAGTCCTTATAAATTCGTATTTTGTTAATTTTGGTCCCTATAATTTTTTTTTCATTTTTAACTTTGGTAAATTTATGTTTTTTCAATTTTAGTTCTTTTAAGATTCTAGTTTTTTTTTTAATTAGTTCTTATAAGTTCGCGTTTTAGAAAATAAAATTGAAAAAAACACAATTTTGTAGGGATTAAAAATGAAAAAAAAAACTTACAGGAATTAAAATTAAAAAATCATAAATTTATAGAACTAAAATATTCATATTTAAACCAAAAATTTATATGACAATTATTTTTAATAAACATTTTTTTATTTATAAAATAGATTAGTGTTTAGGCGGCCACAAATACATGCACCTTACGTGTGCAATTGACATTGAATCTTCCAAGAAAATATCCTTAAATTTCAGTTACGAAATCATACATATGTTCCCTTCCCTTTCATTTATGAATTTACAAATTCGCAGTACAATTTTCAACGGAGTATACTTGAGTGCATTTCAGTACTACTACTATTTCACAGTCACTACTTAACTTAGACTATGTGCATGTTTAGGTACAAATTCGCAGTACAATATTCAACGGAGTATACTTGAGTGCATTTCAGTACTACTACTATTTCACAGTCACTACTTAACTTAGACTATGTGCATGTTTAGGTATGTATTCGTTCACGTCAAACTTAAGTTTGTAAAAGTAATTCATTTAAAATTATGTTTGGTTATTTTTTAAAAATATGTTCGAAAAAAAAATTTACCTTGAAATTAAATTTAAGAAAAATAAGACTTTAGATATTTTTATAAATTCAGTTTATAAACTTAAATTTGACCAAAATTTAAATTTGTAAACTTTAATCCAAACATGTACTGTATCTTATTTGGACCTTACGCTGGTCTCAACTCAAGGTGCTCCTCATTCCTCTCGAATCCTGTCCTCCTTTGGTCCCTACAAATGAAAAGGAGATACGTCTTCCAACTGAAAAGCACTGATATGTCACCGTCTCCAACCACTATACAATCTGCCAATGGGACTGACCCCATAAGTTTAAACAAGTTGCCAATCACTGTATTTAATTAGAACACTCTTTAAAATCATCATGAAACTATTCAAGTAATTAAAAGTATTTACTGACATATGTTAAATATTTTTTCCACCAATGTTTAAAATTTTACACTGTTCCTTGTGTTTATTTTTTTAGGTTAAAAAAATAGAGAAAATTGATAGTTTATTATTCTCAATAATAAATGGGAGAGGTAAGTATATAAATTTAAATGAAAAAATAACATGGTTAAATTCATAAGGGACTGTTGTCTCTTACCGAGTTGGTTGTCATCTTTAATTTGTACAATGCAGCTTCCTCTTTTTTGTTTATGGCCATGCGTCATGCATAGAATAGAATACTTACTAACAAGGATTAATTGTCCACTCACCACTGGAGTATTGTAGATTGTTCTCCTTGCACCGACGTGGCAGAAGCAACTAAGCAAACACTCTGTTATCAGGAATGGGATTCCCTGAGTAGAACGGATTAATTATGTTTTTAGTTCATGAATTTTTTCAAATTTTTACTTTTAGTCCCTAAACAAAAAGTTGACTGGTCTTAGTTTCTAATATTTTTTTCCGTCAATGCTTTTAGTTCCTGCCGTTAAATATCACCGTTAAATGCTGACATTTAATTACATTTTACGATGGTTAATTTTCTGACGGTTAGAAACCGTCAGAAAATGCTTTTCTAAAAAGTTTAAAATATATTAAACAATTTCTGACGGTTAAAAACCGCCAGAAATTGGTTCATACTTTATTTTAGGAATCACAAATAAGATTAACAAACACAAATCAAACTCCAATTCAAACAAAAATCAAAATCCAAATCAACAAACTCAAACCCAACATCAGATTTGAAACCCACAACAAAGTCAATCTGAATTCTTTGCCCCTTTTGCGCTTAGTGTAACAACGATTTTGTTTCTTCGAACCACTCCGAAGTGAACGTTCAAAGGTGTGGTGTTGGTTTGGAGGTTGAATGGTGCTTGGAGATGTGGGATTTGACGGTGGTGAGGAGTTGGTGATTGGTGGTTTGGGGTTGGTGGGGTGAGGGGGGTCAGCGAACATGTGGCGATGGGAAAGGGGTATAACTAATAGAGGATTTTTTGGCTCTGGAGGTGGAAACAAAGGCAGCTACATCAGCAATTGAAATTGCAATTATCTCACTACTTGCATAATTACTTACTTATGTTTTCATTGTTTCGGCTTCTCTCTCTATTTTTTTTTGTTTATACAGAGCAAAAGTAGCTCGCAAATAACTATCTTTCAATTTTTCTGTTCCACACCATCGAACCCTACGTCAAATGCCAGTGCCTCCGTGATGCTCGTGAACTGTTCGACGAAATGCCCCAACAAGATGACGGCTTTTGGAACGCCCTCATTACTGCTTACTCCCAATTGGGTTTCCTAACAAGGCTTTTTCCCTCTTTCGTACCCATTCACCAATGCATAACACAAAATTGATGATAGAAGTTTGTTGAAGGTGGGATTTGCGCAGGACACAAGAAATAGAAAATACGCCGAACACATGATGGGCAAGTGGATTGAAAGAGGGACAATGCATTTGTTGTATGTAAAGATACAACCAAACATACACGGGAGGCATTTAAATGGCAATCTCAGATTTTATTCACAAGCAAGCAAATACGGGGTTTTCTTCCATGTTTTCAATTGTGGAGTTTCGTTAATATTAGGCTAAAGCATTTTTTCCATAGCATGAGTCCTTACTCTTGCACCTTGTAAATATGGCATGTGGATTTTTATTTTGGTTTGATGGATGGTGTGCATATTATGCTTTATGCAAGGATACTTTTTGGATTGTTATAATAACTTTTGTATTGATTTAATTTGGGACTTTTTGATTATGTATTGGAGAGGTGCAGGTCGTCGTGTAGTAATTATAATAACAATAAGAAGCAATTTCTGGCCGCCATAAATTGTTTAATATCTTTCACACCAATTAGCCAAGTATTTTCTAGCAGTTTTTAATCGCCAAAAATGAACTGTCACAATAATTTTAAAAAAAATTACACGTGTCACTCATTGTGACTGCCATGTCATCATTTAATGGTATACTTAATAGTAGGGACTGAAAACATAAACGGACAGAAACATGAGAGACTAAGACTAGTCAAAATTTTATTCAATGACTAAAAGTGAAAAACTGAAAAAGTTCAGGGACTAAAAACATAATTAACCCAACAATTAAACATGTGCACAAAATCATCACTTTTAAAAAAATTTCTTTCATATATTAAAATGATAATAAAATATAAGGAAAAAAATGTACAAACTATTGGATTTTGAATGTAGGATCCTACTACAGTCACTTTACCGACGATACGCAATCCGAATTAATGTTATTTTTTAAAATTAAGGGACTAAAAAAAATAAATTTAAATTTAGGATACCAAAAATAATAATAATCTAAATTTTTTAGAAGAAAAAAAAGTTATAACCACAATTTAAAACCTTACTCCTCTTGGAGATACCTACGTACTGAATAAGCTGTAAATGAACTAGGGTTCTAGCTACCATAGAAACTAAAATTGATAAGAAAATTCAGGAATTTCATTCATCATCCTTTACTCCTCTCGGGGATACATAAATAAACCCTAGTTGGGAGTCTACAAGATCCCATCCTACACGTGGCATCATCTGGCTATTTAGGGAAAACAACTAAACATAAGAAATAAACTTTAGGCCTTAATTCAAATAAATCCCCTAAGCCATCCTGGTTTGAGAATGTTGCGCTTGCGCCTGTTATTCAATTGGGCCTCACGTGGATCACTCCTTTGCAAGTGGCTAAGAAGGAAACACACACGCATTTATGATTGTGAGATAATAAAATATTGACAAATACTAACTAGTGTCATTTGGTTAAGAAATTAAAAGAAATTTTTTTTTATTGAGATACGTAAAATTGAACTGTCCATAGTTTTTTTGTACCCCCTTATGATTTTTTCATTAAAAACTTTCTTCTTTTAATTTCCTAACCAGTGTCCAAGACCCTAAAATATTTGTATTGCTTAAATATTATTTTAGTCCTTTAAATTAGGGGTCTAATTTTTTTAGTCCCTCAAATTAAAGTTTGCCTTTTTTAGTCCCTCATAAATGATAAATGCTTTTTTTAGTCCTTGTTCTTAGCTGTCATTACTACACGCCAAACAGGAAATATTGAAATCACAATTTGTGACAGTTTTTAACTGCCAAAATTTTATCTTATAATTGACATTTTAAAATTCAATTTTGGGATTAAAAATCGCCACAAATTGTGAGAAAAAAAAACCCTCAAATCTCCTCAAACTCTATCCAACACCCATAATAAGATATCATAATTCCAATGGACCACTCCTCCATCATCCTCATCCCCATCTCCCACCAACAATCGCAAATGCAAAGCAAGCCAAAAAACTTCCTTTTTTCAAACCTGCGAAGATAGAATCCACGATGCACATGCTGGCAAACATGGGAATCGCGATTTTGCAAGTTGGTGTCTTTATGATCTAATGGTCTTATATTTGTTTGGGTAAAAATGTTTGAACTCGTTTGGATAATCAATTTCATTTCAAGGTTTATGATTGAACTTGTTCACGGATTTTGTTTGGTGAAGGAGTCCTACGGATTTTATGATTGAACTTGTTCACAAATTTTAAGTAGTAATTGTTAATGTATGTGTTTAACTATTTTCTTTGGTGAAGGAGTATAGATCGTCTTGACAATTTTTTTTTTCTTTTTTGAAATATGTGACGGTTAAAAGCCGTCACAAATTATAAATTTAGTACTTCATGTTATTATAAATTTAGTATTTCATGTTTAACTTATCTGAGGAGAAGGATTAAAAAAATCATTTTATAAATTTGGAGGATTAAAAAAAATAACTTTTAATTTGAAGGATTGAAACAAAAATATTCTTACATTTAAGGAATTAAAAATATATTTAAACTTATTTGTATTCTAAATCGACATAAAATGGAGTATCCTTTTCTTCTCTTCTGACTTCCACACAAGAAACAAATTATGGTTGAGTCGATATTGAACGTCAAACATTCCATACTTAATGTACTGATAAGCGAGCTTACCAAGAAAATCCTGAAACCTCCCAAGGAAGTTTCCATATGCCGGCAACAACATGTTTTCTATGGATTTTATTATTTGTTCCCTTAACTGCTCATCAAAGACAAACCACGTAGACTGAACGTTGCATATCTCATCAAAGTGTTCGTTGAAGGAACGGAGCTTGTCTTTCATTACCTCGGCCGCAACATTAGGCTCTAACTCATCCATGTCCACTTTCAAAATGTCCACAATCTTATTCCATGAGCTTCTATGATAGAGTTCAAGGTTTTCTTGGAATTTTGTTGTGCTTTTTTGGAGCCAATAGTCGCCAACAAAAGGTTCCAATCCAGGTCGTGTTGCCGCTTGTTCTATTAACCTCCAATTGTTCATGATGAAAACATAACCCAAAGTAGGGTTATTGTAAATTTTAGGGTTGGCTTCCAAACTACTCTGTAACAGCTCTGTTATTATTACCCTGTCTACTTCCACAAACAACGGTGAAGCCTTTTTCCAATTTATCCTCATGATATACTCCAACACACGATTGGTAATCTGATGAACCCCACCACCTGCAGGAATAACAGTGGCTATCTCCTTATCATCACCATAAGTAAAATACACCAAGTTAATGAAAATGTTCAAACTCTTCTCAACCCAGAGCGCATCATTTCCGAGTGATAGATGGTACTTCTCCGCAGAGGAAATGGACCCTTCAAAGACGCGATTGCATAGTGTCCTTTCATTGGGAAAGAGTATCTTGGCAGCTACGTTCAAAACTTTTATCCAACACTGAATCTCCATCATCTTGTCACTGTCCTCCACGTCGAGCTCTTGCATTCGCAGCCAAAATGTTGATGCACTCTTTCTCAGGAATTTCCTACGGCAACTACGGTACGCTCTGCAGCATTCCACCTTCAACCCTGCTGTCACCATTAGACTCACAGTTTCACGGAGGTCGTTGATAATTCCCGACGGCAACAACGCATCCACCACCAAGTTATCATCGGCATCAATTCCACACACATGAATCTGGTCCTGGTTGACATCATTAACATTGAGGTATTTGCCGACATGTTTAGAAACTGTGTCCATAAGGTTCTCGTTCTCCTTCTTAAGCGCCTTTATACAACCCATGAACCGTGCCATGATGCTGTTATCACTGTAATTGTTGCCTTGTTGTGAAAGTGAAGTGACTGGGAATTCCAGATTCTCATTTACCAGAGGGGCATCAGCGTCTTGTTGCAACTGAGAAGCACTGTGACTGGTTCCTAATTGTGCTTGTGATTGTGAATGTGAACCAATTTCAATGACTACATCATCTCCGACTTGTAGTCCATGATACCCTAGTCTTGGTGAAGGACCCAAAGAAGAACGAAGAAGGATGAGAGAATAACTGAAACTCCCACCAACGATGACTAACCATAGTTTTATTTTCATGAGTTGTACTGTTAGAACTCCGCTGAAAAAGTATAGGAGATCAACCTCAAATCCAAAGTGACTCAGTCTTGACAAACTTAGAGACATGATAGCAAATGCAGCAGAGGAAAATAGGCTATATGCATCAGGTTTCCCTTTCACTTCTTTATCAAAGAAAAAGGAGTATACAGATGTGACCAGCAAGATCAAAAAGGCCATATGAGCTTCCAGCCAGGTAGAGGTGGAGCGCTCCCATGCCTTTGCGAATAAGAGGGAAAGACAGATGATGAAACTAAAGACAATATAAAGTAATATCTTCCACCAGGTCCACTTTCCGAATAAATGGTTGAAAGAGGAGCTGAGAGCGTAACAGAGCAGCCCAACAACAGATGAAACAAAACACACAAAACTCCATACCTTTGGCTGTAGTAACCAACTCTGAATCTTTATTATGAGCATGAGCACTCACTGTGTGTGTTCTTTCTCAAGGTTTGTGTTCAGAAATAGAGTTCTGAGTTGGGATAAATGTTAGTAAATATTTATTTATTTTTAATTTAAAATTTAAAGTTATTATTATATTTAATCAGTTTTGTTTTTTAAAGATTAAAATAATAATACATTTGTTTTCAGATTTTTTGTTGTTTCCGTAAAAGTGGAATCCTCCACTACCTATTTTCAAGAAGCCATTTGACTCAATTTTTTTTTTCTAACGTTAGCTTTTGGCACATATTAAGGATTTTTTTCCGTTATTTTATTTTCTTAACGTTAAGCCTTTTTACGTTGCTACATTACCTTAGTTATTTGGTTGGTTTCTTAACGTTACTTCTGTTGCTGCACAGCAAAAATTAGTTGCTGCTTTTGGGATAATTTCGTGGACAGCACTGCTCTTTTCCTATAAATATTGTTGCTGTCTACTAATATTGACTCAGTGGTAGACACAAATAACACAGCATACTGAGCAGTAAAATTATGTATTTTCATTGTTAAAAAGGCTATTCTCTTTTCCTTTAAATTCTTTAGCTATTAAAATATTTTTTTGGAGCGGTGTTCTTTGGTTTGGGGATCTTTCTCTGCACTAGATTTATCTATCGGGTTGTCGTATCTTGGGAGAGGAGCGCATCAAATTCTAGTACCAGTGCAGTGGGGGCATTTTCTCTCTAAGGATAGCGCACAACGTGCTTCAACCCAGGCTACCCTAAACTCATCTTCTGAATTTATTTTTCTCTTTGTTAGCTTTATTATTTGTTATTCACTACTTGTTTTTATTCAGAAAAAATAAAGTTGTCTCATCATTAAGTTTTTGCTTCTTTTGCTACTATTATTTACTAACAATCTTAGAGAGAAAAATATTCTTCCTCTTGTTCTTTGTTTGTTCCTTTTCTAGTAGCAATATGTCTGCCATGGATATTCTGAAATCTTTGTCAAGTAAGCCTGAAAAATTTAACAGTGACAATTTCCTTTGCTGGCAACAACAAATGAAATTTTGGCTTACTGAATTGAGTTTGTTTTCTGTGATTCTTAATGGACAATCTGAAAAAGGTTCTGAGAAGTCTTCTGATCATACTAGTGATATTTCTGAAAAAAGTTCTGGCAAGTCTTCTGATGGTTCTTCTGGTGTTGACTCTACTGATAAAGATATCTTGTGTCATGGTCGTATTTTAAGTGCTTTGTCTGATAATGTTTATAAAATCTTTTGTCATACTAAAACTGCTTTTGAATTATGGAATGGTCTTGAACTCAAGTATGGTTCTGCTGAAAAAGGTTTACGTCGATATTCTTATGAAAAAATGATTCATTTTCAAATGGAAGATGGAAAATCTTTTTCAGACCAAATTCATGAGTTTGAGAACATTAGTTATGACATGAAGATTAAGAACATTATCTTGCCTGACATTATGCTTGTTAGCCTCTTGATTTCTAAGTTGCCTCCTTCTTGGTCTGAATTTGCTAGAAGTCTAAAGCATAAACCTGATAGTTTTACCTTGGATGATTTGTTGATTTCCTTGCGTATTGAAGATAAACATCGTCTTCCACAAAAGGATTTTCAAAAATCTCATTTTCAAGCTAAGGCTCATCTAGTAGAGAATTCTAGTAAGCCTAAGCCTAAGTCCTTCAAAAAATCTGGTTTTAACAAAAACAAGTTTGGTAAAAACTCCCACTTCTCTAAAAATAAAAACAATGCTTTTAATAACAATAATAGGCTAAAGGGTAAAATTCAGGGGAATGAGTCCTTTTGCTTTGTTTGTGGGAGAACAAACCATCTTGCTAAAGATTGTTTTCAACGTCGTCGTCAACCTAAAGAGAATGCATCTAGTTTTGATCAAAGGTCATCTTCTCAGCCTCAGGCTAATGCTGTTACAGCTAATGCTAGCTCTGATTCTCCATCTCACAGGTATCATGTCACTAGCCCAGAGTTAAATATTATTTATAACTCAAATGATTGGTGGATTGACTCTGGAGCTTAGTTCATGTGTGTGCTGATAAAAAATTATTCTTTTCATATCAGGAATGTAGCACACGTACTGTGAGCATAGGAAATGGGAGCTTAGCATGTGTTCATGGTCTAGGCCGAGTAGAGTTAAAGTTGTCATCTGGGAACCATCTCTTTTTAGATGAAGTTTTTCATGTTTCTGATATTAGAAAAAATTTGATTAGTGCTGCCTTGTTAGTCCAACAAGGTTTTAAGGTTGTTTTTGAGTCTAATAGAGTTGTAATTTCTAAACATGGCTCTTTTGTTGGTAAAGGTTACATTTGTGACAGGTTGTTTAAGCTTAATCTCATGTCCTCTTTTATTAATAAAAATTCTAGTATTCCTTCTTCATCTGTTTCAAATGTTGAATGTTCTGATACTTGGCATGGTAGACTTGGACATCTTAACTTGAATTCTATTAGACGAATGATGTCTCTTGATCTTATTCCTAAATCTTCTATTGAATTGAAACAGAATTGTGAAGTTTGTGTTCAAGCTAAACAACCTAGAAAACCTTTTCAAAATTCTTTACAAAAAGAAACTTGTTTGCTTGAGCTTGTTCATAGTGATATATGTGATAGCAATGGTGTGTTAACTCGTGGTGGAAAAAGATATTTTGTTACTTTTATAGGTGACTTCTCAAAATATTGTTATGTGTATTTAATTATTCATAAAAATGAATTGTTTGATAGATTTAAAATATATAAAGCAGAGGTAGAAAATCAATTAGAAAAGAAAATTAAAATCCTTCGTTCTGATAGAGGTGGGGAATACACTTCTAATGAAATAGGTGAATTCTTTGAATCACATGGTATTATTCATGAAGTTACTCCACCTTATGCTCCTCAATCTAATGGTATAGCTGAAAGAAAAAATCGTACTTTGCTAGACATGATAAATGCTATGCTTATTAGTTCTGGTTTGCCTGATAATTTATAGGGTGAAGCTCTTTATACTGCATGTCATATTCTTAATAGAATTCCCTATAAAAATTAAGAGAAAACCCCTTATGAATTATGGAAAAATAGAAAATCAAATTTGCAATATCTCAAAGTGTGGGGGTGTCTTGCAAAGGTGAATATTCCTATTAATAAGAAGAGAAAAATTGGACCTAAAACAATTGATTGTGTCTTTCTTGGATATTCTTTGCATAGTACTACTTATAGATTTTTAGTTATTAATTCTAAAATTGCTGATATTTCCGATAATATAATTATGGAATCTAGAGATGTTGTTTTCTTTGAACATGTTTTTCCTTTGAAAAATAAATTGTCTAAACCTGTTTGTGATGCTTCTAGTTCTGTTTTACCTTCTAGTAGTAATGCTAATAAGGATGTTGAACTTGAACCTATGAGGAGTAAAAGATCTAGAAAGGCTAAGGATTTTGGTCCTGATTTTTGTTCTTTCTTGCTTGAAGATGATCCCAAAACTTATAATGAGGCAATGAGGTCCATTGATGCACCTTTTTGGAAAGAAGCTATTAATGAAGAAATGAATTCTCTTAAAAGCAATAAAACTTGGTTTTTAACAGACCTTCCCCCTGGTTGTAAAAGTATAGGTTGTAAATGGATTTTTCGGAAAAAAACTAAGAACTGATGGATCTATAGAAAAATTTAAGGCAAGGCTTGTTGTGATTGGTTGTAAGCAAATAGAAGGTGTATATTTCTTTGATACATTCTCCTGTTTCTAAAGTTACTACTATTAGAGTTTTGATTGCACTTGCTTGTGTTTTTAATTTAGAAATTCACCAAATGGATGTAAAAACTGCCTTATTAAATGGTGACTTGGAAGAAGAAATTTATATTAATCAACCTGAAGGTTTTGTAGAACCTGGAATGGAAAATAAAGTATGTAAGCTTGTTAAGTCTTTGTATGGTTTGAAGCAAGCACCAAAACAATGGCATGAAAAATTTGATCAAGTTGTTTTATCATATGGTTTTCAATTTAATAATAGTGATAAATGTGTTTATGTGAAGCAATTTGATGATAATTCATGTGTTATTCTATGCCTCTACATGGATGACATTTTGATATTTGGTAGTAATTTGCATGTTATAAATGATGTGAAATCTTTCTTATCTAAGAACTTTGAAATGAAAGATATCGGTCCTGTTAATGTTATTTTGGGCATTAAATTAATAAAAAATAATGATGGCATTGTTTTGACACAATCACATTATGTTGAAAAATTATTAAAGAAGTTTAATTATTTTGATGTGAAACCTGTTTCTACACCTTTTGATTCAACTGCAAAGTTAAAGAAAAATACAGGTGAAGGTGTATCTCCTCTTAAATATTCTCAAATTATTGGTTCATTGTTACATTTGACAAATTATTCTAGACCTGACATTGCATATGCAGTTGGTAGATTAGGAAGGTATACTCATAATCCTGATCATTCTCATTGGATTGCATTAGAAAGGGTATTTAGATACCTAAAAGGAACCATTAATTATGGCATTCACTATACACGTTTTCCTGTTGTAATTGAGGGGTTTAGCGATGCAAATTGGATTTCTGATTCTGATGAAACAAAATCAACTAGTGATTATGTCTTTACTTTAGCTGGAGGTGCAGTATCATGGAAATCTGCTAAACAATCTCTTATTTCTCGCTCTACTATGGAAGCTGAAATGATTGCCTTGGATACCGCTAGTAGTGAAGCTGAATTTCTTAAAAATCTTTTGTGATTTGTCAATGCTTAATAAACCTATACCTCCTATCTCTATGCATTGTGATAGTCAAGTTGCAATTGCTAAAGTTACTAGCAAGAACTTTAATGAAAAAAGAAGACACTTGAGAGTTAGACATAAATCTATTAGAAGTTTGATATCTCATGGTGTTATTTCTCTTGACTTTGTCAGGTTAGAAAATAATCTTGTGGATCCGCTCACAAAAGGGTTGACACGTCAACAAGTACTTGAATCGTCGAGGGGAATGGGACTAAAGCCCATCAATTAGTTGCAACAATGGACACCCAACTTCAAATGAATGGCGATCCCATGAATGGAGTTCAATGGGTAACAACGAAGTTGTTGTTGACTAAAGTACACCAATTTATTTTTGTAAATTTTTTTATGTCTCATTCCTATGGCGAGGTGTACTCTAAATTGTGGCAATAATAAGGTTGAGGTATATTCATATAAATTATTGGGTTTAATTACAATACCTCTTAATGAACCCGATGGCAGTAGTTGTAGGGGTGTGGGTCACAAATCACCCTTTGAGGGTTCACCTAGTAAGTGTGGTGGTGGGACCGCCACTGCGAGATATGGGCAATTCTCTAAGTGACACTCACGAAACAAGATACATGCGCAAGGCCGTAATGCGCACCCACTGATTAGAACTCAAATGAACACCTTTATTGTATCGTGTTGTGTTCTAAAGCCTAGTTAAAGGGGATGTGGTTCAAAACAACCTAGTCACTACGTTTTCCTCATGTGGAAGTTCATATGCACTAGGTATAAGGCTCAATCCCGGAAGGTTCCTTGTACTAAAAAATACAGTATCTTATGCTCCATTAATTTTTTTTTTATATTTTTTTTTGTTCTTTAAATTTTAAATTAGTGGGGGAATGTTAGTAAATATTTATTTATTTTTAATTTAAAATTTAAAGTTATTATTATATTTAATCAGTTTTGTTTTTTAAAGATTAAAATAATAATACATTTGTTTTCAGTTTTTTTGTTGTTTCCGTAAAAGTGGAATCCTCCACTACCTATTTTCAAGGAAGCCATTTGACTCAAATTTTTTTTCTAACGTTAGCTTTTGGCACACGTTAAGGATTTTTTTTCGTTATTTTATTTTCTTAACGTTAAGCCTTTTTACGTTGCTACATTGCCTTAGTTATTTGGTTGGTTTCTTAACGTTACTTCCGTTGCTGCACATAGCAAAAATTAGTTGATGCTTTTGGGATAATTTCGTGGACAACACTGCTCTTTTCCTATAAATACTGTTGCTGTCTACTAATATTGACTCATTGGTAGACACAAATAACACAACATACTGAGCAGTAAAATTATGTGTTTTCATTGTTAAAAAGGCTATTCTCTTTTCCTTTAAATTCTTCAGCTATTAAAATATTTTTTTGGAGCGGTATTCTTTGGTTCGGGGATCTTTCTCTGTACTAGATTTATCTATCAGGTTGTCGTATCTTGGGAGAGGAGCGCATCAAATTCTAGTACCAGTGCAGTAGGGGCATTTTCTCTCTAAGGATAGCGCATAGCGTACTTCAACCCAGACTACCCTAAACTCATCTTCTGAATTTATTTTACTCTTTGTTTGCTTTATTATTTGTTATTCACTACTGCTTGTTTTTATTCGAAAAAAAAATAAAGTTCTCTCATCATTAAGTTTCTGCATCTTTTGCTACTGTTATCTACTAACAATAAATTCTTTAGAAATTTCAAGGAAAGGGAACTGGAAAGTTATATTTTAGTTTACATCACTGTTCAACTCTGATTGACATTGACCCTACTGGGTTTGATAATTGAGCTGAGCATATCATACAAGATACAGATGCCGTGTATGCTATGCCATGTGAATTTTTAAGCAAGTCGCTGGTTCCAAGTCTTGGTCAATCACATGGAGTAGAAATTCACTGAGAAGAAGACAAGAGCTTTATGTGTTGAAGGTCAATCACGTCAATTTTTAAGCTGTCCCAGACTTAAAGCAAGAGTAACATAAGCACAAACAATAATGATGATTAGTAAATATTCTTTCTATTATCACTGATATGTTACATGGATGAGACTGAAGTTAGTTTAGGATAGTTATACGAGTAAGTTAAGACAGTTATTAGTTACGTATAGGATGTCGCTAAATTCATTGTTACCATAGTATAAATGAGTAGAACTAGATTGTAATCCTTTCGATTAAGTTGAATGATATTATAGTTTCTATGATTCTATATATCATTTTCTTCGAGTTTTCATGGGTCCAATACTCTCATCAACCCATGATGAAAAGGATGCATCTTTCGGGTAAAAAATCAACAGAGCAGTTAGCTTGTCTCACGATGAAAACTATGAAGCTAATAACCCCCTACAACATTAACAACAAAATCGAAACCCACTAAAACCAATTTCATTAATTATTTATAACAATAATCAATTATAGATATAATTGATTATTTAACTAATTTATTTTTCACAACACGTAACCAAGTCTTGAGGATACTAATTGTGCTTATGGCCATCTTTGTTTGTTGAATGAACCGATACTATTTCAAACAAGTGATCGGCAACTAGAATGAGTATTCTAAATCTAAGTGAACTACTCACACTCTGTTCAATCCATATTACAAACAAATATGAAGAAAAATGAAGAAAAAAAATTAAGAACATCGTATGAATAGTCATGATACATTGTTTTTCAATCAAGTTCTTTAATATATAGGACAAATATCAATTAGATTACCGTACAATACACAAAAGCTTGCTAATCTAAATGCAAACTGACTTCTCTCTAAATCTTGAAATCACTTTGCTATTCAAATTTTCCTCTCAATTTTTACAAAATACTCTCTGAACCATAAACCCAAAACAAGAGAAATTTTTTCAAAGATATTAAACCTTTGCTGTCTCCTCTATCTTGTTGAACCCTCTATGACTATGTGTTCTCTCTGTAATTTTCGTCCTCTCCCCAAGCTCTCTCCTTCTCTAATATCTCCTTGCGTATTGGTCCCTCTCCCTTCCTCTATGGAACAGCTTGCAATGAATGAAATAATTGCTTTCGTGGACATAGAGAAAAGGAATTGATTTGTGAACATATGAATATTTCATTACTTTGCTATATATGTATAGGCTGATTTACAAGATACAAGAGCATAAGGACTATTTATATATATTAAAAGCCAGGCACAAGGACTGATCTACAAGATTGAAACGTACAGTTGATCCACATGTTTGGTGGTAATAAACGAGGGAGTTTACTAAATGAAAAGAGAACACCAAGTTCAATGTCTCCATTTTTTCTATTTATTGTGGATTTAAAATCAGTACTTGCAATTGGATGCATTTTTCTTGAACGGCTCATTGGTGGTTGTCGATCGACCTTACTTTCTGTAAATGCATGTCGGAGGAATCAGCCCAAAGAAAAATATTTCTTAGAAGACTTAAACTTTAATTAGATTTCTTTTAATATTTTTAATTAGAACTTATATGATGGTTCGCAGACAACTGGGTCTTTCACGTGATAGATTGATGAAATCAACTACGAAATATTTGTTTAGGAAGACCTTCGCCATATAAGCACTAAAGCACCTATCCCCCATTCACATGCCAACTGGGCTCTATTATGGTTTATGTTTATGTTATAAAATATATCTGCCATCTGATTTTCGTATTATTTAGCTCTGCTGCATTAAGTAGTAACTCTATATTTAAAAATAGTTTATGCTCAATTATTTTATCACATCTCACAATATTGTATGGTTGATGCAATGCGTTGAAAATATATAATAATTTTTCCTATTATTTTTACTCTAATTTCTAAATAAATAATCTAAAAATATTTAAATCAATAATGATATTATAAAAAAGGTATCATATGATATACATTTTATATATTAGAATTTATAGCCATTCTTTCCTCTCTTTTTTTTTTTTTTGTCAAACAGTAGTTGAGTGTAGTGGAAAGTTAAAGAACAACCATTCATTTTTTCTTTTTCACTTTTGTATATAGCCCCCAATCAATGCCTCATATTTTATCTTGTGAGGCTTTTGGGTAATACAATTATCATAACAGGAAGTTTATATGGGGAGAAAAACGTGTTAAAAGATTCACAAGAAAAGGAAACTCATGGGTGCATGGTGAGGCAAAATTGATGTGCAAAGGCAGAGCCCCTGTGTAGGAAAAATGAGATGCTCAAATGTGATTTTTTTTTTTTTTTTATCATTGCTCAAATGTGAATATGAATGCGAGTAGGAAAACAACAATAAAGTGTTATCCATTTAAAGGTCAGCTTTATAGATTATACCACATTATTTTGCATAGTTAAAAATTAAAATTTTAAAGATATTATTTATCATGAGATCTTTCTAAACAAATTTTAATGTGTTTCTTGGTTCTCTTCCTTCCTCTCCTCTTCATAGGATTAAAGAACATGCGATCTACCTTTCTCATCGGGACTCCCAAATCTTTCTTTGCATGTGTCTAACCCACTTTAACCAATTTTCTATAATCTTTTCATCAATCGGTGTTATACCAAATTGTATACAATCATTTTATATTATGACGTTTCTCGACAAACAACACATCCATCCTAACATTTTCATTTATGCCACACTCACATTTTTCTCCACTTGTCCTTTTAAAGTTCAACATTCACTACCATAGAATATAGTCGAAAAACTTTAAGTTTGGTAAGTATTTTACGATCACAAATAATCTTTGAAGCCTTTTTCCATTTGAATCGCCTGGTTTCCTATGTGTGACATCCCCATTAATTTTCAAATCATTTTGTAGTATACTAAGGGAGTCTAGCTCAATTGGTTGAACAATATTCATGAGTTGTTGTAAACCTTTTGTACCTGAATTTGATTTCTACGGATAAAAAAAATCATTTCATAGTACAAATCCCAGATATTTAAACCTAGCTAGTGGTATGACATTCTCTCATTTTTACTTCCAAGTCTTATATTCCTCTTGTCACTTGCTAAAATTACATTGCGTATACTCTTTGCTCCTACTTAAATGAAAATCATTTGTTTCTAAAATCCTTCTCCAAAGTTCAAGTTGAAAGTTAATTGCTTCCCTTGATTTCTCAATCAAAACTATATCATCTGCAAAAAGTATACAATAAGGGATAGTCTTTTGTATGCCCTTGGTAATCACATCCAAAAATAGGTTAAACAAGTAAGGACTTAAAGTTGAGCCTTAATATAATTCTATCCCTATAAGAAAGTCTTTAGTCTTGCCTCTTATAATTCTCACACTAGTAGTAATCCCATCATACATGTCTTGAATAGCACAAATATAAAAGCATGTGAACCCATTTCTTCTCCAAAGTTTTCTACAATATTTCTCTTGACACGTAATCATAAGTTTTTTTCCAAGTAAATAAAAATCATATATGGCCTCTCTTTGTTTTTTTTTTATTGCATATTTAGTTTATTTCTTTAATTTGATACCTTTCCATCAACCTTCATAAAAAATAAATAGCTTTTGTTGTGGACCTTTTTGGCAAAAAAAAAAATGATTAATTCTCTTTAATCCTCGTTTCTCCTCTTAATCCATGCTTAATTACATTTTCTCATAATTTTATAGTGTAATTCATAAGTTTTATATCTCTATAATTAGCACACGTATGAATATTTCCTTTATTTTTAAATATAGTAACCAAAGCACTCTTCCTCGGTTCATTTATAATTTAATGTTAGAAAAAAAAAATCACATATCATGATTCAATTCAAAAACTAGATGATAAAAATATAAAAAGAAGAGGGGCGGGGGTATCAAGCCAAGCACAATAAATGACATGATAATACTCACACCTCAAACAAATACCTGTTAAGTTCTTTTGAAAGGTTTTTCTTTCTTTATTTTGTTTGGGTCATTATAAGAAGAAAACAACTACGGAGAGAGACACTAAACTAACATAATATAACACTTTTTTTTTTATTGATTGGAATTTATTGAGAATTATAAAAAATTGTGGGTTTCACATCTTATTTATTCACTTTCATAATTTTATAATTTCTAATAAATTTCATTTAATAGGAGAGTACTGTATCTAAAAAGAGTGTGTTAAAGAATGCGTTAACATTTCTCTTTACTAAGATAAAAATAAGGGATAAGAGCATTCAGCCCCCCTAAACTTTACTCCTTTTATAAATAGACACCCTAAACTTTAATTTTGTCCAAATTGATCATTAAACTTTATTTCTTTTACAAATAAACACCATAAACTTTAATTTTGTTTCAATCAATCCTTAAACTTTACATTTTTTACATATAGACACCTAAATTTCAATTTTATCTCTATTAATTCTTAAAATTTACTAACTTCATAAATAATTTTTTATATTAAATTAGAGTTAAATTATTAATAAAAAAAATCTCAACTGATTATTTGTTTAATCTTAACTATTTATTAGTTTTATTTTTTTAAATCACTTTTCCAAACATTTGTTTTATAAGCTAAATAATTCATTAATATAAGATTGCTTGTTATGAGCACAATAGGTGCCCAAAATAAGACTCATTACAAGAGCAAGTTATTGCATAAAAAACATACAGTAAATTGAAGCTAACATTTACGTATTATAATACAATTTCACTCCTAAATTTTTATACTCATTGTATAGCTATTAAATCCTCACCAAACCGCAAACGTGTGCCTCGGATCTTTCTCTGATTACTTTTCCAAACATAAAAACATAATAAAATTAAAAATTAAAAATCAAATAAAAACTTTTTTGATTAATGTTATTATTTCTCCTTTTTATATATCTTCTAAATTCATATTCTTTATTATATTTTAAATATTAAAAAATTAGTTGTAATAAAAAAATTAATAAATGATTAACATTTAAGATAAATAACTTGAAAAAAACTATTTGTAAAAAAGATAAATGTTAAAGATAAATTAAAATGTAATTAAAGATTAAGGTGTCTATTTACAAAAAAGTTAAAATTAAAGTATCAATCATAATAAATTTAAAGTTCATGGTGTCTATTTACAAAAGAGACAAAGTTTAAGGATTAATTGAGACAAAATTAAAATTTAGGATATTTATTTACAAAAGAAGTAAAGTTTAAGAGGGCTTAATGTTCTTTTCCCTAAAAATAATGTGGCACACTTTTGAGGGAGGCTTTGGGCCACACTTTTCACTCCGTTTAAGCCATAGCATCGATCATCATCACACTCATTTGTTTTGCTAGGAATGTGGGTGATTTTCACGTGCCAACTGCCAAACTCTCTTGATAACTAGCTTCAGCAATAACATGAGCATATGCATGAAGCCGGTATTTGTCATTTCCTGTCTGATATTGGTTTCCAAGCAATCTCATCCACATAAAACATTCTCGTACCCCCAACCCCTACACTAGGGAAAGGTTGAGCCATACCAAGTTCTTTTGAAGTTGAAGGTTGAGTCAGTTTTTTCAGTGCTTAAAATAATCTTTATAAACATGGTATTTAATAAGACTTTAATTTCCATACATCGATTTTTATATTATTAATCAGGCATTATTTTTTAAAATAATTATTATAAAAGTCAATAATTTTACTATATATGAAAATATATGATGGTACCTCATAGAAAACTTTACACAACACATTCTAATTAAAAAAGAGAACCGAATTTATAGAAAATATGAAATTCAAGACTCGTATACTTAACTAGTTACACATATAATTTGAGGTTGGAATATATCCAAGCTGGTGTGTATTTAAAACCTGATTGGTTTTGGAATTGTCTCTTTCCACAAAGTGACAGATCCATTGTGAATATAATAGTCCTTTTTCTGATGTACTGCGCATATAAATATGTCCTTGATCAAACTAAAACTCATAGATAAGCCATCTAGCTCTTTTTGACATTCCCCTTCTCCTTCTTCATGCTTGCATCATGAAGATCATTCCAGAGCTACTATTATTTGTGATAGTTCCTTTTCTGCTGAACAGTGGAAATGGAATTGAAACATCCACTCATAGCATCAATAATAGAGCATCTGAAAAGCAACCTTACCGAACTTCTTTTCACTTTCAGCCCCATCAAAATTGGATGAACGGTACTGTTATCCCTACCAAGCTTTGTGAATTTAATTTTAGCATTAATACTTCGTAGGTTTACTAGTTTATCTGTTCTGTTCTGTTTCTATTCTTAAACCACTTGTAAGTCTAATTTTTTTCTTTCATCACTTGACATGTCTTTGCTGATGATAAATGGAAATGGATGGTCTTCATTTTGCAGATCCAAATGGTAAGCCCTAGAATTTATACGACTATCAATTATTTATTTACCTCCCCAGCACATCATCCATAAGAGAAAATAGAAACTGTCATGTTCTTTTCTGTTCCATTTGAAATTTGATCAAATTTGTTTCTTTGACCTATTAAGACCATATTTAGATAAACTTATCTGTAAGCACTTATAGGAGAAGAAAATAATAAAGAAAAATGAATTGAACTTTTCTGATTAGCTAAAATCAACTTATGCACATAACTTTTATAAACGCTATCTCATCTATTTTCTCCAAAAGCTTGCGTGTATAAGTTAATTTTAGCTTACAGGAGAAAATCAATTCATTTTATCTTTTTTTTCTCCTTTAAGCACTTATGGAGATTCATACTTTGTTAAAACAATCCAAACTATAATAAGATGACTGGTGTTAATGTTGATTTAATCTCCCAGGACCTATGTACTACAAAGGTGTTTACCACCTTTTCTACCAACACAATCCTGAAGCAGCAACCTTTGGTGATGGGATTGTATGGGGTCACTCAGTATCCTATGATCTCATCAATTGGATTCATCTAAATAATGCTATTGAACCAAGTGGGCCATATGATATTAATAGCTGCTGGTCAGGCTCAGCCACTATAATCCCAGGGAAAGAAGAACCTGTTATTTTGTACACAGGAATTGATGATAAGAAACATCAAGTTCAGAACTTAGCTATGCCAAAGAATCTATCAGACCCCTTCTTAAGGGAATGGATCAAACACCCTCAGAACCCTGTCATGACTCCACCAAGTGGAGTTGAAGTTGATAATTTCAGAGACCCTTCAACTGCTTGGCAGGGAAAGGATGGAAAATGGAGGGTAGTCATTGGTGCTCAAAATGGTGATGAAGGGAAGACAATTCTCCACCAAAGTGAGGATTTTGTGAATTGGACAGTGGATCCTAACCCTTTTTATGCATCAGATAATACTGGAGTTTGTGAGTGTCCTGACTTCTTTCCTGTGTACATCAATGGCAGCACAAATGGGGTGGATACATCTGTGCAAAATCCAAGTGTTAGACATGTCTTGAAGATAAGCTATCTAAGAAAACAACATGATTACTATTTTCTTGGTAAATATGTATCTGATCAGGAAAACTTTACTCCTGATGTTAGGTTTACAGGGACTAGTTCGGACTTAAGGTATGACTATGGTAAATTCTATGCTTCCAAGTCATTTTTTGACTATGCCAAAAACAGGAGGATTTTGTGGGGATGGGTGAACGAGTCTGACTCCACACAAGATGACATTGAGAAAGGATGGGCTGGTCTACAGGTATTTTAGTTATTTCATCTGCCTTATTGTTTTTATGTTTATATGAATCCTTATCATAAGGTCTAGCTTTGATGAAATGTTACACACTCTGTATTGTTACAGCTGATATTTATTGGAAACTTAGATACTGATCTTATGTACTTTTTTTGCTGTTCTCCAATTAGAATTGGAATTTTATCTTGGTAATCTGCATAATCCTTTCATGCAGACGTTTATTATGTGTATTACCGAGGTAAAACTCTACTTCTAATTGGAGAACAGCACAAACAACACCTAAAGTACTGCATTTAAGTTTTGTCCATGTTAGGCAATAATAGAATGTGTGTTAGCAAGTGTGTTACCGACACTTCTCATGAGAAAGGGTATCATATTGATGAAAGATCTTTGTTGTTTTGCAATGTAGTCAATTTCAAGGCAAGTTTGGCTTGATAAAAGTGGGAAGAGATTGGTGCAGTGGCCAATTGAAGAGGTAGAAAAACTACGTGACAAGCACATAAGTATAACGGGAGAGGAACTCATCCATGGATCAAATCTTGAAGTCTCAGGTATCACTGCATCACAGGTGAGTAAATTGATGCTATATATCTCCAATGATAAATTTTCAGACCAAGTACAACATCAATGGTAAAGTACTTTCAAATTTGAACTTTTGAAGGCCGATGTAGATGTGTTGTTTGAGCTACCTGAACTAGAAAATGCTGAGTTTCTTGATCCCAATGGAGTTGATCCCCAACTACTCTGTAGCCAAGAATATGCATCAAGAAGTGGCATAATAGGGCCATTTGGTTTGTTAGCTTTAGCTTCAAAGGATCTCAAAGAGCACACTGCAATCTTCTTCAAAATATATAGAGCTCCCAATAGATATGTTGGTCTGATGTGCAGTGACCAAAGCAGGTTGCTTCTGAATTCTAACAATCACCCCAACTTAATTTTGTGCATATATTTCTCTTTTCCTTTGTGATTGAGGCCTAGATTTTTGTCTACACTTTACAGGTCCTCATTGCGGCATGACCTTGACAAAACTACATATGGAACTATCTTTGACATAGATCCCAATCTCAAAAAGATTTCACTTAGAAGCTTGGTATGTCTATTTCTAATGACAAGTATACTCCTCCCTTGTTTTATGATATGCTTGGTAGTTTGATGCATTCTTGTTATGCAGATTGACCACTCCATTATTGAGAGTTTTGGGGATGAAGGGAGAGTTTGTATCACTAGTAGAGTTTATCCATCATTGGCTATAGACAAAGATGCCCATCTTTATGTATTTAACTATGGAAGCCAGAGTGTGGTGGTCTCAAAACTGAACGCTTGGAGCATGAAGCAAGCAGAGATTGGCCATGAGGGAAACATAAGCTATGCCTAAGAAGGATTAGAAGATTTTTTGACATTGTTGTTTGTGTGTCATATAATTTGTTTTTCCTTCTTTATTGGTCCCTCCATGATTATTGTATCCGGGATACAACTATGTATGCTGTCTATTGTTATTTAAGAATGAATTGTAATTTGTCTCTGCAGATCAATGAATTGAGCTTACTCACCAATTTTGTTAAAGAAAATTTCCAAATTCAGTACCACTCTACACAATTTTTTCGTGGAGCCACATTCGCTTACAATCTTAATATGATTAAAACAACAGGAGGAGAAAAGCCTGTATGTTTGATGAGTTAATTTCTTCATTAAGTTTCAGATTATACATTGTTTGTGACTTAACTAGTGGTTTCAAATATACATTATTTACCATCGAACGTGTGGACTAATTGGTACGGAGTTCTTTCAGCTGTATAAGTATGTGGTTTGATGTTCATGAACAAAAAAAGAATATTGAACATTTGTGCCTATTTGTTCTCATGCCCCACTTGAGCAGAGATGTGAGGTGCTTGGCCCAGTGGTAACTACAAAATCCTTCAAATCCTCGTACTCTTCCATACCTATTTGGGAACCATTCAGAACCTGCTTCACCAAATCAAATACCAGAACAATGGTTTAACATCTTAAAAGTTGAGTGAAAACTATGTCATCAAAATCTGAGATGACATAGGAGATAGATAGAATTACATAATAATAAGATACCATTAACTTACATATTCCAGTTGTAATATAGAAATTTTTGCAAGCCATCAGATAGCTAAATTGCTCACATCCCCAACAAATTAAACACACACATAGGCAGGGAGTCATATTAAAAGGAAATATTTCCAAGTTGAGTTTCATGTCCACGTGCCATAAAATTGTGCCTATGGCAATCTGTGTGCATGACTTGTGGTCTACCTAACTTCAAATAAAAATTAGCATGGCTTTACAAAAGTGGTAAGAAAGAAAAAATTTAGAGACTTTGGTCAAAATTTAGATTAGGGATTAAAAAAGAGAATTTGAAAAAGTTTAAGATAAAAAATATATTAAATCCTATAAGAAACATAAAACCACTTTCAAGTGTATTAATTATTAAATAAATTTCTTTTATATCTTTAATTTATTGTAAAGTTAAATAATGAGATATTTACTCATTTTTCATGAAAATAGATGTATTTATTAGGCTATTAACAATATAAAACATACTTATTGGTTGAAAAAATTATTTCTTAAATTACGAGTAATGTCATTATATATAATCATGACTTAAACCATTTAATTTTATAAGTACTTTTGGAATAAAATTAATTTTTTTATATTATTAATTAAAATTAACCAGTTTGTCAACTTTTATTGGTCTTGATGAATTATATATTTTTTTTTCTTATATATACGTCTAGAGGTAATATAATATAAACTTAAATAACTTTTAATCCCTATAATATAAGGGTGTTTTAATTTTCATTCTTTAGTTTATTTTTTCATTTTCATTCTTAATATATATATATATATATATATATATATATATATATATATATGTTTGTTTTATAATATTAGTTCATAATATGATTTTCCTTAGTTTTGGATTTTGACTTCATAATTAAAAATAAATATTAACTAGTATTTTATCCCGTGCATTGCACAGGCTAAATGTTTATTTTATACAGTATAATAAAAACATTTTAAAATATATAAATTATATTATAATTAAAGTATGTAATTAATAAATATGTTTGTACTTATAATTATATTTTAGATTTATGATAAATAATTTATATTGTAATATATTATTATTTTTAATTATTGATCATTTCTTTTAAAAAATATTGAAATTCAAGTTAGAACTAAAGATATTTTTTTGCAAGGTAAAATTAAAGATATTAAAAATAATAGATTGAAAAAAGATAAAATGTTAATTTAAATAATTCAATTGATATTAAAAGCATAAAGGGATATATCAGATACATATTAAGAGTGTATTTGAATTTTGAATATAATATATATATATATATATATATATATATATATATATATATATATAAATTAGTTTCTGATGCTGCATAAAAAAAATAGTTTCTGATATTCAGTTACATTTAAACTATTCCATTGATATTAAAAGTAAAAAATATATCAGATGTATGTTAAAAGAGTAAAGTACACGACTTCATGGGAGATATGGAAGCTATAATTATTAAAAAAAAATTGCCAAAAGACAAGACTAATCCCCCGGTACCGAGATTCATTTAAGGGTTGACATCTCCTAACATATATTTTTTCATATGTACGGGCCACGAATCAAATCCATAATCATATATTTATGGAATAAGGTTATCTATCAATCATGTCACACACAATGTTGGTAGCTAAAGGTAAATCATATCTAACTCAAGCATTAAGGAACTTCTGATTTTGATGTGCGAAACTGCCACTTTCATTTAATAAGATGCCTAATTGTGATGATTTATGCATAAATAAATTATACAATTTTAAAATGTGAAACTATGTGTTTGTATTCGGTTTCGTTGTGTGGAAAAAGAATCATTTTAGAGATTCTTCTCACGTTAGGTTGAAGGATTCTAAAAGGGGACCCACCAATGTTGTTAATCAATGCCATGGCATGCATGCCAGGTCTGATTTTGTATTAAAGAAAGCCTTAAAATTTGGACAATGAAACCCCCACTACCTCACTCTACCCTTTCTCTTTGGATTGTGGCCGTAGCTGCAGATGCAGCAGTGCTTGATGTGGTTGATGTCGTCACATTGCCGTCTTTTCCCAGCCTAAAGGAAAACTAATTGGGTCCCACTACATGGGAAGTGGAATTAGAATTTAGAATTTACAACTCTTGGTCATGCCCTTAATTATCACCTCTAAGGCTTCCCTCACCGCCCAAAATGGGAAAAGATCCTTCCTACCTTAATTTTTTTTTATAATTTTTCCCTTGAGTTTTCTGCAGCCTATTTGATACCTGTTTTTACCACAACCTGTTTGTCCGAGTTGTCCTTCTATCTGTCTCCTCTTCGTATATCGATCTTCCTTCTCTGGCTAATCTCCTTATTGGCATGCAGTAAGTACCTGCAAAAGGGATTCCGACACTTAAGTTAGTTTTCGTCCGAAGTGTTACCAACTCGGTAACCGCCCCTTCCAACTATTATCTTATGTGCTTCACGAATGTGACAATCCCTCAATGGCTGACTTGTCCTAGCTCCTGAGTTGTACGGTACAATACTTGTATATTTACTTTATAAAATATATTCCTAGGATAGTTCTAAAATTTACTATGAATTCAAGAGTTAAGTGACAATAATGTGTAACTTAGTGTGTAAGAGTTGATTACATTTATTTAACTAATTTGTCTTTCTTTAACTGTTCTCATGTTTTTTAAGAGTGGTGTCAATGATGTCTTTGTTAGATTCGCAGAAACAATTTAGAAATCGTTATATTGGACTTATAGGCCTGGGGCTCACAAACTCCTCGTGACTCTAAACTCTTTCTTGCTATAAATGCAAAAGGGTTCATCGGTCGTACCACTAAATTAATTTTGCAAGTGTAAGGGTGTGTTTGGTTTAACGTTAAGATAAATGAACACACATTCAAATGCACGTTTTGTAAGAAGTGAGAATTCGGAACTTTTGATTCAACTGCCATTTGGAGGTCTCCCAACGGAAAACCAAACATGCACTAAATCGGCCTACAAGATTGAGACTGGGCTTGGTTGAGCGTTTTACCTTAGTCAGTCATGGCTCAAACCTCAATCAGACGATTCACAACCCCTTAGAATATGTTTATTTTTCCATTTGCCCCTTAGAATATATTTATTTTTATGTTTGAGTCATGTTGAATGGAACTCTCTCACTTTCCAAAACAAGAATGTCGAAGGAAGAAAGCGGTTGGATTGATGTTTAGTTGGACATAATTGAAAAACATACACACTTAGACATTGAACTTGAAAAGTGTAGACGATTATTTGATCGAACAATTCACAGCTTCTCAAGTGTTAAATCAAAAAGACATAAGAGATTATTCAGTGGGACAGTCCAATACAATACCAAGAAAATTAATATTGTGCTAATGCTATTGATGTAGTATTTGTTTAATTTTTTTTCAGCCTTTTAAATAATAAATTACCTTAAACTATTTGTTTTGTAGTACTTTTTGCTGCAACAGACATACTCATATATGATTAACAAATATGTAGAAAGCACCAAGAGCCTCCTCTGGCTGTACTCCAGCTTCTAAGATGCTTTGCCTATCAAATAAATCAGCACTAAAGTGCTTTTTGTTTATAGTACTGTGTCCACAGGGGGAAAGCAATGGCACTGCAACTTAGTGGTAACCTTTTTGATTTTGTTTCTGTTTGAGGTTCATGGGCTTGGTTTAAAGGGTAACATTGAAAGTTGATATTTTGATTCTTGCCTGATGCTGATGGTGGTCATGTGGCTGATACTTTAGACTATTGAATTAAGACCTTAGCTGAGGTTTTATGGGGATGTAGTCATGCATGCCATCACGCACCACCCATCAAAGCTGTCTCTTGGCATGATGACAGTAATTTAAGTTTGTCCTTGCACCCTGTTTTAGCTTTGAATCTATCTGGGGCTTTTTACCTTTTGTGAATTCTAGATTCAATAACAATTATTAAAAATATCTCTAACAGTGCCCCCACGCGAATATATTATTTATTTATTTCCACGGCTTGCAACATTTAACAAATCCAAGGAAGATAATTTTTTATAATTGGTTTATGGTTATACCACCACCTTGGCACATAATTAAAAGTGGAGCTTTGGTAAAAAGTAAAAACAATAAGGTCACTTTCTATATATCATTTTTGTAAAAAAAGGGTGAAAGCAATTTATACCAATCTAGTCAAAGAAAGAAGGAAGAATAAGAAGCATGAGCTAGGGTTGCAATTCCATCTCCTTTTATGCAAATGATTCTTCTAGCTTGACAGTAGCAGCATAATTAACTAATGAACTGTGCGTAAAGTGGTTATATTAATTCCTTTTTAGAGGACAGTATTTATTTCACGGTCACGGGGATTTGATTCTATGATGTTCACCAAAGTGTCAAGGGAAGAGGGGAAAGATAAAAACACTAAAATAAATTTAAAAAAGAGCCGTGCCGGATTTAAACTATATATATTTGCTTTGCAATAATTGGAGGTGCGTGCGGTCTCTTCATAAAAAAAAATAATAATAATAAAAATTATCTCTTTAATGGCGTTCTTCAGTTCACTCGTCATCTTTTCCAAAGTACTTTGTGAACTCCCTTTCTTCCTTAACGGCTTAACCCCCACAGGGGACAACAAGTCAAGAACCCTAAAAAAAAAAACCCTCTTTTGGACGGCCATGATTGTCCCTATCATTGTTAATGGATCGTGAAACAATTGTCACACCGAATCAAAACAAGCCATAAAATTGGTCAAGTAAAGTAAAATCGGTCCGGAACTTCAAAAGTTACAAATCTGAGTTCCCATTGATAATCTCTTGGGACCAAAAAAATTAAAATCTTCGTAATTACTAATGTATCAATAAAAAGATTATTCATTAATTGATTAATTAATAACTTGTTAATAAAAGACAAGTAATGAAAAAAGAAAGAAGCAGAAATTGCTCAGGATCTTTTTTTATGACATTAAACATTAGATAAGGTTGTGAATTATTATGAATATGATGGTTCAAGCAAAAGTTACAAAGCTATGGCCTGTGATTGCATAATAATGGCACCCAATCCAGCGAGGGATCCATGATCCATCCCGTGATGATAAACTCACCCCCACACTGAACCGAGCCACACCGTTGTCGCTCTCACGGTCACTGAACACAGATGCTCTCTCCCAACACGTGTCACTCAAAACCCGCGAGTATCCTTCACGCCCAACCATACTCGCAGATCGATTCCAAGTCCCCCCCATTTGACCACTCTGTCTCACTCACTCATGGCAGCAACAACGCCAAAGAAAGAAAAGAGAACTCAACTAAATAAATAAATAAATAAATAAAAAAGAAGAAGAAGAATAGAATTCCATGAAATTGAGATTTCATTTCACATAGAGAGGACCCAAAATTATACAATTAGTTTTTTTTTTTTTTATGATGATAATTTATATATATATATATATATATGGGGGAGTATTTGACTTGATTGGAGTGGTGGTAACTGGTAATTAACTAATTATTATTATTATTATTTTGGATGATGATGTTGGTTGTTATGATAGTCATACCCAGAGGGCGCCGACTTGGACGAGTTTGGGGACGAGGTGGCCGGAGACGTGGAGGGCGACGAGGGACTCGAGGCCGCCGATGGAGGCGCCGCCGATGAAGACGGCGGGGGTGGAGTTGCGGGTGTGGGGGAGGGCTTGGATCTCGTGGTCGTCCAATTCGATGACGGTGGGGTTGACGCCGATGGTGGCGAGGAGCTTCTTCATGACGTGGCACATGCAGCAGGAGGAGCGCGTGAAGATTATCACGGGGTGCTCCGAGATCAGGCGCTGGATGCGGGCCTCCGTTGATTCGTCCACGTCGATGGAGAGAGAAGAAGAGGAAGAGGAGGTGTTTGTGTTTGTGTTTGTGTTTGTGATTGTGGTGACGGCAGTGGTGGTGGTGCTTGGGGTGGAGAGGTCTAGCTGGACGACGTCGTTTGAGCAGTGGCGTAGGCCTTGCATCGTGAGTGAGTAAGAGAAGTTAATTGAGGGAACAGAACAGAACAGGGAAGGAATAGGGGAAGTAGTAGTAGTAGTAGTGAGAATGAAATGAGAGGTGGAGGTGGTGGAGTTTTTATTTATAATAAAATATAAAATAATTAAAAGAGAGAGGGTAGGACTTGGACTTGCTTTGTGCTTGCTTACATCACTATGCTTGTGTTGTGTGTGTATTACTACTACTATTGTTTCTTTCTTTCTTTCTTTCTTTCCTCGCCTCAACCTCAACTTCTCTTACCCACTTCCACTCCCCATGCTTGCTTTCTCCACTCGCGCTTATGAACTTCTCTCTCTTCTCCTCATTGGTTAAATCAATTTTTTCTTGTCCCCACCTTTTCGACCAATTTTTTTTTATATTTTGCATATGCTAATATTATCTTTGAAAATAAGATGTTGTTAACTAGTTTATACATATTAAAAAGTTGGTTAATTTAAATATTAACATTAAATTTATATATATTGATAATATTTTTTCAAATTTGTCTCTAATATTATTGGAAATTTATTCATCTTCTACAATATTTATAGGAGAGAAAGATAATTTAGAACAACATTTAATTATGGATTAAAATAAATAAGGGTATTCTACTAAAAAATAATTAATGTACAAGACAGTTGAAATGAAGTCTTATAAAAAGGAACAAAAAATTCTCAAAGCTATCTTATAAATAGGAATAGAGATAGTACATCTTTTTTTTTTTTTTAATGTTACGGGTTTGAAATGCTTTGTTTAAAAAAAAAAACTATTTCCCTATATTTATTGAAGTCTTTTCTTTTAATCACATTTTTTTTTCACAAGATTTAAACACTAAAAAATTAAAATTCAGTTTTACTTAAACTAATACTAACACATCTTTTTAATATAATCTTTTCTTTTCTTTTTTAGTATAGAATACATGTATTATTTACAAAAGATAATATTGTTTGAATCGGATAAGACTCTCATGGACAATAAAACTCTTCCTGAATATTTAATATAATTGCATACCCAAACTCAAACTTAAGATATCTGTTTAAGTTGAAATAAGTCCATACTAGTTGATCCATACGCTCACTAGTTTAATGTACTTTTTCCATTATTTTTTTTTACAATTGTTTAAAATTTATTATAAATTACAAAATTATACTTGGAATTCTTTAAATAAAAAAGTAAAATTTATAAAATATTATGATGATTTTGAATAAATTTTAACTAATAATAAAAATATATTTAAAAATATATTAGAAAATATGTCAATAATATTTTTCTTTTGTATATCACTATTAAGAGGGTTCGAGAATTTACCCAAATCCATAATTCAAGTACTTTAATGTCTTTTTCATCTTTCTTCAAATCTTTTTATCCTCTCCTCTGACTTCTTTGTCTTGTATTTTTTTATGGTGCAATACCATTTTCCTGTAATTGTACCTCATAGAAAATGACAAACGTGTTTTGTTTTCTTTGTAACCCACTTTTCACTGTCTATGCCCATAATAAAAGTGGAGGAGAGGGATTTATTTTTAACAAATTTAAAACAACTTCCATTCATTTTAATTATCATTAATTCTAACAACCATTATATTAAGTTACTAACTTTTAATTTTAAATGTTGTCAAAAAAAAAACTTTTAATTTTAAATCAGCCCTTTAGTTGCATTGACCAATTATAAATAATGTAACAATTAAGACATTATTTAAACTCAATAAATTACAATTTGTCTCTTCAAAAAAAAATTGTCTCAATAAATTAAAAGAAAATATTTAAAGTCATTTCCATCTATCTACTTTCATGTTAGCTAAAAAGCACACTTTTTTTTTTTTTTTTACTTTCCTTTTAAGAAATACCAACTAATTTCACTAGTGAGGTGTTGAAAAGAAATTCAAATTAATACGAGGAATAATACTACAGAAAAACATTCGAATCACCTTTTGGTTATTTAATGGATTCAAATACTATCAATTCTGGTTCTAATTTGACTACAAGTGCATACATCCATGTTATTGTTATAGACAGACATATCACAGTATCACACTTATCTTTCAGCGTTTAACTGCATATGACAGAACATCAACTTTTTTTTTTTTTTTTTTTTTGACTGAAAGATACTCATGGCATTTCATTGAAAATAACCTGTAATATACATTGAGAGAACATCAACTTGGGTTGAAACATATTCGCATTAGCAGTACGTTATTTTATTTTAAATGTAATTTTAATTATTTATTTGGTGAAGGATCCTGAACTGAATGATTGGGAGAAAAAGAGAGAGGCACGAGTTGGTGAGGCGCGTGGGGCATGCAATAAGGTGGTTCGGGAATAGGGGAAATTTGCCAGTGAAATAGTGTGGAGCGCTCACATGGGTTGCAAACCATGATGACGTCACATTGACTTGGACGTCGAACGGTAAGATTGAACCATGACGTAACTAAAAGTTAAAGTCATACTGTGTAGTAAAAAATCCTACTAGTGTATATTTTATAAAATTTAATTTTATGTTAGTATAAATTACCGCTCATTAATTAAAATTAGAGTAAAATATGTTTTGGTCTTATACTTTCATTTAAAATTAGTTTTAGTCCTGTACTTTTAAATTGAATATTTTGATTCTTAAACTTTGAAAAACATTTGGATTTAGTCACTCTCCTTTATCAATGTTAGTATTGTTAAAGGACTAAATTTACATGTTTTTCAAAGTTCGAGGATCAAAATTGTCGATTTGAAAGTATAAGGACTAAAATTATTTTTTAATGAAAGTAGAGGAACTAAAAACATACTTTACTCTTAAAATTATTTTAAGGAAAAAATTGTATTTTTAATCTTATATTTTTATATTGATAAATTTGATCATTAATGATAAAAAAAACTTCAAAAAACATGTAAATTTAATTTCTTTTAACTTTAAAAAACATGATGAAGTTTAGAAGAGAAAGATTAAATTCACATATTTTCTTAAAGTTTGAGTGTCAAATTCATCGATATAAAAGTATAGAGACTTTGACAACATTTGATTGAAAATATAAGGACTAAAAACACATTTTATTCTTATTTTAAATATATTTTTAAATGATTATTATAAAAATTTAATTAGAATGTAATTGTAAAAAAAAAACATATATTCTCATATAATTATATTGAGGAGTGATTGAAATACATTCTCAAATACATTTATTGTCTTATATTAACACAAATTCTCCTATTAGTTAAATTTTATTAATGATTATAAAACCATGAGCAAAACTTGTTAAATAATAAGAGAGACCCTCATAATCTTGTAATTTGCAACAAATTTTAACAAGTAGTAAAAAATGTTTTAGAGAATGTGTTATTGATCTTCGTCATCATATATGAGGGATGCAAAGCAGTCTATGACCTAACTTGTATTAAGCTAAAGCTAACTCATATTTCTTTTTTTTACATAAATTAGGTCAAGATTTTTACAAAAATCTATTAAATTGGAAAGATCAGAATTTTTGGTCTTTTAAAAAGTCTTTTAACCTTAACAAATGAACAAATTAAAGTAAATAAATAATATTTTTTATCAGTATAATTATTGTATTAAAATCTTTATAATGGATTCAAATCCTATATTCATTTACCTTTATATATATATAAGTTAAATCTGTAAATTTATTAAAAGATAAGTTTATGTCTTATACAGAGGTCATTTTGCAAAATATGTTTATATTGTATAAACAAGTCTGTCTCAAATCTCATAATAACTTAGCTTACCTATTTATACCTATGTCTCATGTTTTAGGTAGTAGCGATCTCATTTCTCTTAGTTAATAATTTATTTTACATGGGATTTTTTTTTTCATTAGCCCATCAACATATTTAAGGATAGATCAAATCCATCTAAATGCCTTAATATATGAAATAAACTTTTGTTGTGTTAACAAATTAGGTCAGGCTTTCAAAAAGTTCATATAATCTTTTAAAAAAATATATTGCATAAAACAAGTCAAGCTTGGATCTCAATTTTTTTAAAACAAATGAGACTTATTTAAGTACACTCTTAATTAGTTCAACCTATTTCCACATTTAATTGTTACGTATAGAAATATGATTATTTTTTATAATTATTTTATAAGTCATATTTATGGTAATTTCTATTTCATTAATAGTGTTAATAATATATAAAATTAAACTCTTATTACAAAAGTAAATAATTCTACTATACGTAAAAAAAATTGAGAAAATCATCTATGCATTGATAATATAAATGATTTTTACATTATTATTCAGTAACAAATTATCTTGTTATGATAAATTTATTTACTTTTATAATAATTATTTTAAAATTCATATATTTATTATTATTTTAATTAATCGACAGCATAAAATTTTTACATTATTAATATCCATCCACTTTTATAATACTTTTATTTTTTTTCACTTTATTTTCTCTATTATATCAAATGACTTAAATAATACAGTATATATTTTGATCATTACTTAAATAATACTACATTAATACTGCATAATGAGTGAGTGTACAAAGATCTTTTTATTAAAAACCTAAAAGGCACTCTCGTGACGTGGATGACAGAGGGAGGGTCATGGGTCCCATTGTCGTGACATAATCATCGGAGAGAGTTATACTTCCTCGTCATCGTGACGTTCCCCGCCTGACACGTGGCTGACCTTTTACTTTCCTTCGAGTAGGGAGTTTTTGCGGGCTTTAGGGAAGGGTTCCACCAAGCTTTTGGGCTGCAATGAAGGGGTGCGAAGCCAATGAGGTTGTGCCACGTGGCGTTCCTTTTTTGGCTGGTAATGAGGGATAACACGGGGTGGTGAGTTTGTGGGGTGTGGTCCCCACCATCATGAATCTTAAAGGGAGAGAGTCATGGAACCCTCACACCTCATCGCAAAGGTACACCGTTGATGGTGCTATAAATAAGTAAATGTGGTGTCTGCCATATGCTGTGTGATGACTACGGGTTGCGTCACCCTTTGCATGGGCCCCTCCTACCCTTTTCGGCAAAATTTTAAAAATTGAAAGGCCATCAACTTCCAAGTTTCAACTTCATTTTCACCTTTCTCTACTCACAGCCTTTTTTTTTTTTTTTTTTTATTATTAGAGTAAATAACTAGATAAAATATACTATGTTAAATTATTTTATACAGTCATCTAATTACAAATCATTATTTATGGTAAATTTATTGACTTTTACAAAATTATCTTAAAAATCATGCAAACGGTGATTTGTGATTGGATAACAGTGTAAAACTATTTTACACTGTTAATGCATCACTATTAAATTCAAATAATTATACGGACCACTCTTAAAGTTTGTTTTTGTTATATCCGATACTCCTTCGTTTTTAAATCCTATAAAAAATCTCCTAATTTTTGAAGTTTCTTACACCAACCTCCCATTGACCCCCTCTTGGGTAAAAAAGTCATGGAACTCAAAATAGATAAATGCTAGTTCCTCCGACTCCAAAATGTTGAAACATCCTCCGATCCGTTAAAATTTTGTCATCTGTCAACATTTTTTAGATATAAAAATTATTTGTGTTTAACTTTTTAAAGTTCTTTTTTCTTTCAAACTTACCCCTTAACTTTTTTTGTCCTCTACGTTCTCTCTCTTCGTCTGTCAATTACTCTTTTTATTATTATAATATTGGATACTCACATTTTCACGTTAGATTATCCTGATCATTCGATCGATACCTGTTCGATTTCACGTTGAATAATTGATTGAGTCTGAAATTAATTTTAGATAAATTTTTATATGTTTGGTTTTACATTGGAAAAAAGTTTAGAATTAATTTTTGAGTTGAAACAGTTTTGGGTAGCTTTTACATTGAATTGAGTGCGTGTTTGGATACACATTTATAGAATTGATTTTGAATGAACATGATTTTACAGAATTGATTTTAAGTAATCACGAGTATGTTGTATCGTGATTTTTGTTTGGATTACAGATATTAGAAAATTAATTTTGTAACACAAAGTTGTTTGAAAACTTGCATTCAAAATTGATTTTGAGTATATAATTACCAAAATGGGTTTTAATATCTATAACCCTGTTGCATATCACTTTTATTAGTATCTCAAATCAAGGGTATACTTGAAACAAATTTTGTGACTCAAGTTCAAGTTGATGTAGAAGCTACTTTCAATTGTTTCAATGAGACTTGAGTCCAAAATTCAAAATCATGTTTCCAAAACTCATCCAAACATCTTGGTCAATGTAAAAATCATGTTTGACCAAACCGAGACTCAAGTTTGAAGCCCCAAACGCACATCCAAACACGCCCTGAGTTTCACTCCTAACTTGATTTTAGGTTTAAATAACTTTTTAGTCCTTGTAATTTAGCCTTTTTTTACTTTTCGTCATTGCAATTTTTTTTTTTGTTTTGGTCCTTACAAATTATGTTTGTTTTATTTTTCATCCTTAAAGCGGTTTAGATAACATTTTTTTCAGTGTTCAAAGCGCTATCTAAATTGCTTTAAGGACAAAAAAATCAAAGAAACATAATTTGCAAGGACTAAACAAAAATTTACAATGATGAAAAACAAAAAAAAAATACTAAATTGTAAGGACTAAAAATATACTTAAGCCTTGATTTTATAATTAAAACATTCAAACATATATTATATCACTTCAAAATCAATTTTAATTAAAATCGATTTTGTAAAATCAATTCCATTCAAAATCAAGTTTGTCAACACTCATCCAAACACCCACTCAATCAATGTATTTCTATACCAACATTGGTTGGCACAAGTGGTAGCGGCTTGTGTCCCTTAACTAAGTGGTTCAGGGTTCGAATCCTGGTGATGCCACTTTAGGTATGAAATAAACCATGTTGGGAGGAAAATACCTACCTTGGTGTGCGCTTACGGTCTCCGATGGAATTTAGTCATTGCTTTCGACAATGAATAATCTGTACCAATATCATGGTAAAAAAAAAAATCAATGTATTTCTGTTTTCTCATTCAGTCAAAGATTATTTTTTTTAATTCAATTCATAATATCAGTTAAAAATGCATATTAATTTACTTAACATTAATTTTTTAAATTAAACTAAGTGGAAATGTGGTGCTGGTGCCATTTCCCCCTTATAGAATCGTGTATTTTATCTGATTTTACAATACTCAAAACCATCGGATCTATCCAAGGCAGAAAATGTTCAAATTTTGGTATTGTTAAATGGCAATAATCCAAATATGATTGTGGTTTTTTTTCCCCCGAACGTGCGTCTCGCTGATCAGATAGATCTCATCAGTGTTGGTGTTGGGCGTGTGAAGATGAAGAAAGATATAGAATTAACTTCTGATGTACGTGAGTGGGTGAACGAGAACATGATTGACGTTTGACGTGGCTTTACATGTTCACTTGAAGGGAATCACGTTCTATACTCTCACATGTAGTGTTATATATGTATTTCTTAATTTCACTCTAGAAACATGGTTGAATATTAATAATTGAACTTGTGTGAAAACTGTGTTGTGAGTTTGAAATTTATATCACACGGTTAAAAATTGGTGGTGGTGATGTGAATGATAATGGTAGTGGAGATGTGCTTAATAAACAAAGAGCATATACTAGGAAGATATACCTTAGACGACAAGCAACATGACGTGCTTTTGTTTTAACACTAACTTGGTCTTTTGTTTCGATTAATTATTATTTTTTATAGTATATATATAGTCATAGGTATTGGGGACGAAATGAGTAGCTAAATAGAAAAATAAATCTTTAATGCCATCATTGCATCTAAAAATTATAAAAATTTGCAACCAATTTGAGTTACAAGTCGATTGACTTCTTTCTAGCAACAACTTTAGGTTGTGATTGGATGGGTGGATTCTGAAATCAGTGGGAATAAGCAAGTGACGTGGTATCATAGGGGATTCAATAATGCACCTTGGATATTAATAGAATAAGAGTGGACCAAAAGGCTTCTCCTCCTTCTTGTAATTTCCCCATAGCCTTTGTGTGTGGAAGCGGCACTCACGGAGTCACGGTCATGGTCACCATGCACGCACTATTACGTATTATTTTATTTACATCTTTATTATACTTCACACTTAACAGCCACTTAATTTTTATCCTTTTTACTTTTTTAAATAAATTTAGGCCCACGTGAACCTTAATTTAAGATTCCATATTCAATCCATACACTCTAGACTCTATTATAACTTGGGTTAGGAAATTGATGGTGTTTTTTATTTTTTCAATATAAGAAAGTTTAGGTGATTAGTTGGGTCTCAAGCACTCATTAAGATTAGGGTAGACCTCCAAACTTGATTAGCACTTACAAATGTATTTACATTTTACTTATTAACAAAAGTCTCACGTTCTTGTGAGATGAATTCAATTTTTATTTATTGGAGTAATCTTTATTTTTTGGTGTATGATGAACACAATGAAGATTGAATCTAAGATCTTATACACACTATTCAATTCTTTTTCACTAGATTGATTTTAGTAATTTTTTTTTATTATTATGATATTGGTGCGGAGTATTTATTGACTTTGTTGATAATATGGTCTCTCCTCTCAATCATATTTTTTTCATCCATAAATAAAACTTGAACTTGATATTTTGTTTAAAAAATCATAAACAGCATAATTTTTCACCTTTTAATAAAAATCTTTTTTAAACTCAATTCTACTTGGGTTGATACCCATTAGGTTTGGAGTGAACTTTGTGGCTAAAAGACAAAACTGGGTAAAAAATAATAACTAATTACGAAAAAAGTGTAGAAAAAAACAATTTACCTGCAGGGGTTGTTTTTGACACGTTGCACTGGGAGGCGCCAACCTCCCGAATTTTTTTTTTGTCCCGTAGCGGGAGGCGCCATTTCAAGTGTAGCAACCTTTGACATTTCAAAAAAAAAAAAAAAAGTTAAAGATTCAGGTGGCCACAACTCAGTTGGCGCCTCCCGCTACGAGACAAAAAAAAATTAGGGAGGCGCCAACTGAGTTGGCGCCTCCCAGTGCAATGTGTCAAAAACAACCCCTACAGGTAAATTATTTTTTTTTCACACTTTTTTTGTAATTAGTTATTATTTTTTACCCAATTTTGTCTTTTAGCCGAACTTTGTTGGTAATGGTAATTTATTTATGCATCTTAAATACATGTCTCACACGAGGACAAAAACAATTATGCTATGAAAATAGTAGTAATGTTAGCTGTAAACTACTGAAGTCCCTAGGTTAAAGAATCACCGAAGTGATCGAAGACTTGCAATTAAGATCGAATGATGTGACATTTGATGGATTAATTGCGCGTGGATTGGGAGGGGTATCATTTATGTGTGCTCAGTTATAATGCAAACCTGTCGGCGCCGCGGAATGGTTGGACTATGGAGAGAGAGAGAGAGAGTGATTCATTTGGTTTGGTTTTGTGTACAAAAAATAACGTGGTTGACTAAGGTTGATAGGAGTGACACGTGGGTGACGTAATCTGAAATGACCGTGTCATGTCAATGGTGGGGACACCGTGACTTCATCCTCTGAATCTTTGTCGCCTCATGCGATCGATCGATGCTCCTAGCAGTAGCAAATTAGCAATAGCATAACTGTTATGTTAGTATGTAAATTTCAAGGATAATAAATACTAGTACTACCTGATCCTATATCACTGTGTATTAGTAACAGTACTTCCTCCTTAGCCAAACAAATTTCATACGTAATGGATTAAAATATAAGTAAATTTTAACTAACTCTCTCCTATTTAATGATATCATCTTAAAATACTCTTCATTTAATTAGAGTTTTGTTTCTCACAACCTTATATTTTTTTTGTCCTATGCAATTAAATGCAAGGGTACTCTAGAAAATGAGCTATTTTTTTTTATTGTGACTACCAATATTAATGATGTTAACTAATTTTTTTGATGGGTGTATTTTAGTTTTTTTCTTCTTATATTTCAGTTCGGAAGGAGTAGCTTACATAGTCCTTTCATTTGTCTGATCGGAAGAAAAAAAAATAGCATTAATTATACAGTTTACTACACAACTACTCCCTCCGGACTGAAATATAAGCAAAAAAAAATTGCATTGTGTTGGACTAAAATATAAGCAAATTTTAACTAACTCTCTCCTATTTAATGATACCATCTCCAAAATACCCTTCATTTAATTAGAATTTTATATTCAACCACCTTCTCTTTTTTTGTCCTATGCAATTAAATGTAAGGGGTACTTTAGGAAATGAGTTAATCATTTTATTAAGACTATCAAACTTAAATGATGCTAACTAACTTTCTTAAAGGGTGTGATTTAGTTTTTTTTGCTTATATTTCAGTCCGGAGGGAGTATGATGATTTTGAAAATTTTATTATCTATTTTTTTTAAATATTTTAGCATCACACTTTTTAATTTTTGCGTGTTTATCATCATACTTTTTAATTTTTATGTTTTATCGATTTCTTAAAGATGGAATGAAGTACTGATGTATCTTTAAAAACAAGTCATTTTTGTCACCAATTTTTATGAAACAACGTCGTTTTGTTACCAACACGACAGTAAAATTGGCAAAAATTAAAAAATATGGTGATAAAATACGGGAATATTAAAAAAATCATAGTAAAATACGCGAAAAAAAAATTGAATGCCAAAATTGAAAAATATGATAATAAAATGCACGGAAAAAAATTGGGTGATAAAATTCATAAAATAATAGTTGTTGAATGGTATAATTTGTAATTAAGCAAAAATCCAAAAGGATTTTTTTTTTGACATAATCTAAAAGGAAAGTTAAAAAAAATTATTTTTTACGTCATTTGATAAAAAAAAAAAAGGATACACGCGAAATTTCTTGATTTTAGATGAAAAAACAAGACTTTAATAACCATATATTAATTGCAGTAAAAAAAACCATATATTAATGATTATTTTCAAATAAAAAATGCTTCAGAATATTCTGTAAGGTATAAAAACGCAAATTATTGGCATAATTGCTAACGAATAATGATTATGTACTTGGAAGGCTAATTAGACATTATAGGAAAAAGAAGCGCAAAAAAATTGACTTTCGTTGGCTCCTTTAATCGTGCATGTAGTCAATATATTAAGGTGAAGTAATTGGAAAACACTTGTCGATTACCTGTTTGTAATCTCAAAGCTGACTTGATGTTTTTTCTTTTCTTACAGCTTCTATCTTTTGTATAAGGTCTTCTTTCAATGATTTTTTTTTAATAAGTATATGTAAGAGAAGAAAATAATACTCTCTTCATTTCTTTTTAAGTGTCGGATTTTTGGAAAAAAATTGTTTCTATTAATTTATCGTTTGTAAAGTTTAAGATCACATTAATTACTCTTTTATCAATTATACCCTTACTTCTCTCCTAATCTTAAATGAATTTAAACATTGCATTTATTGTTAAGTATAAATGAAAAGAGGATAAAATAAAAAATCCCATAATTAATTTATTAGAATAAAAAAATTTTAATGCATTCCTTGGTTTCTACACAAATAAACCTTAAACGACATATAAAAAGAAACGGAGGGAGTAAAGTAGAATTGAACTTATTTTTTAAGTTAAAATTAAATTATATATTTAATGTTTATAGAAGTTATTTTTATTTAATTTTTCCAAAAATTGAGATATATAAATTGATTTTAGAATATGAGATAAGTTTAAGGTTTAAATATGAATTTGGTCTATGTAAGTTTGTACTTTTTTAATTTTGATCCTTATAAGTTTATTTTTTTCATTTTTAATCCCTGTTAGTTCACAATTTTTTAATTTTGGTCTCTGTAAGTTTTTTTTTTGTTCTTTTTTAGTCCTTGTAAATTTACGATTTTTCAATTTTAGTCCCTTTAAGATTCCAATTTTTTTCATTTCTAATCCTTGAAAGTTTTCTCTTTAAGGACTAAAATTGGAAAAACACAATCTTACAACTAAAAATGAACAAAAAATTTACAAGCACTAAAATTGAAAAAACGCAAATTAATAGGGACTAAAAATGAAAAAATAAATTTACAGGGACTAAAATTGAAAAAACACGAATTTACTGGGACTAAATTCATATTTAAACCTAAGTTTAATTTATTTTTGTCTTTTTTATTTTCTTTTCTTAATTTTTTTTTGCTGAATTATTTTCCTCTCTTATAACTAACTACTTACGAAGAAGCTTATATGTAAAAAGAAATAGGGTTGAAAACAAGGAGATGGCAGACAAACAAGGTTATACTACTTCGATGATTTTATTGTAGGATGTGCTCATCATATACAAGGAGATGGCAGACAAAAAAAAAATTGGTTCTAGTGTTACGATTGGGATATATATACTTCCTTTACCTATTTGAAACAAACACCTATTTTGTAATTTGTTTTCACATCTTCTACCTTCTAACTTTCAATGTAACGCATGCATTTTAGCCAAGAACCATCACGCTTTCCAATTTGTTGAGTATGAATAAAATTACTATTCCATTTACTTTGATCTATACTAATGTTCGACACATTTTCTTTTTTTCTGAACCTATTGATGCTAGCAAATGTTATACGTCAGAAAATTTTAATATATTAATCTGTAATTATAAGTAGCTGAAATTTAGAACAAATACAATATTAATAAAACAATAATATTTTTTATTTTTATTATTTTGAGTAGTTTGAAAAACATTAAGAAGTGTTTCTTTAATAATGAGATTACACACATCAATGGGAAAATAAAGACATACTACAATATAAAACATGACATTTGTGTAAAGTATCCACCAACTTCATCAGATAATCTGACCGACTATTTTTAGTGAGGGTATTCCCTTTCAACTACATTTTTTTTTTCATTCACCAGACTTCAATCTAAAATCATATTTAAAGGGATTGAATTTAATTATACTTGGACCAACGACTTGTTAGTTAATATATATATATATATATATATATATATATATATATATATATATATATATATATAACACATAAAGATATATATTTTTTACGACATATTGTACCAATTATATGAAACAATAATTGTGGTTTAGTCGTTTTATGATAATTGATACTTGTATACAATCTGGTTAACCAACAATGAACATGTGGAATGTTTCCCTTTAACATAGGAGAAGCTAGTTTCTGGAATATCTCCAAAACTAGACACTCGTCATCAAATTGTCCATTTCAATCATATTAACATTGAATTCAAGATCCATCACATTCTTTTCAAAATAATTTTATTTTGTGGGATGATTGGACCCATAAATTAAATTAATTAATTTATTTATTTCCTTCTTTGTTTTAAGTGGACAGAAAAAGGTAAGGTCACCACCACCAGGGGATTGGTTACCATGAAAAGGGCCATGCCATACTTAGTTGAGCTTACTGTCTGTCTATCACAGTCACACAATGGGTGGAAGTGGAGGATTTTCGTTTGAGCATTATTTACCACTCGTCTCGTCTCTATGTTCTTCAAAGGGCTAACACAGTGGCATCGGATTCTAATTTGACCAAACTTTAACGTATCCCATAAGCTTACTCTTATATATTTTTTTTAAAAATTCAATCTTTTTCCACGTATTTTTATCAATTAATTAAATTATTATACCCCTCCACATGGCTTGCATTATTATATTAGAGATCAAGTTGGAAGAATGAAAAAGCGTCTCTTGTTGTGAAAGGTTCATACATGCATGCAAGGTAGAAGGCACCAAATATTATATGATGCCAGAAACCTTCAAAGATTTTCTTTGGACTTTTAAGTGTGCCCTGCTGGCAGAGAGAAATTATTACATTATCTTTGAACCTTACGTGTTTATGGTATTGATTGATATTTACGTGATATACAGTTAAAATTTTTAATTTACGAGAAATAATTAATAAAACTTGATTATGTAACTGAGTCACATGAAAATTGATTTTTTTTTTTTAAGAAACACATGAAAATTGATTGAGATTATAAATACATAATAGTCATATATTATATAATAATTTCTTTCTCACAACACATCTACTCTCTATCCCCTACAAATGGGCATGCTTGCCGAGCGATGTTAGAGATGTAATAAAATTAAAGTTTAATGGAATATATATTATTAGTGTAAAAGATTTTATATTGTCAACTAATTAAAAATCAATTATAATATGACTTTGAATATAGTTATTATCAAAGTCAATAAACTTATAATATACAGTGATTTATGATTATATAACAGTATAAAAAATTTATACTATGAGTGGGTGTCTGTTTCTCATAAAATTATTGATAACCCAAAAATAATATAAAAGTTCTAATTAAGCTCTGAAGAGAGTTAGTTTATTAACCAAATATAAGTGTGAACACATTTTTACTTACTTCATAGGCTAGCTCACTTTAAAAAGCATTATCTTTCTGTTAAATATAAAATTGAATTAAGCACATGAAAAAAATAAGGCACCACAAAGTGTAGCAACATCAAAGTCGTTACTGAGTACTAAAATCGTTTTCTCGATCTACTCCAGCATAATTTATTGTTCAACAGCGTAGTTTTTTGTGTCAATGTGTCACATACCATTAGAAAAAATATGTGTGAAACAATAAAATAACGTTTTCGTATGTAACCCCCCACGGGCCCCACCCTCCTCTGAACACAAAAGTTGATTTTTTTTTTTTTTTTATATACTGTTTAAAACTTAGTCAGCCTCAAACATGGATAAACGCAATGGTTGGATCATTTAGGGTGCATAATTGGGCTTTAATTTTAAAGCATTGGGTTCGGTTTAAGCCCACTTAACTTTGTTCTGCATTTTTTTTTGAAAAGAACAATGAACTGATTCATCCTATCCACAGACCACGAGGAGAAGCCCACTGTTTTTTTGTTGGCTACAATAATTGTATGGTATGACATCGTGAATAAATAAGTAGTATTTGTCCAAAACAATAATAAATAAGTAGCATGCCAACTCTTTTTACAGAAAAATTACATAAAATAAACTGTATGTATACATCATGCTCCAAGAGCAATTTAGGAGTTGAGAATATTATATATTCCTGATAATATCCCATAATGTTTTTAGGCTTTTAGTAGCATATTAATATTCAATGCATGAATAAGTGCGTCTTATTTTTTATTTATACTAGTGCGTTGGTCCCATGCTATGCACGGCAGAAATTTTTGGAAGGAGTATATATATGGCTTTTAAAAACAATGTTATTATTATAATTCAAGCTTTGTTATAATTTAAAATTAGATTTATGTTTCAAATTTCAGTGAAAGTTATTTTAACAATACTTAAACATTTTCATTTAATTAGAAATTTATAATCAACGTTTTTAGATAAAATAAGTTAAGATCATCATTTAAATTTTTCATAACTATTTTTAAATTAAAATTAAAATAAATAATTAATGAAATCCTTAAATAGATGATAAAGAACATAAGCACTATACTTTACAAAATTGACTTGATTTTTTTCATTTATTTTTTTTAAAATCCTCTATTTACAATATACTTTATAGAAAAATTAAGATATTATATATAAGATAATATGTTATTTTACCTTAATGTATAACTTTTGAATTAGAATATAAAAAAATGCTTTTATGCAACATTTGAACTACTGCAATGTGTAGGGGTTTAATGTATGGAGAACAATGTTTATATTATATTAAAACTAATTTATATTTAAAGTTAAAAATAGCTACATTATTAAAAAAAGTAAATTATTAGTTTCACCATATTTGAAGCATGTATGTATAATAATTGAAAAAGTTGAAACACTTGTCATACGATTTTAGTTTGTTTAAGCAAAAATGATTATAAAAAAAGAGTAAATTACACTAACCCTCTGAGGTTTATCTTTATTACACTCGATACCCCTCCATTTTTAAATCCTACAGAAAATCCCATAATTTTTAGACTTTCGTTACACCTACCCCCTCTTAGGCATAAATCGTTACATTGACCCCCTTCTTAGGTTTAAAAAATATTACACTTACCTCTCTAGGGATGCTTAAAGTAACGTTAAAAAATAGAGAGAGATTAGGTGTAATAAGAGCAAACCTAAGGGGAGTCTGTATAATTTACTCAAAAAAAAAATCTATCATTGAATATATATGAAAAAATAGTACAAAAATATTTTTACAATTAAATAAATAAATTAAAACCATTTCCAAATAAAATATATATGAATTACAATTAAATATTTTTGTACAAAACCATTTCGAAACAAAAATATTTTTACAATTAAATAAATAAATTAAAATAGTACAAAAATTTCTATCATTGAGTATATATGAATTAAAAACCATTAAAACATGAAAACAAATTAGAGTCCAAATTTATTTTATATAGAGAAGATGGAAACACGCAAGAATTAATTATAACATGCGATCTTGTAATTGAATCTATAATAATTAGGTAAAAACAATTTCCAAATTTTATTAAATAAAAACTTCAATAAATTAAATAGACACTTCAATAAAAAAAATCAAGTTAATAATCACTTGCCAAAAATTATAGTTACATTATTTTATCATTTGCCAAAAAAAAAAAACAGTCATCAATATAAGTACTTGCTTAGAAGTTTTTTTTTTTTAAGGACTTGCTTAGAAGTTAAATAATATAATTCTTTTCTTTTTCATAATAGTGAAATAAAATTCTCTTCTTCAAGTAAATGAGTACGGGTAATATAATTCTTTACTTATAAGTTATATTTGAAAAGCAAGTGATATCTATTTATATCATACACCATAAGTCATGGATAAAAATTACATTAAAACATATTATAAAGTAATTTAGTTTATTACCATGAAAATGCATATGATAAGGACCCTTTGTCACAATTTTTTTGATGCATATAAAATAATAAATGAAGATGTTTAATAATTACCATTTTGTTCTCAACCCATATACGAATAAGAGCAAATTTTGCTACACTAAATTGTATACAGGTCTGAGATTGCTTTCTAACTATATCAACATTTACCTTTTTTATATATAAAATTTATTTCAAAATTGTATCATTAAAAATATGAACCCTCTTATGGTTTCCTTCCACAGATAGTTTAGTCAAGAGAAATGACATTATCCATTCCAGTGCAGCAATATATTAGCAAATCCATAAAAAGGAGACTGAATACGAAAACAAATCCATAAAAAGGAATGAATAAAACTCATCCTTTCATCCTTTTTATTGTTTTCCTTCAATATATTAGCAAGCAAGCATGTGTTGAGAAAATGGTTTGGCAAACAAAATCTGTAAACTCCAGTAGCCAAACGATAAAAAACAGGTATAGCTCACCTGATCAATAAAGAAAAAAAGAAAGGCAAATGAAAAACACAAACCAAATTAAAAAAAGTTAGAGTGGAGATTAAATACAATATTAAATCGAAAAAGAGAAACAAAGAAATGTTGATATACTCATGTTGCAAAACTTACCACAAAGAAAGAGAATTAGGAAAGGCAGCCAAGTAATCTAATGGAGTGATCCTTCTGAAATTTTATAGTGGGAAAGGGTGTTTTTAATTTTTTTTTGAAATCTGATGTAAATATATTATATTTTAATACCGTATTTTAATTGATTGTCAATAGATTAAAACTATTAAAATTTTAATTATAAATTTTAAATTGAATTGATTGGCAACATTGAATTTTTTGTAAATTTAAATATGTGGGAGAAAGTTTAGCTTAAACTTTTATGCGTTTTGATAATCATGGAAAAGTTTAGCCTAATATAATGAATAGGTAATTTACAATCAATTTAATTTTTTTTTCCATTTTAATCCTGCTTATTTGTAGAGAATTGATTAATTGTATATTTTGAATTGATTTTTAATTAATATTTAAATTGATTGACTATTTTTAAGTTTAGTTGGAATTTTAATAGAATTGATTGAATTTGAATTTTAAATGTAAATTTCAAATTGAATTGGTTGGTTGTTTTTAAGTTTCGTTCAATTTTTAATAGAATTGATTAAATTTGAATTTTAAATGTAAATTTGAAATTGAATTGATTGGGTGTTATATTTAGATTAGGTAATTTCTTAAGCTGTTTAATTTTTTTTAGAGGCATAAACTGTTTTAATTTAATATATTAAAATTACTAAAAGGATCTTTATAGTTTTTGGGGGAATTTTGAAATTACTAAAATAATTTTATTTAATTATTCTAGATATATGAAACGCATTGTTTCATTAAAAAGAAAAAAATATATAATATAATAATAATAATAAAACAAGCAAATAACCCTCCCCCTCCATTTCTTTTCTTCAAACTCCCGAGACCCCTCCCCTCTCTGTTCTTCGTTCTTTTTTTTTTCCTTTCTTTCAAATTAAAATCCTTCCTTTCATCTCTTCTTCTCATTCTTCCCACTCTCCTTTCCTTCATTGTTCCAAAATCCATCAAGTTTCTTACATTTTTGTGGTGCTCAAGTATGGGAAAGTGATTGAAGTTAATGGAAATAATATCCATCTCTTAAAATTCCTTATTTGAAGCTTTTGAGGTAAACCCATAAACAACAAAGCTAGATAATTATTTTAATAGCATAGATTAGTAATGAGTTGTGTGTGAGAGGTGTTGAAAATTTAAATATTAGGATTATTGTGGTTTCCTCAAAATCCTATGCATGTTAAATTGAGGATTTTATCTAATCTTTCATTCCCTTGCTATTAATGTTTAGATTCCTTATAAAATACGGTGGTTGCTCCTCCCCACGACATTGGAAGGCATTGATTGGGTTCTCTTTGGTTGTGAATAGCTAAATTTACCTAGTATCTTTTTCATTGGTATTTTTAGGAGAAGCAAGTATATTTTAAGTATATTTTAAAATACGTTTTCTTAGTGATCTTAGTTTCTATGAGTACTTAAGAAGGAAAAATAAGTATACTATTTATTTTACTTGGTTGGAATTGATTCTTTGTGATTTTTGATAGTTTGAATAATTTAATTTAAATGTGGAAATTGAGTTCTCATTGTGAGTTTTGGTGAATGATGACTGTTTGCTACAATGAAGAGATAAAGTAGCCTATGGGTTGAATATCCATAGTTTAGATAGTTTCCGTTTGCTACAACGAAATGATAATGTAACCTATAAGTTGAATACTTATAGTTTATATATTTTTCTTTTATTACAATGAAGAGATAATGTAGCTTATGGGTTGAATATCTATAGCTCTTATAGTTACCGTTTGCTGCAACGAAGAGATAATATAGCCTATGAGTTAAATATCGTAATTTTATAATTTCCGTTTGCCATAACGAAGAGATAATGTGGTATATGTCTACATAGTAGAATTAAAGTTCAAATAAAATTTGTTATTCTTGATTATGATTTTGATTATATTTTTAATGAATTCTCAAGGGAGTAAATATTAGTTTTATTAAAATGAGTGTATTTATTTCGCTTTAAAGTAAACGTCATTTAATTTTTTTTTTAATGTAAAAACTCGTGCTATGATTGTTTTCTCCTTCCTTTCCACTTTCTATTTTTATGCTCTCACTAAGTCTCTGTAACTTATCCCGTTCTTTCCTTTTCCCATCAAATTCACAGGTGATTGAGTAGCAAACTTCCTGGGATTTGCTGATCTCCCCAAGAATTTTGTTCATCTTTTGGTAGACCTCCATTGCATATCATGGAGAGTATATTTTGGTGACTCCAGTATAATGCAACTATAGGGATATGGACATAAATGGATATAGAGTAAATTGTTGCGAATTTGGCAAGTGTACCAAATCGTTCAAGTAACAAAGGGTAAGTAAAGTATCGTATCCACAGGGACTTGTACGATAATTGGGTAATTAAAAGTAAATTTTATAGACTACGAAATTGAGAATAATTTAGTAACCAAATTTAAAGACAAGTGCATAAAAATTAAAGAGTAAAAAGGAAGAAATTAGGTTGTAGAAAATTAGCAAACACTTGGTGTGCGCAGAAAATGTGTTTAAATCAATTAAAATAAATCGCCGGGGTTTAACTTCGTTGGACTTCCTATCATGCAATCACAACTCAATCTTATTCAATTAAATTTTAGTTATCATCAACCCACAAAATTACTCAAATCTTAATTCCTTAAGCAAAAGAGCCTAAATCCCTTGATTCCACTATCAATCCCTTGAATTAGTGTAACCAAAGTATTTGTATTAAGAAAAAGGGTTTTAATGATGACCAATCCTCTTTACCCTATCCCTAGGCATAAAAACGATTGGTTGTCTTCTTCAGTTCGCAATTCAAAAGAATTTCCCAATTACAATTGAAATCATAGAATCATGCAATTGGTTGATCAGGCCAAACACAAGCATTAAGAGTGGAAGAAGAACAATAACCATACTAAAATTGAATAAAGAGAAGAGTGTAATTACATGAAATTAGGTCCAACTACATTAAACCCCAACGAAAAGAGAACTTAGCTACGCATAGCCATAGGGGAAGAAGCAAGAGATGGAGAAAGAATGGAGAAAGCCAAACGCATTAAGCTCCTGTCTCGGACCTCTTGTTTCTTTCACGTACAAAGTATTTTTTTGATGCCTAGGCTAGAACAGAAAATCCCTATTTAAAGCTATGGGCCAACAAGGGTTTAAGCCCAAAAGAGATCAAAACAGAAAAATAGAGATAAATCTCGCAGAGCTCGATGCACAGGTGTGCACTCCGAGTGCACGGGTGTGCAACGCTCTCAGACACTTTAAAAACTTGCACAGGCACTTGCACAGGCATGTGATTTGGTTTGCACAGGTGTGCAAAGCTCCTAGGACTTCCAAAAATGCTCTTTTTGCCTCCGCAAGACTTCCAAAGCTCTAAACTTTAGCCCAAATGATCTTCAACGCATCAAATCTCTCACGGAACATCCCCATTGCTTACTCTAAGCTTCACATAAGTTCCTAAAAACACAAGAAAACAACCCAAGATCAAGCATAAAAGGGTAAAAACAAGAAATTCCTAACTAAACTAAACTTTTATTAAAACTCAACTAAAATGAGGATAAACAAAGCTCAAAAGCGTGAAAGATGTCGAATAATTGCTCCTAACTACTACAAAAAGTAGGAATATAAGACAATTATCAACACCCCAAACTTAGAACTTTGCTCGTCCTCGAGCAACAAAATAAGAACATAGAACAAAAAAGACATGAAAACATGAAAATAAACTAGACTCAATTCCTAATAAAAACTAACAAGACATGACTCAAGTATTCACAGACTCATCACCAGTTAGCATTCTTTATTTCTCTCAAGTTCAGTTTGCTAATTTCAATCCAAGACAAGTTGTGGTGCCCACACAAAGCATCTATGAAACAGTTCATAAAGGAATCATCATGAATAACACAATTGCAATCAACAACCCACGTTCCTTGGTCCTCACAACTGTATCTCTTAAGCACACAAAACAAGGTGAGTGTATCACTCTATCATACGTCAACACCGCACATAATAGTTTTGCTTTTCATCTCTCAAAGTACAATGTCACAAACATGCCAACAAGGATCACTAAGGGCTTTTTGAGCTTGTAATGTGGCTGGGCTAACAAACAACAATGGTTTTTCTTAGAGTTCAAATATCTTAAAGAATATGAGAACAAAGAGAGAGAACTCAATCTTAGCTCAACAAACACACAATTCGTGCCCCAAGTTCTTTTGATAACCCAACCCAATTATTAAGCTCCACCCAACTCCCACTTTATTCCTTTGCACATTTTTCTTTTCTTTTCTCTTTTTCTTTCTCTTTTTTTTTTTGACAACATTAATGTTGTGGGATACGGGTGAGTAACACTTTCTGATTCTGAATTTTTTTTTTGACAGTTCAAGTCCCTTGGAGCACCTTTTCATTTGTTTTTGGGTGTCTAGCAAGACACCTCAAACTTAATGCAAGACTTCATCTCTCAATTGTTCTCCTATTCCTAAGATTGGGAAAGCAATTGTTTTTCATTTTGGCTAAAGGTTCATACATGCATCAAGAATTTTCCTGTTTGGCTCAAAGATGGGTGCAAGGGATTTTATTATGAAAGGTAAGCTAGAAAAGCCAATGGTTAAAATAGCAAAGATGGCCTTGATCACTTCCAAGCAACATGTAAGCAACAAGATTCAAGAGATTCAAGCAAAACCATATGAAGGTTGGTATCAACGATGTCACTCAATTTCATTCAGTTACTTCTCACCGTGGTTGGTCTCATCAAGAAACAAGGGTGCATATGCAACATGTTAAACGCATCAATCACAATTTGAACCAATCACTAATGACCAGGAATGCAACCACAAAACATGTCTCAAATCAAAATCAATTTGTAAAAATCATCATTCAATTCATGCTCATTGGGACAAGCCAACAAATACACAAACCACATCATTATTTCTCAAAACTAAATTCAAGAAAAATTGGTAAAAGAAAAGAATGAGAAGAAGAACTTACCTCACTGCTCATCATCAGGTCCATCCTCACCCCCCTGGCCAAGAATTGCTGGTCTCCAGCTTTGAATGGCCAATCAACATGGGTCAGAGAAAGCGTCATTGTGGAGGGGGTTGGCCTCCAGAGTGGCCATGAACCTGAAGGTTGTACATATGCTCTGTCAGGTGGTTGTAATAAGATTGTTGTTCTCTGAATGCATGAACTTCATCAGTGAGTGCCTGAACAGCAGCCAAAAGCTGAGCATTATCAATCGTTGTTGGCTCCGGAGGATCTTCTGGGACTGTTTCTTCAGTTTCGTCTTGCTGTGAAGTGCGACCCCTCATTGGAAGTTTCCAATTATCCTTAACTTTAATGGAACAGTGAGGATCGGGGAGCCTGTGACGAAATCCGGTTTTAGGAACCAAAAAGTAGAATTCATCCTGCATGTACTCAGCTTCCTTAAGTAACACCTGAATGCATCCCATGGCTTTCAAAGTTTGGAAGTCAATGGTGGGAATTTCATCCAGCACTTCCAATTGGGTCAACCACTCGGAATAACCGTAGTGTTTGGCAATCCAAGTAACGAAACCTCCACAAGTGATAGGACCCTTCTCACTCTTGGCAATCGTTAACAACCGCTTGGCAAGGAAAGCTCCACTGTCAATCGGCGTCGTTGGTTCCAACATAGCCCATAAAAACAAGAGATCTGTGGTGGACACTTTAGTATCGGACTCATGCTTTCCCAACATGGAGGATGTAATGAACCTATGCATGATGCGGGTTGTAGGGTGAAGCAAGGCGGTGGAGCTTGATCGAGATGCTGACCATCGTTTATCGGTCAATGAACTCCACACATCTGATGCTTTAAAGATCATAGGGGGTTCCCTCTTGTGACCACCGGCAAGAAATCCAAAAATACTATTAAATTCTGCTAACTCCATTGCACGTTCTTCATTGAACAAGTTAAATGTGAGCTTCTCGGGGTCATCGGGAAAATTGGGTCTAAAGGAGACTGTGAAAGTGCTAAAAAATTCCCTCACCAATCTTGGGTAAACCTTCTGTGGTGCCGAAGCGAATTTCCACCGTCCCACATTATTCAACATAAATTTGAAATCATCAAACAGACCCAGAGTTTTGATGACATCAAAATTCAAGTATCGCATCGGGCTGATAGGACATTTATACAAAGTATCATACCGTTCTTGATGGTGCGGCTCAAGAAGAGTAAGCGGTGGTGGAGCGGTACGAAGATCGCTCAATGAAGAAGAAGAAGCTTCAGAGCGTTTCTTCCGACGCTTGTTGCCCGCAGACATGGTGGATGTTGACTGGATGATGTGGATTTGGACTTGGTGGCTCAGATCCGGTCTTCTAAGTTTCAAAGTGGTGCGTGGTGGTTGAGTGCGATGGGTCACGCAGAGACAACGCTCACAGCGGCGTGGACTGGGGACGGGAGCGCAGAGGTGCGGCGCATGCGGGTGCGATGGAGATGCACGGTGACGGCTCGCGCATGACGCGCGAGGATCTGGGTGGCGGTGGCGCACGCGGGCGCTGGTACAGGATGGCGCGGAGGCGCGCGCACAGGTCGCGCGGAGAAAGAAGAGGGCGCGCTGAAGGAGTGCGCGCAGATAGGGTCTAGTGGCGATGCGCTCAGGTGTTGCGCAGAGGTGGAGAAAGTGCGCGGTGGTTCAGGCGCGCAGATCTGAGTTCGCACGGAGGAACTGCTGGTGCGGATCGCGCGCGTCTTGTGGTGTGAGAGAAGTCCAGATGAGAGGAAAAGTGAGGTTATCTTTGCAGATCTAGGCTTGTTAGGCACTGTAGTGGTTGTATGGTGGTGGATCTGATGTTTGTGGTGGTGATTATGGTGTTTGAGGTAATGGTTATGGTGTTTGGGAGAGGAGAACGGTTAGGGAGGAAGAAGATGAAGAGAGTGTGCAATGGGTTGCACAGGCTGTGCACATTTGTTTAAGGTCCAATAGAGATAGGATTGCACAGGGTGTGCAAAAGGGGTGCACTGTTGTGCAATTTTCGCTAAATTGAGTTTCCTCTCAAGTCTTCATCGACGCAAGATGCACAGGTGTGCGCTTTGGTTGCACGGCTGTGCAACTTGCGTCATTTTCTTGTATTTCCATCAGCGCAATATGCACGGGTGTGCACTCGGATTGCACGGTTGTGCAACTTGCGTCGAAAAATTGATCCTCCATCAGCGCAAGATGCAAGGTGTGCGCTCTGGTTGCACGGCTGTGCAACTCGCATTTTTTTTTTTTTTTTTTTAAGATGCTTTCCCAATATCTTCATCATGTTCATAGCAACCTGAAACAATCACAAAAGAAACACCCAAACGTAAAATAGAACAAGCGAAAACAAGGAAAATAAAGACGAAATTAAGAGGGTAAATAGAGAGAAAGCTGGGTTGCCTCCCAGTAAACGCTCCTTTAACGTCACTAGCTTGACGGATGAGTGACCTCAAAGGTTACTAAGATGAATGGTTGTGTCAATCCCAACCCCTTGGGGGGCTCACAGAGTCACAGACATTGAAAGTCACCTCTTCATCTTGCACTTTAAGCTTAAACTCTCCTTTGCCAACATCAATTAGAGCATCAACAGTCTTCATAAAAGGTCGTCCTAAGATGATGGGAATCTGTGAATCCTCCGCCATGTCCATGACAACAAAATCAGCGGGAATTGTGAATTTGTCAACCTTCACCAACATGTTTTCCACCACACCATGAGGGTATATAATGGAGCGATCAGCAAGCTGTAATGTCATGCGAGTTGGCTTTACCTCCACATCTCCAACTCTCTTTAGCATAGATAGGGGTATCAGGTTGATGCTCGTCCCCAAATCAAGCAACGCTCTATCAACAGAAAGGTTCCCAATGGTGATGGGAATAGTAAAGCTCCCAGGGTCCTTATGTTTGGCAGGCAATGTCTTCTGAATTATAGCACTACACTCCGCTTCCAACTCAATGGTATCCTTCTCAATGAACTTCTTTTTCCTTGTCAAGAAGTCCTTCAAGAATTTGGCATAGATTGGAATTTGCTTCAAGGCTTCCGAGAATGGGATGTTGATGTAGAGTTGTTTGAGAATGTCTAAGAATCGAGCAAATTGTCTCTCCTTATCAATTTTTGTTGGTGCTTTAGGATAAGGGAGCTTTGTAGTGAGAGGGGCTTTGGCTCTTAACTTTTCTTCCTTAGCTTTCCGAGCTCTAGCCCACTTCATCTTTGAGTCCCCATCTGTGCTTCGAACTTCAACCTTCTTCACTTCAGCTTCCTCCACTACTTCATCATCTCCATTCACCATATCATACTCTGACCCATTAATTGCAAAGATTGCACTGCAGTTAGCCTTGGGATTGGTCTGAGTGTTGGCTGAAAAGCCATTCTTAGTGTACTCTGTCAATTCCGCCACCTGTTTTGCAAGCTGCCCAACTTGAGTCTCTAAGTTTCTGAGAGAGGCATCAATGCTCTTCTGATTAGAAATAGAGACTTGCATAAAATCCGTGAGAGTCTCTTCCAACTTTGTCGTGCGGTCATAGAGGTTGGGCTTCTGTTGGGAAGATCTTTCATCAACTCCTTTATCAAAGACAGGATGAGTCTGAAAGCCACTACGGTTAGAGTTGTTACCGTAGAAATTCAACTTCCCTTGGCCATAGTTGTTCTGTCTACCCATATAATTCACATCTTCCTCTTGTGTGCTGGAAGTATAAGGGCAGTGCTTTACATGATGATTACCCCCACAAATTTCACAACTAAGAACTCGGTGATGTGACTGAGAAGAGGCAGCCTTCATTAACTGTTGAGGAAGATTGGACACTTGCACCTTGAGTGCTTCCACCTGGGCTAGAATAGCATCTTGAGAGTTGAGCTCCATTACTCCTCTTCTCGGAGCTCTATCATGTTGAGCTTCAAAATCACTGGCTGCCATGTTTTCAATCAATTCTACGGCTTCCTCTAGTGACTTATTTTTAATCACTCCTCCACCAGCTGCAGCATCAAGCATCACCTTTGTTTGACCCTTCAGACCCCCAAGGAAAATATAGAGTTGATCAACCTGTCCAATCCCATGGTTGGGGCACTTCATCAAAAGAGTCTTGTATCTCTCCCAAGTTTCATGGAGTGACTCATCATTCCTTTGGCGGAAGCCCAATATGTCAATCTTTGCTTGGCTTTTCTTCACTTCAGGGAAAAATCGATCTAAGAACTTTCTTTCCACTTCAGTCCAAGTGGAAAGACTCTGAGATGGAAGGTTGGTGAGCCACTTCAATGCATTTCCTATGAGGGAGAAACGGAACACCCTCATATATAAGCTCTCCTCTTCATTCTGGGCCACCCCTGCTGTGCCACATAGATCATAAAAGGTGGTCAAATGGTTGTAGGGGTCTTCATTCTCGAAACCAGCAAACGCATGTTGACTGAGAAGTGTGAGCAATGCTGGTTTAGCTTCAACTATGCGGTTGGCGTTCCTTGGCCTGGCAATACTAGAGAACACTCTTGGACCATTATTGTTGATATGATCAGCAAGAGTTCTCCTGGCAGGTTGCTCTTCTTCTGCCATGTCTTCCTCCTCTGAACTAGAAGAATGTTCGGAAAGTGAGTGAGGATTGGAAGAACTCTCTTCCAATGTCAACTGCTTCGCTAGTTGCTTTGCTCTTTTAGTTTGACCGCTAATCAGCCTAGCAGTCTTCTCAATCTCTGGAATGAAACGGAGCTCTTGAGGATTAGTCTTGCTCCTTGTACCAATAGTACCTGGCATGCACAAAATCACAAACAACTAGAGCAACTAGAAAGACTGTTAGCACCGGATAAGGAAGAAGAAAAAAAAATTAAAAATAAAATGCGAAAGAATAAAAGAATGTTTAAAGTCCACAAAATATACTAAAAATTTACCCAATTACCGAGACACAAGTCCCCGGCAACGGCGCCAGAAACTTGTTGCGAATTTGGCAAGTGTACCAAATCGTTCAAGTAACAAAGGGTAAGTAAAGTATCGTATCCACCGGGACTTGTACGATAATTGGGTAATTAAAAGTAAATTTTATAGACTACGAAATTGAGAATAATTTAGTAACCAAATTTAAAGACAAGTGCATAAAAATTAAAGAGTAAAAAGGAAGAAATTAGGTTGTAGAAAATTAGCAAACACTTGGTGTGCGCAGAAAATGTGTTTAAATCAATTAAAATAAATCGCCGGGGTTTAACTTCGTTGGACTTCCTATCATGCAATTACAACTCAATCTTATTCAATTAAATTTTAGTTATCATCAACCAACAAAATTACTCAAATCTTAATTCCTTAAGCAAAAGAGCCTAAATCCCTTGATTCCACTATCAATCCCTTGAATTAGTGTAACCAAGGTATTTGTATTAAGAAAAAGGGTTTTAATGATGACCAATCCTCTTTACCATATCCCTAGGCATAAAAACGATTGGTTGTCTTCTTCAGTTCGCAATTCAAAAGAATTTCCCAATTACAATTGAAATCATAGAATCATGCAATTGGTTGATCAGGCCAAACACAAGCATTAAGAGTGGAAGAAGAACAATAACCATACTAAAATTGAATAAAGAGAAGAGTGTAATTACATGAAATTAGGTCCAACTACATTAAACCCCAACGAAAAGAGAACTTAGCTACGCATAGCCATAGGGGAAGAAGCAAGAGATGGAGAAAGAATGGAGAAAGCCAAACGCATTAAGCTCCTGTCTCGGACCTCTTGTTTCTTTCACGTACAAAGCATTTTTTTGATGCCTAGGCTAGAACAGAAAATCCCTATTTAAAGCTATGGGCCAACAAGGGTTTAAGCCCAAAAGAGATCAAAATAGAAAAATAGAGATAAATCTCGCAGAGCTCGATGCACAGGTGTGCACTCCGAGTGCACGGATGTGCAACGCTCTCAGACACTTTAAAAACTTGCACAGGCACTTGCACAGGCATGTGATTTGGTTTGCACAGGTGTGCAAAGCTCCCAGGACTTCCAAAAATGCTCTTTTTGCCTCCGCAAGACTTCCAAAGCTCTAAACTTTAGCCCAAATGATCTTCAACGCATCAAATCTCTCACAGAACATCCTCATTGCTTACTCTAAGCTTCACATAAGTTCCTAAAAACACAAGAAAACAACCCAAGATCAAGCATAAAAGGGTAAAAACAAGAAATTCCTAACTAAACTAAACTTTTATTAAAACTCAACTAAAATGAGGATAAACAAAGCTCAAAAGCGTGAAAGATGTCGAATAATTGCTCCTAACTACTACAAAAAGTAGGAATATAAGACAATTATCATAAATCCCTTTATTTTGAGTTGTAGGTGATACTACTATATAGGCATGTTGATGTAATTATGATGTTTTGAGAACTACGATGATTATGAGTTATATTATTATTACTAGTTGATGTATTTGGATATATCCATGTCAAGAGCCTATGTTGTGATGTGCGGCCTTGATATCTAACTGTTGGATCTGAATATATCTATATATGATTTCACATGTGGTTTTATATTTTTGGTTTGTCTTATTTTTAGGGGAGACTCTGTTGGATTTTTTATAGCTCCCTTTATTTATGTCTTAGTATTCAGGCTAGCCAGATTAAAGAACATGTAACCTGTGTGCCGGTCATAATCATGGGATGGGTTGTGACAATATATAATAACAAATTATTTCTTTTTCCTTTTCTTCCCCTACTCTTATGAATTAAATTTCTTTTTCCTCCCATAAAATCTCTTCCCAATTCTTCGATCTTCTTCTTTAAACCAATCAGAATGTTAACCAAACATAAAAAAGATTTATGCATTATTAACTGAAATAGAAAGTGTGAAGAAAAATTTGAAACGCGAGCATTAGTTTCCTCTTTCAATTAGTTGACAATCTTGTGAACTTTCCAGAACATTTAGCTCAGGGTGACAAGTGGCTTTGACAATTTCCGCAAGTGACAAACCAGTCACCTGAAGTTTATCCAAAAAAAAATATATATAAAAAATAGTATATAGAAACAGTTTTATACTATCATTTATTTACAAATTATTATATATAAAAAATTTATTATCTTTAGTAATAATCATCTTAAAAATTATATTTGATATGATTTCTAACTTATTAATAATATAAAAACTTCTATATTTATAATACTTAGAAATTAAACTAAATAAAAAAACCAAAAAAAGAAGAAGCATTAGACCCCGTTCTTTTTAATCTCTAGAAATTTCCAGCACCGTCATAACACGTTCTCTCTCTAGAATCTTCCTGCCACCAACGCTAATCTAAGCTCATAAACACAACTTCCTAAAATATCTTAGGATTCCCTTTCCCACGCACCCTTTTGCAGCATGCATTCAATCCAAACGTAGTCACAGAGTCAAAAATATTGTTCACTTGAACACACACACACACATAAAAAGCAACCATTAATTATCATTTAATTCAACCATATACTACTAGATTATTAATTAGTACTTAATTGTGCTGTGCCACTCAAACTAAACTCTCTTAAATTTCCAATTTCCTTTATCTTCTTGTGTTTGATGCATGGAGAGAATTAAAGTGAAGGAGGAAGAAACGGTGACATGTGGTGGTGGTTCATCATCATCATCTTCATCTTCAAGTTTTTCTCCACAGCCCATGGAAGGGTTGCACGAGGTGGGTCCCCCTCCGTTTCTGACCAAGATCTTTGACATGGTGGAAGATCCTTCCACGGATTCCATTGTTTCATGGAGCATGGCTCGCAACAGCTTTGTCGTGTGGGACTCTCACAAGTTTTCTGTTGACATTCTGCCTCGTTACTTCAAGCACGGCAATTTCTCAAGCTTCATTCGCCAGCTCAACACCTATGTAAGTACTGACTGTACGCTCTTTGATGCTTTGTTTCTGACCGTGCATGCTTCGTTTTGTGTTTGAGTTGATGTCGTCACTTATGGGGTTTCATTCAGTCTGTGTTTAGATCGTTGACAAACAATTCAAATCTTTAATATATTGTGTAGATTTAAAAGAATATTATTTTATTTTTAGGATGTTGTTTAGATTTAAAGATATTATCTGTAAATTAGATATTTGTTCCCTCTTTTAAGATTAGAATGCTAGATCTATATATAGAGTTTCTTAAGATGAGAAAATCACCCACTCTAGAGAGGGGGTCATGTCAAGGGAGGATTTACAAGTTTGTCAAAAGAAAAATTAAATTTTTTATGAGGTTGTGAATGTAGAAATGAGAATCCGAACCACGTTAAGTAACAAAGTTGTGGATGGCATGAGAGGTCGAACCACTTCAACAAAAAAATAAGCTGTGTAGATGTAAGCATGAGGGGTAGGCCACATTAAATAAATTTGTAATCTTATTCTATTTTTTTATGGTGTTGCCTTTTTCTTCAGTTGAGTGTTTTCTCAACGTTGTGAATTAAGAGATATGTGTGTTTTTTCCCAACATGGATGAGGTTAGGCAAAATTGATTTTGAATGAAATCGATTTTATAAAATTCATATTGGTTGAAATTGATTTTAAAGTAACTCGACTTATGTTTGGATGTTGTGATTATAAAAGCTAAGTTAGTAGTAAAAATCAGTGTAACATTTTTATCCAACGCAAAAGTTACCTAAAGTTGTTTTAATTCAGAATCAATTATGGACCATAATCTTAAATGTGAAACCATACATATGAGAAAATTTCCAAGTTATTCTAGAGAATCCAACTATACATGCATTCACTTTCTATATTTCAGATGTGATTTTTAGAAGCTAATAGTTATAACTGTCACGTTCCAAACACGATGCCTCCATTTTGAATGAGTTTCCAAACATGCTTTTAATGTTCAGCCTCCTATGTTAACTTGTGTTGATGGATTTTGATCTTTTTTGGGTGACGACAATTTTTTTTTTGGAGATCTAAGGAAGGGGTTATAATAGGTCTTAGAGGAGAATGTGTATTTACAATTCATGTCTCAGTATAATTGACCTTGGATCTTTTGATTCATGGTAGTCCACTTCTCTTCTCTTACCAAACTTTTGTTATTGGGTTAGCCTTATACTTCACACGTTTCTAGCAATTCACATGACATTATTGAATGGTATAAGTCTTGATAAGAATTAACAATGGTCTAGATCCTTTGTTCTGATAGCATCTAGGGTTGAGCTAATTCAAGGATGACATATCATCCTTTGTTCTCACAGCATCTAGATATATGTTATCAGATCCTTTGTTCGGATAGCATCTAGGGTTGGTGAGACAAATTTTGATAATTGTGCAATCACTGTCCCTTGTGTGGATGACATATCATTTAAATTGCCAATAGGGTATCCTCTCACAATTAATTTGTTCGTGAACAATATCATGTAAAGATTTTTTTACTAATGATTTGCTCAAATATATTCTGACTCCTAATTTCTTGTAATAAAATGAGATGACCATATAAGCTTAATAAAATAGTTAATTATATAGGCTCCATCAAAATCATTCCATGTTTTTAAGTATTTGCTGATGCCATCACTTTGTTTATGGGTTTTTGTTTTGATTAATCTTAATTTTCACCCCCATTTCAATACTTATATGAGGGTGTATGGGATAAGTAACTACTTCTGTGAAAGCTCTCTCAGCTTGTAAAAATAAGTCATTACTTTACTAAAATAAGATGAATGAAATACACTTATATTTTAATGATTTTTCATAATCTGGCCTGCTGTATGAAATTTACAATAAGTACCCATTTTGGTCCTATGAAATATTGATGAGTGTCTTCAATTTGGTTCTAAAATCATAAATATTCCTAAATGGGTCTTCAATGTATGATTAGATCCAAAATTGACATTGAAGCACTAATTTGATGTAAAAAATTAATATTGGAAGTTTATTTTTATGTATTTGATAATCAAAAAAATTGAGTGCCATGTTTTAAGTTAATTCTTTTTTTTTTTCTTCTGTATTCTGGAAACAAGACTTAACTATGGATGATTAGTACAATAGTATCTGTTTGTTTACTAGTTAGTTGAACATGACTTTGTAGAGTTGATCACTTACTGAATGCTTTACATTGATTAAATAGTGCTTACATTGATCATTGACCAACTTCCTTGGACTAATTTGACTACTCTTTGTCTTCTTCCCTTTTTGTTGTGTGGAAATGTACACAGGGGTTTAGGAAAGTTGATCCTGATAGATGGGAATTTGCAAACGAAGGGTTTTTAGCAGGACAAAGGCACTTATTGAAGACCATTAAGAGAAGAAGATATGTGTCACAGAGTATGCAACAAAGAGGAGGAAGTGGAGCTTGTGTTGAAGTAGGGGAGTTTGGACTAGAAGGTGAGTTGGAGAGGTTGAAAAGGGATAGGAACATTTTGATGGCAGAAATTGTGAGGTTGAGGCACCAACAGCTGAACTCAAGGGACCAATTGAGTTCCATGGAGGCCAGATTGCAAGCCACCGAGAAGAAACAGCAACAAATGATGACTTTCCTTGCCAAAGCACTGAGTAATCCATCTTTCATGCAGCAATTAGTCCACAAGACCCCCCAAAGTAGAGAAGTGTTGGGTGTTGATATCACCAGGAAAAGGAGACTAACTGCTAGCCCAAGTGTGGAGAACTTGCAACAAGATGATCCTGTAACACTGGTGGACTATCCAAGCCATGATCAAGATTTGGCAACTATGGAACCTGATATGGACACTTTTTTCTTACCAGCTTATGATAGTGAACTTAGAAATGAATTCAATGAGCCTGCATCTAGTTCAGTTATAACAGCTAGTGGGAGTGATTTTGGTTCAATTGGGGATACTATCTTAGAGGACTTTCTCAACAAAGACTTGGTTACTGGGAATCCAGAGGATGAAGTTATAATTGGTGATTGTTCCCAAGTTGATGTGCCAGTGGAGGATTTGGTAGCAAACCCTGATGATTGGAGTGAGCAATTGCAGGACCTTGTGGATCATATGGACTATCTAGGATCCAAACCATAGTGGGATGAGAATTATACTATTATCATGTCCTCAGCTTGGTCTCTTCAATTTCATTCACATTGCATCATGGTGGTACAGCATGATACTTTTGTTACTATTTTTGGTTTTTGGTTTCAATTTTATGTTATGTTAACAATAAATGTGAATTGTTTTTATGCAGCAGGGAAGGTGGTAGTTGCAGAAGGAACCAACCGATACTGCTCTTATTTGGATCCTTTATTAAGTTTTATGAATATTCCTTGTGCTAATGCTACAGATCATTTTATTATTATTTGGATGACCTATTTGTTTGCATTTTATCTTATGCAGGAGAGATCAACTGGGGGCACTTCAAGGTTGTGATCCAAATAATTACTGAGAATTGTAATGGTATCATTCTGCTGCATAGGATCATTGACTGGATTTCATTGTTCAGGAGGATGAAAACTATCATCTAGTTCTTCTTGTACGAATGGCCTTTCAATGGAACCACATTTGTTCCCATTCTTTTTCCTTCAAAATTGGATGTTATTGGTACTTTGTATAGTTCTTTTTCTATTAATAAGTGAATAATTGAATAAAATTTGTCTTTGTTTAGCATCTTAATATTTATTCTGTCAAAATATTCCTCCAATTTCTAATCGATTTATTATGTAAAATATATAAAATTAGATACATTGTCGGTATTGTACGAAATATTTATCTTAGATGTTTGAAAAAAACTGTAATTTTTTTTTTTTTAAATGAGAGAAGTTAGATATGGTTTTTAAGACAACCTAACAGGTCATGTATAGCTACGGCTAAGTGTAAACTAAGTGTAATGATGAGTATTTTGTTGAGAGTTGAACTCGCAGAAAGAACGTTTTCTGTAGGTTGGATGATTAATGTTGTATGCTAGCTGTAGACACGTGTTATCATGACATTTTATGTCAATTTTTTTTACCCTGCATTTTCCCTCTCTTCTTTTACATTCTGCAGTTTTTTATTAAAAGTTTTGGGCTGCTTTAATATGTCCAACAATATTAACACTATGTTTACTGTAGATATTAGCTCTAAAAAGAGAGTGGTCATATGTCGAACAACATTAACGCTTTGTTTGTTTACAATGATTTTGGTGCATTAAATTTTGGTGAAACAAAAATAGAACATAAATTTCATACTTTCAATATTGTTTGCTATCGTAGAGAGTATTAGAATAGGATGTTTGAGTCTAACTCAACCATACAAAATCGACTTGACTTGTATACACTATTTTGACTTCATTACTAGTCGATCCGGATCTTCAAGAGAGAGAAATGTCTCTACAAAATAATCTCTCATAATTTTAGAGAGAAAAACAATACAATTTTTTTTTTATATACACTATCTCTCTAGTAAAATAAGACATGAATTATACTTTATTGTTAGATAAAATGTCCCTAAAAAATATCACTTTTTTTTTTCTTATCATTTTTCTATATAAATAAGTGAAGATATAATTTAACACTTCATTCTCTTTTTTTTTTTTTTTTTTTAATTTCTCTTATACTTTGTTTAGTTGAATTGAAAAAAAGGAAAGAAATAGAAAAGAGCAAAAAAAAAAAAAAGAAAGATAATTTTGGTGGTTTGGTTGGAAACAGTGTTATCAGACCCGGCTCGTACCGACCGGGTTGACCTGTTGACCCAGGAACCGGTCACCAAACCGGTCCGAGTCACCAATTGGATCGATCATGTAACAGACCTGGTGTGACCCGGTTTGACTCAGCGGGTTTAGAAGTTGAATCGGTGACTTGGCGACCCGATTGACTCAGTGGGTCATGCAGTTTTGTTTTTTTTTTTTATACAAGAGAACAACAACACTCATATGAGAAAATTCAATTTATATCTTACACTTATGTTATTTATATAATAGATTTGCTTACTTTTTTTTACCAAACATAACCGCATCTTAGGATTTGAAATGATAAAGTTATTGCCACTTCTAATTTGACTTTTTCTCCTTGGCTTATATTGTTATCTGCGAATAAAACTTGTATTTATCTTATCTCATCCAATAACTGGTTTGAAAAATGATTATTCTTTATTAAAGGAATAATGCGATGAATGAAAAAATTGTATTGTCTAAATGAAATATATATATATATATATATATATATATATATATATATATATATATATATATATATATTAGATTATATATTATATTATGTCTGTCAGTGTATAACAATGATAGTTTTAATAAATAGATGATAATGATATATTTTAAATTATAACTTATGTATATTGAATTCTGAAAAAATATGTTGCTCAAAATTTTTAAACAAGTTCATAACTATGCTATGCTTCTAAATATGTTGATTTTTGTTAAACTTTAAATCTTTAAGTGTATAAGTTTACAAACTATATTTTCTGCACACAAAAAAAGTGTACAAGATATGAAATTATTTAAATTTTTTTTAATATAGACCGAGTCATGCGGGTCAACTAGTGACTCACTGGGTCGACCTGTGATTTAGTAACCCAGTATCCTGACCGAGTCGATGACTGGTTCGAGTATGATAACATTTGTTGGAATTAATTAGAGGAAAGGAAGAAACTTTTTCTTGCTCGGACCTATGATTAAAATTTCTCCCCATTCGAAACGTGTAATTGGGAATCCAACGAGAGATCTAATCCGATCTCAAACCCACATTGAAAGATTTCAATTGCGGAAGCAGTGAAGTCTACATATTTTATTTTCAATTGGCAAATCCATCAGTTTCATGCTAAGAATGAGAGAGGATCTAGGTGTGATGTGAGTAATAAGATCTTGAATTGAAACAGTGGTTGTCATTCTCCTATTTTTCAGCTTAGTGCTGAAGAATCAACTCTCTCTCTCTCTCTCTTTTCTTTCTCTAGTCTGACTGCTATTTTGTGGTTAACATTTTTTGTTTTTCATAAATATACAAAAGTAAATTACTTGGCACTCCTAAGATTTTTTTTCTCCAGATTGCATACGATATCTTTCGTTTTTCTATCTCTACACAAATTTCCTTAATTGTTTGAAAAATATTATACTTATGTTTTTATACATTATATTAACCACTTAATTGTTTACCTATAAAGAGATTGTTACGTACTATCTAAAAAACAATAAGGAGTGTCCGTGTAATTTACTAAATACAAGGTCAGAAATCATGCTTATATTTATAAAAAGAATAACATTCATGACATGATCTGCATTAGTTTGGCAGCGTTAACTTTATCATTTGAATGAATTATTCAATTACTTCCTGTTGATGGCAAAAATTAACATGACTTATCGTGATTACATGGTTAATAGATTTGACTAAAGCAGTCTAAGAAAATTTTATGAGTAACAATATATAGTACAAAAATTAGTTGTGTCAAATTATAATGTATTTTTTTTTTTAACAATTCTCATCTAGTCACACACTCAGAAAATTATGTATTATTAAATTCAAATTGATAGTTTAAACTTTTATACAGTCCACAACTATTAAATTCAAAATTTTAACATTACTTATGGTGTTTACGTGGTCAATTAGTTTAAACTAAAGCGATTTGCTCACATGTGGAATATCATTGAAATGCTGAAATTTGGCTTTTGATACAAGGGATTGGTGAGACTCTTTTCAATTGAACTAATGCTTTTTTATTATGTGTTTCAAGTGCGTTTCTTTTCTTTTCTTCTACAATTGGTTCAATTTTTAGTTGTCTTCCAACTATATGAATCTACGGATCGAACATCATCATGAATTATTAAATTGAGATATATACTAGGCTTATATGTTATAGAGAAAACAATAGACGGAGGCGAAACTTTGGTTCTACTAGAAAGAAATGATAATGTCTTCCACCAAAGTAAAGCACAAAAAGTTGTGCAAATCATTGTCTGTGCAATTTGGATGGGGAGGAACATGGCCCCATTCATGTCATTTTCCAAGTCATTGACTCGTATGAAGGAAGGACGAATACAACAAAAAAGAAAAGAATGTGTAAAACATTACAAAAATGCAGCAAATCTTGTCGTGCGTCGGCAAAAAACCTCCAATCCAATGCCTATAGCTACAAAAGAGAAGAATATATAGCATATACTCCATATATTCAAGTTTTGTTTTAACATGACACTTTCACTTCATATAATTTTTCATTTATCAATAAACATTTAATAGATACTTGCATTTGTTGATATGCAATAAAGACAATGAATTTTAAACTTAAAACTTTGTGCAAATTATTTAAACTTATCAACACTAAGCTAAACTCTAATAAGTGTTTTACTTTTAAGTATAGAATTTTTTTTATCCGTAAGAATCAAAGACAGGTACCAGAGGGTTTATAACAACTCACACATACATTTTGCTCAATCAACTACGTTAGACCCCTTGATTACTTAAGTATAGAATGATATCATAAAGATTTGATTCTTAATTACATGTATAGAAAAGATTTTGTTAAAAGAGATAAGAGTTGTTTCAATGATTTTTATACTTCAAAGGAATATCTTTAATATATATAAAAATAATATAATTTTATTTATAATATTAAAAAATATTTATTACTTTTTCTAACTTTTTCCTTCTTCTTAATTAGTGCTCAATAACAATTATTTTTTAAGAGATAAAGTATTAATAACATATGCTGTCCATAAGTTAGTCCTATGGCCATTTCTTTTTCTAGAATTTAGAATTTTCTTAATCATTGCATAACACTCTAAAATTAACGACACGTATTTTGGAATAGAAAAAGTATACTGCTTATTTATTTATTTATCTATTTATTTTTGATAAAACACATTAGAAATAATATGATTTCTTTAAAATAAAGAGATATATACAAAGAAAATATTATTTATTATTAATTTAAATTAAAATATCCTATAAACTTAATTATCTTTAAATTAAAATTTAATTGATTGTTATTTCTTCATTTTAAATTTTAACATAGTCAAATGTTATTAAGGCTATGTTTGGTATAAAAGATAAAATAGAATGAATATATTTGAATTAAAGTAGAATATAAGAAATGTGAGATTCATGTTAAAAAAATGAATTTTTCTCATTTTTTTTCTAATTTCTTATATTTCTCTCATAACAAATAGAGGATAAAAAATTTTAGCGTGCTTGTGTGGAAGATATTGATATTCCCATAGATAATAACTGTAGCTGAAGTACGTAAGTTATATTGTTATTCTTATCCATAAATAGTTATCAACATCAACATATCTATCGAAAAAGATTCATGGAGATTCTCACTATAAATCTTGTTTCAAAGTTAGGCCTAGCTATATTATCGTTATCCTATTCACTGCTCTTTCGCTTTCTGACTAAACTAAACACTACCCGCTCTTATAAGCTCCTGTTGACACGTGGATTCAAAATGATCAATGGCTGATAATCAATGAATTAAAAAGATTAACCTATAGTCCTGCTCTCTCTCAATTTTTCACGAATCCAATGTTGTAGTTTCCAAGGTATAGAATTGGAAATGACGAAAGGGTTTGTAATATAATATGACAAAAAAAATTCTTATATTCTAAGTTTGGCATAATATAATGCCAGACACGGCTTATATTTTGCTCATGTAGATGACAGATATGGACTATGCAATTATTCATAAAGATACATCAGGTTTGCTAATTCTAATATATAGTCCCAATACTCACAATCCTCTTTTTGCAGGTCTTTTGTTTTCAATTTTTAATACACGTACCATCTCCGAATCGAGAGAGAGAAGACTCTTAAAGGTGTTTAGTCAGTCAAATTTATTATGGATATTAATTATCGATAAAATCAATTAATACTTTTTACATTAATAAAATAAAAAAATAAAAAATAGAGATTTCCAATGACCAGTGACCACACAGGAATGAATAGTATATGTGCCATAGTGCTGTCTGCTTGTGCATCCCGATTCTGGTGAATATACACCCATTTTCCCACCCACATGCACGACTACCTGTCATTTCACTCTAATAAATTGACGCATAATACCCTCATTTCTTTTGTCCATTTTATAAATTCCAGATTTTTTATATCATTGCGTGAATCCATTAACGTTCGTGTCCAACTTATATCATCAAGTGACATTTCATGGGCGTTGAATTTTGTTATTTAATCATTAGATTGGGATTTTCATCACATACATTATGTTTCATGTGATTTAAAAATAGGTAGAGATGAGAATGAAATAAGAACTCTCAACCATATAATTTAAATAAATTAGTTAAAATTAAAACTATAATTCAAATAATCTTTATCATGGGTTATATATGGCCTATATTTACTCGTTGTACGTCTCACACTCTCACTAGCTAGCTACATATATCTCTTACATGTATTGATTGATCTAAATTTAATAACATAATAACTAATTAAGGGTTTTCAACAGCTAAAATATTATGAGTAAATAGTACATGTATTGTTCATGTAAAAAATTTTTATATTGTTATTTAATCACAAATTAACATATATGATAGGTTTGTTGATTTTAACAAAAATTACATTAATTAAAAGTTATATCTATAATGATGTATGATTTTTTTTGTCACTATGACATTGGTACGGAGTATTCACTAACATTATCGATAATTAATATTTGCTAGAGAACCTAACTTATCACCTTTAGTAGGATCTTCTCTTTCAACCACATTTGATTAACAATGTAAAGAAATATGAGAAATTAAAGTCAAATATTATAAAAGGATATCCAATGGTCAAGATATTATAAAAAAAAATATACTTAATGATACAAATGTTCAACTCTTATTTCTTAAACAATATAAATTATAATAAAGAAAAGGAAATGCATTGAATACAATGTATCTAATTGCCTGTATCATCATTCAGTAACGGACAAAATATCATCCCCACTCTTGATGTAGTGTTCATAACCCCCCTCTCCCCATTCCCACCCCAATATAAACCCCAAACCATGAAGTGAGACTACAGCCCCACCACTCCTCTAATTTCAGGAACCAAAAACCTTAGTCTCTGTCTCTCTCTCTCTCCTTTGGTATATGCAAACTGCACATGCTAAAATAAAAATGGTGTCCATAGTATTGGAATGGTTATTTCCTTTTCCATGTGTAGCCATGTTCATCACCCTGCTGGCGTTAATAGGAGGCTTATTGGGTTATCTTTATGGGCCCTATTGGGGGCTAAGGAAAGTTCCAGGCCCACCATCTCTGCCGCTGGTAGGGCACCTTCCCTTGCTGGCTAAATACGGCCCCGACGTGTTCTCACTCCTCGCCAAACAATACGGCCCAATTTACAGGTTTGTACTTCTTCACATAATTGAATATGGATACAAGGTACTTTTTTAGTACACCTTAGTCAATTTGATTTGTTAAGATCATTTTCATTTTCTTCTTCTTGTTAATAAGGAAAAAAAAGAAAAGAAAGAAAAGCTGTTATTGTTGGTATGGTACCCAACTTGAATATATGAAATTCAAAATGCCTCAAACTCAAAGTCCTGTTGGGTGTGGGTGATATTTGGTCATGTAATGATGGGGGTTATATATCGTTGACTTGTGAAAGGGATTATTATGGTGGTGGTGGGACAGTGTTTTAGTGCATATTGCCTGGGAAGAAGTAGATATAATCATACAAATTGGAAAAAGGTTAACCTTCTGTTGTGATCTATTTGTTCTTGTTTGCCAAATTGATTAATTGTTTTGCCAATATGACAAGGGTCAGCATCAACATATATAAGCATGCCCGTACTATAGTACCATGATTAAATTGCTCTTGATAAATATTAAGACTGCTATCGATTTTATATGCACTTAACCTTCTGAACAAAGATTTTGTTGTTGTCCTTGATGGCATAAGAACTTGAGTCCTTTAAAAGTGAGCAAAGCATGTAAAACAAAAATAAAGGTAAATGCATAGTTGATTTGAATTAAAGTACTTTATAAATTTAATTAATTTTTAGTGATGGATGCACGTTTACTTTTGTTTATATAAATAATGCATATTTACTTTTCTCATTTTACATACTTTGCTAGATCAATGGTCATAAATGAATTAAGATTAGAGTAATTTAAGTTTAAGCTTGACATATCAAAATATTATTTATCTAAATGAATCATGTTTAAACTTTAGACTTGTTTGAAGATATAAAGCTTGAATTAGAATCTAATTAGTTGATAATTTAATTTTTGTTCCTTTTATCAAATCTTTTTTTGAAACGTTTTTAAATTTATTAATTTTAATATTTAGTAAATGCATTTTCATACTAAAATATAAAGTAAAAATAAGAAAAAAAATATTTAGACATAAAAATTACATATTAATATTTTTCTAACTAAAATTATAATCTATTAAATATATCTTTCTCACATTTAATTTTTTTTTTATAATCATGCACACATATAACACTCACACTCCCACAAGTTTTTAATATTAAGTTTATAAACTTTGAACTGGACTGATTTTTATAATTATACAAAATTAAATTTGAGTTTATTTATTTATTTAATAAAATAAATAAATTTTATTGGACATCTAATAAATCGAATCTAGACAGTAAACAAGTAAGTTTTGGAGTTTAATTTTTATGAATTGTTCATTAATAAAAAGTTATTATTAATATGAATTTTAAGATAATTATTATAAAAATTAAAAAATTTATAATACTCCTATATAATAGTTTGTAATTAAATAATAATATAAAAATTCTTTGTACTATAGGTGCATAGTCTTCTCTAAATTTTATGCAGTTCAATTTTACAACCCTGATTATCATTGGGTGATAAATCTTCTGTCCAACAGTACAAAAGCTTGGTTATTATGTTAAACGCGCGTCCGATTCTCAAAAGTCAAAAGGGAAACATTTTGTGCGATTTTAATCATTGTGTACGGAAAACTTCTCTTTCTTTTTGCAGAGGATTATTGAGTTATTAAAAAAAGGTATAATATGAACATAATTTAACATGAGAAAAGAGAAAGGAAAAGATGAATACGGATTACCGTGTGATTTCATATATTATTCTCGTCAACTATTCTACCAGCCGCCAGTTATGTTTAAGAATTTTATTAGAACCTAGTGTTAGTTATTTATCATTATGTATGCATGACTAACATGTAACTGATGCGAGTAAAACTATATTTAAATTCTTTAAATAAAATTTTGGATTTAAATTTTTTAAATAAAAATAAATTACTACATATATAATTAGGAAGGAAGTTTCTAATAAAGATGATCATTCAATTTTTTGGGTAGAAATTAACTATCAACAAAACTGATAAATACTTCACATCAATAAGATTGATGACTTTTATAATAATTTTTATTTAAACTATTTTTTAATTAATTAACTGTGTTAAAGTCTTTACATCAGTATATGAAAATTAAATTCTATATTTAACAGTATTTTTAAAATTTTATTATGGAATCAGCATCATGAATGCTTGATAAGTCATGGGAACTTCATGTCATGCTTATCAAGCCATTTAAATAATTACTCCCCCCCCCCCCCCCCCCCCCACCTACTTTGTTAATTTCTTTTTTCCATGATTTTCACTTTTACTGTTGATGATGTTGTTCCTATTTGTTTAATGGAGCAGATTTCATATGGGAAGACAACCACTAATCTTGGTAGCAGATCCAGAGCTTTGTAAAGAGGTGGGAATCAAAAAATTCAAAGACATTCCAAACAGAAGCATTCCCTCTCCTATTTCAGCCTCTCCTCTTCACCAAAAAGGTCTCTTCTTTACAAGGTATGCAATTTTTTTCCCTTTATTTTTGTAATATTAGCATAAAACATAATTTTATTAATTTGAGACAAGTTATTATTCAATGAGTTTCAGAGAATAGATGAATGAAAATGATAAGTATTTAAGGTTTTCAAATATATTATCCTAGCATAAAATTGTTGAAGTCACACTTGAGAGACACAAGATATTCCATGTAAAATCTAGAGAAATTTTATTTGTTGAGCACTTTTGTGTAACTTTTCTCTTGTGGATTTCTAGGTGGGGTAGCATTAGCATAGGCACTATAGTATATGTTAAATGTCATTTCCATTTTGTGATCATCGTGTCATGTCATTAATTTGAGTTGAGAATCAAAGATTCGTTGCAATCCAATTCCAATGGTTCTCCAAAATCTTTGTCCTCTAGTGAGAACAATGGTTTGATATACAAAATCTAAGCGCACACACAAGAAATTTGATCATGCAATTAATGTTGATGTGCAGGGACTCACGATGGTCAACCATGAGAAACACCATCTTGTCAGTGTACCAGCCATCACACTTGGCTAGCTTAGTGCCAACGATGCAATCATTCATAGAATCCGCAACACAAAATCTTGACACCCCAAATGAGGACATAATCTTTTCCAATCTTTCCCTGAGGCTAGCAACTGATGTGATTGGAGAGGCAGCATTTGGTGTCAACTTTGGCCTCTCTAAGCCCCATTCAGTTTGTGAATCAATCAAGAGTGTTAACAATGTGAGAAATGATGATAATGATAATGATGGTGATGGTGATGGTGAAGTATCAGATTTCATCAATCAACACATTTACTCCACAACACAACTTAAGATGGACTTGTCTGGTTCATTCTCCATCATACTCGGTCTACTTGCACCAATTCTTCAGGAGCCATTTAGGCAGATTCTGAAGAGAATACCAGGCACAATGGACAGGAAAATAGAGAGTACTAATGAGAAACTGAGTGGTCGTGTTGATGAGATTGTCAAGAGGAGAATGGAAGACAAGAACAGAACTTCAAAGAATTTCTTGTCACTCATTTTGAATGCAAGAGAATCAAAGACAGTATCAGAAAATGTCTTTTCACCTGACTACATTAGTGCTGTTACTTATGAGCACTTACTTGCTGGGTCAGCTACCACAGCCTTTACCTTGTCATCCATTGTCTACTTGGTTGCTGGGCACCAAGAAGTTGAGAAAAAGTTGCTTCAAGAGATTGATGGATTTGGTCCACCTGATAGGATTCCCACAGCTCAAGATCTTCATGACAGTTTTCCTTATCTTGATCAGGTCAGCTGATAGTGGTACTTTGTGAAATTCAAGATTTTGTACTTTGAATTTGCAAGGACCAAGCAATAATAATGATGTGAAATTCTCAATTTAATTAATGCAGGTGATTAAAGAGGCCATGAGGTTTTACACTGTCTCCCCATTGGTTGCAAGAGAAACATCAAATGAGGTAGAGATAGGAGGTTACCTTCTTCCAAAGGTAGTAATACATCTTAGTCCTGTGTCAAATATAATTTTTTGATAGCACTGGGAGGGATAACATGTAATGAGAAAATAATATATACACAGATATAAAGAGTTTTTATACTATCAACCCAACAAAAAACGTCATGTATAGTAGATTTGTTAACTTTTACAATAGTTACACATTGTTTTTGATTTAGGTGAAAAAGAGGGGAAGGAAGAGAAAGGGAGGAAAAAAAATAAAAAGATATTTGGAGAAGGAAAGAAAAAAAAAATTATGTGAACCCCACCTATTTATTCTTTCTTTCCCTTTTGGAAAGAAAAAGAGAGAGAAGAGCTTATAAGAGTGTAAAGACAAAAATATCCTCATGCTATATATCTCCTTTTTTTATTTGTGATATTTTTGTCATTTTGTATGCATTTTTTTCCTTCTACTTTTAATACAAACAAACAACCTATAAAATTATCTCATTTTTTTTCTTTCACTTTCTTTCTTAAACCTAACATATCATAAAAGTCATAACTAACATTTCTGATTGATTGACGGTGTAAAATTTATACTGAAATTACATAGAAATTTGTCTCATTTTCTTTTAGTACATGTGCAAAATTTTCCAGTTTCTCTTGGGAGACATTGTATAATCTTGATGGAGGGTTTTTTAGCTATGCCATCACTGATGGTGTTTTGTGTATATGAGCAGGGGACGTGGGTATGGTTAGCTCTAGGAGTTCTAGCCAAAGATCCAAGGAATTTTCCAGAGCCTGAGAAGTTCAAACCAGAGAGGTTTGACCCCAAATGTGAAGAAATGAAACGAAGGCATCCTTATGCATTCATACCATTTGGAATTGGTCCCCGGGCATGTATTGGTCAGAAATTTTCCCTACAAGAGATCAAGCTTACTCTGATTCATTTGTACGGGAAATATGTTTTTCGTCATTCACTTGACATGGAAAAACCTGTAGAAATGGAATATGGTATGGTTCTCAACTTCAAGCATGGTGTCAAGCTTAGAGTCATAAGAAGAACATAATAGAGTACATACCAACTAGATTGTACTTGTGATGCAATGGAGGAATTAAAATCACTCTTCAATACGTTGTGATTGTAAACAAGGCAAATATGCTAATTCAAACAAGTATTATGTGCTGAGATCTAAGTAAACATGTTACAGGATATTAAACTTCCATGCAAATTTTGTGAAAGAAAAAGTATCTTCACTCTGAATGTGTTTACAAAAGTGGATTCCCTCACTAATTGCTGGGTCTCACTCTCCAATTTTATACTTTGTTTAGGCCTTGCAGTCTCTTGATATATATCATGATACCCACAAAAATTAACAATTGATTATACAAACGGAGATCCCCTAAAGTAGTATTGCTTAGGGAAAGCACAAAAGCTACTGCTACAACAGTTGTAATTCAATTAACAGACCATTGAACAACAAGATGTTGAAGTATTGAACTTGAAAATAAATAGAGAGAGGATCAATCAATTGAATTTCAAGTCCCTTCTTTCACCGTGGCCTCTTATCCATGTAGGTTGGTAGGTAAAGTGGCCTAGAAAAGTTGGTTAAAGGGTCAGAAGCACCAGTGCTTTTAGAATCCCCATTAGAGAAAACTGCTGTTCTTTTGAGAAACTGGAACTCATCCATGGACTGCTGCCTCTGAGATCGATTGTATTGATGATTGCTGGTTTTCTGCTTTGCCTTGGTTGACTCGGTCAGGCTCATGTAACTAGGCCTGGTGTTGTTACTATCCTCTGTCCTGTCACAAGGCAATGCAGCACTCCCAGATATTGGTGTTGTAGATGTGCATATTGAGGGTGAATTAGAGCTCTCATCATAGTGAAACTCAGAACTTGGACTCAAGGACGAACGAGTAGCTTGCCCAACATGGGGAGGTCTAGCAGAAATCCTTGTGGAGACATTGTTCTTTCTGACTTTGACATTGCATGGTTCTGATGTTTTTGAATTTGAGGAGTCAACACATTTCTTTGGTGGAGGAGGGGTCTTCTCTGTGGCATCAGTATGATGGGTTTGTTCCATTAATCTACTCTCCCATGGCTTAGCTGCCATCCAACGTTCCAACCAACTCCATCCGCAGTTAGCCTTGTCCATCTCATGATTGTTGAGAGAGGCGTTTGCTCTTGAATTAGAGATGGGAGTTGATCTCCATTGCTGCAAAAGCCAACCATTAAACATGTTTCTTAATAAGCAGGAATAATAAAAGGTTGCAAATTTTCTCATTATATTGTTACCTTGTGGGCAAGAGAGTATGCAATTGCTCTCTCCCTCTTGAAAGCTCCTTCTTGCCTCATCTGTAATTTTGTCTTGACATCTTGCAATGATCCTTTGCTATCACACCATCCTTCCTGCATGTTCCCAAAATATGTTTCTCACAAAACATTATGTAGAGGTGAGGTGTGTGAAACAATTTTGTATATGGTTGAGGGTTTAGGAATTTGGCAAAACTTAGACGCAATTTCTTAAGTGCATGTTCGAATTAAAGTTTGTGAACTTAAGTTTAAATGATGACCCTCCCTTTACTCCATTTCAAAGTTTTAAGGCATAATTGAGGCGAAACTCGAATTATAATTAGACCCAACTCAAAACCAAACAATAGGCTTTTTCAATTTTACTTTTTAATTGGCCCGGACTCAAAACCAAACAAAGCTTGAGTGCTTTTAGTGTTGTTCTTAGAGCTGGGCATATGGGCTTGAGCCCGTGGGCCACCCACATGACCTGCAACCCGCACGGTATAGGCTTTAATTTTTTGAGCCAATTTAAATTGCAGACTTTTTAGCCCGATCCGTTTAATCCGTTGGTTAAACGGGCTTGACCGCGGACTGTCCGCCGGCTTTTATGCCTTAAGTAAAAAAAATGTATTTTTTTTGTGGTTTAGTAAAATAAAAATAGAAATTAGACTACTAAAATAAAAAAAATTGTGGTCATTCTACTTGAAATTAGATACATTTCAAAATAGTCAACACCAAACTAAAATCCATAAAAAATAATTCTCATACATCTAGTGATTAATTAGACTATAAAATGATAACAAAAGGATTTTTAAAAGGGGTTTTAATTATTTGATATTTTTTTTAGACAATTGTTTCTAAAAGGGTTTGAAAAATGAGTTAAATTTCATATTTTTAAATTTTGATTTTTTTTTTTTTTTGCAGATGCGGGCTTACCCGTGGGCGGGCTTACCCGTTTGTCCAGCTCTAGTTGTTCTCTAGTTAAAATTACACTTTTACCTCAGTAATTTCTATTAAAAGTCAGCATAGGTTACAAAACTACAATTCTGATTACAATTACAAGAGTACCAAAAACGGCTAAAGAGCTACATTTAAGTTTAGTCTAGGCAATTCCTTACAAGCTTTTGGTAATGTTCTGCAAGATTAGAATTGGTGTTTTACGTTGGTGATGATTCATGTAATAAAAGTGTCTATTAAAGGTCACTGTAAATTAGAAACTTCAATTCTGATTAATTAGTGAAGCACAGTAAAATTACCTAAAAAATTGTATCTAAGTTTGGTGTACAGGAATTATGACAGGGTACCTCAGCTTGTTTGAAGAGTTCAGCCTTGGTGCGGCGCTCATTGAGCATGTTCTGCACTGCTTGCCCCTCAATGGACATTCTCACGCGCCGAGCTCTTACACGCGCCTGGACACGAACCAAGGCCTGCATGCACCTCAATGTGACCGCAGCCTGCTTCCTCACTAGTCTACCCCTTACAAGAGCTTGAAGCCTCACCACTCCCTTCAACGCCCTCAATGCCCTTCTTGCCTACAATCATAAAAGTTGAAGATCCCACATTGAGCAGCAAGTGAAATGAAGTATTAGCATACTGTCCAACACTAGTGGCATGACATGACTAAAATAAACGACAGTTTTCACTCCATGAGTTAAATTTTGGGATTGAGATAAGACATAGACCATACCAAGAAGGCGCGGAAAGCGGTTTGGATTCTGGTAGCGGCCCATTCTTGCTTGAGGAGTTTGAAATCCTTAGGTGGAGCTCTGACCACAGTGGCCACTGCTGCATTGAAAGAATCCGAAGCCACACTGCTAGCATAATCGTAGTCTTGAGATCTGTTTTCCCCTGCAGAAGAACTCTTCCACAGCCTCCACTTCTTCTTCTTCCCACCCTACACAACACATTTTCTTAGTCACTCAATTGCCAACCAAAATAGAAATAGTAATAATAATAATAACAATGGTTGCTGGCTAGCTAGAAGTAACTTACGATGTCATTCTTGTTGTTAAGTCCGATTAATGCTTTTACCCATTTTCCAGATGCACCCATTTTGGTTCTGCTGTTGAAGGTGCGAGCTTTGGCTGGCTTTTTTTTCAAGGGAGGGGGAGATAGAATTAAATGAAGAGAATGATGTTGGAGAGAGAGAGGAATATAGTTAATGTAATGTAATGAGTGAGTGATGAGTTGTTTTGATTTGAGTGGGTGGTCGTGGGTTTCTGTCTTGTGTGCCGTTTTCACGATACTAATTTGAATTTCAAAACGTGCAACGGACAACACACTTCTCTTCCTCTCTCCCGCTCCATTCCCACGACGTCGTTTCCATTGGGAATTTGTGATGTGATGTGATGATTTCTTCTGTGGGCCCCGCTTCCTATGAGGAAAGAAAGAAAGAAAAAAAAAAAAAAAAAAAAAACCATGAAAATGAAAAGGCCGTCACTGTCACTGTCACTATCACTGTGCGTAGTGCCGGAAAAGGTTTGGAATAAACAAGAACAAAGTGAAAGAAAAATTATAAACAAATGACCTTGTTAGCTTTTTTACTGCGCGCAAAGCTCCTCAAACTCAAAAGTTCCTGGTTCCGTTACTTCTCTTTCACTCTAATTCAATTTTTTTTTTTTGAAACAACTCTAATTCAATTTTTAAAGTAGATTTAATTGTAATTTTTCTCGAAAGTTTCACAATATTGTGAAACTTGCCTCTCAATCTCTTTTTACAAGTTTTGTCGTCCAATTTATAAAATATCACAAATTTTGTCTCCAAGTAAAAAAAAAATTGTCACAATTAATGAAAAAATATTTCAAAAATATCTTAATTGTGACAATTTAAAGGAAAAATAACCACAAAATATCCTAATTGTAACGATTCTTTTACGTGAGGACAAAATTTGTGATGTTTTATAAATTAAGGGACAAAATCCGAAAAAAAAAAATTAGGAGACAAAATTTATGACATTATAGAACTGAAAATAAAACCTTTAAAATATGTAAGTCACAAGTAGTTGTGTCTCTCCTTAGGTATTAGTATGTAATTACTAGATTTATCGTGTTATCAAAATAAATGTTTAAGAACTTTGCATTCTTCTAACTGTGAATACTTCGTACTAATATTATGGTTAGAAAAAAAATTACTTTGCATTAGTAGGAAAAAAAAAACAACAATGGATAAGAAGAAGTGCAAACCAGATTTTAAAATGGTAGAACTTCATATATTTCTTACAGCAAATGCCTTAAAACACAAGTGTGCCTTGATACTTGATAGACTTCTTATTGTGTGTTTTTATTGCAAATTTTTCCAACTCTTTACGTTTTGACTAATCCCCTATTTATAGATAATAACGAAGAAATTATCCTAACTATTAGGGGACGACTCCATGTTAAAAAATATTTATATTGTCAGTGTAAAAAAATTTATAATATTAATCAATTAAAAATTACTGTAGATATAACTTATTAACCTAAATATAACTTTTAAAAATAACTACTTTAAAAATTAATAATCTTATTATACATAATAATTTATAATTAAATGATACTCTAATAAAATTTTACACTATTAATATATTACAGTATAATTTTTTTGACAGAATATTACAGTATAATTAACCATCGTAATTAATTTCTTTATATTAAGAACGTTTATATCCTCTCAAAAAAAAAAAGAACAAAAAAACAAAAAGAAAAAAGAAAAAAAAAGAACGTTTATATAATTAATTTGACACCTCTCTCTCTCTTTTTCCTCTAAAAACTATGTAAGACTTTGGCTTTTCACATTTGAAAGGGAAAAAGAAAACACATAGATGGAGCATTTTATTCCAAAGGAGAAATGCCTTTATGTTTAAACAGTTGGACCATTTGATTCGAAGGGAGAGAAACAGAGAAAGATGAGAAAACAAAAAACAAAAAGTTTGAATAATGAATTATTACTAGAATATAAAAGAACAAAAGAATTTAACTGAACTGAGCATGGGACCAGAGCATAAAATTTATGAAAATTTTCAGACTTTGGACCCCATTCTCTAATCCAAGGGGTTTCACTTTCAGCCTCGGATCCTCCTATTCCTGCATAAAATTTTATATTTTATATTTCTATTTAAATGTGAGAACTGAGAAGGATAAAAAATGAGATAAAAAAAAGTATTAAAGGAAAAAAAAAGTAAAAATAAAAAAGATTTTTAGATTATTTTAATTAAAAGAAATAAGAAAAAAATGAAATAAAAAACGAAAAGTGAATGTACCAAAAAAAAAACCTATGTACCAAAAAAAGTGAAATTCTTTCATTATTTGAATAATTTGATTTAAAACTTGTCTTTCTCACTCCATTCCCCGCCCCATAATTACAACACTTCTCTCTTATGTATGAGTTCCATGACTTTTTTCTTTCTTTCTTTTTCAATTGTCTATTTTTCCAAACGGATGACTATTTTTGGAAACCCATGTGTCTATGTTTTTCACAGTCTTTGTTTTCTAAATTTATTGTTTCGGTGCATGTTTAGTTTCACGTTAGATTGTCTAAAATCATGTTGAAATACTAGTTAACATGATTTTGGTTAGATTTTTACATGTTTGGTTTCATATCAAAAAATTAATTTTGGTCTAGAATTAATTTTGAGTTGAAACAACTTCAGGTAGTTTTTGTGTTAAATTAAAAAATTTATACCAGGTTTTATTGCTAATTTGCTTTTATAATAAAAACATCCAAACATAAATCACATCACTTCAAAATTAATTTTGTGCGTGTTTGGTTTCACATTACATAATTGATTTTGAGTCCATAATTGATTTTAGATAAATTTTGACATGTTTGGTTTCACGTTGGATAAAAGTTCATAATTCATAATTGATTCTGGATCTAGAATTGATTCTGAGTTAAATAGTGTGTTTGGATAACACACAAGAATCAATTTTACTCCACAAAATCACGGTGACATAATGAAAAAATAGAAGCAATTATTTATTGCTTTGCCTTCACCATGAAAAATTAATTGATTATTTCCTACCATGAATCTAATCCAAATATGCTAGAAGTAACTTTGAGTAGCTTTTGTGTTGGATCCAAAATTTTGTAGTGAGTTTACTCCTAACTTGCTTTCATAATAAAAACATCCAAACATAAATCACATAACTTCAAAATCAATTTTAACCAAAATCAATTTTGTAAAATCAATTTCATTCAAAATTAATTTTGCCCACGCTCATCCAAACACGCACTTTGTCAATGTACATCCAAACACACATTCATACATAAGATTAGGAGATGAAAGGGTAAAAAAGGGACGAACCACATCTGGCATAATTTTAGCTATAGATTACATTTTAATTCAATTTATTTATCTTATGCTGTTATTTATCGAGTTCAATCCTTATTTTTGATATTTAAAGAATTAAAACGACTGTAGTTTGATAATATCAAAAACTAAAATGACCATTATTTAATAATTTTAAATATAAAAATAACATGATTTTTTACACAATGTCATATCAAACTTTAATACTATATATAATTATATAAACTTTTTTAATAAATCTTAGTATCTAACTTTTTTGTCATATATTTAACAAGTAACTATGGTGGTGTAGTAGTAAAATGTGATTTTCAAGCTTCAAGTCCTGTTTAATTAGATGTAGGACAATGCAAGGCCACGTGTTCGGATGGAGGCTCACTATGCTCCCATGAAGGCCATGAGAAACTTAGCTTATCCCCCTCAAAACGTAAACCTTGCCCTAATGGGAGGGGCAACTCCTCTATTTATATGGGTTGAAGTCCTCTAACGTGGTGACATGTGTCACACCATGCGCCTGTCATGTCAGACGTTGTTTTTCCCTCTCCACATCTCTGACATATCAAACATCATGGGTGCCTTTTTGTTATGTCAAGTGATGCTGCTCTTGGCTTTGAGATGTCTCAAGACTTGTTGGATTTATAACATGTTTGGAACAACATTCTCATACCACATCCGCTACAGAAATCACCTCAATATGCCTAAATAACGGAGAAGCAACTTCTTGTTGCTTCAACATGGAGAAAGGGTGGCGATATGCGTTGCAAAATTCATTCCAAACACACACTTACCTAATTTGATTCGAATTAATCATCGTTGAATATGACCTACACATAACAAGAGACTCAAATAAAAGAAAAGTATCCACTAACTATAAAAATATGACATAAAGGACATAATAAACATCAAGAACTAGAAAGAGTTTTATAATTTCATTTTTTATCCTCACATATCTTATTGATTCTTTCTTCATGGGATTGGGGTACAGAGAAGGCACCATGACTAATGTAAGAACATTGTCTAGAAAGTGACATAGAGGTAGACTTTCTAGGATGGTATGCTGAGATTTTCTTCCCTTTGCCCTCATAGATGACAACATCATCTTCTTCATCAGGAACACACTTTCCCCCAAGTATAATTGTCTTCGTCCACACAGAATCATCATTTTTCAACTTCCCTTTTGTCTTCATCCACATAGACTCATCTGTTTTTAACTTCCCTTTCTTCCCTCCACCATTGTCCCTCTTATGATCCCAATTTCTTGTCACTGAAAAACTCCTTGGCATCTTCCTGCTGAAATTGAAAGACAACCTGCGTTCAGAAGTTGCTCTTTTCATAATCTTGGGGTCTACATTGGGGTGCTGCTGCAATGCTGGGGGAAGAGGTAACTCCTTCACCAAAGTGTCATTGTTTTGTGTTTGTGTTGTTTGTGTTGTGTTCTCCAACATTGCTCCCTCCGAGGTACTAGGATGTTGTTCATGTTCTAAGGTGGTTGTTGTTGTTGTTGTTGGTGGGGTAGTAGATTCAATATTCAAAACATTTGTCACTTCATGTGAATCATGATCAGACACTGGGGCAGGTGCTGATGATGATTTTTTCCTAAACCTCACACTGCACAAAGCTGCGATTATAACAATGCTTGCAACAAATCCTACCATGCAAAATGGAAAATAAAGAAATGGGTCTATCAATGTGATGTTATTGTTCTCATTAGGGACTCTTCTTCCCATAACTTTTGAATTGGATCTATGTGATTTTCTTCTACCACTATCACTATGTTTTATGCTCTCTTTTTCTACAATAATGATGATAATAGTAATAGCTTGTTTCTTTGAAAATGTTCCAGGGACTATTGTGATACTGGAAGTTCCTATAGAGAAAAAGAACTTATGAAATCAAATGTAAAGCTAATTTTGTTTTCCATTGGTCTGGTTGAAGAAAACCGAATATGATTGCTTGAATTCAGGAGTTGAGGGGGAAAGAAATGGAGATGAAAAGACAGACTCTAAAGTTGGAAAATTTCTTTGATAGGTTGAGGTTTAATCTAATTTCGATTAATATTCTAAATTAAATTATTCAACCGCATGCATTCTTATGCCATTCACGAGTTGCATTTTATATGTTGGGGGGGGGGGGGGGGGGGGGGGTGTAAAAAAAAGGGTAAAAATATGTTTTTAATTCCTGTATTTTCAGAAAAACTTGATTTTAGTCCCTGTATTTTCGAATCAACCATTTTAGTCCATGTATTTTTGAATCAACTATTTTAGTCCATGTACTTTTAGAAAAACTTGTTTTAGTCTCTTTCCTCTAATGTTGTTAATAATAGAAATATAGTTTTCAGTGGCTATAAACTGTCACAAAATACACATTCATCATGTATTTAAACTCAACATCATTGGCGACTAAAAACCGCCACAGATTATTAAAGAAATAGACTCAAACTCAACTAGAAACTCGTCTCTTCCATTACCGACGACACATTATGTGTCTATTATTTTAATAATTTATTGCGATTTTTAACCACCAATAATGTTAAGTTTAAATACATGAAGAATATGTATTTTGTGACAATTTATAGCCATCGAAAATTGTATTTCCGTTATCAGTATTAACATCATTAGATGAGATGGATTAAAACCAAGTTTTTTTTTTAAATACAGGGACTAAAATCAAGTTTTTCTGAAAGTACAGGAATCAAAAATATATTTTACCCAAAAAAAATTGATGAGTGGGAAAGTAAAGAACAAGAACATAAAGCAAAAAAAAAAAAAAAAACTAATAACTTTCACCTTTACTCATAACTATATAATTTTTATATTCTCAAACTATATAACTTTTACTCATAAAAAAAGACTATATAACTTTTTATTTTTTTAACAACACATTTTATCATTTTTTATTGATTAATTCTTAAGTAGATTTTACTAGATAACTTAAGTCCATTTTTTATTAATAAAAAAGATTAAGATAAAAAAAAATAAAAAATATGTTAGTCATATTTTTTTCCTGTAAAAATATTACATAGAACCGGAGATGTTTTCCACTCTTGCATATTTTATAAAGAAGTCAACATTCCGTTTTACTTTGGAAAAGTTTCGAATATGACAAAAATGGATCCTCCATGGCAAAACAAATTTCAGAGAACGTCATGGCTAGGCTATGTTCCAGCTTTAATAAAATAAAATATATTTTTGTTCATCATTTTATCTTAATTTTTGTTTTTAGTTATTCATAATTTTTTTTATTATTTTTAATTTCTCATAAATTATTTTGTTTTGTTTTTAGTCCTTCATAAATTGTTTTGTTCTGTTTTTAGTTTCCGACGTTAATTTTAACTGTTAAGTGATGACATGACAGACATAAATTATGTGTGTGAAAAATTCCTAATTAAGTTTCTAGTGACTTTTAACCGCTACAAATTTTTTGGCAGTTAGAAATGTTTACTTTTGTAACATTTCTTGTGATTTCAGAAAATTTGGTATTCGAGGTTTTGATTTTTTTTTTTAAACATTTATGACCGTTTTAATTTGTCAGAAAATTTGCAGTAGTTAAAAATCGCTAGAAACTTAAATAGAAAATTTTCAAGTATAAATTATGATCGTCACAACATTACTTAACAGTTAAAATTAATGTCAGGAACTAAAAATAAAAGAAACAATTTTTGAGGGGACTAAAAACATAGAAAAAATTTATGAGCGACTAAAAACAGGAATTTAGATAAAATGAGGGACCAAAAAGCATATTTTACCCTAAAATAAAATAAGGATGTTCATATTTACGCATTGAAAATAATTTATTTCTTTATATTTATTTTTTTCATCTCATCTTTTATTTTTTTTCCCTATCTTTCGTCCTTTCACCTCTTATATTTAAAAATAAGATATATAAAGATAATTATTTAAAATAAAATTCAGACGTAATATTTTATTTATTTTTAATATGATAGTTTAAATAAAATAAAATTTTTACACCAATAAATAAATAAATTATATAACAAGAATCGACAATATAAATTGACGTTAATATTAAAGTTGTCTTAATGACTTCTAATTAAATTATTGAACAAGCAACATTTGATCAAAAATAAAAATAAAATCACATTGATGTGATCATATCACCTTGTCTTTTTTATCATTTCGGAAATCCATAATCTTTCTTTAAGAGGACTAAAACTATATTCCGCTTTATTTAAAGTTGGTAGACGTATGGTACAATAATTCAAAAAATAATAATTCATTGGCTATACAAAGCAATTTAGGGCTGGGCAAAAAAAACTAAACTACACCAAACTGATCTTGAACCAAATTGAACTGGTAAAAATTAACCGAACTGTTTTCAATAAAAACTAACCGAATTGTAAACTACAAAGAACGGTTAACTAAAAAGAACCACGAGACACCACCACTCAGGCACTCACACACGACACGAGAATATGAGATACGAACTTCATTCCCAAATCCCAATCCGTGCGAACCACTGAACCCTTCGTGGCCCACTACATTTTTTGGTGGTGCATCCTTTTGAGGCAACTGCTAATTTCTTTGGGATGTTATAAAGTCATTTTCCTCACATGGGTAAAATATATTTTTTGTCTCTCATTTTATCTTGATTTCTATTTTTAGTCTCTCATAAATTTTTTCTCTATTTTTAGTCCTCCATAAATTGTTCTATTTTTTTTAGTCCCTCATAAATTGTTTTGTTATGTTTTTAGTCCCTAACGTTAATTTTAACGTTTAAGTGATGACATGACGGACATAAACTGTGTGTATGAAAATTTCCATATTAAGTTTCTAGTAACTTTTAACCGCTACAAATTTTTTGGCTGTAAAAAATGTTTACTTTTGTAACATTTTCTTGTAATTTCATAAAATTTGGTGTTCGAGGTTTTAATTTTTTATTATTTTTTTAACATTTTTGACGGTTTTAGTCTGCCAGAAAATTTCAGCAGTTAGAGACTGCTAGAAACTTAGATAGAAATTTTTCAGGCATAAATTTTGCTCACTACGACATCACTTAACAGTTAAAATTAATGTCAATGACTAAAAACAAAATGAAACAATTTTTTAAGGACTAAAAACAGAAAAAAAAATATTATGAGGGACTAAAAACAGAAATCAGAAAAAAAATGAGGGATCAAAAACATATTTTACCCTATATATATTTATTTGAATAAAAAATATGTGTCTGAATTTTAAAATAAGTTGCTTTTGTTCATTGAAGAGTAATTAATAATAGATTTGAAAATGGTTAATTATTATAATAAATGTTTAATTAATTAATAGTGTAAAAATCTTTATAATAAAAATATATCAAAATTGAACGTATATTTTTATAATGAATTCTTATAACATTTTTATAATTTATTTATTTATTTACTATATTACTTATCTAATTCTATTTTTTTCCTAACACAAATCAATATAAAAAAGACAAGCAAAATTAAAACAATGTGATTTTTTTATAACTAGTATAATAACCCATTCAATGCACGGGAGTATATTAAGATTTTTTAATATCAATATACAATAAAATTAAGATAAATTTATTATATAAAAATATTAATATTATATTCATATTTTGTTAAATCATATTATAAAAATTTATAAATTAATAAAATATATACATAAATGAATTAGTTCTAATCTAACGTTAAATTTTGATATTTTGTATTACTTAATTAATTACTTAATTAATTTAAATTTAATTTTTATTATAACTATAAACAATAAATACTGAAAAATGTTAGCCATTTTTAAAAAAATTATGTTATTTTTAATTTATGAATTGATATTTTTAATTTATTTATATGAGATTTAATTAACACTTTTACTTTATTTATTTAAGTATAATATTTTTAACATAAATTAATATGATTAGAATTTAAAATAAAATAAATTAAAATATTATTTATTATTATTAATTTGTTGTCATGTTATTATTATTAATTTGTTGTGATGAATTAATTATGCTAATAAAAGATTGGTTATGGATTATATGGCAAATAATAGTACCAATAACAATATAATTTATTAATGGTAAAAAATTAGGGTGATGATTACATAATGTTTAAATTTAAATTAATGAGAAAATAATAAAAAAAATAAAACTATTCTAGATGAAAATGTTATTAATATTATTTACCTCAATTTAAAATAATTCTATTACTCTATACTCTTTTAAATGTGGATATATATATATATATATATAATTATTAATTAATTTGAATCAAAATAATATATATTGATTATAACTTATAATTACCTTAATTAATTTAAGGTTTAAATATCTTTTTAGTCTGTTAAATTTAGTCCCATAATTTAAAAATAATCTACTTTTGATCCCCTAATATATGATCATTTTAGTCCCTGATATAAGTACCAAAAGTGGACTATTTTTAAATTATGGAGACAAAAAAAATATTTTTAATTTGAGGGATATAAGTAAATTTAATGCAAATTTAAGGGACCAAAAAGATATTTAAGCTTTAGTTTAAATTAAAATATATATAGATCATAATGACCTAATAATTATCTATTTTTATGAATTAAAAAATAAAAAATAAAACTCAGTTGAATTGCGCCAACAAAAATTAGAGTACATACTAAGTGTGATTGTCTTAATTAATATAATTATATTTTTTTAAGTATGAATATAATTTTGATCTCTATAAAATTGAAATGTGTTTTATAATTAATCAACAATATTATAATATCATTATTCATTTCAAAAGAGTAATTATTTTTTAGCTATGTTTTAAAAATTGTTATAATTTACTTAATGATATTATAATTTGTATTAAGATAAATTTGTATTAAAATAAGTAAAAAGTTTAGAATAAAGATAAATTTGTATTAAAAAATAGTCCATAATTTAAAAATACTTTGGTAAATTGTGATGGAAATTACAATTTACTTAATGTATTTTTATGTAAATATTTAATATCTATATGGTCTTTATTTTTTTTAATTAGTTTATCTAAAAATAGCAATGAAAAGCAAACGATAATGAAAAACCAAAAACGCTCAAGGAACAAAAGATAATTAAATTGTTTTAATTAATACTCTTTTTTTATTAATGACATGTGACATTTACTTACGTAACAAAATCTTTTTTTTTTTGTTAACGGGTCTCATAAATAATCAGTGAAAATAACAATAACAAATTTAGAAATTAAAAATCAATTAATATATAAACGGTATTTACTAAAATCAATGATAGTTAATTTATTATAAATTTTATTGTATTTAAATAAAGAAACATATTTATATCACCTCCAAAACTATTTATAAATTAATCAATGATAATCAATGTATATTAAAATTAATCTAGATTGATTTAAATTAATTTATATTGATTGAAATTGAAATAATCCAAGCAATTTATGTTGATGAATTATTTATATTAAAAATAATTCAACAACTTTATATAGACCAAAACATTTCGAATGGTTATTAAAAAAACTTTTTAATAAATGGATTGTTTTTAATTAAGATTAAGATAAATAAAAATCAAATGTTATTGTAAAGTAACAAATTTGGTAATTTCACTTAACAAATTTGTTATTATATTAACAACAATTTTTTTCTTTAAATAAAAATTTGGTTAAGTAAAAATCTCACTTAAAATGAAAAATGTTAATTTAATTTATTATAAAAATATAAAAATCTCACTTCATATAGAAAGTAGCGTTTTGATTTAAATTTGAAATCGTGAAAGATACCCACTTAAAAATAAGAAAATCATATTTGGTAATTGATTTTTTTTTAAAACATTGATATAAATGGTTTGCTATATATTTCTTGACCTGTACTACATGATGTTTTCACTTATTTTCTTTGTTTCATTTCTTTATGATTTGTTGGCCGTCTAGATGTTTTTTTGTTGTCTTTGCTCCATGCTTATTCTATTTCTTTGCTTCATTTTTTTTTATTTCTTTATTCTTTATGATTTGTTTGACGACTATTTAAATATTACATGTTATATTACCCGTTGAAGTAACAAATTAATAAACATATAAATATTGGTTGTTTTAAATATTTCACAATTCGATTAATTAAAAAAATAGTTAGATGAACTAATAAAAATCCAAAAACGTTCAAATTCGAATTAAAGAATAATAAATCTATAGGTGAATCGCCCTCCCAAAAAATAAAATAGAAGGATTTCTCCTAAATGGAAAAACCCAAATATAGAACATTGAATCTATAGCCCTTTGAAAAAAATGGTACACGTGTATATTGCAAATAAATTATTCATTTATTATGTACACGTGGAGCTATTTGCCAAAAATCTTGAAAGTAAAAAAGAAAGAAAGGAAAAGAAGAGAATAAATCCTTTTTTTTTTTTGAAAAGCAAAATAAATCCTTTTTTTTTAAAGCAGAATAAATCTCTTTTATACTTGTACAATAAACTCAATTAGAAAAACCTACATCCCAATAATAATAATAATAACGATAAGAATATTTATTTGCGTGTCGATATCATACTGATGCTAAAAAAGTTGTAAGTTCCCCCATCACACACCTAAGGAAGACCTATTCATTTGAAGTCACCACCCAAAAACATGTTAACTTGGCTGATCCACCCAACATTTTTTAATCTAAGAAAATGACATATTTGAAAGATAACGATACTTTTAAGAAAAATAGATATTATTAGAAAAAAAATGAAAAAAGACAAATTCTCAATAATTTCAACTGGCTCATAATATCGTTAAAAATGAAACTTTTACATTACATGTATGCATGCATATTGCATTTAGAGTTCCAATACTATATAAAGAACTTCATATTGCAGCTCTAGATTTTTAGCTTATCATCATATGTAGTAGACAAAATGTTAGAAAATCTGGAAATTAAAATTTAAATATTATGAACAAATTTACTAAAAGAATCAATATACCATACTTTAAAATATACATACATGATACGAAGAAGATGATGATGAGTGAGAGAGCAAGAGAGAATGCGAGGTCTAAAGACATTTCAAATATATGATACAAATATAGTGAGATAGACAGACCGATAAATAGAAAATAAGAAAGTTGGTGTTAAGTGGAGGTATCTATAAAATTTTCAATATATTTATGCAAAGTAAATATATTTAATTTCATAAATATAAAGTGGGAAAGTGGCAAATCATTATAGATATGAAAATAAATATATTCAGAAGTGTCCTAGAAATTCACAAACGAATACAGTAAACTAATGCAGGGCAGACTCAATTAAAATAATATTACCAGTTGTAACTGATGCTCCTGGAGAGTTTATGTACATGATAATATTCTAAACAGCATAATTAGTAGTTGATTAAGCAGTCACAGGATAATGATATCATATTAAAAATGATAAAAAAAAAACCAAAATATAAGTATTGAATTTGAATGTCATCCTCAAAGGTTCAAAATAATTTGAAGATAAACCACGAGCTTTTAATAAACTAATAGTAAAAGTTGAAGAACAAACCTTGTTAGGATCGCGATGGCATGAAGGTAAAAAAGTTGGGCAACTATGATTAGCCATATCATTATCATCAACTACTCCCCCACAACGTATTATTCTGTAAATACCAAAACATATTGTTAACAAATGAAAGACAAAGATCCAAAGCAAAGAAAAATGAAAGACAAAGACTAAAAGGAGGTTATAAGTAAGTGAGAAAGTGGCAAACTATTATCATTATTTGTAGATATGAAAATAAATATATTTATATATTTTGTCAAAAAAGAGCATAAATATATTCAGGGAGTGTGCACTTTTTTTTTTATGGAAAGTAAATATATTTATTTTCATATTTATAATGATTTGTCTAGTAGAATTCACTTTTAATGGAAATTATGTATTCTTATAGACACAATTTTCAAATTATTTTTTATATTTAAAGTAATAAATAAATTTTAATTGGATCATAAAAATTTCAAAGAATTCTATATCAACAATTAAAAGGATCATAATGATTTTTTTCACCAAAATTAGAACATTTACTGTTTTTACATTAAACCTGAACCATATTCAAATTAAAATTGATTGGCATTAAAGTGATATATTGATTGGTGTCTAATTAATATTGATTAAGATTTGAGCCATTTTTATATCACGTGATTAAAGTTGTACATTAATAATATTATCATAATTAAAATTGGACTGGTCAACAATTTAAATGTATTTGAATTTGAATTTAGTTTGTAATCGAACCAAACAATTCCAAAGCATGAAATGATGACACGTGGCATCCAATGCTTGAGAAACAATCTTGTTTTGCCATGTATTTTTTGAAGCTGTTTTTGGATTCAAAAATTTTATATATATTGATTAAAAGTAAAAATAAAAAATATTTTCACAAAACAAATGGCCCTTAAAAAGAGTTCGGTGCAGTTAGGAGCAATTCGGAGCAGTTCAGAGCAATTCGGAGTAGTTCGGAACAGTTTAGAGCAGTTCAGTTCAAAATGGTTCAATCTAGTTTAGTGCACCTACGAAACAGTTCAGTTCGGTTCGGGCGAACCGCATTTACAGTTCAAAATAGTTCACGACAATTCGGTTCAGTCTAGTTCAAATTGAACAGCCCTACAAAGCATAATGACGATAGATCAATTCATACATATGAACACACTTATATCGCTTAATACGTTTTGATTAGCACTTTTAATTAATTTATAGTTTTTTTTCCTAATTGAAAAGTCTGCTTAACCTTATTAACAATATTTAGTATACAAGTCTTTTTTAGTCGTATTAACTTGTAGCATTTTTTTCTTTTTTTTACCAATAAGTTGTTAGTCTGAATGGAACTGGACTCGATCCCCTTAAACAAGGTATCGGGTTCAAGCAATGTCATGGTGATCCAAAAGACTTGTAGCGTTTTTTTGAGATACCTGAGGGATCCAATTAACATAATTAAAACCTAAGAGACTAAAAATGCGCAATTTTGATACCCGAAGAACCAAAAGTGAAATTAAGTATTTCTCATTTTTTTAAGCTTAAAATATTTATTAAAATTCCTTATTACCCTTTTTACATAAGGTAAGATTTATTAAATTTCCTTATTACCCTTTTTTACATAAGATGGATTTTATTATTTTTTGTTTCTTTTCTTCTTACACTATTTATTTTAATCATTATCCTATTTTCTACCCAAAAAAAAAAACATTATACTATTTATATTACTTTATTATATTTTTCAACATTATACTTCAAGATATTTTAACTATTACACTAATCAACATAATGAAACTACTCAAGAATATGTTAAAAGAGTGAGATTTATGCTTGTAGAAATTTTCAAGTAATCAAAGATAAAAAGGATGATACAAAATTTTGTGAACAATGTGGAGTAGAATTTATTGACTCGGATACGTAAATATCAAATGGACTATATAAAACTGGCATGCCTAGTAACTTATGTGTGGTATTTGAAACGTCTTCCTATTTATATTGCAAATCTTTTAGATAAACATTTAAAAGAAGAGTAAATTATACTAATCATTCCTGAGGTTTTGTGAAATTCTACAAGTACTCCCCGTTTTTTTTAACCATTATAGTAATCTCTCTTGTAAGGGATGTTAGTATAATATATAAGGGGCAGTGTAATGTTTTTCAAATATTAAGGGAATGTCAGTGTAATGTTTTCAAACATAAAGAGAGATTAGTGTAGGAATAAAAAAAAAAGAGTGATATTATATGTAATTTGTAAAAAGTTCAGGGAGTACAAGTGTAATTTGCTCTTAAAAGAATTAGAGAAAGTCTTCCTAAATGGTGTAGTATAATTTAATATTAATTGAAAATATTTTAAAATATAATATAAAATTAACAGTAGAATATATAATAATAAAAAATAATAATTAAAACTAAAAAATATTATTAAAATAATTTATTTATAAATAAAAAATTGTAAGTGTTTAAAATTAATTACAGTATTATTTATTAATTTATTATTATTAATATATAATTTAATATCAGTGTATATTTAATATTATTAATATTGATATATTTATTAATTTTAGTGTATATTTATTAATGTTTTTTTTTCGAGAGGATTTATTAATGTTAATGTATTTGTTAATTTATAATTTATATATATTAATATTAATTTTAATATCATTAATTAATTACATTAATTAATGATATTAAAATTAATATCATTAACTAATGTACATATTATTAATATTGTTTATTTAGTAGTAATAAATATACGTACAATTCTGTCAAAAAAAAAATATACGTACAATTTTGGTCCCACATTTAAGATATATACATGTGTGTGTGTTTTAAAATATTTGAAGATATAATATAAGATTAACAATAGAGTACATGACATGAAAAAAATATAATAATTGAAACTAAAAATATTATTAAAATAATTGATCTATAAATAAAAATTTGTAAGTGTTTAAAATTAATTATTATTTATTAATTTAATATTATTAATATATATTTTAATATTAGTGTGTTTTTAATATTATTAATATTAACATATTCATTCATTTTAATATATTTATTAATATTAATGTATTTATTAATTTATAATTTATATATATTAATATTAATTTTAATTTCATTAATGTATATATTATTAATATTGTTTATTTAGTAGTAATAAATATAAGTACATTCATTCATATTATTTGCCTAATGTCATTAATGTATATATTATTAATATTTTAATGTCATCTAAGTTATATATAGTATAATTTTCATTCATATATTAAATAAACTTACACCAAAGGGGTCTAGCTCAGTTGATTGAGCAGGATGTGTGAGTGTTGTAAATTCTTTGGTATTACTGTCTTCGATTCCTACGAATAAAAAAAACTAAATAAACCTATTTCCCTAATACTAAATTAAGTTTTTCATTTTTATAATTTAGCATTTTTTTCGTTTATGTAATTTTTTTTTTTCAAAATCATTCTCGTAAGTTTTAAACCTTTCAATTATATTATCGATTAATTAATACTATTCTTTATATGTAATTTACATAAGTAAATATTAATTTAATTCAAATTTTTGTCACAAGCATTTTAATTTTATTCAGGCAATGAAACAAATACCATGTTTTTTAGTTAGCAACAACCATCAATTTTAAAATTAAAAAATTATCTAATATCTATCACATCATTGAACAATCTCACGATTATTTAGTTTTAAAATTTTGCTAACCTCTAAACCTATATATATAAACTATTGTGGACTCATCAAGAAATCTAAATCAGTTGGTTAAACAGGTGCATGAATGAATTGTTATAAACTCTTTATACGTGTTTTTAATTTTTACGGATAAAAAAAACTATTATGGACTCAATATATTAATTAATTAATCACAACAACAATTAGCTTTTATTTTATCATTATTTAAACCAATGTATCTCTCTTTACTATAAACAACAAATGTAAAGTTGTAAACTAATGTATCTCTGTCTTTATCATACATAAATGTTGTCTTTCTTCGTTATTCCGATGGTCTTGGATTTCCTCTAATACAAAATCATCATCATCTTCATCTTCATCAAACCAAGAAAGAAAGAAATGGAACAAGGCTTCCCCAAAAGCAAGTTCAAGAGGCTCTGTGTCTTTTGCGGCAGCAACTCCGGCAACCGCCAAGTTTTCAGTGACGCCACCATTGAATTGGCCAATGAACTGGTCAGCTTTCTTTTGCAACACTCTCTTTTTTCTTCTTATCTTCCTCTGTCTCTCGTAAAAAACTTATCTTTTGTCAAAAAGGGCATTTGGGTACGTAGTTGTCGGAGAATGTTTCTTTTTTTCCTTTTTCCATTTTTTGATAACAACCTTCTGTTGGTACATTTATTGCTCTGGATTATTGGTATTGTAAAAAGACAAAACTTAGTTACAGTTCTTTAAATGTTTTCGGTATTTTCTTTTATCAGAATTGAAATTTCATCTTGATAATATATATAGGTTAATACATATTAGTACAAAAGGTGAAACTTCAATTCTGATTAAAAAACTTGGTTATAAAGTGTGCTTGACTTTTTGGTGAGTCACATAGTGACCATGTGTTAAGTTCAAATTTTGGTATTTGTTTTCTAATGTGTGGAGAGAATAATTGAGCTTCAATATTGTCTTTATCTTTGTTTTTGTGTGTTTCATTCTATGCTGTGAATTACAGGTTAAGAGGAACATTGACTTGGTGTATGGTGGGGGAAGTGTTGGGCTGATGGGCCTAATATCTCAGAGAATGTATGATGGAGGCTGCCATGTTCTTGGGTATGCCTAAAACAACATGCTTTGTATTGTGGCGTTTGTCATGGATGCTCTATTCTTTCACTGTGTAGGCTTGTTGTTATTGGTTTAATCATTTTGTCTCACCCTTTGTTGTTTATTTGTCTTTTCTTGTATTTTTCTCATCTCTACATATACAGGGTTATTCCAAAAGCTCTCATGCCTCATGAGGTATTTGTGCTACTACCTGTTTAACTGTTACCTTTAATGAACTGTGTCAATTTACTTTTTTCTTTCTTTCTTTGTACAGTTAAATTGATCATTGGCAATGAACTGGTTCTTGTTTCATTTTGGTTTCTTTTTGGGATTTATGTGATGATTTGACAGTCAAAGATAAATCTTTTTGAAGAACTAATCTGAATTAGAGTCAAAGAAATTAGAAAAAAGTTCCTTTTATGGGAGGGGTGGGGTTATTATTGTGTGCCAAGTTTTGCTTAGTAGTACTTCACTTCTTAGTATAATGACTGATTAGGGAGAGAATTTGTTGGGTCCTTTATGATAGTAGTCCCTTTGTCATGAAAAAAAATTATGATGCTTTCAATGTGGAAAATATGATCTTTTAATTGTTAGCAAGTTGTAATTTGGCTATTTTGACAGATATCTGGTGAACCAGTTGGTGAAGTAAGAATTGTTTCAGATATGCATGAGCGTAAAGCTGCAATGGCTCAAGAAGCTGATGCATTTATCGCTCTCCCTGGTAGTTACCACAACACTTTCAAATAGTTTAAAAAAAATTGATGATTGTGTGTCTTATGACATGTTAATGTTACTAAAGATGTTCTTTTATATACTGAAATTTACTATTTTGGTGTACTGGATTGCTGTATTGCATGTATAATAGTAGTGAATGTTTCTTTTTTATACCCTCTCTTCTTTCCTTAAAATTAGGAGGATATGGAACTATGGAAGAGCTGTTGGAGATGATAACTTGGGCCCAACTTGGAATTCATAAAAAACCGGTAACCTGACGTTACTGTATAGGATAAAATCCTTAGTATACTAATATAATCCTGTGCTAACTCAGTATCATCCTGCACAGGTTGGTCTACTGAATGTTGATGGTTACTATAACTCCTTGCTTGCATTATTTGACAATGGTGTTGAAGAAGGCTTCATTAAGCGTGGTGCTCGGAATATACTTGTTGCGGCTTCATCAGCCAAGGAACTTATGATGAAGATGGAGGTCTAAGTCTAATAGTCTATATAACTATGAGTAGCCATTTTTTCCTTAACATGTGATAGGAAGCATCAGGAAATGCCTACATATAAAATTGCATTCTAATTGTAAACTGATGAATGGTAGATTGATTTACTAAACTCATAAGAAAAAAAAGTAATTGATCTTATCATATGTGTTTGTTGGTATGTTATTATAGGGGTCCTGCTAAGGCTACTGTCTACTAATTAGTTAAAGAGTTGGCATTGGATACCTAAAATAGATCAATGGCATAAGAACCTTTATCTTTCCATATTTTCTGACTTGGCTCATGAGAATAGATTTGGAGCTCATATTTTGTCCTATATTCATCTCTTTCAAGGCACTTTGCTGTGTGATAATTGTCAGATAGGATTTTTCTGTTTTCCTGTTACTTGTAAACATGAATAGTATATGCAGCCTTATGGGATATTCCAATTTTCAAACTCTTAAAAAATGCTTATATATAACAATGGCTTTGAAGTGCTGTGTTGTTTCTTTCTTTTTTCTTTTTGGCCTATTTTGTATGAAAGAAGTGTTTAGACTTTAGAGTACCGTTACTGTGTTAATTATAGCTCTAAATACTAAAGTCACGTTTTTGCAGCAATATTCTCCCTCCCATGAACATGTAGCCCCTCATGATAGCTGGCAGACAAGGCAATTGGGCAATTATGCAGGACAGCAAAATGCAGAATGAAACTTTGATTGGTTGAAGGATTTTTCATAAAAGTTTTTGATGTTACTCTTCATCACTTGAAAATGTATACAAGAGTCCCTGTGTATGGGGCCATATGTTGTTTGTTACTGTGGATTGATTTTTTGAAGTTCTGGTATACGTGCTTTGCTGTTTTGCATCATTTGATTTCATGGTCAATCGAGTCACTGTGAGAAAGTCATATTTGGTTATTACTTAACACTGTTTAAAGGGTAAAAGTGCATTGAAATTGCAAATAGATGAGAGTAGCATTTTCATGGCAAAATCTCAGGTGTGCATCATGGGGTGGCAGGTGGCTCCACTATGCAGTGCCAAAATTAGACAATATAGATGAATCATGGACAACCTACACTTTTTGTGAACCTGAAGACTTTAACTTATAATTGACCTCTTCTTTGGTACCATAGAAGAAAGTAGAGTGATTAATCTCCATAATGAGGCAACTATTATAATATATATATATATATATATATATATATATAAACAACCCTACCTCAAAAAGATTCTAAATGGATGCTGCTAGGATAACTGTCGTATAATTTTGGTTTAATTATACTTACATCTTTGGAACAAAGATGCTCAAAGTATAAGTATAGTTGGTAAAATATAAATGGTGTCTCCGTATATTGCATTACTGAACTTATCCAATAGAGTGTGTTTAGTTTTGATACATTATTAGTGTAAAAAAAATTAAATGTAAACTAATTTAAAATTATCATAGATTTGACTTTTAAAGTAATTATTAAAATAATTTAATTAAATTATACCAATAGTGTAAATTGTCTTGTATAGTATATAAGATTGTTGATTTTTGTATTTTAATTAGTTGACTGTAAAAATCTGAGTTTATCAAAATTAGACTCTTATTAAAAAAGCCAATAATTCTCAATTATATGAAATTTACGAATAAATTACAATGTAAAAAATCAATATATTCTTATTAGATAATAATATTAGTATAAATAATCCATAGGGTTGACGCAGTGATGTAAGGTCCCGTTGCGTTTACATGTGAGAGAACGATTTATCTAGCGGGAGAACATGTGTTTGATTCCCTCTGTGTGCAAAATTCTCTTGGGTTAGTGGTAGTCATGTACTGTGAGCGGGATTAGTCTCTGATCCAGTGGATTGAAAGACACCCATAGTCTCTGACCCAGAACAGAAAAAAGATAACTGTATAAAAAATTAATACACTATGACTGTATTCTAATTAAATTCTAGAGATATCACTCTTCGGTGCTGAAACAATTTTGGTAAAGTCAGTCACGTTAACTATTTATAGACCCTTGTTATAGTGAATCTTTAGCTCTGACTAGTCATTTAGTTGGTTCCATTTTCATCATGGATTTTTCACTACACAGTATTACCGACGTCTTTGTCCTTGTCATGGTGGACCAATTGCTTTGACTAATTAAAACACAAAGTCCAGTGGAGAAAGTTATTACTTCCTAAAGAGGTCCCTTTTCCATTTATGCTTTCCTGATCATAATTTAGACGAGTGCAAAAGTTTTCATCCAAAAGTTATACAAAATTACAATTTCAAAACAAATATATATATATACACACACACACACACATACATAAAGACTTATTTTATGAAAGAGTTTTCTTCTTTTCTTGAATCTCTCTTATATATGTTATCCACTCCTTAAATTTACCTATATGAACAGTGGTTTTGAAGCAATCTGTTAGAATAAATTCTTTTTCCTTAACACATTATTCTAACCAAGTGAAATGCTAGCAATAATTTCTAACACACACTCTCCTATAGGATAAAATTTAGTGAATACAAAATTTATTAAAATTACAAAATTTGTGATTTTTAACAAATTTTAGTCAATAGTAGAGTGTGCTAGAAGGAATGTGTTAGAAAGTGTGTTATTAGCATTTCTCTTCTAAGAAAAGCAATACCTATAAGCAAAGATCACCAGTGCACAGGAATAAACTGTTCTTTATCAAAATTTGTTTCAGTGCAAGTAAAACAAATTCTGTATGTTGGTATGCTATCATCACTGTCATATACAATCCTTGAAAGCAAAAATAGTGTAAGTTCATGAATAGTTTTTACAAGGTGGCACCAGAAGTTAACAAATATTTCATCCAAAATGTGTGAGCCAGAAGGAATGAATGATCACCAAAATGTGAGCCACTATACTATACAGAATACTCCCTGGCCTTGGCAGACAGATTAGAAAGCAACTTAATGCTTAGAAATCCTGTGAAGGAAGAAGGAACATTATCCAGCTCATGTCAACTCAAGCTTTTTCTTTGGAAGATGATGATAGTAAATGATTTAATGTTGCTGCTTGAATGACAGCACTTGGACTTGGTTCCCTCACACGGGAAGAAGTGGCTCTTCTAAGGCCAAAATTCTTATCCACATTGCTCCTTTTTTGTCGTGAAGAACAAGAAAGGAATCTCACTAGCCGTGTTGAACCAACAAGTAAAATCACACCAAGAATAATAAGTAGCCTGCAGCATAATGTTTCATATATATAAGAACATGAAGTTTTCCATTTTGTTTGAGAAACAAGAATTACTAGATAGGCTCTTTACAAAATATTCTCAATCTATATTTTCAATTACTGTTCTCTAGTTAAAGCTATTCATCAACCAAAATAAAGACTGGCACAACTAAATGAAAGCCACCATTTGTTTGTAACAGACAACTAAATAAGATGTAGCTTCTTCCAGATGGAAAGAAGTATTGAACTGCTGGTGTTTGTTTCTGCATGGTTTGATGTAGGAACCTTGGAAAGCAATGGATGTGAAATCTTTTAACTTCCAATCCATAGGTAAGATCAATGTAGATGAGAACCAACAGTTTTCATTCTTGATTTCTGGAATGGGTAAGAGATTGATAAGAAGCCTAAGGCCTATATAAATCCCATGCCAGAATCCCATACTTGCTATGTGGGACTCAAGTCCCGTACCTTGAAATTGGATCCAAATAGAGATTTTCTCGGATGGATATTTCTCATTTCTCCATGAATATTATGGACTCTATCAATCCAAAAGTTCAACTTTAATCCTGTTCCAGAAGGCACGAATACCTTGCTACTCCTGAGTCTTCTTTTATTTTCCTATGCGTGCATGTTTATTATGTGTGGAGAAAAAATGGAAGGGTTGAAGTTTAATTTGGATTTTTCCTTTGCTCAAAAGAGAAAAAAAAAAAAAGCCGTAAAACACAAATCATAACATCTTATGTTACCATCCAAGAAGAAGTGCCAAGCGAGCTTTTGGTTCTGAAGGAAGTCGTTCACCCAAAGCAAGCATCCCAGCAAGAACACCAGTCAAAATTGATGCCACAGCTGCACATGTGGAAACTACAATAGCTCTCCCATGCTTTAGACCACGTGTCTGAAGGAGCAGGGAAGATAACGATTATTTAAAGAGGTTATCGTCTCTGAAATTGGAAGCGTAGAACTTGGACAAGTATCTAGGCAGTTTGACAGAAACAGGTTAAATGCCCTCCATGCTTAAAGGGTGTAATAGTTCTCATACTAGTGTAGACATATAAAAGTGAGCTTCAGATACCTGGTAGTAAAAGCCTGTGCCACTGCAACAAACACTGATCATGATGCACATAGGAACCAACAGCTTGGGAAAACCTTGCTCTAGGAATAGAAATCCCATCTTTGATATTACAGATGACATCCTGCATTTGGGTGTAAACAAAATTAAGAGTGATGTATAATCATGTTCTGTTCTCTGTCATGCAACTAATATTTGCAATATGAGTTTTGTTCATTGCCAATAGAATTAAACTATGTTTAGCCTCCAAGAAAAAATGTTAAAATCAATGATAAGCTATATGAATGGCTTCAGACATGGCATAACTGCATAAGTAGTTACTGTAAAATTGTCAAAACTAAGATGATGATGACAATTAACACCAAAGAAGTTTCTGGTAAAAACATTTCAAAGGCTTCATTTGCCATGTCCAGTTGCCTGAACTGGTTGCCATGTTAAGTTGCCTGAACTGGTTGCATCTCTGTTTGGAAATAAACTACCACAATACACACGAAAATAATATCACTAAACTCCAAACCATGCAATGATTAATTATCTTGTAGCAGACAACTGATAATTTAATTGTTAGAATCTTCATCCTGATATTAAGGAGTTGAGGTATATGAAAAATTGAGATGTATCTGAACACAAATGGAATAAATAAAAAGAGTGGAGAGGGAAGCAAAAGTACCCAAACAAAACACCAGATTCCAAGCCATAGATGATTTCCTCAACGACGTCATATTCCATCTGTATAACTTAAAAATGTCAAGTGATAGAAGAACAGAAAACAACATAGCTCATTAAATCACCATACATGGGTGTTCTCAATGAAAATAAACATGTAAATCTGAAGCTGTTACAGCATGGATAAAACATGAATACCATCTCTTGTTCTCTTCGTTGACACTTGCACATTCGAAGCCATCCATTAAGAAGTATCTGTACAAGTGTTTCAAACAATTAAAATATAAAGAATGTCTGGAATATAGTAATACTACACTATTGCACTGGCAATTGGTGAACTCAATCACTCCCAGAGAAGTCTTAAAGCCTATACAAAAATACCATTAGTAAGTATTGTAACCAAGTAGTCTTCTAATGCCTTAAGTGATAAGAGACCGGCAAAATGCCTTAAGTGATAAGAGACCGGCAAAATGCCTTCATATTATTGACTAGAAAAGGAAGTTAGTGACTAATGATATGCATAGATTCAAGAACCAAGGGATAATTTTAACAAAATGACTAGGAAAAATTGATTACCACACAATCAAATAATAATTTAAAGACATATAACTTTACGCATTGATTATATGTCATCATTAAGGATGACATCAGAAATCTGCATTTTAAATGCACCAGAGTGAGGGGAAAATAACATCTCATGAAAATAATGGTAAAAACAGATTATCAAGTAATCAGACGAAGTTTTTCTCGTAACCAAAAAAAAGACGAGGTTTTTCTCGAACAAATAAGAATTGTGATTTTAGAAACGTATACAACTTCATATGCATGGATTATATGCCACTGTTAAGCATGACATCCGGCATTTATACACACCAGACTCAAAGGCAAATATATGTTTGGCAGCCACACCATGCATAGGCTTCCAATTAATACTAGAATACCACTATGTCTTCTTTCACATTGATTTCAAGTATTTCCTCACAAACTTGTTACTATATCAAAATCAAGTGATACAAATATCTTGCCATGATGCCAAACTTATGAATGCTAAATATCTCTGATCATAAAGGCAACTTGACTATAAAATAAGTTGATTTGTAAGACAAGGTACCTACAAACAAGATGAAAACAACAAATGCCAGCTCTGGTATGTGAAAAATAGACAGAGCAACAACCTCTTGGTCCTCACCTCCAGCACCAACTCCTAAACATAGAAAACATATAATAGTTAACCAGTTAGCATCACGTAAATACAAAAAAAAAATGTTAATAAATTGACACTTCGTCGCAACTTGGTTTTCTCAGTAGCCAAATAATAAAAAAGAGGAAAACTCCAGAAAAATTCAGTTCATTGCTCAGGTCCTTAGACACTGGAGTGTAATACAATAGTATACAAACAAATAAAATGGTCACAGTTACTTGTATTATATGTGGATCTGAATTCTGAACTATACAAACAGCTAGAAAATTCATCACTCAATCAAAATCATCAAAATGAACTATCAAAAACTTACATCTTTTTTTTATTTATATTTTAACACACTTTTTTTCTAATAATTATACTCCCCCCTCTCCCCCAACAACCTTGCTCCCTGCAGTGTTAAAGGAAGCAGAATCAGGTAAACAAAATGCTCTATGGTAAATAAAAACTTACTTTACCTATTGTGCCAAAACCTGCCAGTGTAATGCCAACCCAATCAACAGCATTCATGACTTCCTTGAGATAAAAATGAGAAAAGATTGAAAGAATTGCTAGTCCACAGCCAGAAACTGGTTGGATGACAGAGACCTATAATACATTTGACATGTCACATAAGAAAACCACCATACCAATGTCAAATACCTAAGCAAAACACTAGAAGAGCATACAAATGGTTAAGAAATCCCTTCAAATTGAGTGCCATTTTTTTACTTCACAACATTGCCATGGGATATAGCACTTACTGGAGCCAGAGACAATGCCCTTAACATCAATAATGCCCCAGATATATCCATTAGAAAACCTATCACCCAGGTTTTGTTTAAAGCATAAGACCTTATGACCTGCAAACACAATGGGATCAATAATCACATAGTCACTCCATGCCCACATAACCTTAAATGCAAAAAAAAAAAAAAAAGAAAAGAAAAGAAAAGTGATCTTGGTATTTACTCCATCCTCATATTCTCACTCAAATCATACACATGCATAGAAAATGTCCAATTTCACATTGACACCAAATAAACACAGCTATAGAAACTAACAATGACTACAAATTTCATAGACACCCACATGCTTCAAATAATAATATTATCAAAAAGGTGAGATCTTTAGTGAAAACAAAATCATACAAATTTAAAAAACACACAAAAATGGAACTTTAGACATGCCTTGAGTTTAAAAGAGAGAGGTGGAAGAAAGATAGTGCCCTTCTTCTGAAGGATCTTTCCGATGTTGTTGCCAGCGGTGGCAGCCACCGTTAATAGAATAGATTCCCACATGCCACACTGGTTGAAAAATGTTTCAACTTTCTTCCTCCTTGTTCCACTGCTAAGGCTAACTTCGTTCTGTTGGTTTGGTCTCCATCACGATCTGTTAGACTGTTATTTTCAATTGTTATGCAGCCATAGCTACCAATTATTTCTTATTAATATAATATTAACACTAATATTAATTAATATATCTACTAGTGCTTGGATTTGATGAGTTTAAATACTGAATTTCATAATTAGAAATGCAGAACTTTGGATACTCGAGAGAAGAAATTGTTCTATAAATTTTGTGTGTCTGTAGTGGAATGAATAGTATGTAACTATGTATTAACACGACATATTGTAAATTCTTATTGAACAAATGCTCAATGGTTAGTATGTTAATAATGTGTGAAATAGACTAACAACTAAGTTAAATATATTGAACCTGTTCTGATGCATAAAAAGAAATATATATATATATATATTGAACCTCCTTAAGAAACTATTTACTTTGGGGTTTTAAAATAGCTTCTTTTTAAGGCAATAGTTCTTTGTATCTAATACTTTTTAGATGTTTTTATTAAAATTCGAACCTAATCCTTTAATTATGTTTTAATTTTTTTAGTAATTTTAGTTTTTTTTTGGCTTGAATAATTTCAGTTGAATATCATAATGATTAGATAAATTATAATATTTTGTTGTGTTTGCAATAATTAAAACTGTTTTGCAAAACTTGTCGTATATATTTCAGTCATATTATATTCTACAATTTTTAAAAATTACTATATTCAGGTATTGATATCGTATTCGGTGTCTGTACCTTTACATTTTAGCTTTTGGAAAAATATTTATTTGTTTCATAGAGAAAAAGAATATTCTTTAAGTGTGGAGATGAATATACTAAAAATATAATAATTACACCGACTTTTTTTTTCTTTTCAATTATTATACAAATTTTGTAAAAACAAAAAAACAATGTAACTTTTATGCATAAAATTACTACCAGTTGTTTTAAAATTAAGAGGTCGTAAATTTTTAATATTAAATTTTATGTATGAATACATCAAATTATTATTTAAATTGATTATTTATAATTGCATTAATTTTTCAATAAAATATTTTTGTTATTAAATTATTCTTTGAAGGAAAAATAAATAATATTAATTATCATAAAAAATTAATTTGATTTCTTTGGAGAATAAAAAATTAATACGATAACAGTATGTTAAAACAAATTTACTTATGTTCTACAACATTATAGCTAGAGTCAGAAAATTCTCAACCCATATATATAATGCATTGGGTCTTATGGACTCGTGCTTGAACTTAGTAATATTATATTCACCAAAAAAAAAACTTAGTAATATTATTATGTTAACGTATTTGGCTTTATTCTTTGTTACGGGCCTAAATCCTTTGAATGGTCCAGAACAATTTCAAATGAAAATAATCAAAACCTTAGAATTTATTCAATTTATTTCGCAGCCAGAATTTCATGAACGTTAATCTTTTTCTTTAAATTTTAAAAAGAAGTTACACTAAAATATATATTTTAAGACCAAGTCGTTGGTTCGAGTGGTACCGAACTCAGTCCTCTTAAGCAAAGTCTCGGTTCGAAGCTTGTAAATGAAAAAAAAAAAGTGATTAAGAGGAAAGATTCCACTAAAGTTAGCTAGCCAAGTTCTCCGGCAAAAATTAATTATAAGCAAAATTGGTAAATATTATACACCAATGTAATGGTGACAAATATATATATATATATATATATATATATATATATATATATATTAAGATTATAAAGTACAAAAATCATAAACCAAACAGGGCATAGAATTTTAGTTATACGAAACTTGATGTAAAAGTAAGTAATAGCATAATATCAATCTGGTTGGTGGTGCCTAGTGTAGTGTTCCCCACATCACCTGGCAGTTAAGTGATTCTAATAATTTACTTGCTTTGCTTCACGCTTCAAATATTGCTGGGGTACATGACAAGCGCCAAATGCTTATAAAAACACAGGACAGACTGTTTGAATAATACAAGTGCTGAGTGGATTCACATTCATAGAATAGCAACTTAAAATGTCGATGAATGAGCCATTTCATGTTGTCAGGTTGTCTTAAGTTGTTCTAGATTTCTCTGATCTGGATTTTCTACTATAGAAATTTTCTGTATTTATATAGTCAACATGTGTTTGTATTGGCATCGCATTCTACTTATCCACGTTTTTTTATATGCGTGTCATTATAACTCCTGCATCATTTTGGCATTTTGACGTGGTTTTTATGTTAGATGTGATCACCTAACGTCATTCCAAACATGCACTCAATGTATTAAAATTGTTGAAAGAAGATCAAATTGTTGAAGATTTCCCGTCACCTAATATGGTCAAAATAGAGTATACAATAGGGGAATGCCTAACATCTTGAGCTAGCTTTTAGGATGAATTAGGCCTAAATCAAAATTGTATTGTAAGATGACATTAAAGTCTATCTTAATAATTGTTGTTGAACATATCAGATCACCTGTTATGGGACCACCGATGACAAATGTTGAGTCCAATAGACTTCATGCTTAAGATATTCAACAATCAGCTTGATGAAAGTGTATTAGAAACATTAAATAGTGATGCGGTCAAAAATAAAATATATAAGAAGAAGATGACTCTTACTTCTTGAATTAGTTTTTCGGGTGGAATTACATCTAAAGCCAAGACAAATGACTTATATTTTTATTTTATAAATCAATCTTCATCTAATAATTTCAATTCACTAGCTGCGTAAATACGTGAAATCCCATGCCATAATAAATCCTAGTCCGATTTCCCTTTGAGATTGAAATGATCACATGACATACTTTGCACCATTGAAAGGAGAGACATGCCAAAGGTAAATAAAGTGAATGGAAAGTGAGACAGAAGGCACCAATGGGCCAATGTGAACCGGACGCTTCTTGAATCATCATGATCAATAATCAAAACTTTATGTGGTTAGATACATGAAATTTGTTGTATCCTGCAACTTTCTGGTGGCCTAATGCCATGTGCTTAGTTTTTCTCAACTTCTTGTGATGGAGAACCGTGGCCCAATTGACTCCAAGTTGTTGCCTATGTAGTGATTAGTATCTCTAATGGTAGAATTTATTGGATACATAACTATATTATGTACAACTTTTAATATAAATCTCATAATGATATGTTATTTTTTTTTATGTAACTTGAATTACGTATTTCAGTCGTATAATTTGGAAATTTTATTAAATAAATCTCACAAATTATCCCACATTTTCTTGTTCTTTTACAAATTAATTAAGTTTGCTTTTTGTAACTTAAATAAGTTGCTGTTACATATGACCGTCGCCTCCGGTAACTCTAATAATACAATTAAGGCTCCTTTTGTAAAGTTTGTAGAATTGAATTTGATTGAAACGAAAAAAATTATTACTATCACTTTCACTTGGCATGTTCGTATTCCATATTGTTGGTTGTTTAAAAATAATTATGAGGTTATATCAGCTAAAACAGGTTGGATCAACTCTAATTTGGAAGTCCAGGAAGGTGAAGCAAATACAGTAACACATAATCTTGCTAGGAATTCCATTGTTAAGCCTAGCATGCATTATTTTCTTTCTATTTCTCATTGTATCTACAACTTTATTACAATGGAAATGAATTGAGTTTGCTACTGTAAAAAAAAAAAAAAACTTTACTTGTAATGTACAAGACAAAGAGCATCTCTAATGAGTAGTGCTCTACTTGTAATGTTTAAGATTCAAATTTTGAATCTGTCACTCTTAAAAAGATTCATAGGTATTAAATAGTAAGGCAACTATTATAATATATAAAAGTAGAAAATAATTTCTTGTCATTTGGCTACTCCTCAATAAGGTTAATCTAGATAATTATACATGCAAAAAGAGAATAACAAACCAATTTCCTTACCGTGCTTACACTTTAAATGTTTTTTGCCATTAACTTCGTTTAATTCATTTAATTAACATAATTAACCTTAATTGGAATGGTTGTTATACCGAGAGCAAAGTGAAAGTTATCCAAATTTTAAAGAGTAACATTAATTGTACAACAAATTTTTATAACAATTCTTAGAATTTAGGAGAGAAAAAGAAACAGAAGACAAAAGTATGTGATAAAATAGGTGATGTGAATAAGAATTTAATAGTAATGTATTATCAGTATAAAAATCTTTACCATGTTAACTGACTAAAATATCTTTACACAACATATATTATTTATTCATAAGAAAAATAGAAAGAAAGATGAATTGTATAAAATAGTGTGTGTATATATATAATTGATGAATATTAAAAGCTTGGCTTAATTACAATTTTTATCCCCAATTTTTTAGTTTTTGGCAAATTTTATCCCCAATAAATTAATTTGGCACATTTTACACTCAACTTTTTAAAAAGTTGTAAATTTTACCTTTTATCATTTTGTTGACGTGACATGCTAAAATAATTGTACTTTTTACTCCCAACTTTTTACTTTTTGACAAATTTTATCCCTAACTTTTTTACTTTTTGGCGAATTTTATCCCTAACTTTTTATTTTTTGGTGAATTTTACCCCCACTTTTTACGCTTACGTCAACATGCCACGTCAGCACAATAATAGAAAGTAAAATTTGTAACTTTTTAAAAAAATTGGAAGTAAAATGTGCCAAATTAATTTGTTGGAGATAAAATTCGCCAAAAACTAAAATATTTGGGATAAAAATTGCAATCAAACCTAAAAGCTATGGAAAGAATATTACAACTAGCCTTTGAAGACATGAATTACCACAAAGTTACACACACAGGTCATTGACTACTTCAACAGATGAAACAATTGATTCAAAAGACCAATTTACTCTGTCAAGCAAATGATGAAACAATTGATTCAAAAGACCAATTTACTCTGTCAAGCAAATGCTTAAGATCCATCTCCAAACCTCAGTCAGTAGCCAGTGATAAAAATGAAAAAACTCAGTAATAACGATGATCAACCAGAGGCAAAATAGCTTGTAACACATGGAACCATCAAAGACGAATTGAATGACCTCAAACACTAAGCAGTAACCAAAAAAAAAAAAAATCAAATAATTTGTTGAATTAAGTCATGAGTGAGGGAAAGACAGAGGAACTGAAAAAGGGCATGATGGATAAAAAAAAGTCTAAGATCGATCTCCATATCATGAAGCTATTTTCATGTAGCATAACTAATTCACATAGAGGCTTGTAACTTGTAACTCGTAAGAGTACAGAGAGTCTCAAAATTTAACAGCACTAGACACAAAATTTTAATCCATTAGACTCATCTAAAAAAGTACTATCATGAAAAACAAAATATTGAGAAGATCATTCAATAAAGTAACATCAATTTATAAACCAAAGCTTTGGTAATTAAACTCAAGTCTAATTAAACTGACCATAACTCATAATTCTACTAATCATGAACAGAAAAAAACTCAATCAAATATGTAAACAGGAAAATTAATACAAAGGGGCCTTAAGCCACTAAGTGAATCACCACCAACCATAAACCACTTGGCAGTACCTATCCTTGAGCCACCTAAAGCTCTTCCTAAAGGAGCCTTTGACTTTTCCTTCCACAGAATACATTTTGTAGCTAGCAACCCTCTTCTTCCTTTGAAACTCAGGATCAGCAAAGCTCCAAGACTTGGAAATAGAAGTCCTTGACATGCTTTTTCCTTTCTTCATCATCTTCAAGTCCTTGTTGTTGTTATTAGGACCCATTTGAGCTTGTGCATATGAGACACTGTAGGACCTGAGATCATAAGGCCTTGGTGGTGGTGGTGGTGGTGGTCCTCCATAGTACCTCTCCATCTGCATCATTTGCCCATTATTAATTCCATGAGACCTTGATGTGTTGGAGTTGAAGTCCTCCATGGAAATTAGCTAGGGTGGAAGAAGAATAGTGGGTTCTCTCTCTCTCTCTTAAAGGCCAAGGCTTTCTTATCAAAATTTTGATAGAAATTAGTGGGAGTGTGGGGTTGTCCAACAAAGACCATAAGAGCTATGCTCTATCACTGTGAGGTTGGACGTTGGCTGGCATTCTTTCACTTTGAATTTTTATTTGTATTTTCTTATCTAAATTCCATCAAATGCTACCTACTAAGTACTAACTATTGATTTCATTTATAAATATCTCACATGTAAATAAGTTTAATACTGTCATCTAATAACAAATTAGTATATATAATAAATTTATTAATTTTTATAATAATTATTTTAAAAATATTATCTATCATAATTTTTTATTGATTGAAAGTATAAATTTTTATACGGACAACTTTAATTGCATTATTCATCACCTCTATTACTTTTTTATTTTTTTTATTTCTTGACTCTTGTGTATATTATGTACATGCTTTGTTGGGATGTAAAAAAAATATTTTTTCTTCATTTATTTTTGTTTTCAATATTCAATAAAAAAAATGTGTAAAAATATTATGAGAAAATAGGTTATGCACTGACAGTGTAAAATTTTTTACACTATCATCCAATCACAATCCACCATGTATGATAAGTTTGTTGACTTTTACACTGTAAAATATTTGTGATTGATTGACAATGTAAAATAGTTTTACACTGTTAGTACATCATCATTTAACTCAAATATTATTTTCTTTAAGATAATATTCTTTTGTACTAACTTTTTTTTAGGTGTCATATTTTTTTTAAAAACGAGAGGAAAGAAAAACAGAAATTAAGAGGATACATAATTTTCTCCCAGCTTTGACAGAGAATTAATTTATTTCTTCTGTAAACGCGTGATTCTTTTTTAGGGGGTAAGAAAATAGATAAAAATTATTTCAAATTTATTTTACATTTTTGTAACCAATTTTTTTTAATAATAAATTTATTAACTTTTAATACAATTACTTTATAAAAACAACAATAATTTTTAATTGAATGACAATGTAATATTTGTTACACTAATAATACATAAATATTAAACTCTTTCAATTAATTTGGGATCATAAGAGACAAATTCTTTACGCTTAATTTTTTTATTCATGGTGCTCAAATAAATTCCTTACCTTTACTTTTATTCAAAAAAATAATTATTTCTTAAATTTAAAATATACTCAACATGTTATAAGTGATTATATGGCGTGTTTAGTGGGAATCATTACTGTCCACGGAAGAAATAAATGAAATTTTCTAACATTTTGCTTTTGACTTGGACAAAAGATTCTCATAAGATAACTTGTCTGCAACGAAGTTTGTACACATCAGACACGTGAACCAATACAAAAGTGAAAATCATTCTTATTGACAGCAAAGTTTTCAACTTCATGCATGAATTTTCCAAAAGTTGGTATATAAAAGTTGACCAAAGTCTACGACTCTGTCTTAACTTCTTAACTCTTGATGTGATTTAATATTTGAATTTGAAACTCTTCGTAACGCTATCAAGCAAGAAAAAAGGAAATGGAAAAAGTAAAATCATCCCCCGCAATATGATGTGAATTATTAGGTAAATTATACTGTTATTTTTCTCTAATTTTTTGAAATTGTATATAACTTTGAGTCTAATAGTGATGCACTGATAGTATAAAACTATTTTACATTGTCAATCAATCACAAATCACTGTTGATATAATTTCTAAGGTGATTATTATAAAAGTTAACAAACTTATCATATATGATGAGTTGTGATTGAATGACAGTGTAAATTTTTTTACATTATCAGTATATCACCTATTTTCTCTATAACTTTTTGGTTATTTTAATGTTTATAATAACGTTTCTTATACAATTACATGTGTAATAGTTTTTAAAATATTAAGATTGGCGTAGAAGTAAAAAAAAAAAAGAATATCAGAAGAAATTTTATGAAATTTCAGAATTAAGTGTTAATATAATTTACTCTAATATCTAATCTACTATTATATATATAATATAAAAAAGAAAAAAAAATGATACACAAGTTTCATATCTTAGGTCGCCTTCAAATTTATTTCTTCTTTTAAAAATTAACTTTTTTATAAGTATTTTACACAATTAAACGAATATTTCTAAAATTTATTAACAAATAATTAATTTAAATATTATGTAATATTGTCAATTTAAAGTGCAATGAGGTTATTTTATCTCTCACACACACATAGATAATAATATTACTAAATATTATATTTATTACACATAATATATTTAACTAATTATTACAAAATAATATATATATATATATATATATATATATGAGAGGGGGTCAAATTACACTAGTATAACTTAAACAACTATTACACCATTTAATAACTTGATATAAAATGTGATTTTTATCGATCCAACCGTTGAATTGTATCTACATATTACCAAAATTGTCTATGTCAAATTTTGTCAAAATTGAACAACAATAAGAAGATAATCAAATGATCCATATTTTATTATATTTTGAAAAGTTTATATTACGTCGATTTTAATCTATATGAATGAACTAGCAAATAATTTTGGATTTATATGAAATTTTGTATATATGATCTATGTGAAAGGAATTTTCAATTCAACGGAGGATTTTAAGAAAACATCATCCAATTGAAAGTTATTGAATGGTGCAATAGTTGATCAAAGTTATACTGGTATAATTTAATCCCTCGTATATATATATATATATATAATTTGTGGATGATATAGTTTTTATGTTTTTGTTAAAAGTTGTAATATAACGAGGCCCAAAATAGAAGGCGAAGACCCAAAGAAAGGAGTGGTCCAGTCCAGCAGTACAATCCACTCAACAGAATTTTATGATATAGTCAGATACAGAATGAAGAGGAAACACAGCGAGCGTTGGTATTTAAATTAAATTTAGGTGTTTTGTTTTATAAACTCAATTGATAGTTAGTTGTTTAATCCTTTTTCAAATTGTTGAGGGATTTGCACTTGTATTATTGATTACATACAGTATTTTAAGAACCGGACCGGTCATCGAACCGGTCGAGGTACTGGGTTAATGGGTCACTGGTCGAACCGGTGGGTCACTGGTCGGACCGGTTTGACTCTATATATATTAAAAAATTAAAAAAATATAATATAGCTAACATAACTTAATCATTTAACACTTCAAATTTTAAATTATTGTCATTATAAAGTACCTAATATTTCAAATAAGAAATAACAACCAATAATCATGACAATACAAGTCCATAAATAAGTTTTATATACAAAAAAAAAAAAAAAAATTGAAACACGTCATTTCAGCACTTTTTTTTCAAAAAAAAAAAATCATATCACAATCCGGTTCAACCCGAGTCACCGGTTTTTTTCAAAAATCGGCCGGTCCAACCCGGGTTGTACCGGATCAGATGCATAACCGATCCTTTTATCGAACCGAACCGGTTAAGCCACCGAGTTCCGGTCGGACCGGCCGGTCCGGTCCGATTTTTAAAACACTGATTACATACATTGTGGCATCACTTTTTCAGCTGCACCTATTGCACCAGAAGTTCAGAGTGTGATTCCTTCTGGACTAGTTAGGGAGAGCCCTTATCTGACACAACCCATCTTTAACATATACTCCCTCCGTTCTAGTTTATATGACGTTTAAGGTTTTGGCACAAGTATTAAGAAATATAATTAATTTATTGAATTTTCTAGAAAATATTAGGTAACTTCCTATTATACTCTTTATCTCTCTAATTAATTACTGATAATACACTACTCCCACTAAGTATTGATTAAGGATAGTCCTAGAAAAAGATATTTAATGCGATTTTGTAAAACGACATTTATTTTGAAACAAATTTTTTTCTCTAAAAGGTCATGTAATCTGGAACGGAGGGAGTATGTCCTTTTTCACAAACTTTGAATTCATGTGATTATGTAATGGAAGCTTACTTCAATGTTATTTTTCTCTTCATAGGTACCAAACTGAGCATGAGTTGTTAAGGTACATGCATAGGCTACAATCAAAAGATCTCTCACTATGCCACAGTATGATCCCACTAGGATCTTGTACAATGAAGCTGAATGCAACAACTGAAATGATGCATGTGACATGGCCCAACTTCACTGATATTCACCCTTTTGCACCAATTGACCAGGCTCAAGGTTATCATGTAATTGGATGTTTAAATAATCTTACAACAATAATGGTTCAAAGAAATTCATATATATACTTTTTTTGTGACTGAATATATAGACAGAAGTTATGTTTTCTATGTCTAAGCAAGCAAATCTGGTATCAGGAAATGTTCAACAATTTGGGTGAACTTTTGTGTACCATCAACTGGGTTTGACTCCTTCTCTTTGACCAAATGCTGGTGCTGCTGGAGAATATGCTGGACTGATGGTTATTCGTGCATATCATTTGTATGGACCAAACTTGGATCATTATGATAGTTTATTAGGAAATATATGTTTCTTCTGATTTACTATTAGGATACAAAAATTTCTGTTGTTATTTATGTAACATTATACTGTAGATAGCCTCAGTTGTGTCATTTTCCATGGATACATAAATAGAAGAGATGCAATGATTTTCCTACATTACCATCACTGGTAAATGTTCTTAAATTCCTGTGATGCTTCTTACTTCTTTTGGCCATTGGAAACTGTAGGCAGGAGGTGACCACCACCTCAATGTTTGCATTATACCTGTCTAGCACATGGTACAAATCCTGCTGGTGCTGCTATGTGTGGAATGAAAATTGTCTCTGTTGGAACTGATGCCAAGGGAAACATTAATATAGAAGAGTTGAGGAATGCTGCTGAAACACACTGTACTTATGCTACAACTTGCTTGCTATAGTATCTTACTCATATTATAGAGTATAGACTTCATACCAGCTAATTAATTGAGAGTGTTCGTCATCAAGCCTAGGCATTTTTTATATTAGTTTGGTTTTGATTTAAATTGCGGTTTAAATATATTTTTAGTCCTCAAATTTGGATTTTTTTTTCCTCCAAATTTGAAGTTGTTTTTTTCCGTTCCTGAAATCCGCATAATGCTTTTTTTAGTCTTATCCAGTGTGAGTCAAATGAAAAATAAGATATTTACAATTTGTGACAACTTTTAACCGCTAGAATTTAATTTTCTATTTTATATTATAAAGTACAATTTCTGACAATTAAAAACTATCATAATCAAGTAAAAAAAAAAAGTAAAAATCCATCAACCGCTTTAATTTTTTTTATATTAAAAATTTTAGTGGACATTCTCATTAATGGGTGGTTAGCTATTGACTTAGATAATGGATACTAATGCCTAACTTAGATAACAATAAAAATTAAATACATTAATAATTGTAAACAATGATATAGTTAAAAAAAGTTATCAATTTAATTTTGAATTTGTAAAACATTAATAGTTTTGGAACAAAACTAAAATGCTAAAACATCTATAGTTAGGAACGGAGGAAATAAAAAATTAAGTTGAATAAATGCTACTAATTAATATTGAGAGGAACAAAATTCCACATACATTAAAATACAATACTAAAAATATAATCAATTAAGTTACTCTAATTAAAAAAAAAAAAAAAAAACCCTCAAAGATTTCAAGCAGGGTATACTAGCAAGTCTAATTATTTAGGTTCTACTTGTTTTTACGTTTACAACCTCCATTGATTGAAAGTATAATTTCTTTTTCTTTCTTTTTTAATCCTTTCATAAAACTCGATCCGTTACACATGTCTTGGAAATCATATTTTACCTTCTAAACTCAGTTTTGTGTAGCACACAAAATTAATATCTATGCCTCATTGGGTGATAATCACAATTCACAAGCGAATCCCGTCTCCCGAGGAGGCATGCTTTACAAAAGCATATCAAATCTAGCCAACGCCAATGATCATGTGTGGCTAAATGCTACATTAACACAAAAGATTATTCCATTCCTGAACTAGCTAGCTAGGAAGGCTGTACATGTTGCTACACTTCCAACATATGAATATATAAAATGAAATGCTAACAATATACTAGTACTTACTCTTTCAACACACCTTTTATAGCACATATTATGTTATTAGTAAAATTTATTAAAAATTACAAATTTGTCACTCATAATTAACTTTATCATTTTTAATAGGCTTAATTACTATTTTGGTCCCCAAATTATTTAATTTGGTTCAATTTGATCCCCATATTTTAAAACGTTTCAATTTGGTCCCTAAATTCTAAAAATTGCATCAATTTCGTCCTTTCCGTCAAATTGAGCTGACACCGTTAAGATGATAATTCTAGCAGTTTATATTTTCAAATAGTGGAGGTTTTTAGCCGCTGCTATATTTATTATTATTTTAAAACTAAAAAATCACCTTCAACGTCAAACCACCACTGCGGCAAACCAAACACCACCCAACCACCACCAACCCAGATCGGCGACCACCACTTGCTGGCGCCGTGCAGCGCAACGCGATCTCGCCTTTCACGCCGATCTTGCGCAGCGCGAGGACGTCCCGGCCGGCTGGCATCTCCACACAGAGCGACTCACTGCCAGAGATGCAGCCAGTCCTTGCTAGCGTAGCGTTCCGGTGCCGCCGCACGCCGAATCTAGGAGAGCCGCTGTCGGAACGTCGCAAGACGGTTGTTGAAGCGTGGAGGAGGGATTGGGGGGGAGTAGCCGTGGTGCTTGTGGAGTTTGTCAATTAAGGTTCGAAGGGAGGAGAGCATGCGGGAGAGGTTGTGGAGGGTTGGGTCGGAGGAGAGCATGCAGGAGAAGGTTGTGGAGTTTGTCAATTAAGGTGATTTTTTTATTTTTAAAATAATAATAAATATAGTGGCGGCTAAAAACCGCCACTATTTGTAAATAAAAATTGCCATAATTCTCATCTTAACGGTGTCAATTCAATTTGACGAAAATGATGAAATTGATGCAATTTTTAAAAATTTGGGGACCAAATTGACGCATTTTAAAATATGAGGACCAAATTGACCCAAATTAAATAATTTGGGGACCAAATTGGTAATTAAGCCTTTTTAATAAATTTTAATCAGCAGAGTACCCACCAGTTTTATACACCTTTTAAGAATGGTTGTACGGGTAGGTGGGCATACCTTGTGCTCCACTCTTATTAATAAAATTATTCTATTAGCTTTAAAAAAAAATAGAGTACCCACCAATTTTGTTGATAATTAATCTTCACTAAAGAACTTGGCTGACCATCTTTAGTGGGGTATTTTCTCCTAACCACGTTTTTCCATCCAGAAAGCTTGAACTTGAGACCTTGCTTAAGGGAATCGAGCCTAATTCCACTCGAACCAATGACATGTTGATAATTGATAAAGAGTTTGATCCATAAGTTTCTGTATATGGATAACAAAAAAAATCTTTGATTATTTTATGTATTTTCGTGATGTGTGTATATATGAAAAGTTAAAAAAGAATAAGTGAAAGATGAAGATAATCATATAAACATCCAATATTAATTTTTTAATATTCAAATAGTTTTTTTTTATCAGTCAATGTTAATTGTTAGTTGTTAGTGTACTACTCGGACTCAGCACTGCACCGAGTAGCTAACATGGCCGAGTAAAATGAGCTCACTCGGACCTAGGCAGTTATAACAGAATATATCTTATAGAGAGATAAGATATCAAAAGATAATGGAACAAGATCATGATAGGAGATAAAATTATCTCTATCATGAATTACGAGATTTGAGGAGATTTGATAGGAAAATAACCCTATCGAATCTATCTCTTTAACCCTATAAATGCAATAACACACTATGGAACCAAGTACCAAACATCTAACCTCAATTACGATATCCGCCTTCTACCTCTGCGCCTCTAACTTGAGCGTCAGAGTGTCTTTGTAGGTACACCCCCATCATCCACGGAGGAGAACCCAATGGAGCCACCGCGTCAGAACACTTACCAAATCCGGTAAGAACATTTGGCGCCCACCGTGGGACCCGGTGAAACTTTTCCCGGCCACACCAATCAACGCGAAACGATTGCGATGGTAGCAACTCAAGGCAAAACAATGAACCAGGAGAAGCGACCACAGGGGCTAGAAACCCTAACTTAGGGAACACTGGCACCGGGGGATACCCAAGGAGGTAACCCCAACTATGTGGCGCCCATCCCGCGTCAGGTGCTTGAGAATCACCCGTTGATCCAAGCCCTGCAAAGGGAGGTGAACACGCTGAAACAAAATAGCGCAAAAGAAATAGAGGATCTCCGCAAGAAGAACGCCACTCTCCGAGAGCAATACCATAAACTGCAAGAGGACCGGAGCGCACACTCGGCTGCCCACGCAACCGCAAATGGACAGCCTGACCGAACAGAACAGGATGACACTACCTGGAGCAAGGCAGACCGAACAACAACCCACATATCCTGAACTATATCCATCTCGCGCAGGGTCCCAAGACGAAACGCAACACTCGAGACAATAAGACGACACCTATTCGTGGATGGCATAATGGAAACACCACTACCAACCAAGTGGAAACCTCTGTCCATAGACCGTTACGATGGCCTAACGGACCCAGACGAACACGTTGATGCATTTGTCACGCAAGTGAACCTATACACAAACGACGATGACATCATGTGCTGCATTTTCCCAACCACTTTGAAGGGGCAGTGTTGAACTAGTACACACGCCTCCCTCCCTACTCGATTGACTCCTTCGCCACCCTAGTCGCTCGTTTTGGTGCTCAGTACGCCACGAGTCGGCCTCACCATTTGACAACAGTGGCATTAGCCAACATCCGACAGGAGGACAACGAGTCCCTTAGGGACTTCATGGAGAGATTTGCTGAAGTCTCGGTCAGAATCTAAGATCTAAACCCTCAAGTAGCACTAACCGCCATGTTGATGGCACTGAAATCCAGACCCTTCTCGGATAGCCTCTGCAAGAAGCCGCCTCATAACATAGACGAGCTCAGAGCAAGAGCAGCAGGGTATATTCAAATGGAAGAGATGACAAAATTTCGAGAACGCGTCAGAGACGAATCCCATAAGAAGCATGAGGAACGCGAGAAAGCAGGAATGAGCCGAGAGAGGAATTCTCACGGCAGAACCAAGGCCGAAAAGCCACCTCGTGCAAGATTTACTCACTACACCCCCTTTACAGAAAGCAGAACTCGGGTCCTAGAAGAGGCTTGCAGCGTCGAGCTGATTAGTTTGCCCACCCAGAACCGGTCCCCAAAAAAAGCGGACAGGTCTAAGTTTTGCAGATACCATCGAGTGCACGGACATGCCACCGAAGACTGCACCACCCTGAAGGATAAGATTGAAAAACTTATCCCACAAGGCAAACTACGACGCTTTATCAGAGACGACAACCGAAAGGTTGAGCAAGAACGAAACCGAGACAGGGAAGAAGATCGCGACAGAAAATCCTGACGAACGGAAGAGTCCCGCCAAGAGCAACCAACTAAACCTCCCGAGACTCGACTCCGAGCCGTTATCAACATAATAGCAGGAGGATTCGTCGGCGGAGGGAGTTCGAACTCGGCAAAGAAGAAACACCTACGCGGCATCCGATCAATCAACTCGGCTTCCGTAAAATCGAGAGCATCAAGAAGCATGTCTCCCATAACTTTCATTGATGCAGACTTCGAAGAGATAGAACCCAACCATGACGACCCAGTAGTGGTTAAGGTTGAGGTCGCCAACTTCCTAGTATGCAAGGTCCTGGTAGACCAAGGCAGCTCGGCGGACATCTTATACTGGTCCACTTTTAAACAGTTAGACATCTCCGAGAGCAAGATACAGTCGTACACCCAACAGCTGATCGGTTTCTCAGGCGAAAAAGTGGATACCAGAGGCTACATCGACCTTCTCACCACCTTCAGAGATGAAGAAAAAGGATCCAAAACCATCACAGTCAAGTACCTCCTAGTCAATGCTCTCACTTCATATAATATTCTTATAGGAAGACCTGCACTCAATGAGCTAGGAGCAGTGATCTCAACGCCTCACCTGGCAATGAAATTCCCCAACTTGGAAGGAGATATAGTGACAGTCAAAGCTGATAGGAAAACAACCCGCGAGTGCTACCTAGAAAGTCTAAGGATAGCCAGCGGCAAAAAGATCCCATAACCAAAAGTAAGGCACATAGCAAGCGTGTCGCTCGCGATATCGCTAAGGGAGGAGGCCGATCTCGACCCCCGAGAAGATGTGCCGAGAGCAGAACCCATAGAAGAAGTGAAACCCTTCCCTGTAGGAAGAGAAACTGGGCAATGAACAAAGCTTGGAACTCAACTAACAAGCGAAACCGAGAGCAATTGCCCAAGTCTTGTTAGAAAATGTCGATCTATTCGCATGGTCAGCCACCGACATGCCTGGAATCGACCCAAGCTTCCACTGTCACAAGCTTGCCATCTGTCCAGAGGCCAAGCCAATCTCCCAGAAGAAAAGAAAGCTTGGAGTCAAGAGAGGAAAAGTGGTCAAAGAGGAAACTGAAAAGTTACTCAGCACCGGCTTCATAAGAGAAGTATATTACACCACATGGCTTGCGAATGTCGTGATGGTAAAGAAAGCAAACGGCAAGTGGAGGATGTGTACTGACTACATAGACCTTAACAAGGCATGCCCCAAAGACTCATACCCACTGCCGAGTATCGACAGACTGGTGGACGGAGCATCCGGCTATCCCATCCTAAGTTTTTTGGATGCATATTCCGGCTACAACCAGATACCTATGTTCCCACCGGACGAGGAGAAAACAACGTTCATAACTGACACGGCTAACTACTGCTACACGGTAATGCCATTCGGATTAAAGAATGCGGGAGCAACATACCAGCGTCTGATGGACAAGATTTTCACATATCAACTCGGACGAAATCTGGAAGTCTACGTAGATGACATGGTAGTCAAAAGTCGAGACTCGAGCTCACATTTAGGAGATTTAGCTAAAATATTTGGTGAGATCAGAAAACACGGCATGAGGCTAAACCCAGAGAAATGTGTATTCGGAGTCCAAGGCAGAAAATTCTTAGGCTTCATGCTCACACATAGAGGCATAGAAGCCAACTCGAGAAATGCGCAGCCATCATGAACATGAGAAGCCCGAGTAACATGAAGGAAGTGCAAAGGCTAACTGGAAGGCTGGCATCCCTATCCCGTTTTCTGCCAAAAGCAGTAGAGGTAGCTAGGCCCTTTTTCCAACTTCTCAAGAAACAACAAATATTCGAATGGAGTGAAGAGTGCGAAGCAAACTTTTTGAAGTTGAAAACGCTACTCACCTCACCACCAATCCTAACTCAACCTGAACCCAGCAAAGAGCTAGTACTATACTTAGCAGTCTCGGGGGAGGCGATCAGCTCGGTCATCATTCAGGAAGAAAATCAAACGCAAACACTAGTCTACTATGTAAGTCGAGTGCTGAAAGATGCTGAAACAAGGTACCAGATGATCGAAAAGTTAGCACTAGCCCTAGTCACTTCAGTATGACAGCTACGACTATATTTTCAGAGCCATCAAGTGATAGTGCGAACAGACCACCCAATACGACAAGTGTTGAGGAAGCCAGAATTCGCCGAAAGAATGATAGCTTGGTCAGTAGAACTGTCAGAGTTCGGCATCAAGTAAGATCCGAGAGGGCCCATCAAGGCCCAATGCCTAGCCGACTTCATCGCAAAACTAACACTAGTAGAAGAGGCACCCTCTCCATGGTGGACCCTCTACGTGGATGGCTCCTCAAACGTCAAGGGCAGCGGAGCAAGTGTCATAATTGAAAGCCCCGAAGGGATTATTTTAGAACAATCGCTCAGATTCGACTTCGATACATCCAACAACTAAGCCGAGTGCGAAGCCTTGTTAGCTGGACTGAAACTCGCTAAAGAAGTTGGGGCAAAACACCTTAGATGCTGGAGTTACTCTAAGCTGGTCACAGGATAAATGAACAGATCCTATCAAACGAAAGACCCCCAGAAGACAAGATACTACCACCTGGCTTCCCAGATGAAGAACGAGTTTACTAAGTTCGAACTCAACCATATTCTAAGAGAGCAGAACGAAAGAGCTGACTTGCTGTCGAAATTAGCAAGCATAAAGAAGAAAGGACAACATCGAACTGTCATACAGGAGACGATATCCGCTCCAAGTATTAACAAAGAAGTTTCCAATATCAACCCGGCAGACCGAGAATAGATGACGGAGGTATGGAACTTCCTGAAAGAAGGAACCCTCCCCGAAAATCGAGAGGAAGCCAAGAAGATCAGAAGAAGGGCAAGTTACTACGTAATAGAAGGAGACGACCTTTATAGAAGAGGCTTCACCGCACCGCTGTTAAAATGCATTACAAAGACATAGGCCGAGCACGTGATAAATGAGATGCATAGAGGAATATGTGGAATGCACTCAGGAGAAAAAGCCATGGCCGTCCGAGTCTTACGAGCCGGACTGGCCGACAATGCGCCACGACTGCGCCGAGTACGTAAAGAAATGTGAAGAATGCCAAAAATATGGCAACATATCTCACCTACCAGCAAAAGAGTTGCACAACGTCACGGCACCATGGCCTTTCGCCATATGGGGGTGGATATCTTAGGACCATTCCCACTTGCCAAAGGACAGGTCAAATTCCTCCTGGTCGAAATAGATTACTTCACAAAGTGGATTGAGGCCAAACCGTTGGCCACCATCACGGCCAACAACGTACAAAAATTTATATGGAAAAACATCATATGCAGATTCGGCATCCCTCACTCAATAATATCTGAAAATGGAAAGCAGTTCGTCGAAAAGAACCTAGAAGAGTTCTTTAAGAACCTCGGGATTCTACACCGGGTAACCTCGGTAGAGCACCCCCAGGCCAATGGGCAAACTGAAGCAGCCAACAAAGTCATACTGGGCGAACTAAAAAAGCGAGTCGGCGATGCCAAAGGAAGTTGGACCGAGGAGCTTCTTGCAATCCTTTGGGCATACCGCTGCAAGCCGCAATCCACAACAGGGAAAACACCTTTTTGACTCTCGTATGGATCAGATGCCATGATACCAGTAGAAGTCGGAGAACCCTCGTTGCGAAGAACAAACTTCATTCAAGAGAACAATAACCAGTCGCTAAGGCATGCACTCGACATGACCGAAGAGACCTTCAATGAGGTCCAAATCAGAGCAGAGGCCTGCAAAAGAAGAGCCGAGAAGATATACAACAGCAAGGTCAAGCCAAGAAACTTCAAAGTCGGAGATCTGGTTTGGAGAAAATGCAGAGAAGTAAGAAAAGCAACCGGAGAGGGCAAGTTGGCAGCCAACTGGGAAGGCCCCTTCAAAGTAACTGAGTCACTAGGAAACGGAGCTTACCGACTGGAGCATTCATCCGGCAAAGCCATTCCTCGAACTTGGAACTCCACCCATCTAAAATTTTACTACAGCTAGAAAATTGTAACTAGTGATGTACTCTTTTTCCTACTTTGACATTTTTTTTCCAAGAGGTTTTTTTCAAAGAGGTTTTAACGAGGCACACCTGACTTTCATTATCAATACAAATTCCTTTTTCTGATGACATTATCCTGATTCACATAAGACCGAGTAGACCTACTGGATACCCAGGGCAAAAAAGCCACTTAAAGTAAGCGACACTCGGCATCCCGAAAGGAGAATGACTAAACCTCGATAACTAGTTATCAAAAGCCTATGTTATGAAAGCAAGCTAACTGTGTAGACCTTTAACAACATACAAAAAATGAGTTAAGCTAAAAAATCGTGTAGACCTTTAAAAGGATACGAAAAATGAGTTTTAATTGATAAAACGTAGACCCCGATCGGCTACGAGTAACTAATATTACGCACACAGAAAATGAAGGGACAATACTTAAGAAGGAAATCATACTTCATTCAGATAAAAGCACCCTATTAGATAGATCGGGTGTGAGCCTTTACATAAAAATCCCTAAAGCTAAGCAGCAGGCCGAGCTGAGCCACCAGGAGCCTCCTTGACCGGGATGGTAGACTCATCCACCAACTCCCCCTCCTTGTTGATATCCTTATCAACATTAAAAAGAGAGGTGTCAGCATCCTTGAAAAAATACCGGACTTGGCGAACTGCCTCCTTGAACCCAGCTTCATGAGTCGAAATGACTTCATCCATAGCCTCATCCAAGTCGGCTCTCAGCTTAGCCTCGGAACCAGCGGCCTCTAACTTCACCCGTGCAAGCTCCTGATTGAGGCGCTCCACCTCGGCCTGCAGCCCTTGCACCGAGTTCTCAGCCGCAGTTAAAGAAAGCTTCAAGACCTCCTCCCGGCCTTCGGCTTCTTTTAACTTGGTCTCCGCTACCTCAAGGGACCTTCGAGACTCCTCAGCTGACTGAAGAAGAGTCTCATTAGCTCGGGTAGCGTCAACCAAAGTTTGCTCGGCCTTAGAAGCAGTCTCCTTCACTAAGACAAGCTCCCGGTGGCCGCGATCAAACTCCTCGGCCCAGTATTGGGCAATAGCCCATGAACAAGCTTGGAAGTGCGAAATAACCTCCATCGAAAGCAGAGGCCCTGCATCTCTCAACATATCCCGATCAGCTTGACCGAAATTGTCGGCGCAGATAAGGGCCTGAGGGTTAAAATCCTTCCCCCAAAGTGAAGACCGCCCATCCTTCATGGAGAGAAAGGCTGGATGCCTCTCAATGGGAGAAGTCGCAGCCTGAGCACCAGGAGGACTCGACTTCGTCTTCTTCGAAGGGTCATCTCCCCCCTATACAGCCTCTTGATGCTTCATCTTCGGCGAAGAAGGAGGAGGTGGAGGAGGAGGAGGGGAAGGAATAGGAGAAGCAATTCGGACCCTCAGTGACAGTGTCCTTACTCTTCAACTTCTCGAGCCTTTGTTTCTTGGCGGTCTTGTAATCAAATTTCCCCATCACAACTGCAAAAGAAACAAAGGTTAGCAAAAATAAACAAGTAAAGAAGAAAGAAAACTGAATAAAGAGAATACTCATAATCTCAATCCTCTCTCGGTGTTCGAGAAGCGGGAATCCCCACTATCGTCTTACAGTGTAAGGAACGCGGCAACTTGCACAGTGTAACCATGTCATCCTGATCCTCAGGAGACATGTCCACAACCTGCCAAGACGACCGCTTATTCGGAGCTCGAGTCCAATAAAGAGGAAACCTTAGTCTCCCACGACCATTAAAAAAGTCAATCTCCCCTTCCGAACCCGGCTGAACATGAAAGAAACCACTCTTGAAATTCTTCCAAGAGGAGGTATAAGGACCGAGAATCGATCGGCCAGGGATCCCCGTCAGGGAGACCCAATCACCCTTCTTACTCTCCTTAACCGAATAATGATGTAAGAACTTGGGAGTAGTCGGAGTGATGAAAAATTTACTAGAGAGCACCCGGAAAGCCTGAAGCGAAGCCCAGACATTCAGATGCAACTGAGTAGGAGTAACATTCAGCTCCCGGAGAACATCGATCTCAAATTTGTCAAATGGCACTATAATGCCGAGAACCGAAAACAAAGCCTCATATACATAAGTAAAATGAGACTGACAGGGAAAAGCAGAAAAGAAAACACGCTCGACAGGTCCACAAGATTCAGCATAAACCATACCCAGCCTTTTCGAGTGAAAAAAGTCGATTTCCTGGAGAAGGGAAGATAAAGACTCCTCGGTCTGATACCGAGAAGAATAAGCACCCACCTCACCAGCTACCCAAAAATAACCAGGAGCAGTAACGGGAGGATAAATTTTCTTCGAACCCTTGGGCTCAACGGGTTGAGGGAGAATGGGAGGAGGGAGAACAGGTTGGGTGCGCCGAGTAACTAGAGGACGCACCTCGGTAGCCTCAGAATCATCCAAGACCATAACACCCTCAACAGGAACGGCCAAAGGTGCTTGCGCGAAATTAGTAGAGGGACGAACTACCCCCCCATCCACAGCAACGGCGTTTGCCGCCGACGCGCCATCACTAACTCCACCGGAGTTCGAACGGCGCAAAGAGAAACCATTATCGGAGCCTTCTCTGATAAGATGAACCTCCGGCGATAGCATACGGCCACCACCGGAACGCCCCGATTCCCCCAAAAAGAAGATATTTTCAAAAGAAAAGAGCAAAACAAGGGGAATAGAGGGCGTACCTGGGCTAAGAAAGAAAGTGAAGAAGGCAAGGGAGAGGAAGAAGAAACAACAAAAGAACAGAGATCCCCGGAGAAGAAAAAATGCAAGGAAGAAGGAGAAATGAACGAGGGTTACACAGTAACCCTTATATAGAGGTCCAAGGACCTCGAATGCGAAAGGGCGGAATGACCCGGGCCGTTGGATCAAGACCCTTCGCCAAACGAATCAACGGCTAAGGGGCTTGAGACCGTTGGGCATCCCGAGGACGTTTTCGAAATTAAAAAATAATCATTGTCACCGCCCTCGGGAAGCGTTACGAATTAATGGGTATGAAGCGACGCAACCACTCGAAGACGAAGTCAGGCGACCATTAGCAAAAATGACGAAACCGAGTCCAACAGAACGAAATGAGTAAGATACGACGACGACTCGACCAAATAGGAACTTGAACTTGGCGAGGCCCTTTACTTAAGCTCTTGCATAACTTCAGAGCTTGGGAGGCATGTGTACTACTCGGACTCGGCACTGCACCGAGTAGCTGACCTGGCCGAGTAGAATGAGCTCACTTGGACCTAGGCAGTTATAACATAATATATCTTATAGAGAGATAAGATATCAAAAGATAATGGAACAAGATCATGATAGGAGATAAAATTATCTCTATCATGAATTACGAGATTTGAGGAGATTTGATAGGAAAATAACCCTATCGAATCTATCTTTTTACACCCTATAAATGCAATAACACACTATGGAACCAGGTACTAAACATCTAACCTCAATTACGATATTTGCCTTCTACCTCTGCGCCTCTAATTTGAGCGTCGGAGTGTCTTTGCAGGTACACCCCCATCATCCACGGAGGAGAACCCGACGGAGCCACCGCGTCAGAACACTTACCAAATTCGATAAGAACAATTAGTTTTTGTTACTGAAGAAGATTCAAACCCATGACATATCCATCATCTCTTCTTTCTTCACTGTTAAGCCAATCTTTTAACCCCTTTCAAATAGTCTAAATAAACAAGGGATTTCGATTTTCTACAATTTCAAAAAGAAACTACACGCTGTGTAATTGTAAATCCAACTATTAATATTAAAAATAAATAATTTATTATGTTATAAAATAATTGATTGGATGAGATTTATACAGATCTATATTAATAACTATAGAGGATTAGAATCCAATAAATATGATATATTTAGTGAGAGTGTTGAGATATGAGAAGCTAATCTTAATTAAGTATTTATCATGTAAACATTTATGTATAAGTTGTTCCTATAATAAAAAGAAAATAACGTAAAATTGTTTTCATATAATTGTAAGTTATTTTCATAAAATCTCGTAAACACTTACACAAGTGCTTATGAAAGTAATTTATAATTATACATATATTAAAGAAAAGTTAAAAGCTTTTGTGAGGGAAGTTGTTCTATATAGATATCAACCCTATTTATAATTTATAAATTACATCCCCCCCCCCCCCCCCCCCCCCCCAACCCTTAACATGTATCTATCCTATATATAGATATCAAATAAAAACTCTTTCTATATATTATAAGAAATTACATATAAATCATTAATTATATCTTATTAGAATAATCAAAATTAAAAGAAAAATATATGACTTTTTTAAGTAATCATGGACTGCTAATTAACTCTTTAATCTTAACCATTTATATATAATTGTATGACTCAAATTTTTAGTTCACATCTTTTATAAATCATCAATTTTTTTTGCTTCGGTATTTTTTTTCCCATAAATCATCAATTTTAATTATATAGTTGAGATTTGTTACTTTCATGCTTTTATCTCTCACATGCTAAGCTATATACTGTTTTAACGACCGTTCATTTTAATGATATGGTTGAGAATTATTCCTCTCACGCTTTCATCTATCTCGCCATGCTATACGTGTGTGTGTTGAGATTTGTTACTCTCACTTCCATCTCTCATCTCTTAGGCTATGATATATATATATATATATATATATATATATATATATATATATGTGTGTGTGCACGCATTAAACGAGAGACAAATATAATATAATATAATTATGGGTCTTGCTAACTAGTGTCTTTAGGACACTGATTAAGGAATTAAAAGAAGAAAGTATTTATTATAGAAATCATAGAAGAGCACAAAAAAAATTATGGACAGTGCAATTTTCCACCTTTCAATAAAAATCTTTCTCTTTTTAGTTCCTTAATCAGTATTCTAAGGGCACTGGTTAGCGTTTGTCTATAATTATATACAATGTCACATGATATTAATTTTTATATTCAAATAGTAGAACCCTAAAAAAAATGTGTTGGACGAATCACGCATAGAGAGAGATATGCTAGGAGTAGCTTGTTTTAGGCTCAATTATATCCCTAATTCACCATATGCGAAGGAAACTTGCGTGTTGTCTCGTTCCAATTATATGAACAGGAATCAATAAATTTCCTTTCATATTACAAAGTCGCAACACCATTCTGAATTAAAAAACGAAATGGAATAAAGTGAGTTTTCTTTTCATAAAACTAAAATAATAAGGGAAAGAAGATTATATTATATTAAAAAGAAAGTCGAAAATACACATGATCCAGCTCCCGTAGCATGGCAGTGATAGTGCAGGGGTGGGGGCATGCACTCTCCAGAGATAGTGCATTGGTGGGGATCCCTGCAACAACACCGCCACACTGAACCAATATTGGCGTGCATGCACAGTGCACACCAGCAAAAATTAAAAGATGTGTGTGTCATTCTAGCACATGGCTCCAAATCCAACTCACATGCCTTAGTTGTTGGCTACACAATTTCTAACCCCACCACCACCCTCTTCTGACGCCAAATTAATAATAACCAATCAAAAATAATATATTACTGAAAATAGAAGAATTGGTCCATTCGTTTCTCACAAGGGCTAGCTAGAGGTCAAGGATGGTGCATGCTGCTGCTGTCTTTGACTCTGGCTGGTTTTGTTGGCCAGTTTCCAACACACTACTTGATAACAAATTCCAAAGGACAAGTCACAAGTGTTATAGCTAGGGTTTATCATTTCAAGTCAATGGAATCAATCACCCACTTGGCTTCGCCCAACCACGCAATATGCTCAATTAATTATGTGAAAGAATTTGACCACAATTCTTTTTCAATATAGTATCAATTTTTTTATATTCAGAAATTATTTTAAACTTCACCTAATATTCTTTTAGTATAAAATCACGTGTATCTTCTATAGGAAACAATCTTACTAAAACTGAATATAATCGTCTTTTGAATATTTAACACAGTTATATGATCAAAACTAAATCTCAAAATCATTGATTAGGCTCAAATAATCTTGTATTAGTAATTAATATGAATACTACACCGTTTTGGTTTGCCGAAAGTGGAACTGGCATGGGGCACGTAGCACATCTGAAAGGATCAACGTGCTAGTCCAAAAAGATTGAGTTCTTTATTTTCTTTTTTAGCTGCCATAAGGCTTACCCCTTAGCCAAAAAAAAAGTAATGAGATGAGGACTTTGCTCGTGGTAGAAGGAAGATGCTTATCGTACTTGGTGTTGATGATGCAAGTGGCCATTTGTTTAATTTTTCCTCGCCCTGTCATTTCATGTCTCTTCATACATCAAACACTTGGAATCAACAACCCACGTAACGATATGATCCTTCCTGTCCTGTCCAGCAAAAAAGGGCAAGTCAAGAACACCTTATTTTCATATGGCACTTCCCTATTGAGGAAAGTTTTTCTCATGCCCCTTTGTGGTATCCCACCTCGTATCATCATTAGGAAGTGGTACGATATATATCTAGCTATAGTTTCTATAAGATATGGTTTTTAGGTTCATATATGGCAATGGCCTCAAAATTTGTACATCATGCCGGTGAGGCGTGAAACACCCTAGATATCATCTTAGGATACTAGCTATTATAACTCATACATATATTTACCAAAAATGATTGGCTTAACTTCCTCCCATCACGAGGTTACTGTTATGGATTAGGTCTAAGGCCTAATTCAGATCCAAGGTCCTCTCCTTTGAAGTACATGTTGACCATGGTCAACTATCCCTTAAATTAAAGTCACCATGTTACTTTAAGAATAACATATATAACTTCTTTTCTTACACCATTAGCTCAAGTATAGAAATTTCGTCCATTTTCACTCACACACATTTATTATTATTAGCCTATGTGTGAGGTTTTTTTGCTAACTTGAGTGTCAAAATATCTTTACAAGGAGTTTAGCTCTTATCCAATAACTGAAAATTTTCAGTAGGAGAAAGAAAGACACAAACACTTTGTGGGGCCCACCATGGTGCAATGTATAAACCAAATTTGAGGAGTTCAAATTCACCCTCTCATATCTCAAAATTATTCATCCTTCGATCTAGGTAGATCAATCACACAGAGTTTGGACCACCACACTTTCCATACATTGAACATAACATATACATTATGCAATAGGATATGACATAGATTGTATGTTGAGTCAGGCACATGAACAAATCAAAGGGATTAATTAAAAGAGTAAATTATACAGATCCCCCTGAATTTTACCTATATTACACCGACACCCCCTGCCTTTTTAAACATTACTTTTGACCCCCTGTCATTCAAAAAAGCAGGAGTGTCGGTGTAATATAAGTAAAACTCAGGGAGGGTTCGTGTAATATAAGTAAAACTCAGGGGAGGTCCGTGTAATTTAGAACCAACAAATAGGGGTTTTTTGTATGGTTCAAAAAAGTAGGGGTGTCGGTGTAATATAAGTAAAACTCAGGGAGGATCCGTGTAATTTACTTTAATTAAAATTATGTTTAACTATAATATAGCTAGCATAAGAAAAAAATGTATAATATAATCCTTTAACGAATTGTGATAATTAATATTACCATTTAAACATATCAAATATTTTGTGAATTTGACTTTTGAAAAGATAAAACAAATTTATTTTTAAAATTAAATAATTCTAAAATTAAAATATTTATTAAGATACTACTATGACATTACTCATGTTTAATTAATAGGATATAATTAATTTGAATGCCTTAAGCAGGTTTAAAAGTACCATCTGTTAATATTATTAATTATTAATTAATCTTACAACTGGGGAAATGTGTTAAAGGCATAAGGCTAACTCAAACTCAAATCATGCACTTAGCAAGCAGTGATAGGTTCGAACATTGACGTCAATGATTTACTTTGCATCAATATTAATGATTTAACTAATATAAAGCATAAAGCAGTAAAAAAAAAAAAAACTAATATAAAGCATAAAGCAAATATACTTTAAACTGCTTTAGCGCCGTATTAGATCTTTGTGTTTAAGAAATTTGTCGAGCACTAACAGGCTAGTTTAGCTCGTGATGAACAGCAATTCCACTTTTTTTTTTCTCCCTTCCTTCTTTAATTAATTAAAGGAAGGGAACCTGCCATTATACTTCCATGTGTTGATGTGCAGCATATTGTGCCTAATAACAACCATGAATATTCCTTTAAGATGGACAACAATAATGTTGCACTTAATTAGTTTTTGACATGATCATTCAGAACAAGAACATTTCTTGTTGACTTTCTGCCGTTCATAAGAATCGTTAGATATAACTCATCGTTTTTCAAAAAGTGAATATATATATTTGAATATATGCTTAATCATACAGCGTTGTTGATTGAAACTAAAATTTTATAACCCAATGAGATTAATTACTGTAATTGTCACTTAGGACTATTTGAATAAACTTATTCATAGAAAATAAAATAAGAAGAAAAGGTTAAAATTAATTTATGCTAAGTTAAAAATTAGATCATAAAGAAACTAATATGAAAGAATTTTTACAAATAAGCTTATGCATAAGCTAATTCATTTTTTTTTCTTATTTTCTTCTCTAATATAATTGTTTATGGAGAAGTTTACAAACATGCCCTTAAACACATGTATAATGACTAAAAATTCAAAGATCAAGAAGTTAATGTCCTAGCTAAAAATCGCATCAATGGGAAACACTCACAAGCACTTTTTCAAGGGCTAATCAGATGTTTTTGTTGATTAAAGACTAAGCAGATAATAATTAGCAAATTATTTGACCATCGCATATTATACTATCCACAAATTACTATTAGTTCTCGTATTTATGATAAGTTTATAATTTTTTTAAGAATTAAACAAAGAAAACGGTATAATTGAAAGGATTAATAATTAATACGGTATTATCTTAAACTTTTAATAGACAAATAAATTTTTTTTTAAAAAAAAAAGACTTCTTCCAGAAGTAGATGAATAAAAAAAGACAAATGGAGTAATTATTCTTTTGTTACAAATGTCATATAATCAATCCTTGAAGAGACTTAAGAAACATGATTAGGGGTAAATAGATTTAGAATGTCAAGATGCCTTTAAGCTAGTTAGGGCTTATAAAAGATATCGTTGGTATAGCATCAAAGAATAAATGAACTTGTGGTTGGGGTTGCTGCATATAGAGATCATAAAGTTAATTTTTACACTTCTTTTTCTAATTTCTCTTTTTTCCTTTCGTTATAATAATTAAAATATTATAAATCAATGAGCAATATTGGAAGATAAACCCACATTTATTCCGTGCATACGATATGCAAGCATTTCCTCTTTCTGGCTCTATATATACCCTGCATCTCCCCCTTCAGCTCTTCACACAAGGGCAATTCAAGTTTGTCATTTGTTCCATATATAGAAAGTGAACTTGTGTTCAATGTAGAGAGAAAGACCTAGTTTGTTTCTCTCTCCCTAACCCTCATCCAACCCATTTCAGAATCAAGGGTATTACTATTAGCTTAGTAATTAGAAGCAGTGATACACATCAGATTTTCATTAACTCTATGGAGATTAATTAAGGGTAAGGGAGGTGACAGAAGAGAGTGAGCACACATGGTACTTTCTTGGATGATAAGGTTTCATGCTTGAAGCTATGCGTGCTCACTCTCTATCTGTCACCCCATCCACCATCTCTTTCTTTCTATCCTTCTATTTTTTACTTTCTGATATTATATATATACATATATCTATGTTTTGTTTCTTCCCTTTCTCACTTTCCCTTTATATGCTATAAGTAACCCTAGCTAGCAACTTGGACTCTTGCAATCATATCATTCAATAGTATGTTATATGCGCATCACATCCCATATCACAGGTATGTCTTTTCCATATTACTGTTCTTGCATATATGGATATTTCTTGATTGATTAGCATGCTGATTTGAAGTATATCAGTTTCCTCATGAAAAGCATTTTTTATTTCTGCTTGTCTGAGAGGCACATATGTGATATGTGAGCTTAGATGGAGAACCTATTTTCACAAATACAAGTGTATATGACTCTAATTGGTTGATGAATTTTGATCTTATGCTCTCAGTTAACCTACGAGTCTTCTACCGTGAAGTTTAAGAGGTTAAATGTTGACCAATTAAAGCACCTTGAAAATCCTAGAAAGTGATCTTTTGGTTTATACTGTTAATTAAGAAACAACAGCTGGCTCATGTTTGCATCTGATTTTTTTTTTTATATGTAGGAATCGATCTCAGGTACTAGAGAGTTTACAAAAACTCATACATACTAATGACATTTATATCAAAATTAAAATAATTATATTTAAATCTCATTCCAATTTTCTTTTACTCCTGATTTTGAGCTCATACCAAACTGTTAGGGTTTGGAGGATACTCGGCTAAGAAGAAAATATGATCAGCAATGAACTTCTTGATTTTGCAGTAGTGGTGATAGATTTGATTAAAATTAGATCATGGTTTTGGTTTAGTCATCTCTCTTTCTTTATGATGGTGTATTATTGGAGTATATTTATTCGGTTTGCTAAGGATATGTCAGAGTCTGATTGTTTTTGGAATGTTAAGGGTTGGAGTAGCTCTTGTATTCTTATGAATCAATTTAGCTTTGAAAAATAAATAAATTAGAAGTCATATTCCCTGACCTTTATGGAAGTAGTTAAATTTGCCTTAAAAAATGGTAGTTAATTTCTATACCATTGAGTTACTTTCTCAAGTTAATTCAGTCAATCTTATGTCATGGAACTTAATTTTACGTTTTTTGTATTTTTATGATGAAATTAATAAAGTATATTGATTGTGTCCTTATTAGATAGTACTATAAGATATATAAATTTTCAACCACTGACATTTGTTTCGCTAAATATAAGTTCTCATATCCCTTTCAGGTTGTAAAAAGTCTTGTTGATGAAATGGAGTAACGTCAATTGAATCCTCCAGCAAATGCTTCAATGGTGGGAAACTAGGACAATCATATGTATTTTCTATATATTTATGGTTGAAAATTGGAAGAGCTCTGTGGGAAAGGGAGTTGTCGTGGTGGATTTATCTTTATCTTGATCATATGTCTAAATGATGAATGTACGTATGAGTATATTTAATTTTTACAGAAACGAGTAGTGATGACATGGATAATAAGGATCTATACACAATCATGTAATACTTTGATCAATATATATATGTGCCAGGTCATGTTTATTTTTTGACTGAATGTGCCAGTACATGTTAAAAAGGCATAAATTATGCCAATTAATTGTGTAGGGCTTGCTTCTATTGAGGGTGAAAGAGCAAAGGTTTTAAGAGAGAAAACTTAATTTTTTTTTTTCTATATTTGATGTTGATCTGGATACATTGCTAATTTTAAATCTCATTGCTTTCTTTCATTTCTGTCACAAAAGTATTTTATTATTAACACAATTCCAAGTTAAATCTAACGGTACTCATAATTAATTCTAGCTTTGTTATATTCACACATTTATCCTAGTCCTTATTTTATAGACATTTTTTTTTTACTCACAGTTGTTTCTAAGAATGCCGAGCCTTCAAATATTAACATAAAATAGAAACATGATTAAAATAAAAGTAGTGGAAACAATTTGCATATAATAACTACCTGGTCAATCATTTATTAATGGGAGTGTCATTCTGCATGTCATGAGAGTTTCATCTTCAAGTAGTGTCAGTTTATCTAAAATAGCAATTTTTCTGAACAAGCACTATTAATGGGAGTGTATATAATTATATCTATGGATTTGAGCTGCATCTGTTTCCTTTCCAATTTAAGCATGATTTCTGATCAGAACAAGAAACAATATACTTACTATATACACTGTTTCTTTTTGTTAAGCAGATTAATTAATTAATTAATAATACGTGTCTTACATGTTTCCACATTGTAAAGCATATATTAGAGTAGAATAATTTGATTTTGATCATGATGCAACTATTTTATATTATCATTTAACCATATAAAATATCACATCAATAACAAAATTTAGCCTTTCAAATACTTATAATTGTTTTAGTCAAACCCTTCATGATATGAAAGCTCACAATATTTAAATGACTAAAAAATATTAACAAAATTAGGCTAATTAAAATATTTCATAATAATTTCTCACCCCCAAAAGATATTGCATCAATTAGATTATATAAGCATAGGAAACAACCAAAATTTCAAAGGTGCAATTTGCAATGAGATATTAGATCCGAATTTGCTGGGAAGAAGCTCAAAGAAAACTAACCTACTTATTAATTTTCTTTAGGAAAACCCCTTAAGCTGTTGAAGATTAAACAATCTATTGCCTAATATTTAAACAAAGGAATTTTCAATGGAACAGTACTACTTCTACCTTATTGTAATGTAAAGGTAAATAGAGTGAGCTGCACCCTATGCGGATATAAATGTGCATGCAGCCAAGAATAAACTGTTCATAGCAAATGAACATACTTTTTAGTCTTTTTATAACAAAAGAAATAATATAATGCTTTAATTTGAATAAAAAGTGAATGTGCAAGTGATGAATTCAATAGACAGTTGCTTGAGTGGTCCTTGTTTTAATTTCTTTATTTCTGAAGTTTCAGCCGTACGAAGGAAGGGGGTAAGTTCCATTGGTTTAATGGACTTGTTGCATAAGAATATCATCAGCAAGATATCCTCCTTTGGACCGCAATAACCATGCAGAAAATAATTTAAAAAAAAAATGTTAGAACTTTAGTAAATAAATTTATTGTCATGGATGGATAATTAGTCTTTTTCACTGCTTTGATTTATCCAATCAGACAACTACATTTGAATCTGAACAAATTCTAACTGAATTTATCAAACATGTGTAAAATTACTCTAAGCAATAATGCTGCCTAAACTAATGTTATACTAGAAGTAAAAAGTATAAGATTTTTACAAGTCAACCAATTGAAAATCACTACTTTTAAAATAATTATTACAGAAGTGAACAATCTTATCATACATAATTTATATGTAGATGACATTCAAATTAATTCAAAGTGAAAATGAAAAAAATAAAAATAAAAAATCATTTGTGCTTTTTATTTTAGCTTGTGTATTTCTTTACTGGTCTAAAGTAGCTTGTGATGGCTATATTACCTTACCATGTAGAACCAAAGATGCTCAAACTTGGAATTTTCTTATGCTTGTTGCGCCAATTTTGCTAATGATTCAGCTAAAAGACTAAGATGGCATAAAAACAGTAATTGACAATCATAATTACTGAACAAAAAGTGGTCCTTTTGCATTTCCAAGCAAATGATGCAGGGTGCATAACTACCATGTGTCCATGTCTAAGGGCCCCAAGTGGGGGAGCAAAGCAACAAAATTTATAAATATATAAAATAAAACAGAACTCTAACAACTCCCCATCAAAAACTTACAAAAATGAGCCCAAACGGATTGTCAAGTACTTAAATGAATCAACTAGGAAAATACATTCTACTTCTCACTTTTAATTGTAATGAAGAGAAGAATCAAGAAACCAACTTGTATTCAAGCTAGAATACTAAACTCAATATCACTCCTTGCAGAAGAGCAAGATGTTCAATGCTGTACTAGGAAGATCATCCTTTAAATCATTGTCAACAAACCAGTTGCCAATAATGCTTTGAGACAAATTAGTTGAAGTTCCAGCAGGCCACTTGTCTACTAATCTAAACCCGAAATGTGCTGCGGCCGAAAGTAAGGTTGGTTCGTCTACTCGGCGAAAGATGTGGCAAAGAATAAGTGCAGGAACATTACCATCTTCATTGCTTCCACTGGGAGCAATCAGTTCTTTTGCAGTAGCAAACAAAGGCAATATAGCATCAGGAATATATGTCACATCTGTGCCAATGATGACATCAAACCCTCTATTGCTCACTACTTCCTTTATGCCTTCTATGTGGTCCTTGTTTCCCCACTCAAGTGTTTTTGTGGTTAGTTTAGTCAGTAATGATGGCTCAATGTTAGATGCAACATTTTTGGCCAGGAGATCAAGTGCAAAGCCATCTCCATCAGTTGCAACTACTAGATCAGCATATCTAGCAGCAATCATGGAGCAGATTCCCCCGCTGCCGCACCCCAACTCCAAGACCCTTTTTCCTGCAACAATGTTGGGATTTTCTGCAAGGACAGAAGCCATCAAGCGAGCCGATTCCCACAGCATCAAACCCGTTGACTTGCAGGTATGTTGGTACTCTTTTGAAAGTAAACTAATCTTGAAATTCCAGCCTCGAAGGTTGATCTCAATAATCTAACAGGAAAAACTCACGTGATGAAAAGTCAAAACATATATGTGCATATAAGAAAATCAATTGTAAAAAATAAGCCAAAAATAGAGGCAATAAAGCTTTTGTGAATGACATAAATGCTCCAAATTGATCAAAATTGAGAATTACACTGAAGGAAAATTAGGGCGTATTTTCTCACTTTTTGGTTTTAAAAACTATTTTTTAAAACAATTTTTCAGAGGGAAACAAAACTTCTTGATTCACTTCTGCTTCAGCAAGCTCTCTTTGTTAATCCCTGACATTTCCCACCCCTCCCACCCCACCTTTAGCAACTAAAAAAAAAAATTTGTTTGATGGTCTATTCTCAATTTAAGTTTTGAAAATTGTTTCCAAAACAAGTGTTTTAAAAACCGAAACATAGAAACAGTTGAGAGATGTTTCTAATTTTCTTCTTTTGTTTTCTTCCTGTCTGCCGCTTTCCAGGAGTCCCTGAGCTGCTTCTTCAACCAGGAGTGCTTTGACATAAGGCCAAGGAGGAACTGAGAGGACACAAAGATGGAATGTGGAAGAGTCCTTCATGCCCACCTGGAACTTTATGCCCATCACCAGCTTAATGATGGATGTTCCAGGGGCTCGTCTTTGCTGTGAGCCTCTTCGGCAGTGGGGTAGTACATTGTGTCTTCTGCCAGGACCACTTGGTTGTCCACGTTGTTTGAGACCATCGTCATCCACCCATTGCTTGGACCCTCGCTGTCAGATTGGGCGCTGTCACCGTCTGGTTTGCCAGCATTGTCGTAGGCAACTGTTTCAGAGTGTCTGTCAGGTCTTGGTTGGACCAAATTTCGGGTCTGATGTAGTTGCTGAGCTCGTTGTACAAGCTGTTGTCCATGGTCGAATGACAAGTGTGAAGAACACAAGAGAAGTGGTGGGTGGGAGATGCTCTCACTGCCGTTTCAAACAAATAGAGATATTTGTTGCTCACCATGAAACAATTTTCAAATAGACCCATCAAACAAGTTTTTTTATTTTTTAGTTTTTGAAAACTAGAAATGGTTTTTGAAAATAGAAATCAAACACACCCTTAATCTTCTCATCTGAAAAAAAAAAAAAAAAAGTCGTACAAAAATTGCCTTCACAATTGCCAGCAGAGATTCAATATTTGTAGAACATCTGAAAAGAAGCTAGCTCAGATGGGATATGTTCAGATACTAAGTAAAAAATTATTGTATGGAATTTGATTAATCTTTTTGTAAGAACTTAAGAGAACCAGCAACGACTGAGCAAAGGTGAGAACCTTACCTCATATTCGTTGGAAGGTAATACTCCAAACATGTCAACTGCCACACCCTCTGACAAGTCAACTGCAGAATCATTTAAACCACCATTCAAACTATTTTGCTTGTTTTCCTTATTGGCATTATCACTGTCAAGATGATTGGCCTCAGCTTCTATACAGGAAGAAGAGTTGGAACTATCTGATAAGCGAAATACAGCTTGGACCCAACGCCTGAAACCAACAAACAAAGGAGAACATACAAGAATAATCACAGTCAATATGTGTGTGAGAGTGTGAAGGCAAACAAATGGAATCTCATATCTCTAAAATCTAAACCCACAGAAGTTCAAGAAAGCATTTTATATGATAGGTTACCTAACGCAAAAACAGAACTGTTATAAAACTATTATTACCATATAAAAATGAGCAAAATGAACTTGTGATAAAATATATTACCGATTCATTATCAACTCCCTTGAGCGGTTCTCAACTTGTTTGCAGTATACATGAAGTTTATGAACATCAAAACCATTTTCTTTGAATAAATTTGTCAAGAACTCATTTGAAAAATAGTAAGCACGCTGGACAGGAAACAAACGGAGTATTACATTAGAAATGAAGAAAGTCACATGTGGGCTAAGTTACAAGGTAACATGGGCAGAACTGAACTTACAGTGCCGTCACCTCTAACATAAAAGTTATCACTAATCTTTTGATCCTTGCTAGAGAACCTTTCCTATAGAACATAAAAATAGATATACAAATCATCACATACTCAAATAAGAAATCCATCAACCAAAATTTGATAGTCAAACAGTTTTCCTTTCCAACACCGAAAATGCTAAAATTGAAATGGTAATTAGTTTGATGATTCACCATATTCTAGTTAAGGAGTAAGGGTCTAACAGTTTCACATTGAATAAGGAAGATGAGGTATAGAATCACCCCACCTTGGTATAATCATAGCTAAAGCCTAAAAGTACAGACATTAATATTTAAATCGCTTTAATATTAAAACAATAAAAATTATATTTCTAGCATCACTATAAGTATCATCTTTCTGTAAAAACTTAGTCCAAATGACCACACATTTGGCTTTTCTGGAACGAATATGAATATTCTCTGCTTCATTTTTTTCCTTCAGTCATTCTAATTCATCAATAAATTTGTATGACCATCAAGGAATTTTTTTACTGATTTCATTCATTCCAACACATTTAGTTCTATATAGTATTTACTATTGTTTTATAAATAATTATCAGAAATTATCAGAAGAAAATAAATTGGATAATAATTGTACACTTTTCAATTTTCTAGAAGAGTTAAAAAGATAAAGTGCAACAAAATCCACCTGAGCAAGGTCTCCAGTAGCATAGTCTCGGAACAACACATATCCATTTGGCTGCAAATGGAGAAAGGGTGTGACTTTCATCACATGCAAACAAGTTATCTAGCAAGGTTTCTGGAAAATATAATGAATTCTTTCTTACCTTGATAACTTTTCTAATATTTTGCAAAACTAGAGGCATCTTTTCTGGGGACACTGCAGACAACATAAATATCTGCTTACAATGTCAGCTACATAAACAAGTGTCATGACTAATTCTCAATAATAAGAGCAAAAAAGTTATCTGAAATTAGGCAAGTGAATGATAGCTTGCAACAAACAAAAGCAAATGTTATCACATAATCACTCTAGTCTACATTAACTTTAAGATTTAAACTGCCATTCAGAATTTCAGATACCATTGTAACAATATCAACTGAAGATGGAAGAATCTCGTTGCACAGATCATCAGCTGTCAAATCAGAGACAAAAGCACTAACATGGGATTCCTTGAAGTCTTCATGTGTCTGCAATAAAGAAAACAACTTTGTCCTCACTAGATGTATATAAACAAAAAGTATTACATTTCTTTATTTTATAACAGAATAGATAAGCAGTACAAATTCATTCCTTTTAAACCAACATAAAGTGTGCCCTTTTATCACAAGAGATTTAGAACTCCTAAGGCCTAAAGTTAGCTGAATTGTGGAAGAGGACCACCGAATGGAACATTCTGAAGGGACAAAAAGTTGCAAAATTCCACCTACATCCTAATGGATAAACTGTGTAAAAGAGGTAGTTTCCACAATTTATACCCATAATAATGTGGCGTGAAAGACCACAAATTAAGATGGTTCCTCAATGTCTGTCTATTTGACAAAACATGATTTACACAATGTTACAAACACTTGTGTGAATTTACATTTGGCAAAATTGCAATTTTGGTCTCCCTATTTTTAACAATCAGCAATTTTGGTCCCTCTATTTTAAAATAGAGACATTTAGTCCTCCTATTTTAACAAATCAAGGATTTTGGTCCTCCCATCCAATTGCTAACGTTGACTGTTAAGTGCATGTGTGTTGACTCTGACTTGACCAAAATTTAATCACGTGGCACAAGATTATTGTTCTTTTCAAAACCTCAAGACATTAGGTCTGTGGGTCCTTTTCACTTATATGTGGATCAAATTGTTCTTTCCTACCAAATGCAGGACTTCTTACTCACTTGCATTCTAACAAAATCAAGATTGAATCAAGAAGCATACAGCCAAGTCAAGTCACTATACAAGCACATATACAAACAGATGATGATTGGACATAGAGTTTACAAAAAGGAGGTTTCTAACCTTAACCAACTCAACAGCTCGCGGTGAGAAATCACATGCATAAACAAAAGCATCAGGATATGATGCTATCACAGGAAAGATAGTATTTCCAGCTCCACAGCCAACCTGTTTATCAGACAGCGTCACTTATTAAGAAACTTACTAGACCAAAGACCTCCTGGAGAGGAGCATAAACAGAAAATGAACTTCATCAATAAATAACCATTACAAAGATCCAAATGATGAATAGAAGGGAACAAACTCACTGCGGGAAGGTTCTATTTCCATGATCACAGTATGGTTCACATAAAACTTAAAACCAGAATAACTATCTTTTCCTTTCACTGTTTCACATTAATCCAATTGCAACTTTGCAGCATGCATATAAGCTAAACATTATAATTACTGAGTCATTTAAACGATAAACTAATAAACCAAAGAAGCACTGGGCAAATATACCTCCAAAATCACTTTTTTTCCTCCCCCCTGAAAATTATAAATCACTTAAACCATTAGCACAGCAAGAAACAAGTTGAAAACACACAAATCAAATTAAAAAATAAAGTACAGATATTATTTCCTTTCACTCACAGAAAAGTACTCGCCCCATTCCTTATCCAAGTAGTGCCGATCTTTGAAAAACTGAAGAAAGGAATTACCATTAAAGTCAAATTACACATAACAAATGCCTAGAAAATTAAACAAAGACTTAAAAACAAGGCAAGTGTCTAAGTGATATATCAAAAAGCACCACAAACAAAAGAGGAATCCAAGTACTGGTATTGATTGATACACAAGTGAGCAACAAAATTTGCATTAACAGCGAACACAGACACAAGTAATGGGAAAGAAAAACTAACTCTGTCCTTGTGGTGCTTGTAGAAAACATCCCAATACCTCTTGGCTTCTCTTTCATACTTTTCTGCAAACAAAAACCAAAAAATTAAACTTTTTTCATTTAGGGTGGAATTTCAAACAGGATAGAGAGGTACCTCTCCAGAAAGGTGAGACCCCAGAATTTGTATTGGGATAAATTTGCAACCTTTGGGTTTGGGGTGGTGCTTTCTGCTCCCCTGAAGCCATTGCCGTGGCTATTTTGGGAATTCTACTTATACACAAAGGGGCGTTAGTGTAATTTAGATCAAAGCGCGAAGACACCGCCGCCGAACTCACCATTCCGCCTCCATTGAGCACCACTGTGTTACTTGACGGGGAGAGGGGGTAAATTGGGAAAGAAAAAATGAAAAAGAAAGAGAAAAAAAGGAGTGAACCGTCACTTTGGTTCCAAATGTTTAATGTCATTGATGTCTCTGAAAATATAAAAATATCATATAGATCCTTAAAAGTATAATTTTTCTGTCACTTTAGTTCTACAGTTAAAAAAAAACTTTAACATTCGTGTCCATATGACATATTATTTGTCTACATGGTAGTTGACGGTGCACATATAGATGACAAGTAATAATTCAATGCACACGTATTTTATACTTTAATGAAGGTTTTTTTACGGGTAGGACTAAAGTGATAGAAAATTTACACTTTCATATACTTATATGACATTTTGATACTTTCAGTTAATTACATTTTTGGGGCTAAAGTGGTAGTTTACCAAAAAGAAAACTATAACCATCGATTAAAAATCTAACGGTCTGGAGTAGCTATTCCACGGTGGGAGATATTCTTAACTTTCTCACTGTACAATCCGTCTTGGGATTTATTTATCAGTTATCACTCTTTCCGCTAAGTTTTTATATATTTAGTTAATTATTTTATTTATTATTGAAATTGAAATTTAGGACATGAGAATAGTGGAGGTTAAAATTACACCTTTTTTAATATGTGATTTACGGTTGTAATATAGAGATTAAAAAATAAATATTTTTTAACAGTATTTGTAATTTTTAAGAGTTTAATGATTATACATTGATAGTGTAAAATAATAGTTTTACACTGTTATTCAATCATAAATCATTGTTGGTATGACTTTTAAATAAGTTATCATTAAAGTCAATAAATTTACCATACATGGTGGATTGTGATTGAATGACGTGTAAAATTATTTTATACTATTAGTGGACAACCTATTTTTTCAATTTTTAATGTATTATTTATCTCTCTTGTTTGTTAATTGATATTTTATAAATTATTGTTTTTCTTTTTTTACGAATATAATAGAAAAATATTAATTACTTTTATCTTAATTTTTTAAAATAACAAATAACTAGAGATACATCTTTTTTCTTATGAATAACGGATAAAAAGAAATGGAGAATTTATTCCTTTGTCAGTTTTTAGCTTAAACACATTTTTTCAACACATTTTTTCACTTAGAAAGCCCTTTTCTTTTACTTTTAACCTTTTGAAAATTAATTTGTATTTTTCCATTTTAACCCTTTGAGTTAGACTCAACTAAAATGGTAAAGTCTTACGTGACATGCCTAAGCCTTTAACTCTTGTCTTCATTAATTCTTCTTGTCTTTACTTTGTCATCATCATTTTTTTTTCACTTTAACTTTGTTTTAATCAAAACTCTTTGGACCTCAATAGTACGAGATAATGTTCAACAACCCTGAAATTTGCACTGCGTTTCGTAGTGTTGAAAGAGTCCACCTTCAACTATAAGTGGAAGGAAAGCTGCACTGAAAGTGGATAAAAAAATGTGAGTCTCACAATGAAAATTTTCACCTAAAAAATAAGGTGAAAGTGCATAGTAATTCGATACCCAAAATGAAAACCAAAACTACCTCTCCTCTTTACCTGACCTTTTAGGACTCATGGCAACATATTCGAATATATACTAAGCATAATCGAATATCAAACAAGCATAATCGAATACTACTGGTAGCATAATCGATTATGTTGTAAGCATAATCGATTATCTCGCTAAGAAAACCACATGCTTTTGTTTTTTCAAGGCTATACGTGTATAAATTATATATACATATTGAATGATTTTTTATGAGATATATATTGAATGATTTGAATGTCACGTGATTTAAATGCAATATCATCAAGTATTATAATATGACAGATTTTCAACTTTTTTTTGTCAAGTATACATTCAAGAATAAAGTATAGATCCATAGCTACAGGTAAAAAATATCAAGAGATTGAATTCTCATTTATTTATGAATTCTTTGTTGCGAGTCCCACATCGGGTGGTTAACGAGCCTGGTGAGTGTTTATATAGCTGGGTAGGCCCCCCCCTTATGAACCGGTTTTTAAGGGGACCTTTCGGATGCCTGGCTGAATTTGATATGGTATCAGAGCTGGTTCTGCCCGATGGTGTGGATAGTGCCGCTAGCCCTCGCTTTGTGGTGACGAGCCCTGGCTCGAGGGGGCGTGTTGCGAGTCCCACATCGGGTAGTTAACGAGCCTGGTGAGTGTTTATATAGCTGGGTAGACCCCCCCCTTATGAACCGGTTTTTAAGGGGACCTTTCGGATGCCTAGGCTGAATTTCTAATATGGTATCAGAGCTGGTTCTGCCCGATGGTGTGGATAGTGCCGCTAGCCCTCGCTTTGTGGTGACGAGCCCTGGCTCGAGGGGGCGTGTTGCGAGTCCCACATCGGGTGGTTAACGAGTCTGGTGAGTGCTTATATAGCTGGGTAGGCCACCCCCTTATGAACCGATTTTTAAGGGGACCTTTCGGATGCCTAGGCTGAATTTCTAATATGGTATCAGAGCCACGTTCTGTCCGGTGGTGTGGATAGTCCGCTAGCCCTCGCTTGTGGTGACGAGCCCAGGCTCGAGGGGGCGTGTTGCGAGTCCCACATCGGGTGGTTAACGAGCCTGGTGAGTGTTTATATAGCTGGGTAGGCCCCCCCCTTATGAACCGGTTTTTAAGGGGACCTTTCGGATGCCTGGCTGAATTTGATATTCTTAGCTACATATATATAATATTTAATTATCAAGTTTTTAAAAATGAATTTTATATCCTACCGACATTATTGCAACAACTTGTCTAAAGAGCACAATCAATTATGCTCTTCACATAATCGATTATGGCTCCTGTTTAGAAGAAAAAAAAAGTCATAGACATATAATCAATTATGTCTTGGGTCACACAATCATATATGAATTGCCAAAATTAATGGTATGTATGGTTTAGGAAAGAAAGGAAGAGAAAAGAAAATAGTGGAAAATGAGATAATTTTGTAAGTTATTTGGTACTTCTTCAAACAATCATATATGATTTTTTTTCTTCAAAAGTGTTAGGAGCTGACTCCTTCAAACACACACTCACACACACACACACACTAATTGGTTTAAATTTATTGAAAATTACAAAATTAGAAGAAAGAATCATTAATATGATGTGAGACCTATAAAATTTTGTCATTTTCAATAAATTTCAATCAATAAAAGAGAATGTGTTCAAAAAAGTGTGTTAAATATTGTGTTCTTCACATTTCTCCTTTTTCTTTCCTCTTATTTGGTTTTGTAAAAAGTGAAAGGAAAGAAAAGAAAGATATATATATATATATATATATATATATATATAATGAATTAAATATTCTTAATAAAAATATAAATATAAATAAAAAAGTAAAAAGTATGTTAGATATTATGTTTTTTAGTTCTTTCTTTCCTTTGCTTTTAAAACCAAGCCAATGAAAAGATTAAAATAGAGCAATATTTTGTCCTTCGTCTTTCTTTCACTCAGCTTTTAGTGGAATAAACTGATCATAAAAGTTAGTTAGTAATCTCATGATCACTTAAAAAGACATGCATATTTTTTCTTTTAATCTTGATAATTTAAGTATGATCTAATAAATAATATTTATATTTTTCAATTTTCACAATAAAAAAAATCTTAATTGATATACTTTTTATACATATATCATGTCAATTCATAAACCAAATAAGTTAAACTATATATAACTAAAGTTCAATTCATTTATTTAATAAACTCAATTTACCAAATCAAAATTCGAATTAATTTCAATTCATTGCTAGGCCGTATCTGGTAGGGTTGGCAAAATGGGCTGGCCCGACCTGTTTTGGCCCGGCCCGCCTGGCTGCATGTCCTGGCCCGTCCAACCATAGAGTGGGCTGGCGGGCTGGCCCACCAGTTTTTTTTTTATAAATTTATTGCAAATAAGATATAAATAAAATGATCTTGCATTACTTGTATCATAAAAGGACAATAGAGAGTATTTTTATTACTGTGAAGTGTAAACACAATTAAAAATAATTGCAATATTGTTTCATTTTCTTCAATAAATCACAAACTAATAATCTTTTAACACCACAAGTTCAACATCATCATGAATAACATCTTAAAAAGGCTTATTACACATTAATAGTCTTTCAAAAATACATCACAAAATATTAATAGTGCCTAATAACTTATATTATTTTAGATATATTAATTAAAAAAAAAGTACTGGCGCCAGCCCGGCCTTGCCGGCCTGTGGCCCTGCGGGTTGGCGGGCCAAAGCGGGCTGACGGGCTGCAAATCCCACCCCACCCCACCCCGCCAAATTGATAGCGGACTAGTAGACCGACCTGCCTGGCCGATCCGCTTGACCCGACCACTTTGTCATTCCTAGTATATGGCATACCATGTTAGTCAACAAGTAGAAGATGTGTGACCATAAATGAGTCAAACTTTCACACAATAATTTAATAATAACTTAATATCAAATACTGAAATACTTACTAATAAAGAAGCGTGGTCGGTTCAAAGATTAGGTAAAGAAAAGATTGAAAAAAAGGAAAGATCAACAAGAAGACCTTTGACCTTTTACTTTGAATTTCCGTTTCCTAAACCCCTCTAGAAACTTTGGTCTTAAAGTGCAACGTAGACGCAATTAAGTCCAATATATATGAACCTTTCACATTTATTTATTAGTGTGATTGATTCAACTGATTTTATTAATATTTAATTTTCATAAAAAAATGATAATCTTTAGTAAAGTTTTTATTCCCAATTACTTTTATTTTTTATTTTTTATTTTTTTATCCGTAAGAATCGAAGACAGTATCATAAAATTTACAACGCTTACGCACACTGTTCAACCAAATGAGATAAATCCCCTTGGTCTTTAGTTTTTATCTATAAGAATTGATTATGAGACCTTACTTAAAAAAATCGAGTCTAATTCTACTTGGATCAACACGTTAATCACGAGTTTTAACAAAATTGATTATATAAAATTAATTTTGGTTAAAATTAATTTTAAAATTATATATTTAAATGTTTTTATTTCAAAAGTAAGTTAATAATAAAATTAAGTATAAAGTTTTTTATTTAATGTTATTTAATTTTTTTAACTCAAAATCAATAATATATAAAAATTTATCTAAAATTATATTAACCAGAATTTTAACGTGATTTAAAAAATTCAAGGTGAAACCAAACAAGTTTAGTTGTTAACCAGTAGATTCCGATTCGAGTATTAATAAGCAACTAAAATACTCGAAAGCAGAACTTTACCATCTATAACCATCTTATCCGCTCAAATAGAATTGTCATTACATTTAGAAGAAAAAAAAAAAAGTAGTTGTTACTCGGTGAAGGGTATAACTACACTACAAACAGTGAGCTAGTAAGTGTGTATTCCCAAAGAAGACATATAGAAAAGTGTTATAATCGCTCTGGCTTCGCTGTCTCTGTCTTTGACCGAAGCCAAAGAAGAGGAAGAAACCTTAGCAGCTTTCGGCGCCCTTCATCCCTTCCCATTTTCTCATATTTCTGTGTCTCTATGACACACTAGTACTTGTTGTTTTCTGTACCCATTATTACCCACACACACCCAAATCCAAATTATATTATAATCCATTATTTTATTGTTGTTGTTACTATTATTATTACCTTAAACTAAAAAAAAAAAAAAAAAGTTATTGTTTTATTGTTATTTGTTATGTTTTTTTATACTGGAGTGATGTATCTTCCTGGTTTCTACTCTCTATGCAATGAACAAAGCAACTGAAGTTGTTACTTTTTAGCTTCAATCTCTCAACCAACGCATCAGCCAAATCTAGCGGCATATCTCAGCCTTCGCTTTCACAACACTGCAAAAAAAGAAGAAAAGAAAAAAACAGAAACCCCTTTACTTCTTTTTAGGTAACCCTCTTATTTTTTCTGTTGCATTCTTAATCTCTCTCTCTCAAGGTCGTTCCTTTTCTTGGTAATTTGAGATGGGTTGGATTTTCTTTTGGCCGAGGAGATTTCTGTAATTGATTTTGCACTTGCATATTCAGATCGAGATGTGGATGTGTTCTTTTTTTTTTTTTGGATGTGTGTTTGTGTGTTCTTGCATTTGATTTGTGTCCCATTTTGGAAATGCATTCTCTTTGGTTTGTTTAACTTTCATGGGTTGATTGAACTGTGCATGGTGATGCTTTTAGTAGTAGTTGAGTTGCTGAATTTTCTTGCTCAGTTTGAAGAGATTGATTTGTTTCTGTTTAGGTATGGTGCCTAGCTGACCAATAGCATTAAGTAAAGCAAGAAAGGGAAAATGAGAGTATGCTCAAATTAATTGATTACTTTCTTTTTATGGCTAGGGATTGGGGTGGGGTTGGGGGGTAGCACATAAGAGATTTATGACTTGATTATTTTGGGGAACCAAAATGCACACTCTTAAGACATAGCAAAATAGTGGGTCATGTAAATTTCTATTACAGTCCTAGGTATCTTAATTATCCTCATAACCCTGTCCTTCGTAACATGGGGTTGCTTTTAAGTTGTATCTGATTGGTGGGCTTAGCCATATATGGTGAAATTCTGGGTACATTGATGTGTGCTACTGCCTTGGACCTTTGTGTCACTCATACTTTATTCATATGTGATCACTAAATTGTTCCCCAGTTGTGAAAGAGTGGAGAATCTCCTATTGTCCATTCAAAATAGCATTTTGGCCTTTTGGGAAAATAACTTATTGAGAATAGTTCTCAACTTCAAATGCAATGTGGCAAATATTTTGGCACATACAGGTTTTAGTTCAACCTGTTATCTAGCTGTGCCTGAGTCTGTTTTACTCATTCAGCTGTCTTATTAGGTTGAGTGGAATATCAACTTATGAAGTGACTTGAGATCTTCCTTTGCAGGAACGGGGGTCTGTGTTTGTCTTGTTTTGGCTGCTGACACTATCCTAGTTTTTTTGTTAGGTGAAATCAAGCCCACTAATGCATGTACGCATTAGAGAAGGGCATTGAAACACAGTGTGATTTCTGGTGGAGCTTGACTAGTCATCTTCTATGCTGTCTTTTGTAACAGAAAATATGGGCTTACTCTGTAGCAGAAATCGCCGTTATAATGATGCTGATGCTGAAGAAAATGCACAGGTCTGTTATAGTCAATAAAGTACATACTTTTTAAGTTCTAAATCTTGAAGTGTTACATGGCCTTTAATTTGACAAATGTGTGTACATTTGCAGACTGCAGAGATTGAAAGAAGAATAGAGTTAGAAACGAAGGCTGAAAAGCATATTCAGAAACTTCTACTACTTGGTACATTTTACTTGGGCAGTTTTCTTATACATCTATTATGTATGCTTCACTAATACATTGTAAAGTTAAAGTTTGCCAGTTTAAGTGATAAGCACTTGGAATCTAGCATTGTATAAGTGGTAATGATGCTTCCCTGATTTGAAGGAGTGCCAAATATCGTTTGTATGTTCTATTAAAAAAAGAAAGTTGTTTATCATCTGATTGAACTTTACCTGATTCATAATTCAATGTATGTTAGATATAAAATCATTCGAGTATTCACCTAATAGCTCAAGCTTAAGCTTTTGGGATAGTTGGTGATTGACATGATATTAGAATTTAGAGATTCTATGACCAAGTGGTCAAGTATTCAATCCTTTCAGCCCTCATTCTTCTAAATAAAATTTGTAGCAGAAAGTGTTTTAGTTTCTATTGTTCAAGAAACTATTTGATAATTTGTATACTCATGCTCATGGCTCAGGCCTTTTAAGATTTGGAATAACCGATCAGACAGGATATCATGTTTTCCTTATTTATCTTGGATGACTTCTTCTGTTAGTTCTGTGGTCTATCCTGTTCCTCCCATTCATTATTGCCATATTCATTTAATTGAATCATATATGCTCTTATTAGAAAGTGGGTTATGGGCCTAACTCAACCTTACAAAATCGGCTTGTAAAGTGAGGGTTGCCCCCCACTTATATACACTAACTTGGCCATATCACTCACTATTCAATGTGGGATCTCCAACACATCCCCCTCACGCCGAGGACTAGACATCTCGAGTATGAAGTTTGTAGGATTGGATATCTGCGGGTGGTCCGATAGCGGGTGGCACGATAGGCCCACAACAAGGCACAATAGGTCCAGCAACAAATCGTTAGGATAAGTTCTGATATCATCTTAGAAAGTGGGTTATGGGTCTAACTCAACCTTACAAAACTGGCTTGTAAAGTGAGGGTTGCCCTCCACTTATATACACTAACTTGGTCATATCACTATTCAATGTGGGATCTCCAACATATGCAATAATCACTTAATTTCTTGCATAGTTGCTATTGTTATTTTTCTTCTGGACTTATTTAAATGTGTCAATTTTCCTTTTGTTTAGGAGCTGGAGAGTCAGGGAAGTCCACAATATTTAAGCAGGTAAGAAAATGCATTATTGCCCTTGTTTTAGCTTTGTATATACTTGCTAGATTGTTGATATTTATTTATTTATTTATTTGTCTGTAATATGCAGATAAAACTTTTGTTTCAAACTGGCTTTGACGAGGCAGAACTAAAAAGCTACTTACCAGTCATTCATGCTAATGTGTATCAGACAATAAAAGTACGCAATACTTGAAAGGGTGTGTTAATTATTTTTCTCTTTAAAATACAGAGTTTGCAGTGTCCACTGCTTATAGTTTGAAAAAGTTTTTTGTGAATTGAGTCTTATTGGAGCTAACTGAGTAAAATGTAATCCTTAATATGTACTTGATGTGTTTATACAGTTACTGCATGATGGATCAAAGGAGTTTGCCCAAAATGATGTTGATTTTTCAAAGTATGTTATATCCAATGAAAATAAGGTAGTTTGCTATTACCATCTCTATTATTCCCTGCTATAGTGTGGCCAAGAATTTTAGAATGCGGTATCTTGTTAAACAAAATTTTATAACGAACTATAATCAATTGTACGCAGGCTTCTTTTTTATTTTATTTTTAGTGAAATTTTGTTGCTTTCTCAAATTATCATTGAATTTATTAGAGAAATATAATATAAAACCATTCACATATCTCTACCCAACTACTTAAGCTTTTGGGACAGTTGGTTCATGACATGATATCAAAGTCTCTATGAAGAAGTGGTTTAGAATTTGATCCTTGTCATCCCCATTCTTCAGATAAAAAGTTGAATTTTCGGCACAAGGTAGGTTTACCTGTGCATTATCCATACTTCAAGCCCAAATAACTACTGCATGAGGAGGCATGTTAGGAATATAATATAAAACCATTCACCTGTGTTCATCCAACAACTTAAGCTTTTGTGATAGTTGGTTCATGACAGAATTTTTCTGGCAGGAAATTGGGGAAAAGTTATTGGAAATTGGAGGCAGGCTGGATTACCCATATCTCACCAAGGAACTTGCACAGGAAATTGAGAATCTGTGGAAGGATCCTGCAATTCAGGTGGCTAGATGGCATACTCTGGTTTCTTTTTCTTAAATTTCGCTATAGTTATTTTTTGGCATCAGTTAATTAGTATTATGGACCCCATATTTTACTTTCTGTAGGAGACATATGCCCGTGGTAGTGAGCTTCAAATTCCAGATTGTACTGATTATTTCATGGAAAATTTACAAAGGCTTTCTGACGCAAATTATGTTCCAACAAAGGTAGCCAAAATCTATCATACTTTTACATAGATTTAAAGCTAATTCATAATTTCATTTTTATCTGCCCTTGGTACATTGTGGATCTGATTTATTTCTTCTTGGTTGGTGTGGTATTTTTTATTTTCTAGATGTTTTGGGTTTGAGGACCCAAATAATTTTCTTCTCTTCTTACCTTTGTTGGTGTAACATTCAACAGGCATGGGTTACAACCCATGACACTTCTATTTTATTACCAATAAAAAAAGTGATTTAAAAGGGTCTGAAAATTTATTTGCTTCATATTTGTAAAAAGATCAAGTCATAAAGTGCGCCATTCTTGATCTCAAAAGTAATTAGTGGTATGTAATTCTGTCCTGATTGGCCTTATTTTGCTTAACTTCTTTTTGTACTTGAATCAACTCATGTTCTATTTTGCCTCTTGTTGGTATATTATTGTTGTGATACTATATTCTGCAAAAGTAACTTGGTGCCCATTCAGCAGACTAAATAGAGGATATATCTTGGAAGAAGTTCACTGAGTTTTTATTTTCTCTTTGAAATCATAGACCCTTAAATTTGAAATGGTTGTACATTTATAAATTTGTCATAATATCTCACTTTGTTTCACAACTGCAGGAGGATGTTTTGTATGCAAGAGTGCGTACCACTGGCGTTGTAGAGATCCAGTTCAGGTAAACATGCTGATTGGCTTGATTTGTCTTACTGAAACGATACAAAGAAATGCTTATTACTGTCCTTGTTGGTGGTGCTTGTTTTATTCTGAATTCAGAATGAACATATATGGCATGTTCAGGAGGATTCTTGCTAATTGAAAGAGATAACTGGAAAACAAGAAGCAAATTTGTTGATGTAGTCTTGAACAACTCCATTATTTATAGTAATATCATTTCTCTATATATGAATGCAAGACAAGATTTGGATAAGAAATGCATTAGGGAGGAAGTATGGTAGTGCCTATTAAGGCAAAGATAGTAGAATTTTCTGATTTGGTCATGTGAGAAGAGAATTTTCTGATTTCGTCATGTGAGAAGAGACCAATAGAAGCCTGGTAAGAAGAGTTGATCAGATGGGGATAATATCTAGAGGTAGAGGAAGACCAATAGAAGCTTTAAATTAAACCATCAAGACAGACTTAGATCTAAATGACTATTCCACAAACTTGAACACAATTGCATCGTTTGATCCATATAACCGACCCCACTTATTGGGAAATGACTTTCTCTCTATATAAAATTATAAATTTCACAGTATCCTCCAAAGAGGACATAAAAAACTATATTAGATTTCTGCATTTGCTGAGTGCTATTAATTGGAGAATGTCTGAATGATGGCCCTTAAGTAATACTTAAATTATATTTTCAATCTATTACTTTGAGCCGCCTAATTTTCCTTTCTTTCCTAATCCTAAACCTACAATTCTTTTTACAGTTATTGTTCTAGCATTGTCCTGACATTTGATTGCTGTAATTGGTCTTCATTGCTCATGGTTCTATATTATTCTCTGTTCTTATCCTGACTACACGATATCTATGTCCACCTTCTCATATAATCTAAATAGTTAAAAGTGATCAAAAACTGGTTGCATTACTTTTTTTTTTCAAATGATCTTTGTTATGCTTGTCTTAGTGTGTGTGACTGATCTTTGATATTTACTGTCACTTTACATTTTTCTTTTACATAATATGGCATACAGTGTAGAACTACTCAACAACATGTATTGATATGTCTTTGCTATTTTGACAGCCCCGTTGGGGAAAATAAGAAAAGTGGTGAAGTCTATAGACTCTTTGATGTTGGTGGCCAGAGAAATGAGAGGAGAAAGTGGATCCATTTGTTTGAAGGAGTTTCAGCTGTAATATTCTGTGCTGCAATCAGCGAGTATGGTCTACCATTTGACTCTTAATTTTAATATGGCATTGTTGAATCTCAAAATCTCAGGAGTTTTTTGCATGTATATCTGTTTTGATTTTAATGCATTCCAAATCAAAAGTTTTCACTTAAAAGGTCCAGTTGAAGTGTTTTGAGTGGGGGAAGGTAGTTCGACCTTATATGATTAGTTACTATTTGATATTACTTTTGTCACTTATTCAGTAGTTGTTAATTATCAGACACACGTTTTACTCAAAAGTGAAGGGTAAGCTCAATGTAGTCTTGCCAACCACTCTGTATGTTTGGTTTAGTTACTGGTAAAAATGTCGTAAAATAGTGTGTACTAGAAGTCTAGAACATTGAGTAGACAAATTAATTCCTGTATCCTTTCACTGTTGCTGGCAATAGCATCATAATTATATGTATAAAGCTAAAAGGGTATTATTGACATCACACTTGCCTTCAGGTATGATCAAACACTTTTTGAGGATGAAAACAGAAACAGAATGATGGAGACTAAGGAACTTTTCGAGTGGGTCCTGAAGCAACCATGTTTTGAGGTTTCCTTTTTATAGTCTTTTTTAACTTCTACAATTACGTGGAAATTTCTTATGTCAACTTTTTCTTTCTCTGGTCCCTTTTATACTTTTTGTCAGTTAACATTTCTACCTATCCCAGAAAATAATGATGTCCTTCTCTTTTCTACGCAGAAAACATCCTTCATGTTATTCTTAAACAAGTTTGACATATTTGAGAAGAAAATCCTGAAAGTAAGAACCATCTGAATATTGTACATTTTATCCTTGCTGGAGAGGTTATCATCATTTTAGTCTAATGTCTTGCATTGTGCAGGTCCCACTTAATGCATGTGAGTGGTTCAAAGATTACCAACCAGTTTCAACAGGGAAACAAGAAATTGAGCATGCATATGAGTAAGCAACTTCTTTATACTGCTGAGGCATATAGAATAAAGAACCTTGCTGAAGGCAAAGTAGTTGATCCTGGCCAATAGAGGCCTTCCAAATTTTAGACATTCTTGCATTGTTCTATAACTGCTTTCTATTGCATGATGAGCCATAAGAATCTTGGTTGTGTTTCCATCAGAACCATAAATAGGGAATAAGACTGCTGTTGATGCTTGTATATAATAGTAAGCAAGGTTATATGATTGCTTTGAGCAGTATGATTTGAGAAAATATTTTTTATTTTTGTTTTCTTTTTTCACTTTTAATTAAAAAAATGTATTGACTTTGTTTCTTGATTTTAAAAGCTTTATAGGAAAACTGGAAATAACTTATTATTTTTTTTCTATTTTCATTGTTTTTTGAATAGTGTATATTATAATTTGTTATAACGATGAAGGATGCAAAAAGGTTTTTACATTGTCATCTAATTATAATTCGTTATGTACGGTAAATTTGTTGACTTTTACTATAACTGTCTTAATTTTTAATTGGTTAACAGTGTAACAATCTTTTACATTGACAATGCATAGAAATTAACTCAAAGGGAAAATTTTAAGTACTTGATGATTAATTTTTCATAACCAACACAACCAATTGTCATGAATAAACTGTTTTTTCAGGTTTGTGAAGAAAAAATTTGAGGAATCATATTTCCAGAGCACTGCTCCTGATCGCGTAGATCGCGTCTTTAAGATCTACCGGACCACTGCTCTTGATCAGAAGGTTGTGAAGAAGACTTTCAAGCTTGTTGATGAGACTTTGAGGCGGAGAAATCTCTTTGAAGCTGGCTTGTTATGAGCAGTGATGAACCATATATATGTTATAAAGGGATAACAAAACAATATTTTTACATTGAAGAGGTGACCAGATTTTGGGTATACTAGGGGGGTCAGGTATACTAAATATTAAATCGATTTGTTGATTTTTATTTCAAGTTTAATCTTGTGGAGAAGAAAGGCCTTTCTTGGAGTTGATCTCCACATCCATCTTCAAAGGGCAAATTTATTACTACTACTACTACTCAAGTTTCATGATTTGTGATCATGTTTTTATAGATTGAAAGTCACTAATCATATGATATATTTCATATTTCATATTAGTGATTATATTTTGCCTCCTAGTGGTGTTGTGTTGATGTGCATGCAGCATGCAGATGCATGCACACGTGTAAATAATTTGGAGACGTGCCATGTGTCATGTGCTGGCTTTGTCGAGTTCTGAATGAACCTATATTAATTTGCTTTTAATACTCGTTTCGAATATTGGTCGGCATTGTTATTAATCATATTCTTTTCTATGATGCTAGAGACATTCATCACACTTTTTTAACACATTGTTTACATATACTACACGTTTTCTTTTGGCACCATTGTTGTTGGCTATCATGACTTGTGTTTCCGTGCTTGACTTATGCTTCGTAATACAAACGCAAAATTTTCAAATTCAAGACTACCTTTGTTGAACGGTCATCGGTTGAGGGAGGCACAAGACATGTCCGAATTTCTAGTTTGTCTATTAATCCTTTGGTTGTGTTTAGATTATGATTATGATTATGATTATAATTATGATTGGATAGGAGTGAGATGGAATGGAATTTTATTATGTTTTATTTTTTAATTTATTAAATTAAAATGGAATGAAATGGTTAATGATGAAATGAATTTATTAAATTTTATTATGTCTAATATCCTAATTTTTATTTTTAGGGGTATGTGATGGAATCAAAATAAGTTTTTATTTTATTGTAATATATTTAAATAATAAAATAATTACTTTGTTTTGTTTTATTCTATTTTACTCCGTTTATTATCTTTATGTTTCAAAATCATTACTATAAACGTATATCTTTGTTTTTTGAATGTTTTTCCTTTTTTTTTCAAGGGAAGAAAACAACAAATTAATGTGACACAAATTCATACGGAAAACATAATGGGAAAAGGGTGTTCGGATTCTCTTGTGCTACTCGGGTTTCGCGGAAATCGGTGTTGGATTCAGTTCAGGAAAAGGACGTAAAGAGATGTACACGGTACCGCCGCAAGTCAAATATCTATTTTATATTATAATTAATTTAAATTGGAATTAGATTTTTCTTATTTTTAAATAGATGCTTTCTATATCTATTTCATTCACATACAATCTTCATGATTGATTAGAAAATTTCTCTTTCAATAATCTTAAAATATGGTAAATTTATCTATATCCGAACACTTCATTTTTTAAATCGTTCATTGTTTTAATCTACTGTATTTTATCTCTAGACTAAATTTTAATAGTTTTCTAAAAAATTGTCAATACTTAAAATAATTTTATATCACATTAAATGTTTATTTTAATTTTAAAATATGATTTATATATCCAAAGATTTTGTTTATAAATTTTAAAGATTAAAATTAACTAATTTTTATAGAGATTAAAATAAAATTTGAGTTTAATTTTCTTGTATTATTGAATAAAGATTTTTACACTATCAATTAATTAAAAAATGTGTTAGGCAATTATTATAAAAGTTATACAATTAACCATGCATGAGTGTAGAGATGGGAGAAATGATTATTTTTCACACCGATATCATAAGTGTAGAAATAGCTGAATAGATTAGGTTATCTGATAAGAGTCTATGGCTTAACATACGTTAAGTCAAGTCAAATCATACTTTTTAAGGATATAACTAAATCAAAACTTTTATAAAAGTCTATTTGATTAAAAATGTCAAGTTTTATGTCATTAAAAGTTTTTTGGGCCTAACAAATAATAAAATCCTAGTTAATCTTATAATGAGGATAATTAGGAAAGTCTAAATAATTATCCTAATTATATAATAACTAAAAATGATAACTAGAAAATCTTAATCATTCTCCTAATTACTGTAACTAAGAAAGCTTATCATTATACCAAATAATGAAAACCAATAACTATCAATATGGTTTATAAGTCATGCAACAATGAATTGTTATGTGTAGTAAAATAATTGATTTTTATAATAATTATTTTACAAGTCATATTTGTTTATATATTAAATCTTCTTTTATTTTAAAGTAAAAGACTTATAGTAATTATTTTTTCTAAAACAAAAATAAATCAAAACTTCAAAATAAAAAAATAACCTCAAATGAATTAAGTACCATTATCAGGGAGTATCCGGAAGGGAAGCACCCAACCGACCTTAACGGACGCCGTTAATTGCCATCATCACGTGATAAAAAAAGATTCCGAAGGTCATAAAAGTCATTCACTCGCTTTCAAAGGTTATTTTGTGTCCAAAACGGTTGGCCATTGAGACTCCGGAAACGTCAAACGCACACGACGTGACCAAAAAGTACCTCCACAATTTTTCCGTTTCCACTTTTGCCCTCAAAAGATTGCCTTTGAAATTGAATCCTCCTTGACTTCTTCCCTTTCCCTGTCCAAAGCATATTCCCCTCTCTTCTTTAATTCCCTTTCTCTCTCCTTTCCATCACAACAACAACATCGCCAATATTCACGTCGCGATTCGCGAAAAACCGAAAAGCTTAATCGCTTCGCATTCAGTTCTCCGATCCAAACAGAACCTTATTACTATTCCCCTTTCCATTTTCTCGTTTTTTCATTCTCATTTCAATTTCAGCGAGAAACGAAAACGCGCTTCGCAGGTTCTTCTTCAACCGATCGCGCGATGAATAACGATTTCGTTTGGCTTCCTTCGCTGTATTCGGATCCGGACGTGTTCACCTATCTGGAGCCCTTCGTGTTCCGCAATTCTCTGAGCTCGCATTTTCTGCATTCGCTGGCGAACAATTCCAGAAGTTTCGCGCTCGAAGAGGCGTTCGGACACGTGTCGCGGTTCGCCGGCGCGTTGCTGTTTTGGCTCTCGCGCGCGTCGAGTTTCAATGCGGTGCGGTCCTTGCGCGGTTCGCCGCCTCTCCGATTCGGTAGCGTGCAGGTTAAGGCTGTGTCGACGAATGTGCGCGTGTTCGGGTTTCCGTTTGGATCGAAGAGGAAATCATCGTTTGCGACTGTGAGGTTGGGGAAGATTTCGACCTTGGCGATGAGGATGATTTGGAGAGAAGCGAAGAGGCTTCGCTCGTTCCCTGTTCTGTCGCTGGCTGCAGCGTTGGTTCCACCGTTTCAAAACTTGTATGTGTCGTCGCACTCCGAAAAGAAAACTTAATAGATTGATTTGATTGACTTTTTGAGATTTGTATGGATTTCTAATGATGAGATAGGCAGGTTGAATAGAATGGAATTGAATAACATTAGAATTGGAATTGAATAAAATTAGAATTTAATTAGAATGTATTGACAGTGTAAAGTCTTTTTATGCTCTAATCCAATCACACGTTATTATGAATGGTAAATTTGTTGATTTTTATATTAACTACCTTAAAAGTCATATCTGACATGATTTCTGACTCGTTGTCACTATCTTTGATTGGTTGATGATGACAGTGCATGAAAATTAAACTTATAGAATCATTATATCATTGTTTGAATGTTTTAGGCTTATAAAATGAATAGAATGTTAGGAGTTATAACTTTATTATAGCGGTTCCATTCCTATATTCCCAAATTGGGGGAGAGAAAAATAAATGTTGGATTGAACGCAATTTAAAAGAGTCTATCATATACCGTTGTGTTTCTTGCAACTTAGAGAAATTTAAACAATGATAATTGGCCTCATTACATTTGCATTCCCTTAGATTTCATCACTTTTCACCAATTCAAGCTTAGATTAGGTTTGTATGTGTCATTTTCTTTCTTGATTTTGTGACATTTAAGTCTTTATTTATTTATTTTAAATTTTACATATAGGTCATCAAATGTACTAGCTGGCCCGTTGCAGAATCCTGATGTGCAAATGTATGGAGCCATGGACCAGGTGCCTAAGGAGGTTGAATGTCAAGGATGTCCATTCCTACCATTTCTTGAGTTGAACCAGGCAAAACCTGCGGTGGAGCCTAAAACTGGTATTGAATTTCCTTTGGTTCTAGACAATATATTCACTGGAGAGAAGAATTACGGCTTCAACTCTGAGGTTAATATTTTATTTGCAAAATTCTTTTCTGGTTCTTTTGGGCTTTCTGCTCTTTGTATGAATGATTTCTGTGCTCCATGCAGCTGTTTTGGAGTTTTAGTTAAGATTCTGTTGCTAGATTTTTTGCATGATTAATGTCTAGTAGTTAAATCTGGCTATCAAATACATAGTTGATCAGAAATTTAGCTAGCTTTTTTTGGTGGATTACTTTTTTTGTTGCATTGAACTTTAGCTAGCTAGTGTGTTGGGGTGGGTTACCATGCAACAAGATGTACATATAGAGAGGATATAGTTTCTAGTGGGTGGTAGAGAGAACAATTGAGGCACCCAATGCAAATGCTTGGTAGGATAACTTGGGAGCCTAAGATCAATGTCTATGGAATAGTAAGGAGCACCAATTTTCGTAGTGAAGAACTGAAGGTTCCAATGTTTTTATGGAAGATTGCTCCTGAAAATACTTATAAGAGGGGATGATATCAAGTAAGTAGATGTGAATCAAATGCTTGAGTGACTGGGACCAAAGTGACCATGGTTTTCTTCTTGGTGTTGGGTGTTCGATTTAAGTTTTTACAGTTTAGAGGGGGGATGTATATATAAAAGAGGATTATAATGGCCAAGGTTTTGCCTTCCAAGTCTGATCGTTTAGGCTTCCTAGCCTGGCATGGTTGGGAGTTGTACTTGCAAGAAGCAAATGGCATGTCCTTTGCTGCAGTATAGGGGCAGCATTAAATGAGGATAGAATTATTCTTTTCTTATTTTCCAAGTCAAAGGAAGCCTAAGGTTGCATATACCCAACTCCCAATGGGGACCACTTACCAAGGTGCCAAAACCTTAGTGAAGTTACCCGTCTCCTAAAAGTCTTTCATCCCACATGATAGCACATTTCCTGGAGAAATGCAAGAGGCATTGTCCGACACCTTATGCACCTTCATTGTCAAGGACTCAAGGTGCTTTTGAGTGTCAGTGCTTCTTGCATGAATGTATTTGTGTCGATGCTTCTCGGAATTTTGTAGAGAGGCACTCGTTTTGGAAATTCTTGTAGAAATAGCTAGTAGCTTTGGAAAAATGGTAGAAAGGAGAAAAAAATGAGGAAAGAAAGATGAGACTTGAGAGAAGAAAATAAAATTCACTGAATGAGGAAAGTGATTACGATGGAGCCACAAAGTGACCTATATACAAGTAGAGAAATAACTAATCATTCAACTTAATCATCATCATTGAACTAACCAAAATCAACCAATGAACCATGTGATAGTACCTCCCAGCTGGAGGCTGTTTTTCTAGCATGCCAACTTTTGGGATGAACAATACATCTCACATTAATAAAACAAAAAACACTAATTGCAAAATGCAACTATTTATGCTGTAATCTCAATTGGCTAACAAGAAAGAAAATCTAAAATTGAATGACGAATTTTTTTGTATTAATTGAAGTTCATAACTCCTAGAAGTTTTAGTAGAACTTTCTTTAGTCCTATTCTTATTCCCAGATCTCAATGGTTTACGACCCAAGCAAAATGAATTTTGCTAGAATTATCATAAGTGAAATTAAACTGAAAATTTTAATTTGAAATGAGTTTCACTAGTGTTATTGTGAGATCTACTGCCAGAGTTTATCACTGGTCACTAATCACTTGTTGGCATTGGGGCTCCATAGGCCACCAAACAGCATCACATTGTGATACTAAACAATCCCAAATGCAAGTCATGAATCAGAAATAGGACAAGATTTGAAATAGAATTTTGAGAATTGAATTGATTTGATGGAAGAGACTGATGGAAAATGAAGGAAAAATTTGGATATATTTTCTGAGGAAATAAAAAGACACAGAAAGAAGGAAAGAAAAGGATGAATGATGAAGAGGACACAGCTATACTATGGTTTCCAAGAGAGAGAGAATTGGAAGAAGAAACTGAAATTTACTGAATCACAAATTGACTTGTTATTACGGAAATAACTGATTACCAACCAAGTTCCAGTTACTCAAACTCAACATGAACCACATGTGGTGTATGAGAATAGTAAACTTGTTACTCAATTCTTTGCATTATGTAGTAATCCAAGAATTGTTGTTTGTGTGATCTGGTAACTTGTATTAGTTTCCACTTTCTAATTCCTTTTGAATTGAATTTATTGGCCTATTATGGTATTACCACTTGCTTTGGTTGAGACTTGAGATTCCATATTTACCTTCTGCTTTACACAAACTGATCAATTAAATTTGCTTCAGGTCCTGGTTGGAACAGGATCCAGAACCATGACAATTGTTAAAATCAAGTCACTGAAGGTCTATGCTTTTGGAGTTTGTAAGTTTTCTTGATTTCTTAATTATTTTCTCCTTCCTTTTGAACAAACAAGAATTATTATTGATGCTTCTTGTATAATATTATTAGCAAAAGTACCTGTTTATTGAGTAACACTTGGTCTTTTTGACAGATGTTCATCCATACTCCCTCTGTGAGAAATTGGGGCCAAAATATGCATCAATTTCTGCTGATGAACTGAATAACCATCATGACTTCTACAAGGATCTTCTCAGGTCTCAAACATCATGTGTTCTTTTTTAATAAATCTCTAAAATTTTATTGAGGGAAAGATTTCTCTTAATTTTGATGGAACTGTTGTGCTTTCTACCATTGCAGGGAGGATATCAATATGACTGTTAGACTTGTTGTAAATTACAGGGGTATGAAAATTAACAGCGTGAAAGAGTAAGTAATAATTTTATTTTCTGAGTTGTGCAATTTTTAAATTATTTTTTTAACAATTAGATTTGGCATTCCTTCACATTTTTTTAGAAGATATATTATCCTCTCCTGCATGTTCTTTATTTCTTTTGTCTCTGATATACTTTATTTTTTTCAATAAAAAAATATTTAGTCTTAAATGTGCTGGCGTTAGTCTTCAAACAATATTTTGGCTTGTTTTTGAAGTCCAAATAATTGCGCTCAGTTTTGCATATTGCTATTGTACAAATCTTGATGTAGCAATATTGAGAAGTTTGTTCTTTTTCCTGCTAAGAATTTGCTGAACCATGTTCGAATTAGAACATGATTTAGTTAATTTAGATTTGAGTAATTTTTGGAACCATTGGACGAAAATTATAAAAGAGCTGGTCTGATGCTCGTGTAATGCAGTGGTGCTGCCTCAATATAAAGATGTTAGGCAATACAATTGATTATAAAATTAAAATTGCAAAGCAACAGGCAACTGATTGTTTTTTGGTATTTTTGGTTGCAGTGCTTTTGAAAAATCACTTCGAGCTCGATTAGTAAAGGTACTCTACCTCTAGGAAAATGATTTTTTGTTGTTTCTACACTGGATTAGTTATAATTTCTAACATCCTTTGAACCCCATTTTTGGTCAGACAAATCCATCCACGGACTTTAGTTGCCTAAAGACATTTGGTTCATACTTCACAGAGAATATCTCTATTCCTTTGGTAAATGATTTATCAATATTTTTCTTTTCTGCTATACTAAATTGCTAATGATGTCAGGGTTACATTAGATGTATTGCAATGTTGCAGGGAACAGTAATTGAGTTCAAACGAACAGTTGATGGACGTCTGATCACTAAAAGTGAGTTATATTTTGCCAACACTTTGACTTTTGAAACATGTTTATACTGTTTGCCTTAGGGCAGACGGGGATTAAACTCATCGTTTTGGTCTATCTTCTCTCTGTGATGTTTGAACTGAAAGTGTGTTTTACCTGTACAGTTAGTGGCAATCAGATAGGAAGTGTCCACAGCAAAGATTTGTGTCGTAAGTCATATTCTAACATACGTGCTTGCATTGCACCAATTCGAATTTTTGTATTTCTTTTGTCTAGAGTATGAAACTGAACTCGTGATCTCATATTTTAACTTTCAGGGGCTTTCTTTGACATGTACATTGGAGATATCCCTGTGTGCGAACAAACTAAAATGGAGATCGGCATGAATGCTGCAAATATTATTAGGAAGTGCTAAAACGATTCATTTTCTATCCACTTGTCCTACTTTTAGAATGGACAATTGGACATGGGTAGCATGGCAAATTGGCGTATACCCTTAACTTATAGTAGAAGCAGTGGTTTCTTGAAATTGATTTCAACCTGCTTTAAAAATCATTCGCAGGCATTACTTCTCGAGGTTTGTCCTTTGAATCATAGAAGTCTTTAGGATAGCTTAAATTGGATTGTCATTGGAAAATTCTTTCTGTTCCTATTGATTATATCATTATATTCATCGCCTTGATGCCCCTATCCCTCTTGTTAGATGTATACAATTATTTTAGTGAATGAAAGGAAAAAAAATGCAGATAAGAATGTTTGTGCCCGTTTGCTCAAGCAAACAAGTATTTGCTACCTTTATTTATATTCAGTATAGTAATGCGTTTAACTAGCATTTCTCGTTGGTACAATCGGGAAATGCTATACGAAGCAGGGATTAGATTCTATTGACTTGGCAGCATTTCTTGTTGGAGAATGTATGAAACTTTAAGCGTGTGATTGGAGCGACGTTTTTAGCTTATTCAAAAGCACTTCTAGAAGAAGAAAATAAGAAGAAGAAAAAATGGACTTCTCCATAAGTTAAAATTAGTTTATACATAAGCTAATTTGTAAAAAGTTTCACATTTTTTAGAAAAATTATATGAGAAAATTTCTACAAGTTAGTTTATACATAAGCTAATTTTAACTTATGGAGAAATTCATTTCATGTTTTTTTTTTCATATTTTCTTATAAAAATGTTTCTGGATAAACTTAGTCAAACAGGCCCAAAATTGTAAAAGACAAGAGAGAAGCTTTGAACTAAACATGGATCGGATTGTGGTTGACACGTAACTATAGTGGACACATAACTAAACACATGGTAGATGTATTGTCAATTCAAAAAATGTATATGATCTTACTGAATTTCAATGTGATTGTGGTGTGATCCTTATGTATGTTTTATGTATTGTTTGTCTTTTTATGTTTGTTGCATGGTAACCGATTCTATTCTCTTTTTCCTTAACTTGTTGGTCCGCTACCACTAAGTTGTGTCGGTTGCCAAAAATGGATTTATGGTCCCCCAATGTATGTGTCTTGCAAGTGCATTGTGATTAAGAGATTTTTTTTTGTTAAATTACTATGGACAGATGGTGATTAGTCATTGTTTGAAACTCTTGTTCACTCCTTTGCAAATGGTAATTATTCACATACACCATGGAGGTAACTTTGTTAAAGGAAAAGATGGTAAACTTGCCTATGAATGTAGCCGAGTAGATGTATTGCTTCGATATGATAATGATATGCTTGATGTTTTTACTATATTAAATTACTATAAAGATCTTTGATATCCTTATGTATCAAATGTTAATGTTTATTGCTTGAGCCCTAAATTTGACCTAGAAAAAGGGTTGAAGTAGTTAAAAGTAGATGCAGACCCTATTAAGATGGTGATCAATGTTTCTACTAAGAACAACGAGTACATTCATGTTTATTATAAGCATCCTATTTATAAACCATAGGTACCAGGTGTTGAAGATATTGTAAAAGGGAATAAATTATGTTAAAGGCGGTGATTAATGCAAGTCAATCAGTGAAAGGAGGAGAAGGACTATACTAAACACAAGGAATGCTAAGTGTATGAAGGAACATACAGGAGTGCAAACGCAAGGGTTACAAAGAAGTAAAAAAAGGAATTAAACTAGGTGATAATACAAGAGGGAAAAGTAGGAGTGGAGTGATCATGGGATGGGTTAATCCGACCAGCTTGAACTAAAACTAGATTGGATTATAATGAATGAAACAAAAGTAATTAAGTTGGGTACTGAGTTTAGGAATTTTGCATCCAACCTAACGTGAACCCAGCCTGATCATAATAAAATATTAACATTTAATTACTCTGGAGAAAGATAAAAGGCAAGAAAAATGGAAAGACAAAAGCAAGAATAAAACCAAAAGCAACAATCAAAACATATATGGTAAAGGAAGAAAGGGGAATGGCAGAGAAAGGTAAAAGATTTTCTGTGCATGTCCCATGACATATATATATCTAATTATTTTTCACTTTAAAAATAAAATTATAACACACTTTTAATTTTAATGTATATACTTAAATCAATCAAGACAATAACTAATTGTTAGTTCGACTTACGAGTAATAAAGTTAAAATTTGAGCTTGGGCTTTAACTTAAGATGGCCTGATTTTGGGCTTCAAAGCATAAACCCAGTTAGGCTGAATTCGAACTTGAACTTGGCAATTACGTAATGCATCCCATTTTTTACTTGTGCACCTCCAAAATTCTTAATATCCCCTTTTTATCCTTCTTCTCCCAAGCAAACCCTCTATGACCACCGCACTCCACCTCACACCAACACCACCATCGCACGGCATTCCACCACCTGCCAACACCATTGCTGCACCCAAACACCATCGTCGCGGCACTTGAAGGTAAGTGGATGTGTATTACGGATTAAATAATCCGTAATACACACAAATGTATTACAGATTGAGTAATCCGTAATACATTATGTTACAGATTACTCAATCCGTAATACATTTGTGTGTATTATGGGTTGAGCAATCTGTAATACATAAGAATGTATTACGGATTGAGTAATCTGTAAAACAATTGTATTACGGATCACTTAATCCGTAATACACATAATTGTATTACGGATTGAGTGATCCGTAATACAATTGTTTTACTGATTACTCAATCCGTAATACATACACTATCAAGGGGCATAATAGTCTATTTTGGTTCATTATTTTAGCTTATGGGGTGCACCAAACAAAAAATGGGGTGCATTAAGTAATTCCCCTTGAACTTTTGTTACAACTTAGACCTAATATTCGCAAATGGTGCAGATAAAATTAGTGGTCCGTGATAGAGTCTAGCAACAATAAGAAAACAAAAAAGTATATTCAGATGCAGCAGAGTGAAAGGGATTGGAAAAATTCAAGTAAAGATTTTTTTATTATTGATATTTCATAAAATAATAGGGAAAAAAAAAAGAGTAATCTCCATGTCATTTTGTTTTGGAATTTTAAAATTCCAAAGAATTTAAACATTTAAAAAAACTAAATAAAAAATTAACCCACTATTCATCCTATTTACTTGTTTATTACCAAACGCATGAATCAATTAGAGCAATATTAATACAGTCTAATTAATAATTTTGAGTTTAAATTTTGAACATACAATTACATTAAATAATTGGATAGAAAACTTTATCGTGTCCTACTTGAGGATTATTTTCGGCGGAAGATACATGTGTCTCTAAGAAAAATCCTATTTACTCGGTTAATTTGGTTGAAATTTCTTCGATTTTATTTTCCTCTATATATCATGCATCGAGGCATACTTTTGTTTTACTCTTGAAGATTGAAATATATTGAAAGGTTGAAGGGTTGAAACAGTGGGTGTAGGTTAACCACCAACAAAAGGTAGTAGCTGTTGGTGAATTAGTGATGGTGACACCTTACCACTAAGACGTGTTAGAAATGACGTGTAATGGGATAAGTTGAAAATGTTTGTTTCCCTCTCCCCCACGTTCCTATCACATTCTCCTTTCTTTCTTCCTTTCCTAACAAAAAGAGATTATATAATGAGATGTGAAAAATGAAAAAGACAGTTGTAATATGGTCCTCCTAAAACTAGAGTACAACCACAACGTGAACAAGGACATAGTGATAATGTTTTTTATTGGTAAAATTTTGTTATAAAAATTAACTATATACTATTGTCGTGTTAACAGAAAAATTAACTTTCGTCATCATTACCTCAATGTTACTCTAATAAAATGATAATACATGATTAAATAATAACATCATATATTTTTAAACTTACATAGTGTTAAAATGAGTTTAATCTTATATAATGTATGTTAAAAATATGAATTTTAATAATCTAAAACAAACATTTATCATGTACATTCTAAAAAAAATAGTTAAAATTAATTCTATACATCACTTTTAAAGCAATTATTATATATGATAATTTATAACTAAATGATTATGTAATTTTTTTTACATTCTAATTACATTTAATTAAAATGAAGAAAAAAAATCTGAAATATCCTCCATAGGAGGAAAAGTGTTATTTCACTGACAAAGGTACGAGTGCAGTCTTTGATCACAGGTAACATAAAGGTGATAGTTATTTTATTGGATTCCTAGTGGGAGTGGATCCAACATGATTAAAGAGTAGGAGAGTTGGGAGCAGCAAGAATTAGAAAAGGAACATGATGATGCCATGATGGTATGGTATGGTATGGAATGGGAAGAGGGGCCATAAAATGTTGAATTTTTTGAGAAAGGTGGGGCCCACCCCCACTTTTGTTGTTCTGGATAAGCTTCACCAGAAAATGCAGACACACCCTATCCTCATTCCCACGTCATCGCATCCAACGTTGTACTACTCCATTCCAACAAAATCACAAAACATTATAAAATATAAAATAAAATGTGACTTGGTAGTCACACAATAATAAGATTGGAAAATTTTGGACATGCTTCCCAAGCAAGAATTTCCTCATTTTGGAATATGAATAGATTGTCATTTTCTTTTTATCCCTTTTCCTTTTCATTTTGAATCTTCACTCCATTCATTGTACTACATGGATGAGACTTGTGCCTAGGGAATTTTCTTCCACCAAGAAAACTCAAAATATCTTCTTTTGGAGATTGATTTTTGTTAATCATCGTTTATTATATACATTGTTTCTAGGTTTGTAGTGTTTTTTTTTGTTTATAGTGTGTTTTGATCTTAGAATTATTCATTTTGTTTCATTTTTATTACTCCAAATACAATAAAAGATTCGCACGGTTATTTTTCTAAATGATACACATGATGTTCGAAGGAAAAATAATTGCACACACACATTTCATTGAAGGAAACCGGCAATTTTTTCTACTTCTAATTCTTATCTTTTTTTTTTTTTGATAAATACTTCTAATTCTTATCTTGTATGATAGTTTTTTTAAAAAAAAAAATATTTTTCAACGACATTATCTTCCAAGAATTTTTCTCTTAAACGATAACGTTCTTAGGGATTGTTATCTCCCATATTTAACCACATGTCTTATCTTAATCTCATATATTAAACTGAATTATTTTTTTTTCTTTAAAGTATAATTCTTAATTCTAATTTCAAATTTAATTTGATTAACAAATAGCTAAAAATATTTCTTTCTCTACCGTCTCAAACCACTATTCTTTTAGCTAAATACTTGGGTTCAATTATTGGTACTACAATATATTTATCACATTTTTTACTTTTTTACTTTTTTGTGTACAATAAATAACAACCCATTAGAGTTGGCCTAATAGTAGGAGGTTTGAGTAGTATGCACGGGATCTTAGGTTTGAATCTTATTGCCGTCAATATATACATACAAAAATTATGCCAATAAGATCTGAATTTAAGACCTTGTGCAAATTATCCAAAGTTTCCATACCTAGATCGGTTCTAGTGGATTTTTTTATTTTACTTTCTAAACTTATCATTATTTCTTTTAATAAAAGTTAAAATATTTGAATTAATGATTTAAAACATTAAATTATCATTTATACAATTTTTAAAAAAATTGATTAAAAAACCAGTTTACAACGAGTTAATGAAATATGTTTAATACAATATTATTTTCAATTTTAATTAAAATAAAAATTCTAGAAAGATGTAACCTCTTTACCAATTACCAATTGTTTTCATTCAAATCAATGATATGTTATTATTCATTTAAATTATTTTTTATATAAATTAAAAAATTATAAAAAAACATTTAAATAAAAATATAAAATTTTAAAAATATTTTATTTAATATTATATGTGTGTATATATATATATATATATATATATATATATTCCTTTATGGATTTATATAAATCAAAGCTATATCATATCTTTATTACATTTCTTTTAGCATTAATTATGTTTTTAGCCCCTCTAAAATTTATATTTTTGCTTTTAGTCTTTATAATTTTTTTACCCATTTTTAATCCTTTTTATTCATCATTGTTAGTCCTTCTCATGGACTAATTTTTGCCTGTTGCTAGTCTCTCTTAGGGACTGATATTGATGAATAAAAATAAATGAGGACTAAAAATATAAATATAAATTTTTAGAGGGATTAAAAATATAATAAATTCTTTCCGTTAACTATTAGATGAAATTTTGGAGTGAAATTTTTAGTTTAAATAATTTAAAAATATATATATAAGGACTAAATATGAACACTTAGGGGACGTTTGTTTCACGGATAATTTTTTTAATCCCGGGAATATAGGAGGAGAAAAAATTATCCTACGTTTGTTACGAAGTAATAAAATATTTAATCCAGGACATATTTTATTCCTGGGTAAACTATAATCTCACCTTCAACCAATATTTAATCCCGGCAGAGGGGTAGGAAAAATTTATTCCCATGGGACAGGAATCGTCTTTATGAGTAAAAATTCAAATATATCATCTTTGTACCCACTACCTCTCAATGCTATTATTTCTTCGTTCTTGGGAATGTTGACAACAAATTTAAATTTATGATAGATATATTGATTGTGGTAGGCAATATAGGAAATTAATGTTACGTGTAAACGAAAGAGTTACTTTACTATATAGGCCTTTTGATTACATGTTATGGATCTGCAGAGTTGTAGTTTCGGCAGATTAATTATATATTGGCAATCTGAATGTAACTCCTCTGCAGAAATGGGTGATGTATCACTCTGTTAAAAAAAATCATCTTTAACACAATAAGGATATTTTAGTAATTATAATATATATTCCCAGAAAAAAATAACTAAACCAAACACATGTTTTAATTATGTCTGAGAATATAAAAAATACTCCCAACCTATTTTAATAGTTAACTAAACACATTTTTTTAATTATACTCGGGAATAACATTTACATATTATATTCCCACGAAAAAATATTTTCAGGATTAAAAAAATTATCCGTGAAACAAATATTCTCTTAAAATTAAAGAATTAAGATCACACACGTGCTAAAATATCATAACTAAAGTATAACTGACTAAAAGAGAGAGAAAAAAATAACATCAAGGCACACATCTAACGATATGTAATAATGAAAGAAAACTGTCCTATAACTAAAACAAAACTTTTGTGTTTCAGTGTTTCTCCAAAACAAAATTATGCTCTGGATAAATGATAAAAGAAAAAACACTGTCGAGGCACACATCCAACAATATTAATATGTAATGATGGAAAAAAAAAAAAAACTTACATGTATAAATTATGCTCTGCATTTAGCAGGCAGATTCCTCATGGTGTTCTTAATGGGCAACCATTCCGTTGTTAGCTGTTAAGGTTTTATTTATAAGAAAAAAATATATTTTAGAGCTCAATTAATTTGAATTAAATTAAGGAAATTTATTATGGTTAAATTTTTATTTAATAAATTCGGATTCAAAACTTTTCCTAAGAATAGTTAGGTTCTTTTTCACTTGAACTAACACATGTCAATTTCAAAGATTTGATTATCTTTTTTTTCAAAGAAAATGATTTTAGTTAATTAAAATGTATGTTTAAAAATTATAATAATTATATGAGTTTTTTAATAATTCAAACACATTATTTTCAAATTTAGTATTTATTTAAAAGTGGAAAACAAATAAATTATAAAAATATTAAATTCTATATAAGTTATTTACAATTAATAATTTTTTTTAGAAACGTAATATTCATTAAATCTAGTGATTGACTTTACGTTACCACCTTAAATTGTAATTAAAAATTATCTAAAATCTTACAATACAATTTCATAAAATAAATAATCTATTTTTATGTTGAATATTCTTAATGTAATATTAATTTTTTAGAATATATTTTTTAAACCTATATACTTTTCTTAATACCTCATAAAGGTGAAACACTGAACATAGACATTACTTATCAATGTCTTAACATGACCCATCATTCGTAAGTAATTTACAATCATATCATAAAAGTATTTTAAAATTGGTGATTTACCTTCATTTTAAAATAAAAACGAATCTTTTCCGACTCAGCTTTTATGAACTGAAAAGGGACCGTAATCGTTTACAGCTCAATAAGAAAATGCAGACAACATAATTTCAAATTCTTTAGCTAATAAAACTTTTAAATTGAGTGTATAAATATATTTACTTAATTAAACTTTTGGTGTTTTGGTATCGTAATTATGTAAATTTGATCCTCTATATTTTAATTATGCGAATTAGATTCAAATATTGTAATTTGATGTTTCATCATTTTTCTGTAAAATATTTAATAAATTTTACTCAGATAAATTAATGTTTTAATCCTTTTGATATTACAACCGTGAGAGACCAAAAATACAATTATGTTATCATGTAGTATTAGACAACATGTCAACTATCATAATATCATCAAATATCATATTAACAAAATCTATTAAATATTTAATAGAAGATTGGTAGAAGAATTAAAATTACAAAATTGCAATATTCAATAAACTAAACTTACAATTAAACCAAATAAATTTGACATCAATTCAAAATCTTTTAACTCGCCGATCTAAATCAGAAGAAATAAGGTTCATTGATACTTATGAAAAACGAATATATTTTATATCGAGTTTGACTTTGTAAAGCAGATTAAAAGGGTTATCGAGTCGTTGCAACGAGCACTGATTCACAGCTCATTTTCAATTAAAAAAAACTAGGGAAGAGGATAAGGCCAAGTAATAAAATAATAAAAATAAATACAAAACAGAAAACAAATTCATACAACGTTGTTGGATACCTTATCCACAAGATTTTAATCTCCTCTTAAAATAACAGCACATGTAAATGTAAACAATATTCTAGAAGCCAATTACTTTTTTTTTGCCAAAATTATAAATACGCCAACAAATCTATAAAGATCGCTATGTCATATCTTTGTGTCTATCCATTCCATTTCGAACACACTCTCTCTCTCTCTCTCTTTGGGTGTCTTTCTTTTTGTTCAGTTTTTTGGTAGTTGATGATGTCACGCGCCGCCGTGTTATTGAACGCGCCGGAGGAAGGTGCGGCGGCGGAGGAGTGTAGCACGTCGACGTCGTCGTCGATCGGAAGGAACAGCGACGTGTCGTCGGAGAGATCAATGGAGGAAGGAGAAAACGAGGTGGAAAGTGCCTACCATGTACCTTTGCATGCTATGGAAACCTTGGAAGAGGTTCTTCCTATAAGGTACACTACTACCCCCATGTTCTTTTCTTGTCTCTTTCTTTGATCAAAAGAACCACCTTATCATATGATATTAGATTTAGATCCTTCACTTTTATTTGCATGATATTATTAGTTCCTTTTATTTTGTTAAATTAAGTTCCTTTGTGAGATTTTTGTTTCCTTTTTTTTTTTTTTGAGTGAGGATGCATCATCCACCCAAAATGGGGTGGAAATAGGAGATAAGTAAGTAGGAAAAAAAAAATAGAGAGAAAAATGATAGATGGAATAAATGATGTAATAAAAAAAAAGAGAAATAAGAAGAAAATGAAGTGAAAATGAACTAGGATGCCCAACTGCCAATTGTTGTATCAATTTGTTTTCTTTTTTTGCTTTTGAAAAATGAAAATCTGATGATCATAGGGTACCCATCAACTAGTATTTGATGTGGTTTATGCCTCTCTGGGTGTTGAATCTGTTTCCCCCAGAAATTTAGTTATAAACTGTATCATGTAAGATTTTGCCAAAAATAGTAAGAAACGTGACTTAAAAGACCTTAACTCTATTCCACAAACCTAACTTGTAAAGTGAGAATTGTCCAAACTTTGTAAAAAATACATCAACTATATCTCTAGTTGATGAGGGACTAAACACCCCTCTACACCTAGTACAATGAAAGTGTTGGAGGCTACAATAGAGGTACCCCAAAGAAGCCACAATTATTAAGGCAACTTTCCAACAACAACTTGTGAATTTGATGTGTGTTTGCTGACATTTCATCTATCTGTTTTTTTATGATGGTTGGAATTAATGATATGGTTGTGCTTGTGCAGGAGAGGTATCTCAAAGTTTTATAATGGCAAGTCTAAGTCATTCACGACCCTGGCTGATGCTGTGTCTTCCCCATCAGTGAAGGGCATTGCAAAGCCAGAGAATGCATACACCAGGAGGCGTAGGAATTTGATGGCATTGAACCATGTTTTGGACAAGAACAGAAACTACCCTCTAAGAAGCAGTGGTGGTGGCATTAGCAAGAGATCAATTAGCTTGAGTAGAAGTGCTCTGGCTCTTGCAGTTGCCATGAACAATTCTGACAGCAGTAGTAGCATCACAAGCGAAGATTCCGGTTCCAGCTCGAATTCTCTACCCTCTCCCTTGCCTCTCCCACCGCTCCATCCGCGAAATAGAGTGTCTTCTTCTGGTGCCGGTCCATCCTCTCCTTCGTTGCGAAATTTCTCTCCCTGGAGATCATTTTCCTTGGCTGATCTACAACAGCATTGTGCCATTGCTGCAACAATAAAGATTTCAAGTTCCTCCATTGGAAATGAAACAGCTCATCGATCATAGTAAACAAAAGGATAACAAACTATGTTATTAACTTTTAGCTTATTTATTTGAATGAAATATCTTGCTCTAGTCCTATTTGTTTGAGTGAGCAAGTTGTAGAAGCCGTGCCTTTGCGTACGTACCATCTCTTCAAATTTACTCCAGTAGGATATGATATGGCTGGCTGGCCCTTATAGAGTATTAACTCCTTCCTTTTTCATTTCCCTTTCATATATGGTAAATCAACGTACGTATAATAGTCATCATAAATCTCCTTACTCAGCAATTTGACAAAACGTTCACCGGCCAGCCAGATTGGCAAATGTATCATCCACTACTTAGTGGATAAATCCTTAACATGGATAATTTGTATTAAGTATGCCATTGCCAATGTCTGGCTGGCTACTTATGGAAAAATTAGAAAACGAAAATTAGTATCTAGTAATAAAGACCTTTTTATCGTCACCATTCAAGGTTTTTGGAGATTTTCCACGGATGATAGGTTCATCACTTTATTTTCTTTACAAGACCAAAACCGTCCATCACAATAGCCTTTGACAATTTGCTTCAATCAATTCTACTGTTAAGCGCAACTGGCGCGATTGCCAGCTGGGCATCAATACGTAGCAATAAGAAAAATGTTACACAATTTACTTAGTTTTCACATATAATAAAAAAAAAACTAAATGAATGGTTTAATCTCAGAAAAAATAATATGGTCGTCTGTCATTTATTTGCAGCCAGACTATGCGACAATCAAACCAAATCCAAAACAACGACCACCTCCATTCCAATTGGAACAAAATCAGGGTATTTACAAAGGGAGGGCTTTTATTAATGGCATTTATAGTACAAACACAAGGGGCAACAAATTGCTTGAGATGAAACTAAATTTTGGTACTCGCACGGGCTAAATTCAACGAGGCTAATATTTACATCAATGAATGAAATATCATTTTGGCCAGGGCCCAGTTACAATTGCATACCTACATAGAATACAATATGAAAATCAATAATAAATATACCTAATTGGCTGGGTGGCAAAATAATAGAGGCAGCATATCAAGCTTACAATGTCATCTATATGCTACGGGTAATTACAAAACGTTGGTTGAACTATGTAATTTAGTGGGAAATTACCAATCAACCAAGATAATCACTATTCTATCTTTAACTCCTCTATCTTTGATATCATGATCAGTACGTGCACATGACAATAAATCGGATGACAACCAAGATTGCTGCTGTCCACGAAAAGAGAAACTTGTGTTTCCAATGTGGATACCGTTGTGGCGTTGTCATCTAAATCCAGAGATGATATATTGAAGCAAACTGTCAAGCTACAAGTAATGATCATGAAATTGTAGACCAATTACTTCTGATGTGAACTAAGAAACTGAGCGCAAGAATATTCAGACACGAATTCTGGAAGATCAATCTCATCAAGATCTATGGCAGGAATTGCCATATCTATGTCTTCAGCAGAGAAAGGAATGCTGCAGCAAAAAATTAAGGTTAAGACAAAGGAATCTCATATGGCAGTTGTTTGACTCTTGAGGTGCAAATACAATTCTTTATTATTAATTTGGTGCAATTTTAAATTTAATTTCTAAAATTGTGTAAATTGCAAATTGTAAGTTGTAGGCAATATGCATGACTTTTATACAGGTTTACAATTTGATAATTTTAAGGGTTAACGAGACATTTCGTTCAAATTTATTCATTTTTTATTTTATTTGTGAAATTGTAGATGTGGGCAATGACTACCTACCCCCTCTACTTTTTATTCTAACTAAATTGAGTAAATTCCTTCTTTTCTCTCTCACTTGCCACATCAGCATTTTGTTATTCTTGCCTTCCATTTGACTATTCCTCATCAGCATCACTATTCCTCACGTGGTCAATCATAGGAAATGTCCAACAGCTAGTAATTTTCATAAGCATTAGATTGAGTCACAACTCACAATAGAAAATTCTATATATCTATAAGACAATTCCTTTGATTATTCAGCATGAAACAGAAATGCAACAAACTGAACTAGAAAGTACACCAGTTAAAGTGGACATGCTGCTTGACATATTGATTTAGCTTCGTCTCACAATAAAATAGCAGGTAACAAAAAAGTACAACTTTTTTTGGGAGAAAAAAAAACATAAATGGCGTTGCTTTGTGGCATGATAATTTCAATTTCAAAAAACTAGAAACAGAACAGAAATCCAATTCAAGTAGAAACTGGCCAGAAAAATCCAGAAGCAAGGGAAATCATTAATATTGATTCATCCAGCAATCATATGTTAAAACTGCAAGTAAATGAATAGAACTTCGATGGGAGAAGGCAGTGTACCTCAGATCATCATCCAATAAGAAAGAATTTGAGGTCAGATTCTGATTGTCCTTGCTGAGAATTTCTCTCATTTCACTAACTACCTGTTTACCATATACTGTTCAGAACTCTAAAGAAACTACCAACATAGTTGTATTTTGAATCAATTAAGAACACAACTTGCCTCATTGGACACACTTTGGGTTCCATACTTGTCATCCCAGTACATCGTGCTGATTCGATAGATTTGCCTCACAGTCAATACCTGTTGAAGAAATGTATTTAGCTTTCTTTCACGAATTGTATATCAAGAATATTGTACACATAACACATGCAAGACATCAGACATATGCTAACAAAAAGAAAGATCTTTGCAGTGAATGAGACAAAACATGCTCCCTTAACAGTGGAAGGAAAGTCATTAACTGTTTGTTCCATATTCTTAAAACAGTCAGCATGAGAGGCACTGCTAATGAAGATACCAACATAATTGTCTTAAAAGAAAATTTTCAACAAATAAATGTATTACTGTTAACGATCAAATAATTTTTTATCACTCTACTGTTATATGTTAAGAATAAGAAGGAGAGCAGGGGATCAGGACTCGGGAGTCAGGAGTTCATGTTAAAATAGAAGAAAAACAGAGGTATAATGGAGTGAAAATCGTGTGTTAGAGTACACAGCGGATGCGTGTTTATATAGGTTAATTACATTAATTACACATAAATAGAGGATATTTTGTTTCCTCTAAATTAAAGATTATGTTCCTATAAACCGCTATTATTAATAGAATCAGAATATAATATTCTGATTTTCAACACTCTCCCTCAAGCTGAAGCTTACTAAGCTCTCAGCTTGTTACAAGAAAATTTATTCCCAACAAAAATATAAAAATTGAGCTCCACTAAAAACAATATTTTGAAGACAACTTTGGGATCTTGGTGAAGTCGGGGAATATTGCTAGAAAGATAACATTGCCAGAGAGCTGGAATACCCATCAGCCTAAGAAAATTCATGGCAAGCAAAGCAAGTTCCGACTTTCTTAAAACCAACATTTAGAAGCTTCAAACCAATATTAGTGAAGACCCAAATAGACGGTTCTTGACCAGATCGAACCGCAAGGACAGCAACCAAGTCAATGATTGGGACAATGCCAATGCATCTGAGACAAGGACGAGGCCAGTGCAACTGGGACATGTACGAGGCCAGTGCATCTGGGATAAGGACAGAGTGGGTTTTTGTCGGCAACGGTGGGGCGAGTAGAAGGCGGTGGCCGGAAAAGTCATCGGAGGTGCGAAATTGATCACCAAAAGAAGGGAGACAATCAAAAGGGTCCACCGGGGACAGTAGGTCTGCCCCCGGTGAGGCACGATTTTCGTAATACCTCTGTCAGGCTCTGGATACCATGTTAAAATAGAAGAAAAACAGAGGTATAATGGAGTGAAAATCGTGTGTTAGAGTACACAGCGGATGCGTGTTTATATAGGTTAATTACATTAATTACACATAAATAGAGGATATTTTGTTTCCTCTAAATCAAAGATTATGTTCCTATAAACCACTATTATTAATAGAATCAGAATATAATATTCTGATTTTCAACAGTTCATATAGGCACTGGGGTGCTGTGAACAGTGGGGATCAGGGATATAACAGCATGCATATGAGGCAGAAGGCAATAAAGAAGAGAGAGAAAATTGGTTGGAGAGGGAAGGCAGTGGAAGGGAATAAGGTGGAAAGACAAAGGGAGAGGATAAAAAAGAGGAGTAGAATGGAAGGAGACAGACCCCTTGAAGTGTCTGCACTATCCCTCTTATTTCTTTCATTATTTTCCTCCTTGTTGAGTGATCCCAGGAAAGGCGTAAACACATTCATTTCTGGCATTCAAATCATCTCAATGCCAGTATAACAGGGACAGAAGTTTTTGTAGAAATTCAATAAAGCCATAATCTTATTTTCCATGTTCTATCATATTAGCATCCATATATAGGTTTCATATTATTAAATTTCTTTTACCCCAATTCCCAAGTAAGGCGTTTCACCTACACATTTAATCAGTTACAAACAACTGGACTGGCCTCAAATATTCATGGTCCATGGATCCTTTGATTGTAACTCTGAAAATTAGGTCTTGAAAGATAAAACCAAAAAAATTGATACAGGAAAGACTGAAGTAAGATAAATAGCATCACAACACAGATTTTGCCAAATATGATAGTCATACCGGACAAAGATCTTTCCGAATCTCTTCCAAAGATTTCTTCCTCTTCTGATGTATTACCTGCATAATTCAAACAAAGGAAATTATAGATAAGAGATAGCAATTCTGTTTGACACCATTCGAAGTCCAACCAAAATAAGGCAATTTTTATACCAAGAACCCGACAGCTTGTCGTATATAATTCAGCTCATGCCAGGATGTCCCTGCATACTACATTTCACAAGTACTTAGTCAAACCCATAAAACTATAATTTCAAAGAAGTATCAGCAATCTCAGTCTACCTCCTCCGTTGCATTGACTATCCATTTCTCCAGTTCTGCTAGACCAGACTTCACATATTCACCATTTGAGAAAGTGCAACATTCCCGACGCAAAAGAAGACTGAAAAATGAAGATCTAAAAAAATGAAAAAGCTGAACAAAGGAAAATCAACTAAACAAAGCAAATTAGGGATTTGAAGCTACAAAGAACCCTTTCCCACAATCATGGTTTTTTACCTGTTGAAGAGTGTCATATTGATGAAGGAAAACACCTGGGTAACTAGCTTACGGATGAAGAAGGATGGCACCTGAACAAGCAAATTTTAGGCAAGACATAAAAAAAATTAGATACAGTGAATGGTTGAAACTTGTTAACACAAACAGTTGAATCCACAACCACAGAAATCATCATTTATTTGTTCTCCAAAAATCACTACATATGTTCAAACTACAAAATTAACATGTAGAATGCATCAGATACCATAGCCTGCAATGAAGTGTACAATTTCACTGCTTACCACCTGAATGTAAATTATTTTTTGATACAGAAGTCAAATTGTGTCACACCAAAGCTTCAACTGAACAAACAGATGTAAACACTCTGTTAATATGTAGTATATTAATTGATCACAATGTTTTCCCAACTTCCCATCATTCCATTTTCCATTCTCCCTTAACTCACTTTGCTAGGAAATAGGAATTTACTCTATAATATACATGCAGCCCCACACTACTTGAATCCTATGGTTTACATATTCCTCTATTTGCTGTCATATGGTATGATGGACCCAAGATACTTAGAACCATGTGACTCGTGGTAGTTTTTCACCCCTAAAGCCAGTATTATTGTGCCTCCTGCCAAACTTGCATCACATACACCTAGTATGGTACATATGAACAGACTTTTGAAATATTCAAAATGCAACATATAGTTATCTCTCAGAATTTCTTTCTCAATAGATGTGCAGGAAATGACAAAACATAAGATATAGATTATAGAAGGGCAAACAGTTGTAACCACTCTGTTAATATGTAGTATATTAATTGATCACAATGTTTTCCCAACTTCCCATCATTCCATTCTCCCTTAACTCACTTTGCTAGGAAATAGGAATTTGCTCTATAATATACATGCAGCCCCACACTACTTGAATCCTATGGTTTACATATTCCTCTATTTGCTGTCATATGGTATGATGGACCCAAGATACTTAGAACCATGTGACTTGTGGTAGTTTTTCACCCCTAAAGCCAGTATTATTGTGCCTCCTGCCAAACTTGCATCACATACACCTAGTATGGTACATATGAACAGACTTTTGAAATATTCAAAATGCAACATATAGTTATCTCTCAGAATTTCTTTCTCAATAGATGTGCAGGAAATGACAACACATAAGATATAGATTATAGAAGGGCAATGCAACGTGTAATAGGGCCAGAAAAATCTAGGAAGCAAATTGCATAACGAAATATCTAATTGTGGTCATGTGGAAATCCTAATCTTTCAAAATAAGAACACGAAATAGGGCTAAAGAAACCATTGAGAGACTGGACATGACAAAAGAAGAGTAGATGAAGAAAAAATGTTTATTGATAGAAGTCAATGACTGTCAGCTTATTAGTCCCCTTTTGGGGGTATTGATAGAAGTCAATGACTGTCAGCTTATTAGTCCCCTTTTGGGGGTGGGGGGTGGCTCACTTTAGCTTTTGATGCAGGTTATGTAACAATAATGATGCAAGTTCACACATGACTATAGAGTGATTTTCCCAATACAAGACGGGGAAAACTGAATTACAAATAAGACTAAAATGCATATATCTGCAGTTATGCTTTTATTTACAATTGATTAATTCTATTATTCTAGTTTGAAAAAAAAATAAAAAAATCAGTATAGGTGCATATTGCATAAACATGTGTCATGTCAGCTTTCAAGTTCAGCCCCGGTCCCAGACGCCACACAAGTTTCACCAGTCAAAAGAAAATTATAAAACATCTCAGATGAAAGCAGATATCCACATAAAGTTTCACTTTATTACACTGCCATTTACAGGGTTGTATAACACGAGCAAAGCGAAAAGGAAAGTTTTCAAGAAATAATGACAGGTGCACAACAAATTTACAGAAAATTAAACCTCCAGTGTATGGAATTATGGATGTAGTACATAAGAATACAACAAATAGACAAAATATACAATGAATTGACCAAACACAGTAACAAAGACCATTGAAACAATACAGAACATACATGATTTTCACGAAGTTTGCTCATGAGTGAATCCAAAAATTTGACAATGTTACTCCACTGACCAACAGATGATTGTTGGGGAATCCCACCAGGAGATCTAGATGATTTTCCCCCATGCACTCCTCGTCCTGTTTTGGGTGCCTAACCAGACAACATTAAATTTTAAAATTAAAACACACACACAAACAATAACAAAAGGTAGACAGTCAAATAAAATATTCAATACTTAAAATGTAAACTGGTGCAGGATCTTAAGTCTAAAGTATGTATGTTATCATAAGTAACACTTATATTTTACCATTAATAGAAAGACAGACTGAATTCTGAAACTGTTGTTGAAAACAAGACACCCATTGAAAAAACACAATCTCCAGAGTGATAGTAGCTAAATCACTACTGTCATTGGAAGCAATGGGTGAAATTAACAAAATTGTTTTCCAAAGTGGAGTAAGAAAATTCAAGTCAGAAAGAAGGCTTCCTTCCATCGTAAAATACCCTAGTTTTTTCTTCCTATAAGAACTACCTGTTTTCTGACCTTTCCCGCCATCACAAACGCAATGGAAAAACCAAACACTGAAATCAAATTTCATGGTTCATTGTACAAAAAAATAAACAGCTTTTCAACCAATAAACATAACAGTCATAACTGTTTCTTTACATTTCTCCACAAACACCAACCCTTAGCTGCCCCCTGTAAACCCCTAATAATGAAGCTAAAGTTCAGACCATGCAACAAAATCAAGTTGAACATCCAACATGTAATGATGTTAAATGGAAAAAATTGACTGAAAGCAAATGGTTGCACCACTGATACTGCTAAAATACATTAAGCAAACATTAAATCAATTCAAACTGACTCAGGAAACAATAGACTTAGTCAGAGACTTTGTTGACCCCCCTCCTCAGATCCAGAAAAAAGTATTTCACAAACTGTCCTAGAATCAGATTCACTTCAAGATAAATCTTCTCGTGTGTTATGAGTTATGACCACAAGAATACACAGGAACCAAGACCAAAAGCACAATGATTCAACAACTGACATGGTAGTTTAGCCATAAATAACATCTCCAAGGTATCAGACTATCAGCAAAGAGTAAGAAATGTCACCTGAATACATGATCCCAGAAGTGGAGAAAGCTCCTTTTTCAAATTGTCACGTAGAAGACCAAAAATCTTCTCTACACAAGCAGTTAGTTGTTGCTTAAAAAGTATAGCAGGATATCTCGCCTCCACATGGGATACACCATCATCATATCCAATAAACTTTAATGGAGATTTTGGTCCCTAGAAATACCACCAAAACTAAAATCAGGGGGAAGATACAAAATGAGGCAGGGAACTTATGACTACCAGCGTAAAATGAAATAAAAGAATCAAAACAACCCATTATGAGAAAAAATTAATAAATTAATCAATAAATAAATAAAAACAGAAATTACATAAACTTCAAAATAGTCAATGCTATTCATAAAGAGAGACATCGTTAATGATCTATATGCTCTCCATTCTTTGCCATTCTTTCTCTGCATACCATAACATGATGATAGAAAATAGGTTAAGGTGGTTTAGACACATACAAAGGTCACAAGAGGCATCGGTTAGAAGAGTAGATTGCATGATTTTTAGTCCCATGAAAAAGAGGAGAGGGGGAGACAAAAAAGGATGCTGGAAGAAGTCGTCAAGGGAGATCTTATACTAAATAATATTCCTGAAATGTTGGTTTTTAATTGTGCTGAATGGTGTTGTGTGATTCATGTAGCTTACCTTACCTAGTGGGCTAAGGCTTTGTTGTTGTTGCCTTTCTTTGCATACCATAACATAAAAGTAACTATATTTGCTCTCACTTTCTTCAACATTTACCTTTCTTTTGGTAGTCATAATTGCTATAATGTCAACAAGCTTTTCAAAAGCAAAAGCTTTTGGAAAAATCATTCACCACTATACAGATGTAAGTGGATAAGTTGTATGTTTCCTGGGCATCTGCCTATGAAGATACTATAATTCAATTATTTGCTAATCCAACTTTCTGTGCAGAATTCAACAAATACGACCATTGCAGGGACTTGAAAAAGTTACGTCAGGTCACTTTTATAAATTTTGTATAGCTTATTTCTTTTTCTATTACACACATTTTGTTCATGCATAAAAATGGTATGACATCTTTTTTTTATGTTAATTTGATGTCTTCGTCTCATAATTAACATGCTTTTTTTGTTGGTTTCTCGAAAGATAATATCTTACCCACTTCTCTCGTAATTAAAATTTTCCTATCATCCATAAAAGAAAAACACCAATGACATTATCCAAAGGCCCTACAAAGCTTCCTTTTTTTTATATCTATATCTATGTGTAGGCCCAGCTTAGTAACAAAACTAACAATTGCTTATTCATTTCAACATTTCCCCAAAGTCACTTTCATTTGGAGAAGGCTATTTGGTGTCTGGTGAATCCTTGGCATGTGCTTTCAATTTAGAACTTCTTTTGATTTGCTTTAAGGCTTATCATGCATATAAAGGGATTGGACAGCTTGATTTTGATTAAAATAGTATAGATTGTCTTTCCTTTGTTCTTTCTGCTTTTGCTGAGGAGGGCACCTTATCCTCCACATTTTCACGTTCTTCTATTTATAATGTTTCTTCTTTTACACCTCTACTCCAAAAAAGCTTCACCCAAGAATGTGATTAATTGAAACATCTGATTTATTATTTTCTAGTTTCTATTGTTCAGAAACAAACACAAACTATTAGGGGGAAATAAACAGTAAAAACTTCAATTTCAAAATCATAGCTACCGTTAGCGGCAAATTGTGCCATTGTCATCCTGTGATGGAGCGTCACTGTTGTTGGCCAGTACAGGAAACTCAGCAACACATTACTAAATTGTGCACATAGCAACCAAAATCTCAGCGGAACAGCAGCCAAACCGCAGACGACATTGCCAGTTCACACCTCAGTAGTCAGCCCTCCATTTTCTGGCCAAACCTTGATAGCCCATGCATATACTAGCCAAGCTTGCCCTATTTTTGGAGGATACACCCCTTTCCAGCCAATCCCATTCATTTTCCTTTTGACCAAGCTCACCCCTTTGCAATTTCCTCTGTTCTGCCTGACAACTTTTCTTTGTCTATTTATTTATCCTCTTTTCTCTGTTTTTTTTTTTTCTTGTCTTTTTATGTTCTATACTAACCATCCTTCTGTTTTTCTATTTTTTTTTTAATTTTTTTTATGTCTTTTTATATTTATTATATTGTAGGTCCAACTTCTGATACAAGTGCTGATTGCACAGCTAGATTTTATTGTGTCTATCTCTTTTTAAGCTTCTACCTTTTTTACTTTCCAATCTAACACTTACACAACTATATGACAATGCTTTCCTCTTTTTTTTGGGAATTGAATTCATTGCCTTTTACCACATCTAATCTGTGTTTAGCGGTTAAAAAAAAAAAAGATGAGAGCAGAACATTTCTTAACTTCTGCAACTTAAATGACATATTTGAGGCATCTTTGTTTGTTTTGGGTTGCGTACTGTTCTTCACACTTCATAGTTCCCCGGGTCCATTTATTTTTTGTTGCGTTCTGTTTTTTAATATAATATCTATCATCCTTTTTTTTCCTATTTCATTCCTCTGTTCTCATTTCAGTCATTGTTAAATTAATGGTGAATGTATTTTAGAATATGACTTTTATTATTAATTATCAAAATAATCTTTAATTTTTATTTTTGAGCATTTATATGTGTATAAGTTATAAATTAATTATCATGTATCTATAATCTTTGTTATAGCTGTCATCCTGCTATGTCGGCCACTTTGCACCATTATCTAAGATGGATAAACTATTTCTAAAAGCTACCTTATCATGTGCTGGTGAAACAAAATATAAGTCAAAAAACCTTAGTTACATTGTTTGAAGTTAAATCTCAAGGAACAGTTCACCTATCTTCCTAGACCATGTTCATCAATTTAACAGCCCACAAATTAGTCAAAACCAAATGCAACTTAAACTAAGTGGATCATCACCCACATAGTCACAGAAAATTACATACATAGTGGAAGTAACACACATATAATTCTAATGTTCAACTAGATAACTCACATGCCCAGTCCGGCTGGTCAAACCAGATGATCCAGGATAACGTTGAGCAGTGGTAGATAAAAAGCCATTTGAACGTAAGTTCCTCTGTAAAAGGCATAGAAGTGCGGAGGCATTGGACAGCCAATATGGTAGGATGATGTCATCCTCCCTAACCTGATGCAGATTGCAATCCAATGAATGAATATCATAAAAAAAATTACACAGATATCCTACAAATTGGATACAGGACTATAAATGATAAACTATGCCAGAAGAAATTTGTCAAAACTCAATTCTAAATTCTAATTCTAAATAATAAAAAACGAGTTTTAAAAATGAAAGCATATCATTTACCTTTAGAACCTCATTTATGCCTTCGATTATGGAATCAAAAATGGTTGTGCGCTCAGATTCAAATGAATGCCAATGAAGTAGACATTTGTATATAATACGAGCTGCAATAGGTTTACCATTTTTGAATCCCAAATTTTCTTTTATGCATTTAGAGAGGAATTCATAGTTATCCTGCAAAACATATGGTATCTATCAGCTTATGGTGCACAATTATATAGTAAAAGACATGTTGCAGACATTAGTTTATTACTGAGGTTAATAAAGTCTTTTCATCTTAGTTTTGCATTGATTTTTTAGTTTGTTCCTGTATTTACATCTAAGTCAATTGACTTCTTTCATTTTTCAAACATAGGTAATGACTCAGCCTTGGCATAAGACTTCTTTGTTGAAAGGATGGCAGTAACACTGAATTTGCCTGGACAAATAATAAATTTTCCAACCACAAAACCCTCACCCACAATCACCAGTAACGTAGGGTTGGGGTAGGTATTTCTTAATGAAATTTTTGGAATTGATCTCCACTCTCCATATCATAGTCCAATTTTGCTTCCCTTCAATTGCAACAACTACACATGACCTTTACTTGTAGAAATTTCTACAACTTCCATTTTACCCCTATACTAAACTGATCCTACCTAAGAAATACTACCTTCAGTCCTATATATAAGAAACAAATACCTAATTCATCAAGACCAATAAAAGTATTTAATTTCAATTAATATTTGCATAAATTTAAACTTTATTCCAAAAATACCCATAGAATTAATTGGTCTAAGTGGTAGTTGGATATAATGATACTACTCATCATCCAAGAAATACCTTTTTCAACCAATGAGAATGGGTTTTATTGTTAATAGCACATTAAATGCATCCATGTTCATGGAAATGAGTGATATCGCATTAAAGATTTCACAATAAATTAAGGGTATAAAAGGAAACTAGCAATTAATACATTTGAAAGTAGTCATATGTTTCTTATAATTAGGACCAAAAATATACTACCATTTGTTTCTTATATAAAGGATCGGAAGTAATACTTTTTACCCTCTTCTCATCCTGTGTGTTCAGCAAGTTCTTCTCACAACTGGCATGCTAGCTCACAATTACAGTTTTGTGGTAAGTTCCAGAAAGAAAATAGTGGCTCATGTTGAGCATAATTTCATTTATTCTGCTGCTTGTACCTCCTATTTTTCTATCATGAGGAAGATATTTTTATTTCTCTTCATTTCTTCCAGATTGAGCATAAATATACCGCTCCACCAACAATATTGGTGGCATTAAAAAAATTGTTATCCTTAAAGTTTTTGCATTCACCTGAAATAGCAGGATGCCAAAAGTAAAGGTGGTAGGATTCAGGACAGAACATAAGTGAAACAAGATCTACCTGCTGCCTCTCTGCTGTTAACTTAGATCGACGAGAGTCTGACAAGCCTAGTGCAAAGGGGGCAATAAGTTTTGTGGGAGTGGGTGACTCCTGCATCAAATCAAAGCAAATGAAAATAATTATGACTCTGTTACTGATCATTTCCAAAAGAGGAAGATGAGAAAGTAAGAGCTTACAAATATGGTCTTTCGTTCAGTGCGGGAGGCGATTGCACTTGAGTATTTCTGTTGCATAAAGAAAAATAAGTTAACTGATAATGCTACTATAACACAATTCTCAACACACCCAAGACAAAGTTATTAAAGATGTTATTTGCTTGAGAACATGAAACATGATAAGAAATTAATAGCAGAGTAGCAGACAACAAACTAACGTATCTATAAACCTATACTCTTGGAATTGTAATGCAAGGGGAAACTTACTTCTGATATTGACTTGGCAAAACCTGGACGGTTACTCTTAAGAGGGGTACTTAAGGCTTTCTGACGAAGAACATGATTTTCATCCTCTAAACTCAATAGCTTTTCCTCAAGCCTACATTAAATACAATTATAGAAAAAATAATTATGAAAAAAAGATTATTCTTTCAAGTAAGGCACCAAACACAAGCCATCAAAATTTACAGAAAATCTCAAACTCTAATGGACACAAACAAGAAAGAGCAGTGGAATAGGATTACAGGAATACATGTAACACCATTCAGTAACTAAATCATTTTGTAGATTGGAAGAAAAAGAGGGAAAAGTAAAGGCACCTTTTCACAGTTTGCTCGAGTTGAGAGCACTTCTGTTCATACTCTCTCAGTTTCGCCATGGTTTCATCCCGGCCTTTTTGAGCATTCATAAGCTCAAGCTCCAAGGTTGCGTACTTCTTTTCAAATGCATCCAATGAAGCCTAGAAATACAAAACAAGGAAAGCAATACAATATAACTATATTCACAAGAGAAAATAAGCAAACGTGAAAGTAACACAATGAAAGATGACACTTCTCCAAACATAATTTTTTTCTTAATGCAACATCGACTAGTTTCAAAACAAATCATATAATAAGAAAAAAGGATGAGTTTATAAAAAAAACACAATCAAGAATGTGAAACAACAGTTTGAAACTTTGTACTGTAATGCAAACTAGATTTTATACCACAAAGAGAAGATCCAAAATCCTGCCAAGGGATTTATAAGGTGAGAATAACCAATATTTATTAGCCATCACAGTCAAACACACTCAATGGAACGCAATCATTCAACAATAATGAAGCACCTTTAACAGAGCATTTTCCTTTCGTAATTCATCCACTGCAACTAGCTCTCTTTTTAAAGCGGACTTTTCCTTTACTGACAATTCCGATTGATTTTGCAGAACAGCATTCTTGTTGCACTCATTAATTTTTGCCAATTTAGCTGCATCTAATTCAAGATTCAGAGCTTCTAACATCTTTTGAAGTTTGGAAATCTCTATTTTCTTAGCCTCTTCATTAGAAACCTGCATAATGAAGCGGAATCTTGATAAGAAGTTCCATAAACTCTGTTTTCCAAAGCCTTTGGTCCAGATAAATGACTGATGACAGGTAGGACATTAGGTCCAAATTTCAGATAGGAGTAAGTAGGTAACACGTAAACAGAGAATAGAACCAGCAATTCTTGACAAGAAAAAAAAAATGATAATTAATGGTATGTAGCAGCAGAAAACATTATGCCAAAATTATCAGCTAGTCATTTAAAACATTTGAGCCCTATAATAAACAAACAAATAAATATATATATATATATAAAATGCTGGCATCAACAACAGATAAATCAATAAGAGAATGTGAAGCAGCAAAAAAAGAACATATCTCAAAACACATATGACAGAAGGATTCAAATTAACAAATATACAACCATTTCATAACATCGTCAATTTTTTGAAGCAATACCCTTATTTTCTTTTCAAGATGCAAACGCCATGTGAGCTCTTCCAATTGCTTCTCCAGTTTATTCTTAGCTAAACGGAGGGCACCAGCTTCATTTGCCTCCTGATAAAGATAAATTAAAAAACAACAACAATAAGAACAACTTTTGCTACTTTGGATGGGATCTTCCACGTCCCCTAAAGGAAAAAATCTTACTTGTTTAAGTCTACGTAGCTCTCTTTTTGCTTGTCTACACCGCCAAAGGCATTGTATTGCCACAATTGAAGCTTGATGTCGCCAGAAAGATGACCTAACCTTGGACATCCTCCAACAGGCCTACAATATCAATGTTACATATGATCAATAAAATAATATAACAAAATTCTGTCATCCAAAAGTAACCAGACACAAAAAGCAAGTAAGTGAAAGTGAATGCGGCAATAATTGAAACCAAAGCAAATAATTCATTGTGTCATGCCCTGTAAACATGAGTAAAGAGAGGGAAATTTAAAATCAGACAGAATATTATGTTGTTTCATACAATCAATCAGCTTTACAAATAGATGTGCAAGGATTCAAAATTCCTAACACTAAGTATTATTTGATAACTAAGATGACAAATACAAAATGAAATCAATTTTATTCATGTGATAAAGACACAAAGAAGCCATGCTTTTGACATGCTAAAAGTTCTACCACATATAACACATTTCTTGGTAAAATTACCTGAATAAAAGTAGCAGCTCTATGTTCTTTTCCATGTAAAAATCTTTGGCGAGTCACAAAACCTCGAACATGGGATTGTATGATAATAGAAGAAAAATACAGTTTGAAGTAAGCATGCCTCGTAAGCCACATACGAATATATGTCTGAATAGAGATAGCCGCTGCTGTCTCCCTTTTAGCAGCATATATCTTTCGGGCAATGTATCCTACAAGTACAAAAAACTTATGACAGTCAAGCTAATGTCATAATAGAAGTAGTGATCCCTATATTTAATGCATTTGTATTTTGTAATTGTTAAATTTAGGGGAAGACAGAGACAGAAATAGAGAGAGATGGAGTGGAATTGCTTAAGTGAAATTGATTGAGTGTACATATGCAGAACATCTACATATATGAGACTATTAATAGACTAAGTGGGGACTATTTCCTAAGCAAAAAGAGTAAGCCGGTGCAACTTCCTAAGTATTTATTCCTATGAAAACTATATGCATTTAACATTTGATGCATGAATTCACTTAATTACAACAATTTGTAATTTCACTCAATTACAATGCCTTAAGAGAGTTGACCATGTGATAGTAAAAATGTGGCCTGGTGCACAAGCCTCCAACCTAGTAGGATATAGGAGGGACCCCACAACTGGATAGACTTTTCCAGGACTTGAACCTGTCCAACAAGTCACACGGCAACAACTTTTACCATTGCACCAAGGCTCAACCTCAAGTGCAATAGAAAAGCCAACATTTTTACAATAGTAGTATACAGTTGTAAATGCAAAAGGAATAATGAAAACTAACCCCTGCAGCATGCCTGAAGAGAAAATGCAGCAGCTCTGGCTAAGATGAAATCCCTGTGTGCAATAAATGTCCTCAGTCGGCGCTGAATACACTTTGCAGCATTGTCTAAAACTTCAGCACGTCTTGAGTCCAAAATACCAATTTGGCCAGCCCTAAGAAATACTTTGGTCCTACCCAACTGAATAATGACAAAAAATATAACCATTATTAACACACTTATGCTTTTACATCCCTGCTTTGTTTGTGAACAACAGCTGCAAACACAGTTCCTAGGAAGCATACCTGAAAATTCTCAAGCTTGAGCTTTTGCAAAATTTTCTCAGTTGCCGCTTTATCATCATAACTATTAACACGAGTACGGTTTTTATTAAATAAGAAGCTCAAATTGTTGTACATGCATTTAAAATGAAGGTCAAATAGAAAATAATGATCCATGCCAGAAAACGATAAAATATTTCAGTAAACACAACTTTTCCATTACCAGATGATGATAATGATAATCTCCAAATAAGCAGCAGATGTAAAACCAAGTAGCTATATTTTGTAACAAGAACAGATTGGCAGGTTCATCCAGATGGTCCAGACTGCCCAGTAGTTCTTTAGAACAGCTTTAAAAAAATTGTTCAATAACCAGGAAAACCAGTCAATTAGGAGCAAATTTGAGAACCACTGGCAGTTTTTACATAAGCGGATCAAAGGCTCCCACTTCTCTCCCTCAAAATTGAGTACAGGGACAATGTAGTTGTGTAGGGACTAAATCCCTCAAGGTCAAAAGTTCATTACCTAGAAAATATAATTACCAGAGTTTTAATCCCTAATAGTGTTGCATAGCTGCCTGCCCCAAAAATGCTATTGTGGGATACCCGCTATTCTGAATTTTTTACGTAGTTGTGTGGAGAGAAGAGAGAATATACATTGTCAGAGTTCAAGAAAGCAATCAAGTACTTCTAGAGACATAACAGAAGAACAGCACTCGCTGGAGAGAAGAGAGACACTTGCCAAAGACAACAGAGCCACTCGCTGGAGATACCAGAGTAACCAGGTGCAATCACTGGAGTAAACAGCAACAGTCACGGGAGAAGACAGAGGCAGCAGCGACATTTGAGAAGAGGTACAGTGAAATCACAAGAGGCAGAGTGAGGTTTGAGAAGAGACGGGAGAGAAGTGAGGGCTGGGTCGATACATTAGAAGCCAATATTTTTTTGACAAATGAATTCCCTAAAATAAGCCCCCATAAAAGCCCTAACGTATCTGTTAAGAGGGAGTTCTTGGAGTTGTCCCACAGCACTGCTATCCCATCCACAACAGCAGCTATTGCATCCACAACAGCCGCTACACGTAACCGCTCGGCTACAGAGCTGTAGTGGCCACTCCACGTCGCTACATCGCACTATTTAAAACCCTGATAATTATAACTTTGATATGGCTAAGACTAGTTCAACTTCAGTCAAACCCTTGACTCTCACCCTGTTAAAATTATAAGGCTTAGATATTGTTAAGATATCTTGATTATATATGTTCCTATTTCCTTGTTTCCCTATTTTAGTTTTCATTGATAACTTCATATTATTTAGCTTCCCTAGATATCTAGATCATAATCCTAGTTTCCTTATATAGCTTGATCATTAGGAATCAAATCAGACTTTGTATATATAAACAAGTGTACAAATTGTTCAGCAATAATATATACAAGAAAAATCATTCATTCCATCTCAGTAGGTACATAAAGTTGAAGAGAGAGAACAGAAATACTGAATCTAAGATGATATTGATATGATTTAATGATGTTAAAAAAAGTGTTATAAAACTCTAACCTAATAATCTCATTTATACTAATGAGTACTAGTACTACAAGTACAAGCCCAACAAAATAGACTTCTACGACAGATATAGCTTGAACACATTGGCCATACAAAAACACAGAAAATCATGGTATACAAGTTATAGAGTCATTTAACACTTAACAGGTAACTCTGAAAACTAATTTAATGAACTCACCTTCCATCCATAAATTCAGGGGCTATTAACCCAAAGCGATCTACAAACTCTGAGTAAGTTCTTCGAGTGGGATAACCTGCCAGACTTATCCGAACAGCTTCAAGGACACCCTAAATAAAATAGAGATATGCCGTAAATGAGATTCTACTTGGTAGTAAATCTGGAAGATAAGCATGTGAATCATAGCCATCTTATTTCCAACAAAATTTGAATCAAGCCCACACAATTTCTTTTTCACACATGTAAACATGTAGGTGGAAGTGCACAAGTTAAAAAACGACAAACTATTATAAATTATACCTTACCACCAACAACAAAGAATATTGGCTAAAAAAGAAATTGCCATAACATTGATAATGTAACCAATAAGATAGCAACCAAGGTAAACAGTATACAAATAGACATGTTGGCAATCTCTGTGTCTCTTTCAACAGCTACAATTAAAGGGTTAAGAACATCTAAATTACTAACCCCACAGCGTAACTGGTGTATGACGCTTGCATTTTCAAATATTTGTGGTCGATTCAAAGAATTTGGTTTCACACATCGTATGTAATGAGGCTCTGTCAAGTTTAGGGTCTCCATTAGTGCTTGAAGTTGTTGCTGAGAACACACAGACAAGAAACCCACCCCCCACCCCCCCAAAAAAAAAAGATCAGAGACATGAAATTGATGTTCAAATATTTAACTTTAGACACCTATACAAGTTCGTCTTATTATGCTCCCTAGTTTTAAAATATGTGTGTGTGTGTGTGTGTGTGTAAAAGATGGAGATCTACACACCTTAAATCTGGCAGCTACTGAAGAAAACTTGTATGATGATCTTGAAGATTCTTCTGGTAGCAAAGGAAAAAGACCAGAAACAAAAGGGCATTTTGAAGAAGATAATAGGTTACAATGCTCTACTACAACATAATCACGATTTTTGTCTAAAAAGGTATCTGTATGATAAGTGACCTGCATAAAAACAGTTGAAGATCTCTTTAAAAATTGTAACATTATATCACAAGATGTGTCTGAATCAGGAGAAAGTACGGGAACACAGACTCACCTTTCCAGCATAATGAGAAATGGCAAAATCAGTTTGTGAAAATTTTTCCTTTCCCAACCTAGGGTGAGAGCGAAAATGCTGAAACAACTTGGTTGAGAATGTTTCATGTGTCGACTTTGGAAACAAACTGCAATGAGAAGGAATTCAGGATGAAGGCTGAAATTACGATAGATATAAATAAATACACACCAATTCATATTGAAGAACTCAAACTGTACCAAGCTTCGTCCAACAGAGCAATGATACCAATGGGTTTCTGCAAAAGAATGCAATAATAAGTCTACAAGAAACTGAAACTATAGGCATACATAAATTGAAATCAAGAGAAAACAACTTATACATCAGTAACATGCATACATTAGCATTGCACCACCACATGAAACTATATCACTTTATATTGGCATAATCATGATTATCTGTACCCTATGTAAGTGTGTCTTAGCCATTTATTTGTTAAAAAATATATCATGTGAGAGATCCAAACACGAGACCTAGAGCATAGGATCGGACAAAATGGTTTTGACATATTTCTGACTAGCTGAGTAGTCCTTCTAATACAGATCTTGCAATTTCCATATCTCTGACCTGATGTACTGGTTCATAATTCATCATATACCATTATTTCAGACCTCTATATTCCCCTTATGCCACATATTATGCATGAAACAAGCAATCATATACGAAAATGTATAATACTACATGGCAATGTTGACACATAGACTTTAGAATTAGTTCCACCTACAAAGGCAATAAAAATATTAAAAGAACAAAAAATACAAACCTTTTCAATTAAATCTAAAACATCTTGGTTATCTACAAATTCAATGTAACTCCAGTCAATTTCTTCTTTGCCATACTCCTCCTGCTCCATCTTGAATACATGCTGGAAATAATGACAAGACATAGAAGTTACAAGAAAAGGAGAAAGAAAAACAACAACAAATTAAAACTAAGGTAACAAATCATTTGATAAACTTAGTGAATGCAAATTAAAATACAATAATACATGGATACCTCATTAAAATGTTGCTGAAGCTTTTCATTTGCAAAATTGATGCAGAATTGCTCAAAACTGTTGGAAGTGAATGTTATTGGGATGAGCAAAACAATGATATTGAAAAGGTCACCAATTCAACAAACAACTGCAGCAGGCAAATCAAGATCTAATAATGGGAATACAAAGAAAAACAATCCATGCATGATACTAAAGAAAAGTCTGAGCATTAAGCATTCTCCTCTAGTGAAAGTACAAGTCTACAATAGAATTAGATGAAAGAAAAACTCCAGAGAAGTGACAAGCATCCAGAAGAATGTTCCAGAGCATAAAATACACAGTGAACCTACTCAGTTCTACTCTCCACAATCCAGATACACACACAAAAGGGGAAAAGAACTCATATAAGTGACAAATAATTGAAACCAACATACCTATTATCCTTAAAGCACTCAAAACCATAAATATCCAAAACTCCAATCTGTATCTTGGAATTGATGTCTTGCCCAACAGACCTATTGATCTTATCTACAAGCCTGAACAGCATAAGCAAAAAAAAATTGTCACCCTAAACAATGCATAATAAAAACTACATGCCCATTTTGAATTGACCATATGTGTACCAATCAAATAAACGGGCGTAAACAGTTTTTGCCAAAACATCACGGCCAGCAACAGCAGCATTGCAATCAAGGGCCTTGACAATACTTCCTTCACGAGTTTGTATTGAACGAGTACACAATGTTGCCAGCAGTAGGTCTACATCACACCTGGTGAAGTAAAAAAAAAAAATTAAGCCATTCAGCTCAGAAAAGGAAAAAAAAAATCTATAAAACAAATTATGACCAGCAATTACATCTTAAAAGAGAAACAACAATAATCCAATTCATTTGGTATTCCTATCATTTCTATGATACTACAGAATAATAGCATAGACTGTTGATGGATAAACTCAAATTTTTATTGGACCTCTAATTCAGATAAATATAATTATTTAGACTTGAAATTATTTAAACTCAAATTTTTATTGGACCTCTTGTTCAGATATATATAATGTTTTAAAATTATACAGTATAGGTATGCATCCTTAGCACTACTTAGTCATTGTTGTATATAGAAATTTTTCCATTCCCTTATTTTTCTACCGGACTTTAGTTGCATACACTCTCTATATACTCTACATGATCATGCTGCCAGAAATTAATAAATCAGCATCATAAAATGTTTGCAGATTTAAAACTTTTGTATTTGAGTTTTGAGTGCAAACTTGAAGCAAATGAAATTCAGCCAAGTTATGATTCATTTTATGAACACAAGATTATTAAAAAAAATAAAAATCACATACATGAAAAGATCAGCAGCCATCTGCATATGAAATCTTGATTTTTCATCCTTTACTACCGACGAGTCATGCTCTTTTCCAGGAGAAAATTCAATGTTTCCCAAATGTAAAATTGCCGCTAAGACACGAAATATGGCTTCCTGACAACAGGAAGAAAGGATGAATATAAGTAAAGGCCTGGCCATCAATAAAACTATCCATTAAATGACAAAAGCAAGCAATAAAGCAAGAGCTACACTGAAGGATACAATATTACACCTGATCCTCGTGACTGATGCCAACAATATCCATTGCCCTCCTCGTCTTCAGGTATTCTTCGGCATTGCTTACACCATCTAATTCATAGACTTTACTTTGATTTAGATAGTGGAAGTGACTTGGATGTCCTAACTTATACTTCTCTGCATCCTAAAATGAGGCATCCCAATTATAAACTAGAACACTTAATACTCTAACAATGATATTATGAAAATCATAGCCTGCACATGCACAATGCAAACTATCGCACTATGCTGCAGTACTAACCCCACCCCTCTCCACCCCGAAATAAAAAATATATAAAAGGATCAAGAAATTAAATACCCTTTCAAATGCACACAACTGATAAAAGCAGTGATAATTTCTCTCTGGATCCGTTATCTGCACTACTCGTGATCTTTCCAGTAAGTAAGTTCTAATTGCAGCACCAGATATTCTACCATTTGAATCAAACTGAATTTCAACAAACTTCCCAAAACGACTGCAACCAAAAAACATAGTAATAATGAGAGGCTATGAGCAATAATAATTTCTATGGAAGAGTACATTACAGATTATACTCCTTTAACTGTAAATACTTTTAGAAGAAAAAACATAAAATGATGTCAAAACAACCAAAAAGATACAGATAGCATAATAGTCCACCCAATATGCTCATATTCAAAAACCTATACCATCATTATGAAGCTCAACCACTCCTCTTGGAAGTTTTGGAGTATCAGACACGTTTTCAATATCAATACCTCCCCAACACTTGTACAACATGTGTCAAACACTTCTCACTACATGTCCAATTAAAAAATTGTTTTTATTAAATTGGATACTTCAGCTGACACTTCCATATGGATGAGACACTTGAACCAACATCTCCATATGAATGGACATTTCAAGACACTAGTATTATAAATAAATAAATTCAATTTCTTTAAGCATTCAGAAAATTCAGATTAAAACATAATAAAATGTTAAAAAATGGTGTCACTCAATATTTTTATTTTTTTTGCAAGGCTCATTATCATAGGAAAAAAATACAAAACTAATAAAATTGTTTCAAGAAAGGTGAATTTAACTTTCTTGAAATATATAATTCATCTTGTTTTAGATTCTTTTCTTCATTAAAGACATACAAAGTGCTTATATTATAAGTTGGGGGAGGTCCCATCAGTAATTAGTGTTGGCATAGAAGGAGGAGGATGCCAACAGTGGCGAACATATGGCGGACAAAATAATAATAATAATAATAATTATTATTATTATTATTATTATTATACAAGGATTTGCTAACATACACCGACTTGTTTTTTAGTTGGAGTACATTAGCAAATCCCATATATACACACACACACTAAAAAACAGCAGAAATAAATTTAAAAAAAAAAAAAAAACTAAACTACTAACAAAGTATGTCAAGAACCATAGATTGAATTCCTAAAAAATATCATGTCTCATAAGAAAAATGCCATAAACTACTAACAACCTCATTTTCATCAAGTTCAAGAGTTCAAAGGAATTAAAAACCAGAATTGAAAAAAAAAAACAGAAATAAACTGAATAAAGAATAATAAAAAAAAATCAAATGAAACAGAATTAAAAAAGAAGGTGGCAGTATAAATATTAAAAAAAAACAGAATTGAAAAAGAATAATTAAAAAGCAGTATAAATATTAAAAAAATACAATTGAAAAAGAATCAAAAAAAATCAATAGAGCAGAAAAATAACTAACAGAATTAAAGAAAAAAAAATAGTTAAAGAGTAAAAAACATTTTTATAGACCAAAAAAAGGCAGAAAATTTTGTTCACCAGAGAAAGGAGGACAGAGGTTGTCATTGGGCGTCGCCGAAGCACTGGAGGTTGGATGCTTGGAGAAGGCGCAGATCGTCGTGACTCATGAGGAAAAAAGTGTATCGTGACTTTCTGCTTGTTTTAGGGTTTTAAATCTTTTTTGGACCACATACGAGTTGGGCCACATGGCACAAATCCTTTTTTTTTTTTAAGTTTTTCAGTGATTTTCCACCATGGTTGCTGCGGCTGCCACGAGTGCCACACGTATGGCAGCAGCCATTTAAAACCCACCACACCACTGCCATGATATGGAGATCTGCTGAAAAACCATGACCACCATTCACCATGGTGCCACCATGGCCACCATTAAACAATACTGCGGAGAAGAAGAGGATCTTCAAGAACACGAGGCAGTGCTGGTGAGTGATACTGAATAGGAATTGGAGGGAGGGGTAAAGATGTAGACACAAACTCAAAAGACAAACAGGTGGACCCGAAGAAGGGAACAAACTCGAGGAAAGAAACATCAACAACCATTAGATAATGATGAAGACACAAACTCAAAAGAAAATGAAGTGGACCCAAAGAAGGGAACAAACTCAAGGAAAGAAACATCAACAAACATTAGATAATGATGAAGAGTCATCAGCATTTATAACCCCTTTGATATCAAGTATAACCTAGGAAAACACATTTATGAGAGCAAGCTGAAAGTTTGCCTAGCCAAGGACTAAAATATGGTTCTTATGGACAAAACACATGGACCAAAAGACGTGAAGGGGTAAAAAATGAAGACATTGGTGAGGGAACAAGATTGAATGAGGTACTTGGTTGTCAAGAACAGAGGAGGGCACCCGATTGATAAGATAACATGATGTGAGTACAACACCCCAAAACTAATGAGGAACACAGAACACTACCATGAACTAAGAGAGTTGAGTGATTTCAGTAAGGTGTGTATTTTTATGTGTTTTAACAGAGAGCATCCAATTGATAAGATAGCATGCTGTGTGTATTTTCATTGACGTTGACTCTAATACCATGAAATCAAAATATTTTATGTGTTTCTTTTATAATAAATTGTACAAGACTACAAGCTATTGGTCCCTATTATATAATACACTTAGCACATGTTTGGTTTAGCTTATTTTGGAGAAATAGTCACTTTTTATAAAGGGCTTTTAAAAAAAAGGCAATTATTTCCAGGAAAATAATTTTCCCCAAACAAGCACACAGGTATAAAAAAGGGGAAAAATTTTCCCTAAAAAGCAATGCTGCCAATCAGTCTAAAAGCTACCTAAGAAAAAAAAAATAGGAATAAAGAATTCCTACCCAATTGTTCCCCTTTTGATTGGGTACTGATTGAAAAAAAATGTCACACATTTTGAATGTGGTTTCAACAAATTGTTTCCATAAAATTCAGCTCCAGCTTAGGATGCTCTGGATATATACAAATAGTGTCAGATCATAAGATGCTCATACACTAAAAATACCAAGCATATTTGTTAAATAACCTAGAATATTGCATAAGATTCTAAAGAAGATAAAACGCAAGCATTAGAGTAGAAAAAATTAATAAATAAACACAAAAAAGAGAACCAAATTCACCTTGAATTGTCATTCCTAACAGTCCTTGCATTACCAAATGCCTCTAAGAGTGGATTGGACTGAAGCAAAAGTGAAATTAGCATCCCATATTGATACTAAATAGCAAATGAAACTTAGAAGTAAATTAAACTCATGATTGATTGAGTTCAAGAATAGTTTACTTCAAGAACTTGCTGTTCAACTGTTCTATCATCACCAGCAGCACGTCCACCGACAAAGGTAAGATATTGCATAATCAATTTTGTTGTCTCAGTTTTTCCAGCACCACTTTCACCGCTGACCAAGATAGATTGACTTTTACCTTCATTCATCATTGCTCTAAATCATGCCCAACAAAATCTCACTAATTCACAACATAAAATGGCAAGTAGCAAATAGTAAAATAATTGCAAATATGATACAAACACATTAAATGCACACTAACCTATAAGATGCATCAGCAACTGCAAAAACATGTGGGCTAAGCTCACCCAATGGAGCTCCCTTATATTGCTCCATCATATGGGAATCATATAAATGGGGAAGCTTCGTGAAGGGATTAACAGCTATTAAAATGCTCCCTGTATATGTCTAGAAAAGACAAACAAGTCAGGCAAAAAGCATAAAATGACGGTCCACATAGAAAACAAAATTGTTCGCAATTAATATTAGCAACCGCACATGCATTAAATTTAAAATCAAGAAAAATTCATTCACTGAATCCCTAAAAAGGAAACTGAAGTTTTAAAACCTACAGTTTATAGATTTGAAATTGATTATTCCAGTACATGCTACCCAATCATTAAGTCATGCACTCGTCAAAATCATCAATACCACTCCTCATAAACAAGAGCAATAATGGAATTACGAAAATTACAGAGAAAGTATATACTATGGGTCTGTTTAATTTCCTTCTCATTTTTTGGTTTTAAAAACTGTTTTTTGAAACAATTCTACACTACTCAGCAATCAATTTCTCATCCATAATCTATTAGGTTTTGAAAATTGTTTCCAAAACAACTATTTTAAAAACCAAAAAACAGAAAGGGAAATATATTCTCATCCTCTTCTTCTGTTTTGTGGTTCTAGCTCAAGGGTGTGTATCATCTGGAGTGGACTCGGTGTCAATGGAACCAAGTCCAGAGGTGGTGGTGCTGGGTTTGCATAGATTATTCATGATTTCAAAAATTAAAAACAATTTTGAGAATAGAAATCAAGCACACCTGTATATCGGTGTCCGTTTGTTTTAAATTTCGGTAAAGTTGACTTCGAATATGACTGAAATGTATGTTTAAATTAATCTCAGCTACACATTTTACGTCAGACCATACGTCACCACGGTGTGTGAAGCTAATTTTACTTATATATATAAGCCAAACTGGCTCATTATCATACTTTTAGAAATCCAAAGCTGCTAAAACCTAAAAACAACAGTTCCATATAAGAACTCCATTTTCCAATAAATAAAGAGATATCTATCTACATTGCTAACAGTCAAAGCCTAAACCCCCAGTCAACCACAATTCAACATCTAGCAACTATCCATTAATTAACACTCACATAGATATCATTGAGCAAATATCTCCTCCGAAGATTGAACAACACTCCCGGCTCGTTCAAGTACGCCAACCTCGTCATATCTTCGAATCCCCCATGCTCCTCTTCATCCGCATCCCTCGGTAACAGTTTCTCCGGCGAGGCATAAACCTGCACCGCCACCGAAGCTCACCAATCACAACCAAATTTAAATTCACAACAGAATATATCATACATCATTCAACAACGATAAACTCGCTCACCTTCTTGGCGGAATCAGTGAGGAGCAAGAGGCGGTTACCCTCGGAATCGAGGACTTCGGCGGCGAGCCAGGCCGAATCCCGGTCTTCGAGCCAAACCTTGGAGCCGTGGCGCAGATTCATGGCGTCGGTTACTACTGCGAATTGAGAAGGGAAGAGGGAAATTGAAACCCTAGAAGCAGAGACATGCAGAGAGAAAAGGAAATGTTGGGTTCCCGCTCTAAGAAGAGTGCAGACTATTGAAGTCAAAAATCAAAAATGGCGAAACGGCTGGATTACGTATTTATATCGCGGTAGGTACGACACGTCACCCACTGGCACTGTGGGCGAGTTCGTTTTCGACTACTTTTCACTTACGGTTCAAAATTTATTGCTATCGCAGTCACAGCTAACGATATTTCGAAAATAAATATGTTGGTAATTTCAGAATTTGTTTAAAATGAATAATATTTTAACCTAGACTAGTGATTTTAATAAAGTATTTTAGTTTAAATGTAAAAATATATGTAAATTGTTAGAAAAATAGTATTTAATATTTTTAAAAAGTATTTATCAGTTAAAATATATAAAATAATACATTTTTACCAAAAAAAAATATATATAGTTTATTAACATTTAACAATTTTTTATTCAAATGACTCTTATATCAACCGACTCAAATAATAAGAAACTTAATTAGCTCTTTTTTAAATATAATCTCAATTCAAGTGTTGCAAATGAATAATAATAATAATAATAATAATAATAATAATAATAAGCGTTTGCTTCACGGAATCATCTTGCATTCACGGAATCATCTTGCATTCCATGGAATATTAAGGTAGGTGGGAATGTTTATTCCCCTATTTGTTAGAAAGTTATTAGAAAATGAGAAAAATGACTATGTACTGAAAGTGTAAAATAGTTTTACACTGTAATCTAATCACAATCCACCATGTATGGTAAGTTTGTTGACTTTTACAAAATTATCTTAAAAGTCATATCAATGATGATTTGTGATTAGATGACAGTGTAAAATTATCACCATTAAACTCTTAGAAAATAATCTCAGGTATCTTTTATTCCCATGAAAGTTGCATTATTATGTCTATATAACTTTTATTCTCATGCTAATAAGGTGGGAAAGTTATGTTCTCATGAGAATGTAAGAAGTTATTTTATAACTCTACTATAACTTCCATTTTTACTTTTATTTTTCATTTATTATTTTAAAACTTTAAAAATATTCCTAGAAATGTTAAAAGTTAACCAACCACATTTTTATATATATCAAGGAATAACATTCCTATCTACAATATTCCTAGATATGTGATTCCTAGGAATGCAAGATAATTCCGTGAAACAAACGCCCCAAACATAATAGTTTAAAATGTCTTATTTATCCCAAATTTGGGTGAGAAAAAGCACAACCCTTCTTTTATATATAAAGATTTAAAGTATGTATTTTTTTTTTTGAAAAGAAAGTATGTATTTTATATAAAAATAATTAAAATACAATATCTAAATCATATTAAATATAGACTTTAATTAGAATTGTAGATATACAGTTTTATATTAAAAGTATTATAACATCGACTAAAAAAAACTATTAAAACATAAATCAAATTAGAGTGCAAATTCAATTTTTATGGAGAAAATTGAAACAAATGCATAAATTAATTTAAATATTTTAATATATTACGAATAATATTTACCAAAAAAAATGTTACTATCTAATTAAAACAAAATTGATTACGCTAAAAAATCAAATTTGCTTAGGCAAAAAAAATATTTAATAAATTTGGATGAGAATATACTATATTCATATTGAAAGTAAAATTAATACAATAATAAATTACAAAAAGTATAAAAATTAAAATAAAGTATACCTTTAATGATTTAAATTTAATGTGTTTTAATGGAAAAGGTTTACTTTTATTTTTTATTTATTTATTCATAATTTAATTATTAATTATTTTCAAAAAAATATTGGTATGAAAAAGAAAATTCAAATTTATGCAAATAATACAAATTGATTTTGGTTTTCTATCATGTCATTAAATTCAAATTAAGTAGGTAAAAATCAAATTAATTAATAATAAAATCTCCAATTAATTATTAGTTGGGTAAGAAGACACAAAATAATATTAAACTAGATAGTACCCGTGCGATACATGGATTTATTGAGGAGGGAATGAATTTTTTTTAAACATAAATTATGTTGACAATGTTATTAATTTGTTATATTATTTAAAAAATATATAAAACTAATTCAAAACTTATTCATTAATAAAAATAATAAGAGATAATTAGATGTGTTTATTTTATAATACAACTCATTTAAAAAAATTATAATACAACAATTTAAATTTCACAATGTCACTTTCTTGAAGTAAATTTTTTTCTATATATAGACAAATAAAACTATATAACAAAAATAAGATGAAAATAATAAGAAAATTAACTTTAACTAAAAGTACTTACATATTGTTCCATTAAAATATATTTTTATAGAGTTCATTAATTTAACATCCTTTAAAATATTGGAAACAAAATGAAACGAATGAATGAAATAATATAAATTTAAGAACACATATTTAAATGATTACATATGAACGCAATGTCATATATCACATTCATTTGTATTAAATTTGATTTGATATTGTAAAATTTTATGTTTGGGAGAGACATTTTCTAATATTTTGAAAGACAAATTATAATTAAACTTAAAAATTAAAAATAACAATTGCAAATAAAGTCTGGAGGCAAGTAGATGCTATTGCTGTAAGCTTTCATTATCAAGATAGTTTGTCTTATGGTCTAGTTAGTGTTCATGAAATTCAAAGCATTGGATGGATCATGGATGCATCCTCTAATTGATTCTTATAAACTAAATTGTGATGCTTCGGTTCAAAAGCACTTGAGAAAAGATGTTGTCGGGGGTGTTTTTGCGTGACCATTGTGGCCATGTAGTTTTTCTTTTTACTCTTATGTTGGTTTTTGTTCAGTGTTAAATGCTTAACTGTGGGCTATTTTGATTAGTGTTCAAATAGATTGGAATCATGGCTCTAAAATTTCATAGTAGAGTCTGATTCTCGGTTGGCTATTGATGTGTTGAAGCATAGGTTCCCTTTGTATCATCCCTGCTTAAGCATATGTCAAAATATTCTTGATAACCATCGTCAACTCCTAGTACTGCTTTTATAACCATATTAATTAATTATGGAAAGTAATCATATAATCATATTGATATTTGATATAATTATAATACTTACTCAATTATATAAATCAATTAATAGCAATATTTATTTATCAGTTATAAAATATAAACATAATCGTAATATTAAGGAAAGATTTTTGTTACAAAATTTTATATTTGTTAAATTTTAATGATCAATATCATTTTGATAAATAACATATTTTAAAATTTAAATTTTAAATATTTTAATTATTATTAAAATAATAATTTATTAACTAAAATAAGTTTTAATATCATCCAATAGTATATATTTTTCGTAATATCATCCAATAATAATAATAATAATAATAATAATAATAATAATAGTAGTAGTAGTAGTAGTAGTAGCAGTAGTAGAAATATTATTACAAAAATTGAATGAATCAATATCAAAAAAATTTTAAAATTACTTTAATTAAAATATTAATATATTATGCAGGTTATCAAATGTTCAAAATATAATTTTAAAATTTGATTCTCACAATATTATTTAAAAATATAAAGTTGATCAGGATATATTAATTTAAATTAAAATAAAAATATTACCAGAATATGACACGTGGAGAATCAGTCCTAATCAGCAACTATATTTTATATAATATATAGATAGATAGATAGAATAGATAAATATAAATAGATAGATACAAAAGCAAAATATCATCAGTGTCTTTATTTTGGGTGATAAAATGTCATCTCTCTAACAACAACTTTATATATATATATATATATATATATATATATATATATATATATATATATATATATATATATATATATATATTCAAAGATTATGAGTCAAGATAAATGATTATCCTCTAGGATAATCAATTACCCATGATAATAAATTCACTTATAATCAATTATACTTTGTGATAATTAATTATAACAAGATTTTGCAAAAATATAAGGATTTGGATTTCAAATTTGAAAAAAATTTGGTATCTTTTATAATTATATCCAAATCAATTAAAAGGATTTCATAAGAATGTTTTCAAGTTAGCTTTAATTTTGCAAGTCGCAATATCACTACAAGAAATATCACTATTAATGACACACAAAAAGTGTCACTATAGGTACATTATTTGTGAGTATAGGTCTATTAGACATTTACCCACACACAATTTTAGTGTGGATTTTGAATGGGATTCAGCCACATATATGACTGTCACTATAGCCTGTATCTACACTTTATAACAATTGTGGGAACAAGCTTATTAACATATGCCAACAGTGTGCCCTGTCACTGTAGCCTATAAACTGGTTTTTTTTTCTCCACTGAAATTTGATACACTATCCCTGCCCCTGTTTGGGGTCTGGTCCCCCATCCCCACTGCTTGATTATATTTATTACTTTTTTGCATGCATAAACTAATTTTGAGATAAATTATATTACAAATTTAATTTTTTTAAAATAATGCTAAATTATTTTACTTTTATAACAATTGATTTTCTGCAAACTCAATTCATTACTTGACCTGCCAATAACATTAAGAACAAATTCCCAAGCTATCTAAACACTCAACAAGGAAAACTACAACGTCACATCTTTGCAGGTACACCCATCAGCCACGGAGAAGAACCCGACGGAGCCACCGCGTTGGAACACTTACCAAATCTAGTAAGAACAGTAGTCAAACTAGATTTTGGATAGATGGATGGATAGGGGTGAGTGTTTGGCAAACAAGTTTTCTAGATTGTTTCTTAACTCCGGAACAAAGTGTAACGCCCTAAATTCTATAATAATAAACGTATGATGTTTGATTCAATTGATTATTCTGTAAAATGCCTTAATTAATTTATTTAAGAAAACACGTGAAAGTTGAAAGAAACATAACCGAAATTTCAGGGAAATTTTTTTTTTCTTCTAAACTTTTTAATTTAATTTTAATTTTGAAAGTTTTGATTTCTTTTAGCAATCATAACACGTTATTTAATTCAACAAAAAGGTCAAACATAGCTTCAATCGTAAAATAATAAATAAATTTTTTTTGAATATTTGGAAAGAAAACAATGAAAATACATATGACTGGAAATAAAAACATGTATATATACATATATGTAACCAAAAGACATAACGTACTCCCGGAGCATAAGTACAGAAAGATACTACATGGTCCACACGATGACTGAATATGTACAACAAAATATCTGAGATGCCTAGATCTACCCAACCAAATACAGGATGAAACAAAATAAGATCCTAGCTCTCAGAGCAGTCATCGTCTACACCTACCCTGTGAAAACTCAACCCAGAAGCCTAGATGGGTTGCTGGTCAATAGGGTCCTAACAACGAGACTCACGAGAGGAAACATCAAATGAATCCCCAAGAGACTCTCCCTCTGAGTCCTCTTCGGGATCCTCTTCTGGGTCATCCTCGGTGTCAGACTCTACTAACCAACCTGCTCCACCGGCTGGAGCCTCTGCTATCAACTCAGCTACCGCTGCTGCTGCCACAGGCATCACTGGATTCCCTTCAGTAGGAATCTCATCCATGTCAACTGGTACTCCCGCCTCGGCCTGAGCCATCTCCCAGCGCTCGGGATCACTATGCTCCCCTAACTGCAACTCTAGCTGTGAAGAATGGGGCTCAGTAGGAGTATGCTCAGAGTCGGTATGATGCGGTACTGATCCTCCTGATGACATAGCCGTTGAAGAGACGTAGATGATCTCTACAGGCTCAGCGGGCAGATAGTAGGGCGGCGTTGGCTGTGTCCACCATGCCAAATACTCATATATAATAGGATGAGCTCCGGGCTCGTATTCCGGCGTATATACTAAGCGAATGTAACCCGTGAAATGATCGACGTGTCTAATCGGATCGGGCTCCCATCTTCCGTAAATACACTCAATTTCCCAAAACTGATGTGGGTCTGGGACTGCCATCAGATCCTAAAAAAAAATAAAACAAGAGGGTAACTCTCTGCTTCGTCAAGCAGTACACACAAAACGACTTTAGAAGTCACAAACACCTACAATCAACCACGTCGATGTGGTTATCTACCGATCACACTCGATACCTAATCGTTTTCATCACTATAACACTTTACTTATCTTTTACTGGCCAGCTGCCACTGGAACTCCCAGAACTCAGTGGTCTTACACAAATTTTGAGCTAGATGACATATTGGGAGTACACCCTTCTCCACGGTACAATGGCAGGGCTCTCACCAATCGATGATGACTTGTAATTTCTGTCGGGATTGCCAAGTCGGCTATGTGACTAGCGTCACAACTCGGCGCCATATATCCCCCAAGGACTGCCTCCTTACGATCATCTCCCAGGTACCAACTGTGGTCATCTATTACTCTGAGGACTGACTCCTCAACACTCTCCTCACAGAGTTGATTTTCTTTCTTAGTCGCTGGTGGGTTTTTCTACTGCACATGGTACAGGTGCGGACGAATTGACGCCGAGCTAAAGGTACCACCTCTACGCTCATATTTATCGCTACATCGTAACGATCTCATCACCTCAGGTGATGTGTCATTCGTAATCCGACCTTGGTTCATAGATAACTCGCAGCCGATATATCCCACGCGACTTTCTTACATTTTTGAAGTCTCCGAGATCCGCCGTACTCTCGTATCTTCATAGTACGACTCTCAACTCACATAAGTCACAACGCGTCATATGTTTTTATTACGTTTTATGTATATTCCTCACCCTCTCAAGTGTCTTATGATTTGTATAAAAAGAAGAAATTTATACTTACCACAAGGGTTCATTTATTAATTTATATTTAATAAACTAAAAGAAAATAAAATAAAATAAATCTTAGATCATTTAAATGTGCTCACTGTACAAGTTGTATTTATCTTTGAATAGAAATTTTGCTATTAACACTAGAAATCAATTCTAGTTACTACAGGTACTCGCGTCGAGTCTTGTAGACACAGCACACCGACAAACAATTTTACCATAAAATTCACACTACAGTCAAGAGACCGTATCACTAAAACAGAGAAAATCACACTTTTAATATCAATCGCTCAAGGTTTTCCTTCCTGAGACTTAAACGTATCAATCAAAATATAGTTATATCATATCCATTATCTCACATAATCAAAATATTAGTATAAGGGTAAAATGACAAAAGTCGAATTTTCATTGGCAGTACTTAATGTGAGCTCTCACTGAAACAAGCAAATGACCTCGGATTTCAAAAAATTTTATATCAAATCGAAGCTCTTGAAATTTAGTTTATAAAAAGGTATCCCACTTATAAAATCAACATCTAGAAAATTTTATAAAAATTTTCTAAGTCAGTAACTCTAAATTTTTAGTGCCCACTGAACATAACTCAAAGAAATGTAAATTTCTCCCACTTCCTAAAACGAAATTAAATGAAAATTTTTACAGATTAAAACTAACACCTTGATCTTTCCAAAAAGATATTTCTTGCCTTCAAATTCATTTTCATGTGTTCCCAGTAAAAATATTACTAACAGCCTACAATTTTGACATCAAAACAGTATTTCAGACCATTGTTTTGTTTCTTGTGGAAAAATTAATTTACACATAGGACTTGGTAATTTTTGTAATATACATATTTAAAAAGCTTATTTTGTCTAGTTTTCAAAGGTTTAATTAACTTTTAAAAACATTAAGTAGACAGAGAGAATTTTAACAAAAACCGAGCCCTGTTCCAGTGAAACCCCAAAACAGGACAGTCAACTTTCGAGCCATGGATGAACCCCAAGATGAAATAATTTTTCAAAGTTGTCAACATAAATTTTGTTCCTTTTTATGTCTAGTTTCGTTCAAAACAAATTTCAAGCAAAACCAACGGTTAGATCTTTCAAAAATGGCAAAACAGTGAGGTTTGTTCCATGCCGAGCGAAAGAACAGCCTCTGTCCACGAGTTTTCATTAAAACTTTTTAAAGTAAACTTGATCAAAACCCATTTTTGAGAAAGAGGTACATGATTTCATTTGTTTCCAAAGCCATTTCCAATCCAATTACAAGGTGAAAGTAAACTTTCTCCTCACATGCAAAAGCTCATCACCACTGCCAAAGAAAGTTAATAGCACTCATCCAATTTCAATTCTAACAAACAAATCAAACACATCTCAATTTTCAGCAATGGAGGCATACATGTATACTATGGTTAAGGCCCCCAGCCCCTAACCATATTCTCAACAAGAAAATAAAACCAAGAGTCCACAAGAGAGTTCCCTCACCTTGGTTCTTGGTTTCCAGCCAAGAGAAAGGAAGAAGAGATGAAGAGGAGACTAGGTATGGAAGATGTGGAGTGTATGCAAGACTTCAAGCTTTCAAAAAAAAACTTCCCTTTTCTCTTGTTGGTGCCTTGGTCAGCAGTTGCAAGGAAGGGAAATGAGAGAATGTGTGTGTGATTTTTTTGGTTAGGAGAATTAGTGAGTGAGTGTGTGAGAGTGGGAGTGTCGTGAGTGAAGGTGAGGTTTAGGGAGGTGAGGTGTTAGTTTAGGCTAGGTGTCCAACTCTTATTGCTTTTAGGTTAGGCTAAGTGTCAAGATCTTATGGCTTTAGGTGTCAAGATCTTATGGCTTTGAGGTTAGGCTAGGTGTCAAGATCTTATGGCTTTGTAAATTTGGTTACTCAGTTTAATTTACACAGTGTAATTTTATACTGTGTAATCATAAAGAGGTGTGTTTTAAAATTTTAAAACTTAACTCCAAATATCTAATTAATTTTATAAGAGATAACTTGGTGTGCAAGTTACTATAATTTAATATAATACTTAAAACCAAATTTGTACACAATTAATTATTGCATAATAGATATTTTAAATATTTTACTACTAGTAATTAATCTCAGCTCAATTAATTACTAGCAGGCATGTCAGATAAGCATTCACAAACAATATATGTACTTGATCATTACGTACATATTACACTACACAAATAAATAAATAAGTAAACAACATAGACACTTCAATCATACAGAATTTTATAACAACTTACAAACAAAACACAGGGAAGTAACTACAGAGAAATATATAAATATATACATATTTATAAATATATACGTATATACTTATATAACTGAGTTGAAACTTTTAGGGTGTTACACAAAGGATGGAGGTTATTTCAAAAATGGGAAAATGGGAATTTGGTAGATGGTCTTGGAACTTTAATTGGAGGAGGGAATGGTTTACATGGAAAATAACTTGGTTCACAACTTCTACCAATTAGTGGAAAACGTGAACATCAAAGGTTACGGGGAAGACAAGTGGAATTGGAAGGTGGATAGCTCCAATGAATACATAATGAGATCCACTTATTCAGCTCTTTATTCATTGAGAGTGGGGAGTCAAGTAGATGATATTTTCGTGTCTTCGTGGAATATTAAGATTCCACAAAAGGTAGCGTTCTTCATATGGAGGGTGTTTTATGATAGGCTCCCTACAAAGCAAAATCTCAGGAGAAGGCATATACAAATTGATGAGGAGGAGCTTGTATGCCCATTCTGTCATGATGCAGAGGAGTCAATATCTCATATGTCGTTTTCATGTTGGGAGTCACAATATATATGGAAAAAGTGTTATAATCCTTTTGTTGGCCTATGTACAGTGCTTCCTCGGTCTGCAAGTGCTCATTTCTGGCAGCATTCACATGGTCTTCACAGCAGGTGGGTTGGAGTTTGGTGGCCGGTGTTATGGAGTGCTATTACATGGTGTTTATGGCAGCAGAGAAATGCCATCATTTTTCAAGGGAAGCTTTTGGATAAGGAAGCTTTGATGCAAAAAAATTTATTTCTCATATGGTCTTGGTTAAAAGCATATGATAAAAATTTTGATTTCTCTTTTCAATCATAGAGTGTTAGTCTGGCAACATGCTTGTTCAACTCTGGATGGTAACTGTGCGTTCAAAGGATTGTCTTGATTGACTATGTATGAAATTGATAAGTGGGATTGTGGGGTTTATGTATAAAACAAATATGGGAATAATAGTGTTGTTTCTTCAGGCTGCTTTGGAATTGAGGGTACTATACGTAAAAGCGTTTGGTGTTGGGCTCTTTATTGTTTTGTGTGAAGATGGTGATTTTTTGGTAATCAATCGTTATCCTTTATTTATCAATACCATATTTCATAAATATTGTCTAACCATTTATGTTGATGGGCCTGTTAGATGTGAATTTTATTTATGGTACTTCTGGTATTGTCATCAATGAAATTTTCTTGTTGCTGATAAAAAAATGACAAAGCAGATTAATACAATTTCTCATAAATTCGTCTTACAAGAAAACTGAAACACATTCTCCTCCTCCTCCTTCTTCTTCAAAACAATTTGATTAAATAAAACAATTTGGTTCAATTTTTTTCAAAAACAGTTCATTTTTATATTCTGGTTTGGTTCGATTTTGGATTAGATCGGTTCAATTTTTTTGCATACCCCTCATCATGTAATAACTACTAATAAATGGATATATTTTTAATACATTGATTAATCTATTTATTTTTATTTTCTTAATTGCATTTTTTGTCCCTGAAGTTTCACAATCTCACAAATTTTGTCCCTCAATTTTTTCTTCTCGAATTTTGCCTCCAAATTAACAAAAGGTCACAAATTTTGCCTTTACATAGAAAAATTGCCACAAAATTGTCTTAATTGTGACAATTTAAAGGAAAAATTGCTGCAAAATATCTTAATTCTGGCCGTTTTTTCCATATGGGGTAAAATTTACATATTTTGTTAATTATAAGAGGCAAATTTTGCGGAAAAAAATTAGGAACAAAATTCGTGAAATTGTGATACTTTTAAGACAAAAAAAAAATACAATTTTTTTCTGTTTGGAATTTAGAATACAAACTATTCATATTTATATGGTTATTAAATACAAAGACCATTTTTTAATTCAAATTATAGTAAAATATTTCTTATTTATTTGTCATACGTAAGAATTAATACATATCACTTTTACACGTTATTTAATCAATAAAATTTACTTTTAGACACTCGTTAATAAGATAGAATATTTTATTAATAATTAATAATTAATAATTACAATTAATAATTAGTAATTAATAATTAATAATTAGCAATTAATAATTAATAATTAGTAATTAATAATTATTAATTAGTAATTAGTAATTAATAATTAGCAATTAATAATTTGTTTTTAATATTTAATATTTAGTATTTAATATTTAATATTTAATATTTCGCTAAATTTAAACACATATTACATAAAAGACTAAATTTCATTTCTTTTGCTATCTTGAAGTTAATTTAAATGATACCAAACTTTAGGGGGTGTTTGTTTCATGGATAATTTTTTTAATCCTGAGAATATTTTTTCCTGGGAATATAACATGGGAATGTTATTCCCGGGTATAATTAAAAAATGTGTTTGGTTAACTATTAAAATAGGTTGGTAATATTTTTTATATTCCCAAGCATAATTAAAACATGTGTTTGGTTTAGTTATTTTTTCCTGGGAATATATATTATAATTACTAAAATATTCTTATTGTGTTAAAGATGATTTTTTTTAACAAAGTAATACATCACTCATTTCCGCAGAGGAGTTTCATTTAGATTGCTAATATATAATTAATCTGCCGAAACTACAACTCTACAAATCCATAACATGTAATCAAAAAAATATATAGTAAAGCAACCGCTTCATTTGCATGTAACATTAATTTCGTATATTGCCTACCCCAATCAATATATCTATCATAAATTTAAATTTGTTGCCAACCTCCCCAAGAACGAAGAAATAATAGCATTGAGAGGGCGGTGGGGTAATGGATACAAAGAAGGTATATTTGGATTTTTACTCATAAAGACGGTTCTTATCCCATGGGAATAAATTTTTCCTACCCCCTTCCTCATGATTAAATATTGGTTGAGGGTGGGATTATAGTTTACCCAGGAATAAAATATGTCCGGGATTAAATATTTTATTACTTCGTAACAAACGTAGGATAATTTTTTCCTCTCCTGTATTTCCGAGATTAAAAAAGTTATCCGTGAAACAAACGCCCCCTAGAATTATTTAAAGGCTTAAATATGAATTTAGTTTATGTAAGTTTGCGATTTTTCAATTTTGATCCCTGTAATTTTTTTGTTCATTTTTAATCCTTGTAAGTTTGTATTTTTCCAGTTTTAGTCCCTTAAAGCACAAACTTACAAGGACTAAAAATGCAAAAATTGGAATCTTAAAGGTACTAAAATTAAAAAAGTGCAAACTTACAAGGACTTAAAATGAACAAAAAAACTTAAAGGGACCAAAATTAAAACAATGTGAACTTACAGGAACAAAAAATGAAAAAATAAACTTACAAAAACCAAAATTGAAAAGATACAAACTTATAGAAACTAAATTCATATTTAAGTCTTATTTAAATATTACATTTCACCCTATTTGTATAAACTCAGTAACATAATTTTTAGAGTAAATTACATTCGACTACCTTCTAGTTTATTTAAGTGACACGAAACTCCAAACTTAATAATATAATTTTAACAATACTATTTTTTTTTAAAAAGCCAAAAAAAAATATTTTTTTTAACAATACTAACATAATATTCTATTTAACCAAAGTTAACAAGTTAGGTAACAATAAAAAAAATGTTAAAATACTTTGAATCTCATTCACTTTACCTTTATTTTTTAATTTTTGGTAACAATATCGTAATTAGGGATTTTGGATCCCTAGTGGGATCCCGATGTATTCCTACAAGCTTTGATCCTTTGAGTCACTATGAGACTAATCATTGGTTTGTGGGCTTAGTCATACTTAAAGTCCATCTCCTTTCCCTAAGGATGTTGCAAAAATCAAAACCAAGTCCTCTTTCGAAAGTTCAATGTGTGTTGTCAATTAAATCAGACCCCGTTAATTAGTATTAAAAAAAAACAAAATAATTAAACTCTTGAATTTTAATGTATCTTTTTTTTTTACCCATTCGTGATAATATATAAATTGACTTCCTAATCCACTTCTATCTTTCATGCTTTTTTTTTTTTTTTACATTTTACGAGTTATATTTCTTAATTTATTTTTTTAAGCAAATCATGTTCATTATCATGTAACACATTAAATAAAGAGTGACCTATAAAAACTCCAAACGAAGACAAAACTTTAAAGTTGGGCTTTAACCATAATTTGGTGCATAATTTAGAGTTAAAAGTTCTTCCTTAATCAAAATCTCTTAAATAATGAGTAACTAATATATAATATATATATATATATATATATATATATTGCTTAAAGTAGTTGAATAACTATAGTTATATATTAGGACTAGGTAAGGTACTTATATTAGTCTTTGATTTAGAGATAATGGGTGTCTAAAGAAATTTTCCTAAATATTTTATGAGTTTAATTCCTATGCACTAATAGTATAAAAATTTTATATTGTGAACTTATCAAAAATCATTATTGGTATAACTTTTAAGAAAATTATTGTAAATGTCAACAAACTTATCATATAGACAACTCTTAATTGGATGACAATGTAAACATTCTTTACATTGTTAGTGCATAGACTATTTACTTATATTTTATTAACAATTGTTAAAATATCTCTTGATAAGCTACTTCAAATGGGTTGGAGTGTAATATTGGAGGAAGTTTAGGGTTTTATGTACTCCCCCATATTCGAATATAAGAAAAAAAAAAACATATTTTTTGGTCTCAAAATAAGTAAATCTCAACTAATTTGACCTTATTTAATGTTATTATCCCCTAAATACCCTTTATTTAATTGAGGTTGTGTTTCCATTAACCCTTTTCTATTCTTAATATCAAGTTCCAATGAAAGATAATTTAGGTTAAAGGTTATTTTTTAAAAGAGATTGACGCAATTAAATGATGTTTAACTAACTTTCTTAATAAGCGTAAAAGTAGTTTTTTTTTTCTTATATATTCAAGATCAGAGGGAGTATATACAAAGCTCAAGACAGGGGGTGTAAATTACTCTAAAAAATTATGTTATTGAGTTTATACAAATGAAGTGGAGTGTAATATTTAAATAAGTTTGGAGTTTGGTGTCATTAAAATAAACTTGAAGGTAGTATAATATAATTTACTCTAAATAAAAAGAGTGCATTACATGGACTAGTTTTAATTTGTTGTTGTTGTTATCCACGTCTCAATCCAATTTAAAATTGAAAGAACGCATATCGAATAAAAGTGGATACCGTATAATGACATCCCATTGGCTGGTTCGAAAAGACACGGATTATCAAACAAATAATTGTGAGTCGTTGATAACATCAGATCGAACTGTTCACGTTTCTCTGTACTAGTCCAGCTGGATCCTCGTAAAGGCTTCCAAAGCTTTATAATGTGGAATTGTGCCAATGCACCCTCCATCTACATCTTACCATCACTCTCACACCTATGATTATTCCTACCACACAAAATCTACACTATAAAGTCCATCATCACCTCCTCTTGTTCTCACCAATTAGACTATTAGACTCGGAGGTCCAAGATCGACCTTGTCCACACTTTACAATTATTTTTTTGTCATGTTGACATCTTTTCTTGTTTCTAAAATTTTTGCACTCTTTTGTTTATGTTAGATCCATGAGCCAAGCAATAGAACCCCACTCATGGACCTTCGTTACAGATCTACTCAGATGGAAGTCGTTGATCATGTCTTATATTTCTTCACCCTCTCTTTTATGCTTTGCCCTATTCTTTGTTCTGACCATGGACAATAAACATCTTCAACGACTGTGATTTCCTTGATTAATTAAATAAGGTAAGAGTTCTAACTCGTTCGTTATGGTAAATTAACTTATTTGATAGTCAGAACTACATGATTAATATACATCCTGTATAAATTTACAAATATAATTTATTTTATAATCACCCTTGTTTTTTATTCTCTATTAACAAATGAAATAGGCTTGATTATGTTTTTGTCCTTTCAAATTAAAGGGTCTATTTTGTTTAGTCATCTGAATAAAGCACCATTAATATTTTGTGTGTGTGTGTGTCTATATATGCATAACTTTAATTATTATTAGGGGTGGCCATGGATCCGGATCAATCCGATAATCCAATGAATTCGAACCGATCCATACTGGAAAATTTGGATTAGTTCAGATCAGATTGAAAAATTGCAAATCCGATGAGTTCAGATCGGATCTCGGATTTCGCTTTTGAAAATCTGATCTAATCCAGCCGATTACTTACCATGTTTTTTTTTATATATTTTTTTAACCTTTAGAGTTTGGGCTTTTTAGCCCAACCCACTTTTATAGTATTTTTTTTTCATTTTAAAGCTATTGATCAATGATTAATATGATTTTAATGTAGACATGGTTTAATTTTTAACTTGAAATGGAACATGTTTCATATTAGACTAGTAGTTAAAAAATAATTTTTGTGTAAAATGTATTAAATTGCATATTATTAGAATCACTTTCCTATTTTTTTAATTTTTTTTAATATTTTAATAATAAATCTGATAACTCGATCCAAACCAGTCCGATTAAAATTGATCGGATCGGATAAAAAAATGTCACGGATCCGATCCAATCTGACCCGTGCCCACGCCTAATCATTATGTAACCTACACCGATTTATGCAGTTCAATTAATAATTTACTGGTTCGACTAATGATCCATTAATTCAGCGCCTCATCAAATAAATGATCAGTCCAGTTCTTAAAAAACTGCAACCAACCTGGCTTTTCAATCTCCCAAGTAAAAAAGTGACTTTGTTTTACAAATATCTAGCGTCTTAATTGACTATTGCGTTTGTATAAATACAAGTATACAGGCATTGAGAGAAGGCCAACCGTGGAACCTTTTTCACGGACTGAAAATATTAGGTACGTAAAATCATGAAAAGAGTATCTGGAATATATATCGAACTCTTCTTTATTAAAAAAAATAATAATTTATTTTATATGATGATTGTATTTTACACGATTGTCCCAGTTCGTGAAAATTAATTAATCTTTATTTGCAAAATATGGTGTGGTTGTAGGGAGGAGGTGGTGTAAAATTAAAGATTAACATCTCCTGCAGTTGTAAAAGCTAGCTCCTTCAATTAATAGCTCATTCTGGAGTGGCAAGCAATTGTTCAATTCGATCAGCATGCATGCTCTTGCCTTCTGAGTTTGACTATTAATCGTGGAACATTTTGAAGGGAATACTCTAAACTTTTTGTATGCGACACAGAAAGTTTAGTGTGAGTGGCTGTCTATGACAAGTGTTTGGTCATGGAGATTCTCCAATGTCAACGTGGATTCGTAAACAACCGTGTTGGAATGCAAGTTCTCTAATTTCAACGACCTTTGCATTCAAAGCTGCACTTGCTGTGATGGAATTTGTCAATGCTATGTAGTACTGTACTGATGTCAGCTTATGTTTCTTGTTTCCACGTGCTGGAATTTGTTATGCTAGGTTGTACTCGTGTTGGAAACGAGGTTCAACTCTAATTTCAACGACCTTTACATTCAAAGCTTGCTTGCTGTAATTTGTTATGCTACCTAGGTACACTTAATAAATCAATATTATTACTATTAATATTTTTTTCTTGTGCACCTTTGTCATTCAGTGTATCCCGGTCATTATTTCTGCGTTGTTGTAAATGTAAATAACCCACACCGATGTAGGTCGGTAACTCATTCATTCATTTATTGACATGTGACTGCGCTTTGTCATGTTAGATAATGAACTTCAAATCTAATCATATAGTAGTATTGTCTAATCAATTTTGAAATAATTTAAACAAATTTAATAAGATGTTATCTAATTAATTTTGAATTAATAAAATCTAATAAGATATTATCTAATTAGTTTTTAATTAATTTAATAAAAGTTTAATTATTTTATGGGTCCTCATCCTTTTACTAATTAAATTTTCAATTTAGTTCTTAAATTTATTTTTCTTTTAATTGAGTCCTTAAACTTTTTTTTTTTCAATTGGCTCTAGCCCCAACATTGTTGTAACTTTCATCAAGCCACTGAACTGCATATTTACCCAACTTCGAACAACTTGAGCAACGCTTGAGAACAGTAGTTATTTCTTGATAGATATATGCATGTAATATAAATTACTACATGTTAGTTCACGGCTTTCTTTTTTGGGAAATAGTTTTTTTTTTCATTCAAAAACACTCTCAAGAAGTTGCCAAAACAAAGCTTATTCAACCTCAAAATAAGTTAATCCAAACATATACAGTCATGCAAAATTAAGTTTAATTATCTACAGTCATACAATCTTCTTGAGCATACAAATATGAAATGCAATAACTTGTGAACTCATTTAATATTTTTTTTAAATTAAGAGGAAAATTGCTTAAATTGTAATTGTAATATATATATATATATATATATATATATATATATATATATATATATATATATATATATATATGATGAGGGATCAACTTAAGTAAGTATAAGAGAGTTACTCTTCATCCCAACCATTCATTTTCTTGAAATCTAATGGTTGTAATGAATAACTAATCTTAATAATTAGATTTCAAGAAAATGAATAGTGAGGACTCTCTTATTCTTACTCTAGGAGTAAAGCGGATCCCTCCTCTATATATATATATATATATATATATATATATATATATATATATATATTTCTTTGTGAGATCCATATAAAAATTATAAATTAAGGAGTTAAGCAACACCAATGGCAAGCACCATTAGAAATGTTATAAAGATCTTTATTCGGAAACACTCAATGACATTTAGAAAAAATGCTAAACAAACACAAGGTAACTTGTTAGAGAAAATTATCCTACATTGATAAATCAACGGATTTAGTATATTTTTAATACATTGATTTATTAGTTTAATTTTTTAAATTTTAAATTTAGGACATTTATATTTATATGGTTATTAAATACAAAGACCTTCTTTTTAATTCAAATTATTATAAAATATTTCTTTTTTTTTGTCATACGTAAGAATTAAGAGAAAATAAGATATGTATTGACAGTATAAAGATGTTTTACATTGTCAAATTTTTACATTGATAGTGTACGCTCAATAAACTCAAGAATTAATACATATCACTTTTACACATTGTTTAACCAATACAGTATACTTTTTGTTGAGTCATAAGACGAATCAGGACCCTCAATTATTTTGATTTTATGCAAAACAAATATTAAGTAAAAAGACTGCATCTTATAAATGCCTACAGACGAAAACGTTGTATCTGCGTCTGTAAGATACAGATGATACGCAGACGCTTAAGTCTAAAAAGCATTTAAAGGCATAGTAAATGCACTATCGCTTTGTAATCTGTTTTGCAGAGTATATTCATAGAACATCTTCCTAGGACCTGTCGAAGTGCATAAAAGGGAACATAAAGAAGAGTCAAAGTTTCAGAAGTTTCCCTCGCCTCAAAAGACACGCTACAACTAGTAATGAGTACTTGTCTGAGCAAGCGATGTGACCACTGCAACAGAAGGATATGGAGTATATCTCAAGAAAGATAAGCAGAGTGCTTTATCAGTTTAGAATGACTAGTTGGTGACAAGCATTTAATGCTCGTATTAAATGTCCCTCAACCACCTTCCTTCAAACGCTGGTCAGACGCAAAGAAAGAATATCGTTTAGAGACAACGGTTACTTCCTCAGCAAGTCTATATATAGAAGAAGATTTGAAGTGCTGACAACAACACACGAACTGAATTCAAAATTCAAGCATTCTTTCAAGTCTTCATTCTTTCTCTTGTAAATTCTATTTGTAAAAAGCTCTCAAACCACTTTGTGTATCCTGAGAGAAAAAGACTCTGTCCTTAACCTTGTATATCCTTCTGTAAGACGACAGTTAAAAAGTCTGTGCGTCCCTTTCAAAAACAAATCTTGTGATTTGTTTTAGAGCCAGAAGTGGCTTGGTAGTAAAAAATACTTGGGTTTTTAGCTTGGAGAGGCTAAGTGTGAAAAACTACTTGGATGAGCCAGAAGTGACATTGAACAATACTTGTAACTTGTGAAAGTTAGTGGAACTTGGTGGTTTGCCAAGAACTGGATGTAGTCTCGGGGTGAGACGAACCAATATAAAATTCTGTGTTGTCTTTCTTGCTCCTTTATCTCTTATAACTGTTTGAACTGACTTTGTCTTGTGATTTAAACCTGTTTTCTTAAAAAGGACTTTCATCTGTGTACTATCGTCTGTTAAAACTTTTTCTTCAAAAACGATATCTTTTGACCAACAGACGATATACTCTGTTTATAAAAAGTTTGCGAAAATTTTTATAAATCACAATTCAACCCCTCCCTTCTTGTGATTTTTGCCTTTACACTTTTAACACTCATTAATATTATACAATATTTTATCTCAAATTAATAATTAATTATTTAAACACATATAAATAAAGGCTTAAATACAACTTTGATCTCCATATTTTGCCAAATCCACAATTTGGTCTCCTTATTTCAAAATGGAGACATTTAGTCTCCATATTTTAAAAAATCCACAATTTTGGTTAAATCCTCAATTTTGTCTACATTTATTTCTTTTATTTCTTACATTTTAATTAATTAAATCATTTCTTGATGGTACCTTAAATGGATATGTTAGGTTTAAGATTAAATATAATTGAACCAAAATAAAAGAAATAAAACAGGCAAAATTGCATATTGGACCAAAATTGCAGATTTTTAAAATAAGGGACCAAATATCTCTATTTTAATATGAAAGGACCAAAATTGCGGATTGAGCAAAATAGGGAGACCAAAATTATATTTAAGCCTAAATAAAAGGAGTGCATTACATGGGCTAGTTTAGTTGTTGTTGTTATCCACATCTCAGCCCAATTTAAAATTGAAAGAACGCGCATTAAATAAAAAAATGGGTACTGTATAATGACATCCCATTGGTTGGTTCAAAAAGACACGGATTACCATACAAATAATCATGAGTCATTGATAACATCAAATCGAACAGTCCATGTTTCTCTATGCTAGTCTCGCTGGATCCTTGTAAAGGCTTCCAAAGCTTTATAATGTGGAATTGTGCCAACGCACCCTCTATCTACATCCTACCATCACTCTCACACATGTGATTATTCCTACCACATGAAATCTACACTATAAAGACCACCACCTCCTATTGTTCTCACCAAATTGACTATTAGACCAAGAGGTCCAAGACTGACTCTGTCCACACTTTATAATTATTTTTTGTCTTGTTGGCATATTTTCTTGTTTCTAAAATTTTTGCGCTCTTTTTGTTTATGCTAGAATCACGAGTCAGGCAATAGATCCCTATTCATGGACCTTCGTTGCAGATCTACTCATATGGAAGGCGTTGACCATGTCTTATATTTCTCTGGCCTCTCTTTTATGCTTTGCCCTAACCTTTGTTCTAACCATGGCCAATAAACATCTTAAACAATCGTGATTTCCTTGATTAATTCAATAAGGTAAGAGTTCTAACTCTTTTGTATTGTAAATTAACTTATTTAATAGTCACAATTACATGGTTAATTTGCATCCTCCATAAAAGACATGGTCGGTACCCACACGAATCGATTTGTTGCAGATCTACTCAGATCTCTTCGTTAGTTAGGGGAAGAACCTACACGAATTGATTTGTTGCAGATCTACTCAGATCTCTTCGATTTAGTTAAACAATATATGGTTGGTAAACAATAATTATTTTTTCACAAGGTACAAACTGTATCACCAATTTTTCCAAATCATCTAACACTTTACAAAGCAACCACCATTGTTAGAGTACCTATCATTTCTTTCAAGCCCCTCACCATAATTATTTTTGGTACCAATAAATGATTCGTCCAAGTGGTACTGGACACAGGTCCCTCGACATTTTCACAGTAATGTCAATCCATAAAAATTTACAATTAAAGTCAATTTTTTAATTCGAAAAAGAAAATAAAGATTAGAATGTTACAAACCCACCACCAAGAAATTGAAGAAGTGATAGACCTGCGTGGTGCAACCATAATACACAGTTACACACTTTCAATTGTATTCGACCAATTAAACATAATATATTATAATCTTACAATAATTAATAATTAAATAAATGGAAAGGAAACCTAACAAAACTCGAAATTGAAATCTCGTAGAGAGAAGCAGAAACGTTGAAACGAAAAGGCAACGGCACGCGGAGAAAGAATACCAAACTTTTTTGCTTTCTCTGAAACAATTTATTAATTAGTATTGTTGCAGTTGGGGTTTTATTTTTGTGGCTGGCGATTGCAAAATAATTTGGACTCAGACAGGAGTGAGAGAGGAGGGTTTGGAGATCGGGGGTGGGGAAAAAGTTGAGGGGTCAGAGAAGTATTGTTAGAGGTGAGAAGCTCAACCACCAGCCAGGTTGTTTTACAACGGTGGAGGGGGTCTCAGTTGCCTCCGGTGTAATACAGTAAAAGTACTAGACAAGATACCACATGAAATGTCTTTTTGTATTTTTTTAAAAAAAAATTATTCCAATGCAAGTATCCTACGGTACTCCACACTCATCTGTAGCCGTTGATAAAAATGGGTTCATATCGTACGCTCAGCATTTCTTTCCCACCGTGGGAGACCTATCAAGGTCTCCCACCTTAGAAGCCGTCTACTTCTGATGTGAACTAAGAAACTGAGTGGAAGAATATTTGGAAACGAATTCTGGAAGATCAATCTCATCAAGATCTATGGCAGGAATTTCCATATATATGTCTTCAGCAGAGAAAGGAATGCTGCAGCAAAAAATGAAGGTTAAGACAAAGGAATCTTGTAAACAGCGGCTGTTTGACTCTTGAGGTGTAAATCCATTTCTTTATTACTAATTTGGTGCAATTTCAAAATTAATTTCCAAAATTGTGTAAACTGCAAAACGCCATGAATCTCACCCATGCAATCTGCATGACTTACATACAGTGATACAGGTTTACATTTTAATAATTTTAAGAAGGGTTAACGAGACATACACAGTGCAAATTTATTCATTTTTTTATTCTCATAAGCATAGGAAATGTCTAAAAGCTAGTAATTCTCATAAGCATTATCTATTGACGTCCATGAGTCACAATAGAAAATTCTATATATCTATAAGACAAAATTCTTTGATTATTTAGCATGAAACAGAAATGAAACAAACTGAACTAGAAAGTATACCAGTTAACGTGGACATGCTGCTTTACATATTGATTTAGCTTCATCTCACAATAAAATAGCAAGGTCAAAAAATAAGTACTATTTTATTTTCGAAAAGAAAGCAAACGTGAAAATGACCTTGTTTTGTGGTATGATAATTTCAATTTAAAGAACTAGAGACAGAATCAGAAATTCAATTCAAGTAAAACCTGGCAAGAAAAATCCAGAAGCAAGGAAATTATTCATATTGATTCATCCAGCAATCATATGTTAAAACTGCAAGTAAATGAAAAGAACTTCAATGGGAGAAGGCAGTGTACCTCAGATCATCATCCAATAAGAAAGAATTTGATGTCAGATTCTGATTGTTCTTGCTGAGAATTTCTCTCATTTCACTAACTACCTGTTTACCATAAACTATTCAGAACTCTAAAGAAACTACCATCATAGTTGTATTTTGAATCAATTAAGAACACAACTTGCCTCATTGGATACACTTTGAGTTCCATACTTTTTATCCCAGAACATAGTGCTGATTCGATAGATTTGCCTCACTGTCAATGCCTGTTGAAGATAAGCATTTAGCTTTCTTTCCAATTTTTAATTTTATATGCTTGGACAAACTGTATATCAAGAATATTGTACTCATAACACATGCAAGACATGAGGCATGCTAACAAACGGGATAAAAGGAAGGTAGTGAATGAGACCAAACATTTTCCCTTAATAGTGGAAGGAAGGTCATTAACTGTTTGTCCAATATTCTTAGAACAGTCAGACATAAGAGGCACTGCTAATGAAGGTACTAACATAATTGTCTTTCTTAAAAAGAAAATTTTCAACAGATAAATGTATTACTTTTAATGATGTTTGTTGGAAAGTGACTTTAATTGTGGTCTCCCCTAACCCACCTTAGTTGTGGCGGGTGGCCATGGGCAAAGAGGGGAGTGTTGAAGTCCCACATTAGCTAGAGATAGTGCCGAGATAAAGTATATAAGTAGAGAGCAATCCTCATCTTACAAGCCGGTTTTGTAAAGTTGAGTTAGGCTTAAATCCATGTCATAACATGCTCTAGGCGGGTAGCCTTGAGCGTGACAGAAAGTGTTGGAAAGCCACCTTAATTGTGGTTACCTCTAGCCCACCTTTGATGTGGTGGGTAACCGTGGGCAAAGAGGGGTTGGTTAGAAATAACGCCGAGATAGAATATATAAGTGGAGAGCAATCGGAGAGGGAAGGAGTGGAAGGGAGTAAAGGTGAAAAGACAGAGGGAGAGGACAAAATAGGAGTAGAGTGGGAGGAGACATACCCCTTGAACTGTCTAACCACTATAATGTCTGCACAAACCTTATTTTTTTCATTATTTTCCTCCTTGTCAAGTGATCTTGTAAAAGGCAAAAACACATTCATTTCTGGCGCTCACATCATCTCTACACCAGTAACAGGGATATAAGTTTTGTAGAAATTCAACAACACAATAATCTGAATTTCAATGTTCTACCATATTAACATCCATATGTAGGTTTCATATTATCAAATTTCTTTTACCCCAACTCCCGAGTAAGGTGTTTCACCTACACATTAATCAGTTAGAAACAACTGGACTCAAATATTCATGGCCCATGGTTCTTGTGATTGTAACTCTGAAAATTAGGTCTTCGCCAAAGATAAAACTAAAAAAAATGATACAGGAAAGACTGAAGTCTGATAAAAAATAGTACCACAACACAGATTTTGCCAAATATGATAATCATACCGGACAATGATCTTGTCGGATCTCTTTCAAAGATTTCTTACTCTTCTGATGTATTACCTATTCAAACAAAGGAAAACATAGATAAGAGATAGCAGTTCTGTTTAACACCATTCGAAGTCCAACAAAAAATAAGGCAGTTTTTATACCAAGAACCCAACAGCTTGTCGTATATAATTCAGCTCATGCCAGGATGTCCCTGCATACTACATTTCACAAGTACTTGGTCAAACCCATAAAACTAAAATTTCAAAGGAGTATCAGCAATCTCAGTCTACCTCCTCTGTTGCATTGACTATCCATTTCTCCAGTTCTGCTAAACCAGACATCACATATTCACCGTTTGAGAAAGAGCAACATTCACGACGCAAAATAAGACTAGAAAATGAAGATTTAAAAAATAAGGAAAATGATGAACAAAGCAAAATCAACTAAACAAAGCAAATTAGTGATTTGAAGCTACAAAGAACCCTTTCCCCCAATTATGGTTTTTTACCAGTTGAAGAGTGTAACATTGATGAATGAAAACACCTGGGTAACTAGCTTACGAATGAATAAGGATGGCACCTGAGCATGCAAATTTTAGGCAAGACACAAAAAATTAGATACAATGAATGGTTAAAACTTGTTAACATCAACAGCTAAATCCACAACCACAGAAATCACCATCTATTTGTTCTCTAAAAATTACTGCATATGTTCCAAACTACAAAATCAACGAGTAGAATGCATCAGATACCATAGCCTGCAAGGAAGTGTACAATTTCACAGCTTACCACCTGAATGTAAATTATTTTTGGACACAAGTCCAATTGTGTCACACCAAAGCTTCAATTGAACAAACAGAAAACCGATGTAACCACTCTGTTAATATGTAGTATATTAATTGATCACAATGTGTTCCCATCATTTCATTCCATTCTCCCGTAACTCACTTGACTAGGAAGTAGGAATTTACTCTATAATCTACATGCAGCCCCACGCTACTTGAATCCTATGGTTTACATCTCCCTCTATTTCCTGTCGTATGGTATGATGGACCCAAGATACTTAGAACCATGTGACTCAGGGTATGGTATGATCTCCAGTTTTCACCCCTAAGCCAGCATTATTGTGCTTCCTTGCTAAACTTACATCACATACACCCGTTATGGTACACATAGAACAGTCTACTGAAGTATTTAAATTGCAACATATAGTTGTGTCTCTTAGAATTTCTTTCTCAATAGATGTGTGGGAAATGACAACACATAAGGATTTCACATAAGAAATAGAAGGGCAATGCAATGTGTAACGGGGCCAGAAAAATCTAGAAAGCAAATTGCATAACAAAGTATCTAATTGTGGATATCCTAATCTTTCAAAATAAAAACAAGAAATAGGGCTAAAGAAACCATTGAGAGACTGGACATGACAAAAGAAGAGTAGATGAAGAAACAATGTTTATTGATAGAAGTTAATGACTGTCAGCTTATTAATCCCCTTGGGGGGCGGGGGTTGGTTCACTCCAGCTTCTGATCGTGTTTAACCAGCAATAAATTCTAGTTATGTAACAATGATGATGCAGGTTCGCTCATGACTAGAGTGATTTGCCCAATACAAGACCAGGGAAAACTGAATTACAAATAAGACTAAAATGCATATATCTGCACTTATGCTTTTATTTACAATTGATTAATTCTATAGTTCAAGTTTGAAAAGCAAAAAAAAAAAATCAGTATAAGTGCATAAACATGTGTCATGTCAGCTTTCAAGTTCAGCCCCATTCCCAGATGGCACACAAGTTTCACCAGTCAAAAGAAAATTGTAAAATACTTCAGGTGAAAGCAGATCTCCACATAAAGTTTTGCTTTATTACACTTGTCATTTACAGGGTTGTATCACAACGGAAGTGGAAAGAAAGTTTTCAAGAAAAAATGAAAGGTGCATACCAAAAATACAGAAAATTAAACCTCCAGTGTATGGATGTAGTTTTTTTTTTTAATTAGTGTATGGATGTAGTACACAAGAATACAACAAAGTGTATGGATGTAGTACACAAGATTATACAATGAATTGAGCAAACACAGTAACAAAGAGACCATTGAAACAATACAGAACACACATGATTTCCACGAAGTTTGCTCTTGAGTGAATCCAAAATTTTGACAATGTTGCTCCACTGACCACCAGGAGATCTAGATGATCTTCCACCATGCACTCCTCGTGCCATTTTGGGTGCCTAACCAGACAACAGTAAATTATAAAATTAAAACACACACACAATAAAAAAGGTAGACAGTCAAATAAAATATTTCATACTCAAAATGTAAAATAAAATATTTCATACTCAAAATGTAAACTGGTGAAGAGTTAAAGTCTAAACTGTGTAAGTTATCATAACTACCACATATATATTACCATTAATAGAAAGATGGTCTGAATTATGAAATTGTTGAGGAAAATACACAACACCCATTGAGAAAACACAATCTCCATAGTAGTAGTAACTAAATCACTATTGTCACTGAAGCAATGGGTAAAATTGATTGAAAGCAAGTGGGTGCTATGATGATACTACTAAAATACATTAAGCAAAAATGAAAGCAATTCAGACAGACTCAGAAAACAATAGACTTAGTCAGCAACTTTGTTGGCCCCCTCTTCTCAGACCAAGAAAAAAAGTATTAGACAAACTCCGTCTAAGAATCTGATTCACTTCAAGATAGGTCTTCTCTTATGTGTTATGACCACAAGAGTACACGAGAACAAAGAACAAAAGCACAATGATTCAACAACTGCCATGGTAGTTTAGCCACAAATAACATCTCCAAAGTATCAGACTATCAGCAAAGAGTAAGAAATGTCACCTGAATACATGATCCCAGAAGTGGAGAAAGCTCCCTTTTCAAATTGTCACATTGAAGACCAAAAATCTTCCTTACACAATCAATTAGTTGTTGCTTAAAAGCTATAGCAGGATATCTCGCCTCCACATGCGATGTACCATCATCATATCCAATAAACTTTAATGGAGATTTTGGTCCCTATAAATACCACCAAAACTAAAATCAGGGGCAAGATACAAAACGAGGCACTGGCAAGGAACCTACGACGACCAGCGTAAAATGAGAAAAAAATCAAAACAACCCATTATGGGAAAAAACTAATAAATAAATCAACAAATAAAAAAATACAGAAATTACATGAAACTTTAAAATAATGGTTTAATTATTACGTAGGTCCACGTAATTTTACCAAATTTTTAATTAGGTTCCTAAACTTTTTTTCTTTTAATTAAGTTCCTAAATTTTTTTTTTCAATTGGTACCTGAACTTTTATTTGTTTTTCAATTGGGTCCTTCTGTCTAATTGTCATTAAGAAAAATTAACCATAAATACTTAATTAGAGGTACAGACAGTGCACTAATGCTTCTGTGTTGTAAGCACAACTTAGTCAATTGTGAGAGTTTTCTGCAAAGTTTCAACCTTCTGCAGAGCCAAATAATTATGAAAGAATACCTGAGTTAAATTGATCTGTAAAAGTCAAAACTTTGCAGAAATCCTTCAGAATTAACTCAATTGTGTTTACAACACATTTTAGAAGGATCTGTTCACTATATGCACATCTAATTAAATGTCTGCGGTTGATTTTTCGTAACCATAATTAGATGAGGAATCCAATTGAAAAAAAAATAAAAGTTTAGGGACTCAATTAAAAAAAATAAAATTCAAAGACCTATTAAAAATTTGATAAAAATATAGGACCTGCAGATTAATTTAACCTAAAATAATTGATGCTATTCATAAAAGAAGACACCATTAGTGATCTATAATGCTAAAAATAATGATAAAGAATGGGTTGCTCTCCACTTTCTTTTCGTATCGTAACATAAAAGTGTTGGTTTTAATCTATAATGGTCCATGTAATTTTAAAGTGCTGATTTATATAAGAGATATTTAATGTGATGATTGTTAAATATGAAAGGATAATTAAATCAGTGGGGTTAATTTTAGAGTTATTAAAATTATCCTTCTCCTCTCCCTTTGTGAAAGATGGTAATGAGCAGTTAAGGAGTCAGTTTTTATTTTAAAATAAAAACTGATTGTAAAGAAAACAATAAAGACACTTTTTATGTACGTTTTTCTACTTTTACTTGACTGCTCTGAAGGAAAACCATTATTATATATAGAAACTGTATCTTCATCATTAGAGATACACTAAGAGGAAGGCAGAGAGGCGAGAAACTTGCTGTAAAGATCAAAGTACTATTCAAGAACACATGATGGATCCGGGTAAGTTTTCTAAACTTTCTCATATAATATTAACAGAGTATTATAGATGTGAGAAACATGTTATCCAAGATCCTATAGTGTAATTTCTTATTAATTTGAAAATTACACATGAGAATTAAAATTATGCTTACAGTTGGTATCAGAGCCAGGTTACGGATATCGTTTTTCTCCATTAACGTAATTACTCTGTTGTTATTTTCCGTTGCGAAAAGTGCGATGTACTGGAATGTATATGCAAATTGATTTCACCGAATGTTTTTATTGGCCTTGTATGATACTCGGTTGCCATGAGATAGAAAGTTATATGCCTTTTTATATCTATCAAATAGTAACAGTGGTTGTATTATGGTTGGCAAAGAATTGAAATGGCTTTTATAGTATGTATATATGTTATTAGCCTTTGGTTATGGTCTGCACGTGAAGGCTTATATTTATATGATGGAAAGCTTTGTTTGTTTCGTGTATACTGCACATGATAGTTTATTTGTTTTCGGTGGCTTCGGTTATATATATATATATATATATATATATATATATATATATATATTATTTGTAAAATTATTTAATTTTCAGAGAATGGAATTGCAATATTTTCTGAAAATTATTTTACAGAAAGGAATTATTTGGAATTATATATTAAAGAGAGATTTGTTAATCACCAAAGTGGTCCAATCTATAAAGTTTTATAATTCCAAATTATATGGTTGAATGATATAATGATGCTATGAATTTTTTTTATGTTTGGGTTGAATGAAATTGTTAATTATAAGGCATATAAGGATTGCCCAAAGGTGAATCATTGCTTATAATTAATAATATTAAAGATTTGTTTTCATGCTTGTTGAGTGTGTGTATATCCAAAGATATCATGCATGTCAAGAATAGTATGATTTATTGCCCATTAAAGTATGTTTGTTTGGCATCATTATTGATATGGATATGTGTTTATTTATCACCCAAAGGTGAACTTAGATGCATTGTTAAATTCTATATAGTTTGAATTCATTATATTTACTCAAAGTATTAAAGTGTGAGTTTGTTTGAATGTATGCAGCTATGTCTAACATGTTTGCTTTGGGCAACTTAATGATCAAGTTCAATGGGCTGAACTATACTGATTGGTCTGAAATGATCCAGTTTCAACTGGGTGTAATGGACTTAGACCTGGCATTGTTAATGGATGAAAGCCCTCCAATCATTACAGAGACCAGTACAGATGCTGACAAGTCTCTCTATGAGGCTTGGGAGCGGTCTAACAGATTGTCATTGAAACTGATGAGAATGACTATGGCTGAAAAAGTTAAGCCATCCATGCCCAAAACAGATAATGCAAGGGAGTTCATGAAATTGGTCAAGGATTACTCACAATCTGACATTACTGACAAGTCAATTGTGGGGAACCTATCAAGTGAGCTAACAAACAAGAAGTTTGATTGGTCTCAACCAATTCATGATCATGTGACAGAAATGGCTAATCTGGCAGCAAAGTTGAACTCCATGGGAATGGAAGTGAGTGAGTCCTTTCTAGTACAGTTCATTTTGAATTCTCTTCCTACTGAATTTGGCCAATTTCAAGTAAACTATAACACTCTTAAGGAAAAATGGAATTTTCAAGAAATTAAGGCCATGTTAATTCAGGAGGAAGGGAGATTAAAGAAAATGAAGGACAACTCAGTTCATCTCATGACTCATGATGGAGCCAGTACCAGTAAGAGCAAACCGGGTAAGAAGGACAAGGGCAATGCCCAATTAAAGGTTAAAGAAGGAGGAGTCCGTAAAGAGAAGAAGTGCTACTTCTGCAAGCAGAGTGGTCACTTCAAGAAGGACTGCCCAAAAAGAAAGAAATGGTTTGAAAAGAAAGGTATATTTTATATATCTGTAAATTTTGAATCAAATCTTGTTGAGGTACCTAATAATACCTGGTGGCTTGATTCTGGAGCAACTACTCATGTGTCACATATTATGCAGGGATTCCTTTCGATCCAAACCATAAGAGGAACTGAAAAGTTTCTCTATATGGGAAACAGAATGAAAGCAAGAATAGAGGGCATTGGGACATACAGATTAATCTTGGACACTGGCTGTCATGTAGATTTGGAAGGATGTCTCTATGTACCTGGATGTGCTAGGAATTTGGTTTCTGTTGCAAAGTTGGATGAATTAGGTTTCAATTTCAAGATTGGAAATAATGTTTTTTCTTTGTTTAAAGACATGTACTATTATGGATCTGGTACTTTAATAGATGGTTTGTATTGTTTCAATCTTGATATAAAGTTTATGGAATCTTTGTTTAATGTGGAATGTGTTGTTGGTAGTAAGCGTAATGTGCATGATGCTAGTTCTGCTTATTTGTGGCATCAAAGATTAGGTCACATATCCAAAGAAAGGATAATGAGGTTAATGAAAAATGAAATTTTGCCTCAATTGGATTTTGGTGATTGGGATATATGTTTGGATTGCATTAAAGGAAAGCAAACCAAACAAATACCAAAGAATTCTGCTACAAGAAGTAATGAACTTCTAGGATTGATACACACTGATATTTGTGGACCCTTTGATGTTTCATCTTGGGGCGGTGAAAAGTATTTTATCACCTTTATTGATGACTTTTCACGTTATTGTTATTTGTATCTTCTGCATGAAAAATCTCAATCAGTGGATGCCTTAAAGGTGTTCATTGATGAGGTAGAAAGGCAGTTGGATAGAAAAGTGAAAGTTGTAAGGTCTGATAGAGGTGGTGAATTTTATGGAAAATACAATGAAAGTGGACAATGTCCAGGTCCATTTGCAAAGTTCCTTGAAAGTAAAGGCATATGTGCACAGTATACTATGCCTGGCACACCGCAACAGAATGGTGTGGCTGAAAGGCGAAATCGTACTCTAATGGATATGGTTAGGTCTATGCTAAATTATAGTACTGTACCTTTATCTTTGTGGATGCACGCATTAAAGGCTGCTGCATATTTGCTTAACAGAGTTCCTAGTAAGGCAGTTCCTAAGACCCCTTATGAACTGTGGACGGGAAGGAAACCCAGTTTGAGACATCTCCATGTTTGGGGTTGTCCAGCAGAAATAATGGTGTATAATCCACATGAAAAGAAGCTTGATGCAAGAACCATTAGTGGTTTCTTCATTGGGTATCCTGAAAAGTCCAAAGGTTACAGATTCTATTGTCCTAACCATAGTACAAGAATAGTTGAGTCTGGTAATGCTCGGTTCATTGAAAATGGTAAATTCAGTGGGAGTGAGAAATCACGAAAGGTGGATATTGTAGAGACTCATGGTGAATCTTCTTCACCTAGAGTCACTCCTCAAGATGTTGTTCCCCTAGTTGTATTACAATCAAACAACAACCGAAGACAACATGATAATATTCAAAACCCACAGAATGATGAACTATTAGACAATGTGCAAGTCACAAATGAACAAGTGATAGAAGAGGAACAAGAAATAGCACCAAGAAGGTCTGAAAGGCAAAGAAGACCAGCTATTTCAAATGATTATGTTGTGTATTCACTTGAACATGAATGTGACTTGAGCATTGATGAAGATCCAGTCTCTTTTAGACAAGCCATGGAAAGTAACAATTCTGAAAAATGGCTCAATGCAATGAAAGAAGAGTTGAAATCAATGGATGACAATAAAGTTTGGGATCTAGTTGTGTTGCCTGAAGGTTCAAAACTAGTCGGTTGTAAATGGGTCTTTAAGACTAAACGTGACTCGAAGGGCAATATAGAAAGGTACAAAGCTAGACTCGTTGCCAAAGGTTTCACTCAAAAGGATGGCATTGATTACAAAGAGACTTTTTCTCCAGTTTCTAAGAAGGACTCTTTGAGGATTGTGTTGGCTTTGGTGGCTCATTATGATTTAGAGCTTTACCAAATGGATGTAAAGACCGCCTTTCTGAATGGTGACTTAGAGGAAGAAGTTTATATGGACCAACCTGAAGGATTTGTTTCTACAAGAAAGGAAAATATGGTGTGTAAATTAAAGAAGTCAATATATGGACTAAAACAGGCTTCCAGACAATGGTATCTTAAGTTTAATGATACCATCACGTCGTATGGTTTTGTAGAGAACACCGTTGATCGGTGTATCTACATGAAGGTTAGTGGGAGCAGATTTGTAATTTTAGTCTTATATGTTGATGACATTTTGCTTACTGCTAATGATGTTGCTATGTTACATGATGTAAAGAAGTATCTCTCTAATAACTTTGAAATGAAAGATATGGGTGAGGCATCCTATGTGATAGGAATAGAAATATTCCGTGATAGGTCACAAGGATTGTTGGGATTGTCTCAGAAAGGATATATCAATAAGGTATTAGAGAGATTCAGAATGGAAAAGTGCTCTGCAGGGATTGTTCCAATTCAGAAAGGAGACAAGTTTAGTCAAATGCAATGTCCTAGAAATGATTTGGAACGAAAGGAAATGGAGTCTATCCCCTATGCGTCAGTGGTTGGGAGCTTGATGTATGCCCAGACATGTACAAGGCCAGATATTAGCTTTGCTGTAGGAATGTTGGGCCGATATCAAAGCAATCCTGGAATAGAACACTGGAAAACTGCAAAGAAAGTTCTTAGGTATTTACAAGGCACCAAGGATTACATGCTCACATATAGGAGGTCAGATCACCTTGAAGTGATTGGCTACTCGGATTCAGACTATGCTGGATGCGTGGACTCAAGGAAGTCTACATTTGGGTACATCTTTCTTTTGGCTGGAGGAGCGGTATCATGGAAAAGTGCAAAACAATCCGTGATTGCCACTTCTACCATGGAGGCTGAGTTTGTGGCATGCTTTGAGGCCACAATTCAAGCATTGTGGTTGCGGAACTTTACTTCAGGGTTTGGTATTGTCGACAGTATAGCCAAAACGCTGAGAATTTATTGTGATAACTCCGCAGCTGTCTTCTTCTCTAAGAATGACAATTACTCAAAAGGAGCAAAACACATGGATTTGAAGTATTTGTCAGTTAAAGAGGAGGTGCAGAAACATAAAGTGTCAATTGAGCATATTGGTACAAACTTAATGATAGCGGATCCATTGACTAAAGGTTTACCACCCAAGACATTCATTGGCCATGTTGAAAGGATGGGTGTTATGGATAAGTCCTTGTTAACGATATAATGTGACGTATATATATATACATTTCAGTTGTAATGCTCGTATTGTATGACACTTGTGAATTCAATTACAGATGTGTTTCTGTTTGTTATGTCATTCACATTATATGGTATACATTATTGTTTTAGTGAGATGACATTATGTGTCTTAGAAAGGACATTAAAGACACATATTAAAGTGTTAATTAAAGTATAGTTGAATTGGATGATTTGTGATACATGGAAGGAAACAAGTTGTTTGGATAACTTGCAACCGCCATGATCCAATCATTTTAATTCAATTAAGGATGATGATTTTTAATTTCAACGTATGGTGCGCACTTACAGTTTAGTGTTGAATCTTCAAGTCATCACATGGACCAAGTGGGAGATTGTTGGTTTTAATCTATAATGGTCCATGTAATTTTAAAGTGCTGATTTATATAAGAGATATTTAATGTGATGATTGTTAAATATGAAAGGATAATTAAATCAGTGGGGTTAATTTTAGAGTTATTAAAATTATCCTTCTCCTCTCCCTTTGTGAAAGATGGTAATGAGCAGTTAAGGAGTCAGTTTTTATTTTAAAATAAAAACTGATTGTAAAGAAAACAATAAAGACACTTTTTATGTACGTTTTTCTGCTTTTACTTGACTGCTCTGAAGGAAAACCATTATTATATATAGAAACTGTATCTTCATCATTAGAGATACACTAAGAGGAAGGCAGAGAGGCGAGAAACTTGCTGTAAAGATCAAAGTATTATTCAAGAACACATGATGGATCCGGGTAAGTTTTCTAAACTTTCTCATATAATATTAACAGAGTATTATAGATGTGAGAAACATGTTATCCAAGATCCTATAGTGTAATTTCTTATTAATTTGAAAATTACACATGAGAATTAAAATTATGCTTACAAAAAGTAATTATATTCGCTCCTACAACATTTATCTTTCTGTAAATAGTCATCATTGCCATAATTTGAAGAAGCTTTTCAAAAGCAAAAGCTTTTGGAGAAATCATTCACCACTATACAAATGTAAGTCATTAAGTGGATAAAGTTGTACCTTTCCTCGCCTGCCAATGAAGATACTATAATTTGATTGTCAACTAATCCAACTTTCTGTGCAGAATTCAAGAAATACGACTATTGCAGGGACTTGAAAAATTAATATCATGTCATTTTATAGACTTTGTATAGCTTAATGCTTTTTCTATAACCTACATTTCGTTCATGCACAAAAATGGTATCACATCATTTTTTCTTTTGTTAATCTGATGTCTTCACTTCATATATATTTAACATGCTTTTTTTTTTGTCAGTTTCTCTAAAAAAAAATGGCATTATTCAAAGGCAATACAAAGCTTCCTTTTTTTTTATTTATATCTATGTGTAGGTCCAGCATAGTAATAAAACTAACAATTGGTAAATTGCTTAATCATTTTGATATTTCCCTGAAGTCACTTTCATTTGGAGAAGGCTGTTTGATCTGGTGAATCCTTGGCATGTGCTTTCAATTTAGAACATTTTCTTTTGATTAGCTTTAGGGTCTTATCATACATATAAAGGGATTGGACAGCTTGGTTTTAATTAAAATAGTATAGATTGTCTTTCCTTTGCTCTTTCTGTTTTTGCCAAGAAGGGCACCTTATCCACCAGATTTTAATGTTTCTTCTTTTACACCCCCACCAAGCTTCGCCCTAGAATGTGATTAATCAAAATATCTGATTCATTATTTTCTAGTTTCTATTGTTCAGAAACAAACACAAACTGTTAGGGGCAAATAGTGCCATTGTCACCCAGTGACGGAGCGTCACTGCTGTTGGCCGCTAGAGGAAACTCAGCATCACATTGCATTATGCAAATACCAACCAAAATCTCAGCTGAACCACAGACAATAGTGCTGCCATTGCCTGTTTGCACCTCAGCCCTCCATTTTCTGGCCAAACCTTGATAGCCCATACATATACTAGCCAACCTCACCCTATCTTTGGAATATACACCCTTTCCTCTGTTCTGCATGACAACTTTACTTTCTCTATTTATCTTTTACTTGTTGTCTTTTTATGTTCTATACTAACCATCCTTCTATCTTTCTATTTTTTTTTTTTTATGTCTTCCGATATTTCTTATATTATGGGTCTAACTTCTGATACAAGTGCATGCACAGCTAGCTTTTATTTTGTCTATTTTTTAAGCTTCTGCCTTTTTTATTTTTCAATCCAAAACACTTGCACAACTAATTATATGACATTGCTATCCTCTGTTTTTTTTGGGAATTGAGTTCATTGCTTTTTACCACCTCTAATCTCTGTTTAGCAGTTCAAAAAACAGAGGATAGAGAACAGGACATTTCTTAACTTATGCAACTTAAATGACATATCCGTGGCATCTTGGTTTGTTTTGGGTTGCGTACTATTCTTCGCACTCCATAGTTTCTCACTGTCCATTAATTTTTCTGTTGCACTCCGTTTTTTTAATATAAATTCCATCATCATCTTTTTTCAACTTCATTCCTCTGTTCTCATTTCTTGCATTGTTAACTTAAATTAATGGTGAATGTGTTTTAGAGTATGGCTTTTGATTATTATTGATGAATATATCTTTAATTCTTCTTTTTAATCATTTGTATGTGTTATAAGTTATATATTAATTATCATGCATCTATAATCTTTGTTATAGCTGTCATTCTGCTATGTCAGCCGCTCTGCACTGTTATCCAAGATTGATAAACTATTTCAAAAGCTACCTTATCATTTGCTGATAAAACAAAATATATAGAAGTCAAAATAGCTTATTTACATTGTTCAAAGTTAAATCTCAAGTAACAGTTCACTTATCTTCCTAGATCGTTTTCATCAATTAACAGCCCACAATTTAGCCAAAACTAAATGCAACTTAAACTACTAAGTGGATCATCACCCACATGGTCACAGAAAATTACCTACATAGTGGAAGTAACGCACACAATTCTAATGTTCAACTAGATAACTCACATGCCCAGTCCGGCTGGTCAAGCCAGATGATCCAGGATAACGTTGAGCAGTGGTAGTTAAAAAGTCATTTGAACGTAAGTTCCTCTGTAAAAGGGATAGAAGCGCAGAGGTATTGGACAGTCAATATGGTAGGATGATGTCATCCTTACTAACCTGACACAGATTGCACTCCAATGAATAAATCTCATAAATCACACAAATATCCTACAATTTGGACACAGGACTATAAATGATAAACTATGCCAAAAGAAATTTGTCAAAACTCAATTCTAAATTCTAATTCTAAATATAAGAGAAAAAAAGAAGCGGCAGGTTTTAAAAATGAAAGTATATCATTTACCTTTAGAACCTCATTTATGCCTTCGATTATGGAATAAAAAATGGTTGTGCGCTCAGATTCAAAGGCATGCCATTGAAGAAGACTTTTGTATACGATACAAGCTGCAAGAGGTTTACCATTTTTGAATCCCAAATTTTCTTTTATACACCAATAAAGGAATTGATAATTATCCTGCAAAATGTATGGTATCTATCAGCTTATGGTGCTCAGTTCCCCTAAACTATAGATGTTTAAGGTTAGTGCACATCCATTAAGAAATATTAATTGATATATTTCTAGACTAAAATACTCTTATTTAATCATGTTGGAACCACCATTAACCATTATTTGGATAGTGGAGAGTCTACAGACTATGTTGGGTGGACATTCTCAATGATGGGTGGTTAGCTATTGGCTTGGGTAGTAGTGCCCATCTTAGATAGCAATAAAAATTCAATGAATTAATAATTGTAAACAAGGGTATAGTTGGAAAAAAGTCATGAATTTTAGTCTTGAATTTGTAAAACATCAATAGTTTTAGAAAAAAACTAAAATGCTAAAACAGCTATAGTTTAGGAACAGAGGGATAGTAAATAGCCATGTTGCAGACATTAGTTTATTACCGAGGTTCATAAAGTCTTTTCATCTTTGTTTTGTGCTGATTTTTTATTTTGTCCCTGTATTTATATCTAAGTCAATTGACTTCTTTCATTTTTAAAACATAGGTAATATGACTCAGCCCTTGGCACAAGATTTCTTTGTCAAAAGGATGGCAATAACACTGAATCTGCCAGGACAAAATAATAAATTTTCTACAGAAACCCTCACCCACAACGACAAAGTAAAGTAGGGTTGGAGTAGGGATTTTTTACTGAAATTTTTGGAAGTGGTCTCCACTCCCCAAATCATAGTCAAATTGGCTTCCCTTCAATTGCAAAAACTACACATGACCTTTTCCAATTTCAATTTCCTCAAGTACTAACTGCATTTGAGAACTGCTTTACTTTAGAAATTACAATTACCTCCATTTTATCCCTACATTAAACTGATACCTAAGAAAGACTTCTTTCCCTCTTCTCATCTTGCATGTTCAGCAATTTGTTCTCACCACTCTCATGCTAGCTCACAATTACAGTTTAGTGGTAAGTTCCAGAAAGTAGATAGTGGCTCGCATTGAGCATAATTTCATTTATTCTGCTTCTTGAACCTCCTATTTTTCTATCAAAAAGATGATGAATTTTTCTTCTCTTCATTTCTTTCACATTGAGCACAAATATATTGCTCCACCAACAATATTGGGGGCATTAGAAAAAATTGTTATCCTTAAAGCTTTTGCATTCACCTGAAATGGTAGGATGCCAAAACTAAAGGTGTGGGATTTAGGACAGAACGCAAGCTAAACAGTATCTACCTGGTGCCTCTGCTGTTAACTTAGATCGATGAGAGTCTGACAAGCCTAGTGTAAAAGAGGCAATAAGTTTTGTGGATGTGGGTGACTCTTGCATCAAATTGGAGCAAATGAAAATAATTATAACTGTGTTTAGTGATCATTTCCAAAAAAGGAAGATGAGAAAGTAGGAACTTACAGACATGGTCTTTTGTTCAGTCCAGGAGGCGATTGCACTTGAGTATTTCTGTTGCAGAAAGATAAATAAATTAACTAATAATGCTACTATAACACTTCTCAGAATCTTACACACCCAAGTCAAAGTTATTAAAGATGTTATTCGCCGAAGGACATGAAACATAATCATAAGAAATTAATACTCCTTCTGTGTCTTTTTATATGCCGTTTAAGATTTATTTGTAAAAATTAAAAAATGCATTAAATTTTCTTGATTCTAATAAAATAATTATGAAATTTTCTATTTTACCTTTTTTTCATTTCTACTCTACAATAAATATATGTGTAAATTCATTAAAGATTAGGAGAGAAATAAAGGTATAATTGATAAAAGTATAATTAATGTGATATTAAACTTTACAAATGACAAATAAATAAAAATAAAATTTATCAAAAAAAATCTGACCCTTAAAAAAAAAAATTGAGAAAGTAGAAGAGTGGAGAAAAAAACAAACTAAAGTATCTAGAAACCTATCTTCTTGGGATTGCAATGCATGGGGAAACTTACTTCTGACAGTGACTTGGCAAAACATGGACTGTTACTCTGAAGAGGGGTACTTAAGGCTTTCTGACGAAGCACATGATTTTCATCTTCTAAATTCAATTGCTTTTCCTCAAGCCTACGTTAAATACAATAAGAGAAAAATAATTACAAAAAAAAATATTAGTCCTTTAAGTAAGGCACGACACACAAGCCATCAAAATTTATAGAAAAGCTCAAACTCTAAGGAACACAAACAAAAAAGAGCAGTGGAATATGATTACAGGAATACATGTAACTCCATTCAGTAACTAAATCATTTTGTAGATTGGAGAAAAGAGGGAAAAGAAAAGGCACCTTTTCACATTTTGCTTGAGTTGAGAGCACTTCTGTTCAAACTCCCTCAGTTTCTCAATGGTTTCATCTCGGCCTTTTTGAGCATTCATAAGCTCAAGCTCTAAGGTTGCGTACTTCTTTTCAAATGCATTCAATGAAAACTAGAAATATAAGACAAGGAAAGGAATACAATATAAGTATAACTAAATTCACAAGAGAAAATAAGCAAACAGGAAAGTAACATAATGAAAGATGATATTTCTCCAAAATTAATGATGTATTTGTAGGGAGTTGGCCAATTTTATTCCAGTCCACTGTTAGTAACTCAATACCTCTTCAGGAAATGTGACCAATTGCAACTTTAATGGTAATGCCTCTCCGGCTCTCCCCCCAACCCCATCTTTCTCCCTCACCCAAAACCAAAAGGTCAGTCACATTTTGCATTTTCCTAACCTTCAACAAACCAACAATGACCATCCAATCACAATAGACAATCCAAATAAAAGGAAAAATAATAATAATAGGGAAGTAAAATAAGAACAAAAATGACTAGAAATGTTTTTTTTTGGGGGGGAGGTTTGCACCAAGGATATTTCCCAATCAATAGTCGAAGACTAATTCCTTTTGAGACGTAGAAATCACCAAAGTGGATTTTGTCTCTCCCAACAAAGTTTTCTCTATACACATCATGGTCAGGAATCAAACCCCTGTAAACATGTTTAAGGAACTCAACTATCTATCAACTGTGTTGGACCTTGTTAATACAAGAAAAGCTTGCAAATAAAAAGTACAGGAAACTAGGTATCTCTATTGGATATAAAAAATCATTCATGTGTCTTCACCTAAAAGCTTAATCTCTTTTGAAATAGTTAGCGAGTTCATGATATGGTATAAAAGCTTGTGACTATGTGGTCTAGAGTTCAATCATCGTTGCCCTCAATGCTGGATTTGCAGAGATTTTTCAAAAACTAAAAAATGATTCGATCTATTAACAGTACTGACATAGATATCATTGATTGCATATCTCTTCATGTCTTCGAATTCCCCACGCTCCTCTTCATCCGCGTCCCTCGGAAACAGTTTCTCCGGTAAAGCAAAAACCTGCACCGCAGCCGAAACTCGAATTTTCAACAACCACCACCGAATTTAAATTTAAGTTCACAACAAACTCACTCACCTCCTTATTGTGAGAATAAGTGGCGAGCAAAAACCAGTCACCATCGGAATCAAGCACTTCAGCAGCCACCCAAGCCGAATCGCGGTCTTCGATCCAAACCTTGGAACCCTTGCGCAGATTCATTGCTGCAAAGAAATGGAAAAAGCAGAGACATGCAGAGAGAAAAGGAACTCAATGCGTGAACTGTTGAGTTCCCGCGCTACGTAGTGTGGAGACTGTTGAAGTCAAAAATAGAAAAATGACGAAACTGCTTTAAAATTTAAAAGGAATAAAAAATGTTTTCCTTTAAAAATAAGGATTCAAATGCTTAATATAGGGATTTTTTTTTTGGTACAACAGGGATAAATTGATTTTGAGTGTCATTAATGACGAATAATTTAAAGTTGAATATTTAGGTAATTTGACATCGATTGGTTTCAATCTATAAAAAAATCATTAATGATAATGATAAAGAAAATGTTAATAATGGATATGGATATTTGGAGAAAAATTAAAGTTTACGGACGTGTTTGTTTTACGGATTATTTATTTATTTCTAGTAATATAGAGTTGAAAAAATTTATTTTCACATTTATTATGAAATAATAAAATAATTATTATCAAATATATCACACATTTTTTTAAAATATCTCGAAATAATATTTCCATATTATATTTTCAAGAAAAAATATTTTCAAGATTAAAAAAATAATCCATGAAACAAATCCTCCATGTAATTTAATTGTAGTAATTTGAGTCAAAATTAACATAGATTGATCCAATTCAATTAAAAGACCTTAATAATTAAAGTAATTTGAGTCAAAATTAAAATAAATTGATTCAAATCAATTAAAGGATCTTAATAAGTGATACCATATGATATTGAATAAATTGCATTTTTGAAAAGAATAATGTATTCATACAATTTTTTTTTTTCCATTATTTCTACATGTTTACTTTTTTTTCTTTATAGTACAAATTTATCCTTTAAAAACTCCACGTATAAACAACATAACTCTTAGTATCTGCAACTGCATGACTACTGTAGCCTGCAACACAATCATGATTAAGATATTTGGCATTCACATAACGTGAAGAAAGGGAGGGAGACACACAAATAACACACCGAGAGGGGAATTCTCAACCTTTAATTTGAATGAAAAAGCATTTGAAAGTGGAAAGACCATGCAATACCCTTAGCCATTAACTTGTCTTTACTGGGAGAGCTTGTTTGCAAAGTTAAGGCAGGAGAGGCATTTGGCTCCCCAAATCATACGTGAGTGCTTCAAGTAAGTTTATGATCGTATTGCTTTCTTTTTTATATATATATGTTCATTGAAATTACTTGATGGTGTGTCAAACTCTTTTTCCTTTATTACTTGCACTAAGCTTGATAATAATATCAGTGTCAATTTCTATTTAGTACTCTAAAACCTTGATAATCCGGGGGCACATAATACTTTAGATTAAGCCTTTGTTAGTGTGACACTATCATGTATCTATAGTTTCAGCCAATTTTTACTTGCCATGAAATAGAATTTTTTGATTTATAAGAACAAATTAATAAATAAAATTTGACTATATGCTATGCAGAAATTTGTTCATGACTGGTGATCTCAGACCATATAATAATTTCTTGCATGGGTATATAGTACACTTATATAATGAACTAAACCTAGTTGAACGTGTTGTGCAATGCAGGTTCAGAGTAGACTTTACATATCTTAACATGGGTAGTGCTGGATTAGCCATGGAAGGTGGCAAGCTCACAAGAGGAAGCTCCCTTGTTGAACAAATGGAGTTCTTGTTTGTGAGGGTTGTGAGGGTCAGAGACTTGCCACCTAACCATGACTATTACGTGGAAGTCAAGCTTGGAGAATTGAATGCATCAACACTTTTCTTTACATCCCCTGATGAATGGGACCAAGTGTTTGCTTTCGAGAAAGAGAAGATCGATGCTGCAGTCTCAAACGCGTTGGTTTTGGTGAAGGACAAGAGGCTAGCTAAGAACATGCCTGGTGCATTTTTGGGTGTGGTTCAATTCAGTCTCATTGACGATGTTCCAATGAGGGTGCCACAAGAGTCTTCATTGGCACCCCAATGGTACAAGCTAGTGGGTCCAATGGGTCCAAATGGGAGACAACTTGCTAGAGGAGAGATCATGTTGTCTTTGTGGATGGGAACTCAGGAAGATGAGTCTTTTCCCTATGCTTGGTGTTCAAATGCTACAATGCTGAGTGGTGATGCTGTTGATTGCACTCGTTCCAAGTTGTATATCTCACCAACACTTTGGTACCTTAGAGTCAATGTGATTCAAGCACAGGACTTGGACTTGTTAAGGTTCCCCCCTCAGAGTTCAGATGTTTTTGTCCAAGTTGTTTTGGGGAGCCAACTCCTGATAACCAAGCTTTCCAAGAGTCCAAATCCGTTATGGAATGAGGATTTGGTGTTTGTTGCACAAGAGCCATTCAGTGACACACTTGTTCTCATTGTTAAGCAAGGGACACTGGCTGAAAATATAACCTTGGGAAATCATGAGCTTCATTTGAAAGATGTGGATAAGAGACTAGATGAGGAGGGTGTGGATAGCAGATGGTATAACCTTGGAAGGCTTACTACAATCACTGAGAACACAGGGGAGGTGAAGTTTGTTGGTAGGCTCAATGCAAGGATCTCATTGGATGGTGCATATCATGTTATGGATGAGCCTAGTGAATATTGCAGTGACTTCAGACCCTCATCAAAGGAACTTTGGGGTTCCATTATTGGGGTGTTGGAGGTAGGGATCCAAAAGGCAACAGGTTTGGTGGCAATGAAGAGTGGTGCTAGAACTGATGCTTATTGTGTGGCCAAATATGGCCCCAAGTGGGTGAAAACAAGGACAGTTGTTAATAGCCTCTCACCAAAGTGGAATGAGCAACATGCTTGGGAAGTGTATGAGCCATTCACAGTGATCACTATTGCAGTGTTTGACAACAACCAGTTAGATGCTGATAGTAGAGCTAGAGGAGCAAGGGATGCTGCAATGGGAAAGATAAGGATTCGGTTGTCCACACTGGAAAATGGCAAAGTCTATGCACATTATTATCCACTTGTAGGTTTGCATCCTTCTGGAGTGAAGAAGATGGGAGAAATCCATTTGGCAGTGAGGTTTTCTTGGTCATTTGAGTCTCCACTTAATATGTATGAATCGTATGTGTTACCTTTGCTTCCTTTACACCACCATGTTTTCCCATTGTCACCTTCACAGCTTCATACTTTAAGAAATCAACCTGCTCATATTATAGCACAAAGGTTGAGCAGGGCAGAACCACCATTAAGGGAAGAGGTTGTGTACTACATGCTGTGTTCTAGATCAAGCTTGTGGAGCAAAAGAAAAGCAGTTACAAATTTTAATAGGGTCATGAGTCTTATGGATGACTTTGTTGCCTTTTGGAAATGGTTAGAGAACATAAGAAATTGGAAGAAGCCAATTGCCACATTGCTTTTTAACTTTGTGTGCTTTGTTATGCTCTTGTTCTATCCAAAACTCATTTTTCCCTTGGTGATTTTGTCCCTTTTATGTGTTGTGTTGAAGCGTTACTTCAATAGGCCTAGGAATCTTTGTCACACAGATGCAATGTTGTCTGGTGCTAATGTGGCAACTCCTGAAGACTTGCTAGAAGAACTTGACAGGTTTCCTACTCAACTTGAAGGGGAACCTTTAACAATGAGGTATGATAGATTGAGAATTGTTGCTACCAATGCACAAAAATTGACTGATGACTTGGCCACCTTAGGAGAGAAGCTGCAAGCTCTGGTCACTTGGAGGGATCCAAGAGCTACACCAATATTTTTGCTGTTTTGTGGTGTTGGTTTTCTTGTGACAGTTACTGTTCCTGCAAGAGTTGTCATCTTCATTTGGATCACATACTATCTTAGGCATCCTATATTCCGGGACATTTTGCCTTCTTTTCTTGAGAACTTCATCAATAGAATGCCCTCCAAACAAGCTTCTATACTATGATGACATGACATATCTATTATTTAGTTATTTTTCTTCTTTTTTTTTTATTTTTTATATCTGTTAGCTAATCAATTGTGGTCAGAAATTTAAGTTTACTTTTTCATTCAAAATCATTGGTCTCTGCATTGTCTTCCAAATTTTTCGGAGTCAATTATAATCAGTGCATCTTTAACTAGCAAAATTCAGTGGACAGATTTTAAGGATTTGCACTCAGATAGATATATGTTATCATAACAAGTTACGGTCTAGACAAAGTATTGTGATCTATAGTGATTAGTGAAAGCAAGAAGCATATTCTTTCTTGCACTAACTCAAGATTTTTCTAAACTAGTTTAAGGCTTGACATATCTATTATGAGACAATCTTCTTAATTTTATGGTTGTTAACACATCCGCTATATATAGCTTAAATTTCCAAATATTTTTCTGATGATTTTCTTCAAATATGGTGTGCAAATTTCCAAGTTTCAATTGTTTATCCACATATTACAAAAGCAATTGCTACATCCAAATTCCAAATTTCATATGGATGAAACACAGAGAATTCCACGACACACCTAATGGTGCCTCATCAACAATAAGATGAGGGGTGCTAAAGTCGAAACTTAATCTGGGCCCTAAGACAAAGGCCTTATTCGCCTTTGCCATAAACACGACCCTGTTAATTACTATGGTAATAAATAACTTATGTAAAAAGAGGAAAAGGTAAACTTAATAAACATTTTAAATTTTTAATGATAAAAAATAAATAAAATATAAAAATTAGAAGCTAGCATTTTAAAAAATATTAATTGAAATAGCATCTCAAAAAATTTGAAATAATGTCTCAAAAAATATTGTAAGCTACTAAAAATAACTTGTTTATCAAATACTACTATTATGGTAAAACAATTTTTTCAACTAAAAAAAAAAGCTACAAACTAGTTCAAAATATTTGTCAAGCATACTCTATATGTATTTACTTTGCTTTCTCTTTCCTCATTCTCTCATCCTACCATATCACAAAATTAAGTGTAATGATTCTCTAGAATTGATTTTATAGTAAGAAATTTACGACCCACCTTTAAGTTAGGTAAAATTAGTTTTAATAAAATTAATTTTAGAGTTTAATGGTGATGCACTAATAGTGTAAAATAGTTTTATATTGTTATCCAATAATAAATCATCGTTGGTATGATTTTAAGATAATTTTATAAAAGTCAACAAACTTACCATACATGGTTGGTTGTGATTGGATGACAGTATACAATTATTTTACACTGTCAGTGCATAGTCTTTTTTCTCTTAATTTTAAGTCTTGCACATAATTAAAATATGTTTCAATTAATATTAATTATCAATTTACATTAAAACACATGTTTTAGCTTAGTTGGTTGAACAATATACATGATTTATTATAAATTCCTAGTATTTGAGTTTCATTTATATGGATAAAAAAAAACACCTTTCTATTAAAAAGTACTAAAACTGATTTTCTAACACCAAAAACAAACCAACACTTAGGTAAAATCCTTTATTTTCCACGTAATTTGTTATTTTTTAAAGTACATATATCAAGTGTGTGTTTTTTTGTTTTTATCATGGGTTATAGACTAATCCCGCTTGCGATGTGTGGCTACTACTAGCTCAAGGAAATTTTGCATACGAACACGGATTCTCTCGTTAAATAGATCATTCCCCCACATTTGAACGTAGCGAAATTTTACACCACTACTCAAGTGTGTTTGAGTAAGCATTTGTAGAATTAATTTTAAAATGACGTTATTTGTGTTTTGGATTTTTTTTTTTTTTGAAGCTGGTGTTTTGGATGTTTTTATTTTACAAAAATTTAAAATTAAGTTAATAGTATAGATCAATATACAATAATTCAACACAAAAATTACTTAAAATTATTTCAACTTAAAATCAAATTTTGAGCTAAAATTAATTCAACATGGACTAAACAAATAAATATTTACTTAAAATTACATTAATTTATATTTTAACATGATTGCAGATAATTCAACGTAAATGTCCTAACACTTCAAAGGTAATTCCAGTTACCAATAAATAAAAATAACTTTCTACCGTTTTCAAATTGTTTCTAAACTCAAGTTAATATTGTTAAATATGTCTCTAAAATAGATTGTTCATTTAAAAGATTTCAAATTTTCAACGTTAGTGCGTAATGTTGTAAACCCATTACTGAACCTCAATGGAGCCTAGAATATTCCATGTAAACATGCAACAAGACAATGATTGAAGGCATATTCAAGCCTTGGTTACTTTGACCCTGTAACCTTTTTTTCCTACCATCAAAAGTTACATAACTCGCATTCATTTTTCAGCTGCTAACAATTGTTCAATTAATGACACTGAACGCATTAAACATTTTGGAGTCAACAAGGCAAGGGAACCAATGTCACAATCAGAACCCTCCCTGTGTGAGGCCAAAATGACCCAAAATTTCATGACATAATTTCATAGCACTTTACTGAGCAAATGGCATCAGGTAGTAAAAGAGGTAATGGATACACTCTTCTGAATACTGCCAGCATTCAGACAGATAACTGATCCCAGGCCAGCTAAGAATCAGTGCATTATTGATGTTCACACATTATGCAATGCTTGTTTCCCTCCTACCATTAAGACCTTAGCTACCCCACCCTGCACATTGGCCCCAGACCCTTAACTTTTACTACTGCAACCTTGTGTGCTACCAAACAACAAGTACAAGAATTGGGTTACTTCACCTTTCAAATTGTGATGATGATGATGATACATATCTTTCCTGTTCAAATCAACCAACCAACACTAAAAACTAGTACTAAAACTTTTTATAAACATTTTCATTAACTTGTACCCCTCATCCATTTTTTTGCTTCTCTTTTTTGGTTTTTTAATATACATGATTCTTGGACTTGATTTTCATTTCAAAATCCTCACTCACTCACTCACTCACTGTTCTGAGAGATTACTTCTCCAAACTTGAGGAAGAGTTGAGCATCTGAGGTGCTCATTGAGGGGCAGTTTACCAAGTGTGGAGTCTTGAGGTTGGCATACTCATCCATGTAGCATGGCACTTTGGCAGATGGATTTGAAGCAGGTGGTAGTGCAGCTGGTTGTTTTGGTGGGGTGCTTGATGGCACAAGGCTTCCGAGTACACGTGTCACTTCGTGCATTGTCGGCCTATCGGCTGACTGCCTCTTTGCGCATAATAGAGCAAGCTGATAAACCTTTTTTACAGCTCCTAGGTCCTTGCACGTGGCAGTAATGTCTGGATCAACTGTTTCCATCACAGCATTGGTTGCTGCCTTGGACAAAATCTACACAAATAAGAGACATTAGTCTGTGAACAAAAGAACAATGATTAAGTATTAACAAGTTGAGAGTGAAGTTTTAGCAAATTAGATTTGCAATCATAAAATCAAAAGCCAACAAATTTTTTGAGTCCAATAGAGTGAAAAATTGAAGTTTTAAAAAGAAGGGATCAAACATTCTAGCATGCCCAACATATCCACATAGTGAGGATAGAGCAAAAATATATGGACAAAATTTAGATGTACATGTTTTTAGTGTTGTTCTCCAATCAAAATTATATTTTTATCTCAATAATCCACGTTATAATGTCAACGTGGATTACCGAAGAGAAAACTCTGCATTGAAAATGTGTAGTAAACTCACCAGATGGTGGAGGTTGGATTCATTGTCAACAGCTTTCCTTCCAGTTAGCAACTCAAGTAAAACGACACCGTAACTGTACACATCAGACTTCTCGGTGAGTCGCGAAGTTCTAGCATACTCAGGGTCTATGTAGCCAATTGTGCCCATTATGTAAGTAGAAGTATGGGACTTTGAAGGGCAGAGACTTTTGGCAATGCCAAAATCAGTGAGATGGGGCTCAAAGTCTGCGTCTAATAGAATGTTAGATGATTTCACATCCCTGTGGATGATTCTAGGACAGCAATCATGGTGTAGATAAGCAAGCCCTTGTGCTGCTCCAAGTGCTATTTTTAGACGCAGATCCCAGTCAAGCTTTTTCTTCTTGGTAGGTCCTGACACAAGAAAGCCATACATAATAGAGTCATAAGTTGGCTTCTAAATGTTTTCTGAATTGCTGTTATCCAATGCATTGCTTAGACTAATAAAAATACAAATGTGGCATGCAGATAACCACTTAACAATGCTAGGGGTAGGATTGTACTATATGCTACCTTCTAGCAGGACAACCATAATGAATTAATGGTATCTTTTAAACAATATTTCTTCATTACATTATTTACAAGCTAAAACTCTATGCAACAAACCAAATAGAATACACCAGAAAGGGCTCAGGAACCTCAAGCAAAAGCCAAACATGAAACAAGAAACTTCAATACATGACTCAGTCATACACATTGGATGAATTGATTTGCTTATTATACACTAATCTGCTATTTAAAAGAGGAGATTGTGACAGATACTTCTAAATAAAGGGTTCCATGCATGTCTGCAAAAGACAAAAAAATAGCTTGAACTTACCATGAAGAAGATCCCATAGACTGCCATTTTCCATGTAGTCATAAAACAGGAGATGGCCATATGGGGACAAGGAGTAGCCTTGGAGACTGACCAAATTCCGGTGCTTGATGCTGCCAACAGTCTCGAGTTCAGTTTCAAATTCTTTAATACATTGGGGATAGTGAGAATAGATCCTCTTGATAGCCACCGGCTTGCAATTCTTAAGAACACATTTATAAACTGTACTTGATGCACCATATCCAATTATATACTTCTCACTCAGGTTTTCTGTCATCCTCATGATATCTTCATACACATGAAGTGCCATATTCATATGAAGAATCACTAGTTTCGGAGGGGAGAAATTAACTGTCAATTACAAAGCTTATACAGTCAGTAACTTGTCAACTTATCAAACACTACAAAATCCTATACAGTCAAAAGCAATCATGTAAACTATAATGCATACTGTTACACAATCCAATCAATTTCTGATTTTCAATCACTGCTGGTTTAAAGTCAGATACACTAGAGTGACTAAAGACAGTTCAAATTTACAAAACCCCAGCTTGCTCATTGAACCTATGCTGGTTTAAGGCTACAGCTTAAATTGTAAGGATGCAACTAAGATACCTGGTTTGTCAAGTGATCCATCATGAAAAGGAGAGGGACTATGTGGTCGGCAAGCTGCCAGCAATACCATAAGAAGAATCACAAGGGCACCAAGAGTAATTCCAAGAATGGCAGCCTTGGATAATATAACTGCACAGTCAATAAAATATATTAGCTTATTCTGCGCAATTTAAGCACTAAACCACCTTTTATCACTTGAATAAAAGAATGTCATAGGAAGAACACAGCAGCTCTTTTTGACCTCCTTTCCATGCATTTTGAAAGATAAAAGCAACAGTGAGACAGTGATAACAGGAAACAGGAAATTCAGCTTACCTCGCTCTGAAGGGCGAGCACCATGACAGGGCAAATTCAGCCAATTACCACAAAGACCAGGGTTTCCAATGAAACTGCAAATAAAAGGTTGTACTCATGAATCCAGAACAACTTGTTTTTAAAGTTAAAGACAATGTCAACAGTGAATGACACTCACCTGTCAGGGGGAAACCTGGTAAAGTTGTTATTCGTTGGGATAACACCAAATAGTTTGTTATAGGACACATTACTACAAATTTCACAATAAATATTCAACTTGTTAGGTAAAAGTGACATGGCCTGTTAGAAATGTCGCACAAAATTGATATTGAAAGCTAAACTTACAGTAGAGAGAGACTAAGGCAATTTGAAAGTGATGCCACATCGCCAGTTAATTTGTTGTTTTCAAGTCTCCTGTATATCATTTCAAACAAAGAAAATTAGGAATTACAATGAAGTAGTACAATTATCAGATTCAATAATCATCTACCACATTTTCATGTGAAAAATAGCAAATGGTGTTTATTCTGAATCCATTCAAGTCTAATGAACAAAACAGAAGTCAATATTGAAGTTTGAAGAAGATGAATAATTATTCATTATTGGGCACATTTTTTCAACTAATCACTATAACCCAAAAATAAGAGTGAATTCCAAAATCATTTACTTGAATCCAGCATCCAACATTAGACATCAGAATATAAAAATATGGAAAAAGATGCAAAAAGCTTACAAGGATATCATGTTCTGAAGCTGACTAAGTTCTTCAGGAATCAAGCCAGAAAGTTGATTATATGAAAGATCACTGTGACATAGAAGCATGTTGAATAATGAGGGGATAAAAACAAAGAAACAATTTGTTTTTGTAAGAAAAATATAAGGGACTTACATTTCCATAACACTTCTAAGATTTCCAAATTCTGCTGGAATAACTCCTGTTAAATTGTTTCTGCTCAGGTTCCTAACAAAATAAATGAATATTAGCTTTCAGTAAGAAGAAATAGTCCAGATTCTAAGTATGACTAGGCAGATAACTCACAACTTCAGAAGATGTTCCAAGTCACCAAGGGAAGAAGGGATGGAACCAACTAAATTATTGTTTGAAATATCCCTGGGGATGAAATCATCTGTTAGTACAAATTTAAAGATGTTGGCACAAGGAGATAAATTAAATAATTCATACTTACAATGTATCCAAATTACCAATCCGCGACAGTTCAATTGGAATTGCGCCCTGAAGATTGTTGGAGGAAAGATTCCTAAGGAAGATCATCACAATGCAATGAAGCAATAAGAACAGATATTAAACAAAAGAATAATTGGTTTAAGCATGGTAGAAATCAGGATGTGGCGATGCGCATGCAGGCATGTGTTTGTGCATAACATGTTTATAGGAAAGACAAAGCAATAGAACCAAACACAACATAATTGCAGGTACATTCAAACAAATGTCCCTGATGTGTCAAGGTGAAACTTACAAAGAGGTCATGCTCTCCAAGCTCTGCAAAGAAGGGGGAATTGATCCATTCAACTTGTTCCCATGCACATTGCTAAAAGGATAGAAAAATCTGTCACCTTAATGTATTACAAAAAATAATTGTAACAAAGTAATAGTACAAGTTTTGTTGCTTACAGGCTGTTGAGATTTTTGCATGAGCTAATATTACTAGGAATTGGCCCCTCGAGATTGTTGTTAGCAACATTTCTGAAAGAATGATGGGTGACTCATCAAACTACTTAGAACAAAAACCAACAAAATTGACACTTCAAAGTAACCACCCTTACAAGTCAAACAGATCAGTAAGCTTTCCAAGCTCAGGTGGGATATGTCCACTTAAATGGTTATCATTCAGTTCCCTGTAACATGATGAACATTAAAGATTAGTTCTATGAACCAAATTCCACCCAGTTGAGAGGCAACTATTTCCTGAAGCATCTTACAAATAGTGAAGCTTTGTCATATTTCCAAGCTCTGGGGGGATGAAGCCAGTCAGCTTGTTTCCATGCAAGTACCTACAAACAATTCAAAAATTAAGCTCAACATATATTGAAGTCAAGTTTTCTCAAAGTTGTTGATATGCACAATTTATAACAAAAACAACTAATTGGTATAAATGCAAAACCTGGTTATACTTACAATTTTTCTGTGTATGTCAAATTTCCCAAGATAGGAGGGATTGATCCACTTAACATGTTACAGCTCAAGTCTCTGGATTGGAAATTTGGAACAAAACCAATATTAAAAGAACATCAGGGAGAAAACATCAAGTCAATGACCAAATTTCTCAAAAAAATATTTCAGAAATGACTAACAAACAATGCTTACAGGACAGCAAGTGCTTGCATGAGACCGATCACCGATGGAATATACCCAGAGAGTTTATTGCCTTGCAATGACCTACCAAACTCAAGCAAATCTATCAAGAAATTCTTAGAGAAGGAAAGTGAAAGACCAAATATGATTCTTATAAAATTAACTTAAAAAAGGACCATGCAACACATACAAAGTTGCTACTTGCAAGAATCCAATATTGAATGGTATCTCTCCAGTTAATTGGTTGTAGGATAAATCCCTGGCATCAACAGAAGACATTAGAAAGGTAAAAAGAAAATAAGACCAAGGTATGGCTAAGTCATGCAATTGGATTACATACAAGACCTGGAAGGCAGTACAATTGCCTATGTTCTCTGGAATACTTCCTGTCAAGCTATTGTTTCTCACATCACTGCCAAAAAGTAGGAGGAAGACAATCATATCCCCTTTGGAAATGCACATTTTTATGGCCTGGATTATAAAAAAGAGTGATTGTGCAACTTACAAATACCACAGCCCAGTTAACTGGCACATGTCTGGTGATAGTGAACCAACCAAATTGTTGCCTCTCAAGCCCCTATTATATGGAAAGGGAAAGAGGGGAAGGAAAAAATCAACAAGGTAAGAAGTATGATCAGTCTGACGGAAACAGAACTAAAAACTTAAAAAGAAATAACAATTTCATTTGCATATTGCTTATACTCACAGATACTGCAAAACTTCGTTCCAATATATAAGCCTTGGTATTTCTCCGCTAAGATTATTTTGAGCCAGGTCTCTGGAAATCATTTTCCAGGAGTCGAGAATGTCAGTTATAGAACCTAAAATTAGTGTTATGAGGAGGAGAAGTGGGAAATGAGAAATACAAGAATGACTTACAGAATCTTCAAATCAGGAATCTGAGACAAAGTTGAAGGAATTGGTCCAATCAACTGGTTGTTCTTCAAAACCCTGAGATACAAATTACAATTTACACAAAGAAAAACCGGTCATAACCCCATCCAACAATCAAAATTTTCAATTGTGGAGAAATGTCAATAAAAACTCACAGATTCTCCAGCTGTTTCAACTTAGAAACAGAAAATGGTATATCCCCTCTAATTTCATTAAATGACAAGTCCCTGAAAACACAATAAAATATTGAAGTTCCAAGTTAGTCACTAGGTGGTCTAATTATAAACTGAATTCAGTTCTTCTAGGGGTGAAACATACAAGTTCTTTAAAGATGAACAGTCACCAATCTCATCTGGTATCTGCCCTGATAACCTGTTTTCTTTGAGGTCACTGTTTCAAACAAGTAGCAAGAAGGATAAGCAAGACAATGCAAATGCCACAACTACATCTCTGTATCAAAAATTGGCTGAAGGAGAGTAGTAATTACATAGAGACCAAACTCTGAAGCTTCCCTATTGCAGGTGAAATTTCACCGTCAAGATTCAACCCTGAAAGATTGCTGCAAAAGAAACAAGGGTAAGAGAAAATGCAAACTGATTTATTTTTTTCATTGACAAGGAACAAGGGAAGAAGCCTATATACAATGTCCAATGACACGGTAACTCACAGTGCAACAACATTAAAGGTGACATTATCACATGTTATCCCTCTCCAGGCACAATAATCTGATGATGGTGAGTCAGTCCAATCATAGAGAACGTTATCCACATCCCTGAATGACTTCTTTATCTCTAACAACGTTGCTCCTTCAATGAAAAAAGATTCAAACATTAACCATGCAGAACAGAACATAGTTAGAAACTTGAAGTAAAAGGAAATCAAGTTCTTCCACATCATATTAATAAATTGATACCATGTTATTATATACACTTGCATATTATATTATATTATATATTATATTATTATGCAACCCTCATTTTATTGAAAACTCATTTCCACAATGTGAACCATGCAGAAAACAAGCATCAGTAGTAGAAGTAACATAATTCATTCTAACAATGTGGAAATTGACAACTGCATTACAAAGAAAAATCACAAGATCCCAAAAACAAACCAAGTCAAACTCAGCATTCGCGGGAAAAAGGCTGACTTTTTAAAGAAAAATGGACCAACTGAAAACAGCAGAGGAAGTGCCATATTTGGTTGCAAAGAAAGAGGGAAGTAAAGAGAAAAAAAATTCAGCTTTACGTGTTTTTCCAACACCCTTCACCAAGAAAAAGAAACAAGAAAGGAAAACACATGAAGGGTACTTGGCTTTCTAACAGTGGCAACCATAGCCACAAGTCATACACCTCTTTGTTAAGAACCACAAAGCAACTTTCAACATTGTGATGTTCTCCTTCTCCCTCCCCATAAAGTTTTGGTAGAAAATTCCGTTTCAAAAAAATCCAAAAACACACACACACACACAAAAGAAAAAAAAGAAAAAATTTGAAACTCCAAACAACACTCACCATCATCAGATTCCACAGAATTGACATTCAAACAAATTAGCAAAGCAAGAATAAGGACCCCAAATTGAAATGCCATAGCTGCAACTGCAGAACTTCAACTTCACACCAGCCTAACCATGAAACCACTCAACCACCACCACCAAAGCTCTTGCTCAAAGCACAAGGAACCAGAACAAGAACAAAAAAAAGGGTGTTATGCTTAGTGACACTCAGCACCACTCAACTCAACTATGGCTTGAGATATTAAAAGGGTAGTAAGGTGGGTTTTGTTTGAGACTAGTATTCTATTCTTCTGTGCACTCTTCATACAAGAAGAAGGGTTGGATTTCCATGTAGTAGTAGTAGTAACAGAACCAGTCCACAGCTTTGGCTGTGCAATCACATCGTTCTGCCACAAACATCACTCCCTAACACAAGATGCAGGAAGAAAAAGAAAAGAGAGAGAGAAAAAAACACAAAAGAGAAGAGAGATAGAAGAAAATTATTTCACACATAAAGTTAAAACCATCTGCCACCATTTCTGCTACAAACCTGCAAACTCTGCACACACACACTCTCTCTCTATATCCCCCTAACTTTCTCTCTTTTTACACTTGTTTTCACTCTCTCTCCCCCTAAACTGTTATGCCAGTGCTATGCCATATAGTAAATAACACTGTACACTGTGCTATGCTGTGCCATTGGTTTTAACTTTTGATTCCCAGGGGTCACTTTCTGTGTGGTTTTGCCATTGCATTATCTGCAAGAGTTTATGGGGAAATGGGTCATGTATGTAAGAACTGGGGACAGTGATATAGATTTCTATACTATTATTTTAATGTTTTAATTTGTTGTTACATTATTTTATATTATTCTATTATGTAACAAAATAAAAAAATATGCACCTTTGAAGTATTTTTTTTATATTTTATAGTAATAATTAGTAAGTTAGTACATTAAAAGTGTGAATAAATGATGTCATTTTCAATGTGTAATGCAATCCATTTGAGATGACAGGGACGTCTTTCTCTTTCTCTTTATTGCCAATCTCTTTGAGCATTGGATTCATGTTTATGATATTATGGTTTTTTTTTCCTAATTTATTAGATTTTTTTTTCTTATTTATCTCATTGCCGCGTTGCGCTCTCTCGTCGTCTCATTTATTTATCGCATTTGTTTGGTAGTTATGCATCCTAGTATTAATTTAATTATTTAATACCGTCTCTATTATTGTTCTAACGAATTCTCTAGTGTCTTGTTTTGTTCAAATTTTAAAGTTAAATTAAATTAAAAGCAGTCAAAGTGACCGAGAGGTCTAACTTGATTGGCTGCGCAGGATACGTAAGTTGTTGTAAACCTTCCGTATCTGTCTTCAATTCCTGCTTATACAAAAAAAGCAGTCAAAGTATATCATAAAAAATCACTACAAAATAGTTTAATACTGATCATTTTTATAAGAAACAAAAGAATGTTCTTTTTTTGTCCTAATTATAAGAAATATAGATTCACTTTAAGATCTATTAATTGCTAATTTTTTTTTATTCTTCAAATTATGAAATCCATTAATGAGATACCTACTCATTTTTCATGTATTTATTGGTCTATTAACAATACAAGTTGCACTTATTGGTGGAGGTACAATGTCATTAATGTAATCACTACTTAAACCAATTAATTTAAGGAATACTTTTGAAATAAAATTAAAATTTATGACATTATTAATTATAATTAACTAACTTAACTATTTTTATTGGTCTTGACAATTTAGTTATTTGTTTCTTATATAAAATACCGGAGGGAGTATGTTGTATGAGTATTTATAAACTTAATTAAATATTTTAATTTTATAAGATTAATTTTGATGAAAAATAAATTTAATATTGATTAAAATATGCTGAAATAATTTGATGTTATCTTAGATTCAATTTCCTTATCTCTCCTAATTCTATTTCCTTTTTTTTTCTTAGTTTTCTATTTTATTTTAGCTTCTTCAGATAACTTGATCATATTCTTAATTTCTTTAACTTGATCATATTATTAATTTCTTTACATTTTTTTAAGAAATAATTTAGATTTTGTGTATTTAAGTAATACAAATTGCTCACCTAATATAAAGGAGAAATCACCCCTTTCATTTTAATATGGTATCACAGCATTGATATTTCCTTTAAAATCTCTTTTGTTCATTTGATAAGGCTCTTGACATCGTTAAGATCTTAAATGTTGCTTCAATTTAAAAGATTTATCTTGTTGTTTACCTATTATGGTTATATTCTTGAAGATTTGCTTATATCTATTTGGACATTATTTACTTTTATTCTTAGTGCTTGTTTGGGTTGCTGGTGCGACAAACCCAAAGTACGTTTACAAAATTATCAAATTTGATAATTCTACGGTGGAATAGCATGGGACTTCGTGCTGTCGAGATTCTACCACAAATACAAACATGCGTTTTGTAGTTAAACATTGATGATGTGAGTTTCTTTTGCTTTTGGTGGTTAAGTATTGATATTAATTTGTTTTGCATCTACCTTATATGGTGGTTAGGTTAAACATGAAATTACCTTTTGCTTATGTGATTAAGCCTTGTTCGATCTACTTTGTTAAGTGGTTAAGTATTGAGTATTTTTTTATGGGTGATTAAGTTTCTTTTTTGTTTTTTTTTCCTAAGTTAGCCTTGTTGATTACTCCCACATTTAGAATCTCTATATTACTGATTTGATTCTATTTTTTGATTGTCATTTTATCGTAGAGAAGATCTTTCTAGTATCATCAAAACCCCGTTGTGTTCTAATTCTAAAGATTAACTTGATGACATATTTGATATATTTTTTTTATCCGTGGAAATCAAAAATAAGTACCAGAAAGTTTACAACAATCCACACATCTTGTTTAACCAACTAAGCTAGATCCCTTAATACATATTTAACATGTTTGCTAAGTTTTTACATTGGCCCAAGATAACATATATATGTACTAACTAGATACATGTAATATATATGTTCCAGCTTGAGGGTGTGTATTATGACATGTTGAAATATTATCTTGATTCTTTCTTTGTTTTCTTTTTTTGGTAAAGATTCTTTCTTTGTTTTCTTATTTCTCTTTAGTTTTATTTCTTTATTTTCTTGGTTTCATATTTTATTTTTGTTTCTTTAAATAACTCCACCATAGTATAATTTAGTTTCCTTAAAGAGCTTCATCATAAATTCATAATCCCAAATTTTAAGGATTTATTTAGATTTTGTGTATATAAAATTTGTACAAATCATTCCTTTTATCTCAATAAATATGAAATGATTTTAATATTTACTTTTTATCTTGAAAAATGTTATAATAAATTTAATATAAAACTTTTAACTTAATACAAAAGTTATTTTTAATTTAATATATTTTTAGAAAAATAATTTTTAATTAAAGTTAAATATATTTTCTTCAGTTAGATTGGGGTTCAATGACATTAAATACTTGCTTAAAAGACTCGATTCATTAAATTTTATGCCTAAAAAATATATAAAAATAAAATGTTTTTTTATTTTATGCCTAAAAAAAGAAAGTACAAAATTCATTTGATGGAGGACCTCCTGTCCTATCCTCTCCTTGATTTTTATTTTCCCAACAAAATTAAATTAAATTAATTCATCTCCTAAACCCAGTCTATGTTGACATTGGGAAGCTAGGAGTTGGCAAAGTTGAGAGAAAAGGTGACAAAATTTACTGCAGGTCCCCGTCAAGCAATTATCTGAACAGAGTCATTGAACTATTGAAAACAGATGAGTAATATTGACCTTGTTATTGTTGGTAACTGGTTGTGGTTCCAATTTGGAGAGAGAAATTAACAACACTAGTTCTCACTTCTTGTTTCAATTGTGAGCCAGCCACAAAAGATTTGTATCATAGTAGAGCCCACACTACCCCCTTACCTTGCCCACTCTAATTAAAAGGCTTCCGTAAAATAATAATAATAATAATAATTTATAGTACATTGTAATTGTAATAAATAAAAGCCTTACTTACATTTGATTTCCATTTTTTTAAAGTTCTATTTACCCTTTAACTCTTATAAACTATTTTTCAATTACAATAGTTACTATAAAAAAACTTGCTATGACTTCTTAATCATAACAGTTATTTACATCTTATTGTTATTTTTTAAGTTTTTCTACTAAAAAAAATAGCACAAGGCCTATTTTTTCTCTAGTAATAATAACAATAATAATAAAAAAAAAGTTATTATACATACAAAACATACACCCTTGTGAATCAGGTTAAGTCTAGTAAAAGAAATTAATCTCTCACCTATTGAACCAAAATTTGAATTCCTATTTTGATAATATCATGAATAGAATTGCTTTTGAAAAAGAAAAAAAATATTACATGTGTGTTTGTTTGTCCATCTACAATTTGCAATTAGGTGAGAATTACGTCGAAATTAACATAGAAAATAACTAATAGTTGCTTCAAGTGATCTACATTACAGATAGCTACAACAGATCCAAACATGTAGTACATGCACTCTATTTGGATAAACATGTAGTAATAAGCACTTATAAAAATAAAATTAAAAAAAATAAATTAAATTTTTCATATAAGCTTAAATTAGTTTCTACATAAATTAATTTGTATAAACTCTTTCATTTTAACTTTTTCAAAAACTGATCTCAATTCAAATATAAATTAATTTGAGTTTATAGAAAATATTTAATTCGTTTTTTTCTTATAAATACTTGTGAAAAAATTGATCGAAACAGAATTATTATCCACAATTATAATAATCCCAAACAAATTTTCATGTAATACATAATTGAATTTTATCAACTTTTATCCTAAACTTTAAAATTCGGTTATAGAAATTACTACTATTCAAAAATCATAACCACTTTTTTTATGTACTAGCAATGTAAATAACCAAAAAATATTACTAGTACAGAGTCTCTCTTCTTCTCTTCACTCTTTTATTCACCTCGGGAAGGTCATTTGTCTGGTGTCTCTGATGATGGCCCTACCTATTCTCATAAAGCCTGACCACCACCACACCACTCTCTTCTCTTTGACGCCGTTAACGTTCCTGTCACAACTCCACCCACGTCTGCATGTAACATTACATAACACATCTATTACATTATTTATTTCCCCTTCTTTTTAATCTCGTTATCCAACGATTTTAACAAAGCAAAATTCCGTTATCCAACAACACGACAACATCGCTTAAATGCACTATTATTATTATTATTATTTGTGAATTCGTGTTATTTACTATTCCATCCATTTCAGATTATATAATATTTTAAAAAAATTATTCAAAAATAGATGTTATTTTATAAAATTAATATTATATTAATTTTTTTTTTAGAATTATTCTTAATCAATAAATTAATTAGAGAAATAAAAAATATAATAAAAAATTATCTAATATTTTCTAAACAATTCAATAAATTAATTATATTTTTTAATATATATACTAAAATTTTAAACGTCGTGTCAACTTGAAAGGAGGGAGTATAGTTTAGTTGCTGAGTTAATACTTACCTAAGAAAGGTTACTAGTAGTAGTAGTAGCATTTAAGACCTTTCTTAATCTGCGTACTGTTCCCCATATTAAGTCATGCTCCTTATTTAGGAACAAAACCTCTCTAGCATTAGCCCCTCTAGCTCCCTTCCCTATACGTGGTTCCACGTCATGCTATGTTCCTTCTTTCAACCAATAGAACCAAGTACAAGAAATAGACTCCTAATTTTTTCCCTTTTACTAGTACTGGTAGTATTTACTTTTGCCACATCCATTCAAGTTTTTTCCTCTTCTGAATATAGGTCATGTCATGATGTTTTATTACATGGGTTTCAATTAGATTAATTTTAGATAGTAGTAATTGATTATATATATATATATATATAATGAATTATTATTATAATTAATCGTGTAATAAATTTATGGTTAAATATACAGTAGTATTATGTAAAAAGTAGCTTTGAAATAATTTATTCTGCGTAAATGTTTTTAGAATAATTAATTTGATAGTAAAATTTAAAAAGTATAAAATTGTATGTAGTAATTGATTGATTTTATATTTAAATTAATCATTTATTAGAGAGAAAATAGGAAAAAAATAGTTAACTGAAAATTGATTTGTTAATTTTTTATTATAGTCTCTAAAAATTTATATATCATAAAAAAATATTTTTAATTGTTAAAATTATAATATAAATTATCAAATGCATTTGATTAGTGACATTCTCATTAGATTATAATCTTGAAAAACAAACCCATCCAAGCATGCTTTAATTACTATCCTTAAACTATTAATTAATATTTAAAAATGTTATTCATATACTCTTATAATATACTGTATTTCTAATGCATTCTAATTATTTTTGTAACCAATATTCATTGACAAAACTCTTTAATTTTATGCAGACACAATATTAGCTGAGGAGGAAAGAGAAGAACGAACTAAAAATTGAAGTCATGATGCGATCAAGCTCTCGATTCCAAGCATTACCATAAAAGAGAATTTGTATCTTATAAGATTTTTATAATATACAGCAAAAAAAGTTGGTAAAAAATGAGATAAAATAATTAAAGTGATAAAACATAATATTAGAAAAAAATATTATATATATATATATATATATATATATATATATATATATATATATATATAATGTAACTCTAATATCGAATATTTAAATATTTTGAAAATCGAAAATAAATTGAGTTTTACATAACATTGAACCACACTGCCGAAAATAGTTAATTAAACTCAGTGGAGACTCACGCTACTGAATTGCTAATCCAAAAACTTTCGAAGCCCCAAAAAAAGCAGCATAGGCATAGCCATCTTTAAAGAAAAAGGCAATTAAATTATGCATGATACCGACTTACTAGCTGAGATATTTGGGCAAGCTAGAGGGATGGGAGTTAATTAGTTAAACCCTATAAATCTACCTTTAAATGAGGTGGGGAACACCCTAGCAATTTGTTTTTTTTTCATATGAATTATTTTTATAAATAATAATTAAGCTTAGTTTTCTAAATATTATATTAATATATTATACACATATCAGTACTAAGAGAGAATTAATCATTTTAAGAGGAAGGAATATTGAAATAGTAATGTCACATAATTTAAAAAAAAATTGGCAGAATTTAGGTGAAATTTGTCAAAAAAATTAAAATGAACAATACTTAAATAAGTTAAAATAATATAATCACGTATTTATTGAAAAAATATATACTAATATTGAATAAAAATTAAACTAATAGTAACTAATGTTTTTCTTATTAAGTAGTACAATGTTTGGTCAAAAATTCTTTTAGAAAAATAATGATTTATTTTTTTAAAAAAATCTATAAAAATGATAAAAAGATAATTATTTTTCTAAAATAAATTCAATCAAATACATACATACATAAGATTAAAATAAAGAAACAAAGTACATTTTACATAAACACCTGTAGACATCGGTGACGAGTACATGATGGAAGTGTGAGGTGGCCCAGGTGGGTATTTAAATATATATGGTTCTGTATAAAAAAAAAATCAGTTTAATTTTCTTTTGATAAACACAAGTCCTGATATACTCTTATCTAAACATAATTGTTGAAATTAAAGGGTGAAGATAAAGTCACACATTGAATAAAAACGAGTTAGTTGAACAACATATAAGTAAAAAAGACCTATAAACCTTATGACTTAAAATTTTTGGTTGAAGGTGATGTAAAATTTACTTGTATGATGTGTTCATAGTCCGAAGATCTCCCTAATTTTACCCCCTCGGTTCACAACAATAATCTTTAATTGTTTGGTGAATGTGGGTTGAATTGAAAAGCATTCAAATTCATATACACACACACACGTATGTCTTCATTCCTGTAATATACTTAAGATTGTCGATAACAAGTAGGGGTGGAAATAGGCCGAGCCGAGCTAGACTTTGCTAGGCCTGAGTCTGATCTTAGTTAAAAGTACATGGCCTGAGTTTGGCCTGTTTACCCGTCAAAGGCTTTTTTAAGGACTTGGGCCTGGACTACATAAAAGCCTGGCTTGCCCTACAAGTCTGTTTAAGGGGCCTGGTTTGTCATAATTTAACATCAAGATAGAGGTAAAAATATGTATCTCAGGCTTTATAAGAATCAAATCTAACATATTTAAACATATTTTTAAGGTTTAATATAACATTCATGATAACGTATTTAAAAATATATTTTGAAACAAGGCAAATTTATTTTTCAATAAACTTAATTATAAGCTTTAGTTTGATTCTTTATGTAGATCAACATGATTATCATTTAAAAAGACAAATACATATAAGATTTTAATGTATCATAATAAATTTAATATAATAATAACACTAACAATGAATATTTATTTATGATTTTTTAAATAGGCCAGCCTATTAGGCCTAAAAGGCTTTTTGAATGGCCTAGGGCCTGGCCTGTTTAACTAAATAGGCTTTACTAAAAACCTTGGCCTGACCTATTTTCTGAAAAGGTCTGGCCTGACCCCGGCCTGATGTAGGCTAGGCCATAGGCCCCTGTCGAGCGGCCTGACTTATTTCCACGCCTAATAACAAGTGGTCTAATTAAAAATAATAAATAAAATATTTACTAGAAATATCAGTGAAAATTGTTGAAAATCAGAATATTATATTCTGATTCTATTAATAACACACGGTTTTCAGTCCATTATACCTCTATTTTCTCCAATTTTAACATGGTATCTAGAGCCTGACAGAGGAATAACGAAAATCGTGCCCCACCGGGGACTTACTGTCCCCGGTGAACCTTTCTACTGATCGCCTTTCTTTCAACGATCTGTTTCCACTTTCCAACGATCTGCCCCTGCTCCGGCGAGTTTTACGGTACACGTCGCCGCCGCCGCCGTTGCTCCGACGACTTTTCCGGCGAGCTTTCCGGCCGAAACCACCACAGTTGGCCTCATCCAGCGCCGATCTACACCGTCCCGGAAGTCGCTTCCCCAAACGAGGCTCCACGCTCTCTCACGCACCCCATCTTTGACGCGCCAAACAGCGCCCTTCATCGGCGCGTGGCAGCGTTGAGGAGTTTTTTTTTTTTTCGGCCACGATTCCGGAGTGGAAGTCGCCCAACCAGCGCGACCTAACCCCTGCAGTTTCACCCCAATCGGAGCAACTTGGACGACGCACCCATTTTTGGGGTATTTTCAGCCCTCACATGTTTCTCTTTTTCTGGCGACTGTCTCTGTTTTCCGGCGACACCTTATCTTCTCCGGTGTGCTGTCTCTTACTGAGCAGTGGTTGTCACTGCCAGTACCACCGGACTCGCCCCACCGTCGCCGACAAAACCCACTTTGTCCTTATCCCAAATGCAAGTGGCCTCGTACATGTCCCAGTTGCACTGGCCTCGTCCTTGTCTCAGATGCATTGGCATTGTCCCAATCATTGACTTGGTTGCTGTCCTTACGGTTCGATCTGGTCAAGAACCGTCTATTTGGGTCTTCACTAATATTGGTTTGAAGCTTCTAAATGTTGGTTTTAAAAAAGTCGGAACTTGCTTTGCTTGCCATGAATTTTCTTAGGCTGATGGGTATTCCAGCTCTCTGGCAATGTTATCTTTCTAGCAATATTCCCCGACTTCACCAAGATCCCAAAGTTGTCTTCAAAATATTGTTTTTAGTGAAGCTCAATTTTTATGTTTTTGTTGGGAATAAATTTTCTTGTAACAAGCTGAGAGCTTAGTAAGCTTCAGCTTTAGGGGGAGTGTTGAAAATCAGAATATTATATTCTGATTCTATTAATAATAGCGGTTTATAGGAACATAATCTTTAATTTAGAGGAAACAAAATATCCTCTATTTATGTGTAATTAATGTAATTAACCTATATAAACACGCATCCGCTGTGTACTCTAATACGGTTTTCCCTCCATTATACCTCTGTTTTCTCTTATTTTAACAAAAATATATCAATAATATTAAATATACTTTTTAATAAAAACTATTCTACTTTAATTTTTTAATTAATATCTTTAATTAGAACATTGGTTAATATTTTACTTAATCTAAACAAAAACAAAGAAGATAATCATATATATTAACATTTTTAATGGAATCTATTAAAGTTGTATAGTAACATTTTTTTTAACATAAATGTCACAAAAAAATGTAGCTTTTAATTTTCAGAGATCAATCTTATATATTTTAACTTAAATCTCATCTTATTCCTATTAATTATTTGACTAATATCCTGTAATAAGAGTTGTTTTTTCTTTCTTTCTTTTACTTGAATTGCTTGGAACTCCAAAAAAGAAATACATGGTGACGTAGCTCAATCTAACGATTTATATTTTTTTATCTCGTATTTTATTTTAACTAGTGTTTTAGCCCGTGCATTGCATGAACTTATTAAAATTTTTATTACCTTATTTATATAGCCAATAGAAAGAAATTTGAAAAAAAAAAATTATATAGTACATTGAAAGAAATTTTAAAAAATAGATAATTATAAAAGAAATTAGAAACTATAAAATTAAAAAAAAAAAAAGATAAGGAAAGATGTAACAATATAACTTTAATTTTTTTAATATTAACTTTGAAAACTGATAAGTAAATTGAATTAAGGATTTAGAATTATTGACTAAAGAGAGAAATCTTCATCATTAAAAAATAGAGTTAGAAAATCTGATACAAGAAATATTAAAAAAAATCCAATAGATTAGAGAGTATAAAATTTGAAAAAAAATTATATAGTACATCTAAATTTTTTTTTTGAAAAAGAGATCATTATAAAAGAAATTAGAAACTATAATTTTTTTAAAAGAAAAAAAATAAGGGAAGATGTAATGATGTAACTTTAATTTTTTAATATTAAATTTAAAAATTGAAAAGTAAATTGAATTAGGGATTTTGAATTATTGATGAAAAAGAGAAATCTTCATAATTAAAAAATAGAATTAAAAAAGCTGATAAAAAATATTAAAAAAAATATAGTATCAGATAAAGAAGTGAATGTAGGTAGTTATAGAAATATTGTGAATGTGAGAGTAGTTACAAAAATTGATAAGAGAAATTTTAGGAAAAGTAGAAGAACCAGATGCATGTTAGGAGAGTGAACTACACCACTCCATAAGAGAAGAATATTCAAATAAGAGTGAATGTGAGAGAGGGTGGAGAGAGTGAAGCAAGGAGAGAAGATAATCTCTTATTCATTTATATATATAAGAAGATATTATACGTAGAAAATTTGAGGATCTAGATTCTATATTTCTTTTTTTAAATCATAGATAACTTTCATTTCTTTTAATAGATATATAGATATAGATATATTTTTTCCTCTCTCACCTGAACAATATTTTTAACAAAAATGAAAAGGAAAATTATAGGACTGTGAATGTGGCCCAACAATCACATGCAAAGCGTTTTGGCAGAAAGCCCTCTCAACAACAATTGTTCCTAGTCACGTGGCTATTAAATGTGAACATTTAATTTAAGGGTTTTTGGGTCCCATAATTCTCCCTCTCAGTTGCAAATGCATTTTTAACTTATAATAATCGCTTTTCCAGTGTGGAAAAAAAAAATAATCTACCACTTTGGAACATAACCGATCAACTATGTATAAAAAAGAGTGGTAGAAGTTATAACTTCATGCATTTTTCATATTATTATTTACATTTTGGCTTGACTGTGTATATTTTTATTTAGTTTTATTTTTTGTGTAAGCCAAACTTCATAATTTCAGTTCTTGAATTTATTAATACCAACACTTATTCATCGAAACGGCAATGAACCTATTCCTCTTTAACTAATTAAGATTTTGGTTCAAGTCTAATGAATAAAAAATACAAAATAATGCCTGAGTTTTGTCTTCTTAAATAAATTTATCTAACTCCATTAAGAAATATGTCTACATTTAGTGTCCTAAACAATATTACTTTCGAATGAAGATATTTGTGGGGGCAAAAAAAGAAATTTATTTAATTCAATTCAAATTACTTGAAATCCATAATAATTTCCAAGGATACCAAAGGCTTAGAAAATAAAAATTACCGTCGTGTTTGATTACTCTTCTATTAATTTTCTACAAGTTCTTTTCTAAAAATTTTAAAACCAAAAAACCCAAATAATTCTAGGATGTTTCTTTGTCTTTTTTTTTTTTCCCCTTCTTTTTATTCTCAAAACAAGTAACAACAAGGAGAAGGTGTTTTCTTATTGATGGTGGTGTTGTTGTAAATATACGAGAACATAATATTAGGATTTGAAAAATAGGAAAGAGAGGGAAACCGTGAGGAATCATCCAATGAATTTAACGCGACAAAAACTTTGAGAGAAAGCTCCATTGACACGCACATGTTTTTCGGAACACCAACAACTTAGGTTGTTTTCTTTTCCTTTACAACCAACCCTTCAATTCATTGCTTTTTATTCCTCACCCTTTTCTTTCTCTGTTCCGGAAGAAAACCATGCCCAATGAGGAAAAAAAAAAACTCAATCCATTGCTAGAACTTTTTGATACACGAGTGAGGATGTATATATTTGATTCAAATTTCATCTTTATTGTATTTCTTGATTTTTAAAATTAAGTGAAATATTGCCCATCTTTTTTTTTATTATTATTGTCCATTTTGGAAGTGACACTTTGGTGATGGTGATGGTACATCTGTGTATTTACTATTTAGGAGTGAATTATTTAACTAAATCATCTCTAAGAATGACAATTGAGCATTGTTTTGGAGTTTTGGAAAATATATTTTCTATTTTGAAGTTAATGTTTCTATTTTGGAGCATTGTCCACTTATGCTGCGACTTATAATGACAACATGCGATGTATATTCATAGTTATATTAATAAGTGGATTTTACGTGATGGTTTGTTTAGTATAGAAGAAATTGATTTTTTAGAAATCAATACCATGAACAGAATTCTTGACAAGTTGACATAAAGAGAATAAACTCAAATGATGACAACTTATTAAGGTGCAACAGAAATGATAGTATATATAAATCATATTGCTAATTCTATATGGAAAAAATGCAACAACTAATTGAACTAAGAACATGTTTGGATAAACTTATCTAAAAGTCTTTCTAGAAAAAAAAAAAAAAAAACAAATGAGATGAGTTTCACCATAAGTTAAAATTAGCTTATACACATGCTAATTTGTAGAAACTTTATCATATTTTAGAGAAGCTATATAAGAGCTTTTACAAATTAGATTATGCATAAGTTAATTTTAATTTATGAAAAAGCTCCTATCAAAAAAAAAAAAAAAACTTATGAAGAAGCTCAATTCATTTTTTCTCCTTATAGAAGGATTTTTAGATAAACTTATCCAAATATATCCTAATTTAATTATTATGATCATAGATTGTAATTCAATTATATATCTTCGTCGTATGTGATAAGTTTGTTAATATAAAAGTTTAAAAATAGTATCATTTATTTTTAACTAAAATAATTTTTAGATATATACCTTTTGTTTTCCCGTACATTTTTTTTTCTTTCAAGAATGGTGTTTATATTTAGTGGCAAAAATAAGAAAATAAAAACTTGAGTTGTGATAACAATTGATTGTATTGATTGCACAACCTCTCTTGGTAGGTACTAGGTAAGGTAAGAAGAACAGGCAGTTAGGCACGCTCATAGGCCCAACATCACATTCGGCCCAATCCCATCAACCGGGCCCCCCAGGCCCTACTTTTCCAAAACAAGAGTGGCAATTGGACATGGTCTATCACGTTAGTCACAATCCCAGCCACATCAACGTTTTGGGATGGGTACGGGTTCCGATTGACCCCTCAACCCGAAATAAAAGAACACGAGTTGGAAGAAGAAAGAAACTTTGGAGAAAATTTAGATACAATACTTTAGGTGCTGTTTGTGTTATTTTTCAATCAGATTTAGACTTTTATTTTGATAATTCATGTAATAAATGTTTGCATTAAAGAATTATGCGTATTACTGAAATAAAAATTTAATTTTGACTGGTGAACAACAAAAACAGTATCTAAGTTCTCTCCATTAAATATACATGTTTTATACAGTGACAAATCTAGGGGCAAGTAGGGGCCTTGAACCCCGCGTCCCTCAAGACCTTTATGTATATATATGAGAAAAAAAGAAAAAGAAAAAGAAAAAGAAAAATTATAAAAATATTAATAGAGAAAAAATGAATAAAAAAATTAGGTTTTTGAGTTGATATATGCTTAATTTTCTTCTACTAGTAGATTATATCTCTAGTTTTACACATAAAACTAATAATAAATATTTTTGTTAAACTTATTATTTATTAGAAATTAAATTGGCCCCCTTTGATACACTCCTGGTTTTACATATTCATGATTAAAACTATTTATTTGGGGCCTATAGTTGTCTCTATTTCAAATTTTAGTTTCTATACAGTAAGTTTTGGATCTTGCTCGTACATAAAAAAATTATGTTGTAGTCCATGTTATTAACACCATGTTAGCAACGTGTGACAAAAACTTTTTAATGGTGTCAACTTGTTACAAAATTTTCTAGCCTTCAGAAAATGAGGACATGTAAATTTTTTGTAGCCGCTAGAAAGCTTTTGTAGGAGTTTTACAGCAATAACAACAAAGCCTTATACTAGGTAAAATCAGCTACATGGATCACATGATGTTAAAAACCAAAGCTTCATAAATATAGATTGATGGTGGTGCAATGTGGAGGCAGTTGAATGCTCTGGTAAACAAAAAAGGTAGATAATGGATGGTTTTTTAGTTTGAGTTACAAACTTGATAATAAATGAGACCACGTGAACACATGAAACTGGAGCTAGCATACAATGCAGCACTCCACGTGTAGAGTTTGGCATTGTTTTAACATTGGAATATCTTAATTTTAAAATTAAACCACAATTTGATTCGTGTAGTAGGAGCAAAATACAGTGTCATCTCTTGGGAAAGCTATGAAGGATGTTGCAATGGAGAATGGTTCTGTGGTTGTTGCATGAGTAGTTATATTCAAACACACACACACACACACACGTGTATATATATATATATATATTCCTGTATCCTTCTTGTTAGATCTTAACATTAAGGTTTTAAATTGTGGTAGCAGTTGCGTGTTTTCGTCACGATCCTTAACATTGTGGAAAATTGCTGAAAAATGCAATTGATGGAGCCACAATTGTGAAGATTAGAAAAAGAGCTAGCTGGTTTAAAATTGGAACTGCAAGTGATGTTATGATTGTTTTATATTGGCATTATGTCACCTTTTCTTTAATTTCCTTTTTATGTATTTTGTCTGATGGTGATTAAAACCTATAGTAAAGTCACTGTTGAGGCACCAGTAGCAGGAAAAATTAACAAAAGGACAATGCTGCATTGCATCACTGATGTCTGAAAAGTAGGGGTTGGAAGAGAAACTTAACTCCATGTCTATAGAGGCTGCAGGATCTGCTCATGAAAACTTCTGTATTAAATTTGTAATGGCTTAAAGAAACAAAGCATGCTGCCAACCCATCATGTAAGCAGTTTCTCTTCTTGCATGCTTTATGCCATTCTTGAATCTCAGTGACATGACATATCCATGAATTCAAGTTCTTCAATGCCACAAAATAGATTGGTGGAACCATTCTGTTTTTCAACTTTTAATTGATTCTGTTAGAAATACATTTACTAGGAGTGGTCCCTATAACTGTTTTCTGACTTCTGATGTTTTGGATTTTTGTGCCATGAATTCTTCATTGTATTTATGAGTTTTTATACTCTAGCAAGGTTGTGTGTGGGCTCTATTTTATTCCAATTCACGTGCATTTGACTTGATATTTCTTCTTGTTGAATTGGCACAATGTAACATGGCTTTGACCCTTGTTTGTGCATATGCACAAGTCTCAGATAAAGCTCTTCACAAGGCAATTTTGTTTGGTGAGAAAAAACTTCTTTAATATGACCTTTTCAGTTAATTTTCTATTTAAGATATCTGTTAGCATTGGTCTGGTATTAGCAAATTTACCAGTATCTGTGTTCAATGTTGTCTACTTTTAGAATATACATGTTTAAGAAGGTGGAAAAATAAGGAGGGTCAGGGGAGTGAAAAAATTAGTGCAAAGGCTCTCCCCACATGCATTCACATCATATTAGAAAAAATTAGTCCAAAGGCTCTTAAATGAATGAAATCTAGCTTGGGCCAGGGCTGGATATTCCCATGTGTTGTGCAAAATCTTGGTTCACTTGACTATTTACTTGACATCCTCTTTCAGGTTTTACAAGTCTATCAGTCATATATATTAGAGGAGTACCACCAAGCGCGTAGATAAATTGACATGGGTTGTTTCAGCTTAATCAGCGTTCTCAGGTTTGAGTGGTCTCGGGTTCAAGTCCTGAATATGCAGTTGCATTAAATACTTGGAAAGAGAGCTTTGCCGTCCATAGGATTGCCTCCGATGGAGGATACATGTAATCTAGACCAAAAAGAGAAGTACTAGCAACACACTCTCCAACACACACTTATTGGTTAGAATTTATTAAAAATTACAAAATCAGGAAAGAAACTAATTAAATGAGAAGTAGGATCCATAAAAAAATTTCAGCAAATAATAGAAAGTGTGTTCAAAAGAATTTGTTGCTGACATTTCTCTTATAGCTGGTGAAATAATCGTATAAGGTTGTACATTGAGAGGTGGTTTTCTCTCGCATTGAGTATTTATTTTTCCTGCACGTTCTATTTATCCAAGACTGGCATGGTGATTAGATAAATTTTAGTGCTAGATTGGTGCTGACAGTTTCTTTTATTTTGTTTGACATTTGTGCTATGTTGAATTCTTTCTTTAGGGTGTTTAAATTACAAACATACATGATAGTTCCAGACTGTGAAATTAATTAAAGCACATGTTGTGTTCTATTTTCCATGATTTGTCTAAAACGCTTTGTACTCAATTAATCAACTTTAATTTGTTTGTCATCTATGTGACTTGTTCACTTTTTGGTTGGTAGTATTGGACTATAATTTGTGAAACTGAAACAATATGCATATTTATAATGTGTTGGATTATAATATATGATACACCCTGTCTATATAACTGGAAATGGAAAATAATATGCGAGACAGCCCACCTTGTCTATAACATGAATATGCATACTATCAAAGAAAAAGTGGGGAATCCATCTGGATAATGGAGGTATTATAACGTTGATTTATATATTAAGACAAAGGGTAATAACACCTTATTTAGAGTATTAAGTAAAATTCTTGTAGGATCTACACTCTCTGTTAAGTGGGTTTCATATAAATTTTGTAATAATAAAAAGTAAGATTTGGATTCAAAAGATGCCACTAGCAAATGCTTTTATATTATATATGTATGCTGCTTTCAGGAATTATTTTTTTTTTAACCCAAAATATAATGTGTGATTTCAATCTTCAATTATTGTTCTGGTTCACAAGGATTAAAAAACAAAACAAAGCCTTTTTTACCTACCTCGCTTTAGACAGATGTCAGATCTTACGAAAAAATACTTTGGACAGAAAGAAGAACCTGGAAAGCAATAGTTAGGAACATATTATTTCAAGACAAACATGATTATAAAGGGTACAAGTGTGTGTGTGTATAATATTTAATTTATTTTTTTTCACGATTTTAACTTAATAAAATAAGTAATGATACAACCTTCTTGTATAATTTATAGATAAGTTCACTTTAAAAATGTTTTCCGAATAGTTGTATGACCTTTTTATGAAGGGGAGAAATAATTATATAGTCTAGGATCACTATAGTTTCAACCAATCGATACATAACATGTAATTAAGTCTTTATTAACTATTTTTTGTAAATTAAAAATTTAGATTAAATGTCACCTGAAGATTGATTCATCAGGATCATAAACACGTATTAGTCCCAGACTAAATGATTTCTAGGAGGGTAGAATTCATAGGTTAAAGTAGATTATACCTACTCAGCAACAAAACAACCATGCGTGGACAAGACCTAATCAATCAATGCCAGTTAGTCTGGTGACTTTTTCGATCATGAAAAGCAAAACCATTAAAACATAATTATAAGACCTAATCAATCATGCTGATTAGCAACGTTTTTGTTATAAAAAGAGAGAAAGGAGGTAAGTTGGCAACATGGTCTATTTTCATTTCTTTTCTTTTTTTCACTTAACCATCAGTTAACCTTTTTCTCCAAACATGAAAAGCAAAACCATCTGTTTCTGCATCATCAGAGGGCGCAACAGTAAGAGTAAGGAAAGCAAAGTGAAAGATTTAGAGAAATTCTCCGATGTCAAGCCTAATAATCATAAGGGAAAAACCAAAGGGTGTGCTTCAACAACTCCTGTTGGTGATGGTGATGGTGGTGGCATCAATGTTCATGGAGCCAACACAGTTGCTAGCAATGATGCAGGAGTGGCTGCTGCTGTGATGATTGCAGCTCATATTTCTTTGATGAGTGCCAATGAAGTTCAAGATGGAAATGGCCATGGTCATGGGGGTGAATCTGGGGCAGCAGATGGTGATGGCTGATATGTCATACTCAAATATTTCTGTTAAGCATTAAACTTAGAGAGAATTCCTTAAAATGTTTTTGGTATTGTTCCTGAATTATAACAGTTGATCTTTAATGCAAACCTTTATCACGCAGATTATTGGAGGGAAACTCCAATTCTGATTGGAAAACAAGACAAAAATACTTGAGTAACTACTTCTAAGCTTTATCATTCTTTTAATACTTGTCTCCCCTCCCTTGCTTTGCAAACTTGATTGCTTCCTATGGATTTGTTTTATATGTTAAGGAGTAAGACTATGAATCAGGGACAACATGGTTCTGCATTGCAATTGCTTGCCTATTTCACTTGTTAGTTTTCTACAGTTGTATGAAATCTCAATTAGGTGGAGACATAAATTCCTTCATTATCTATGTATTTGGTTGATTGTTCTGCTTTTCACATCAACACTGGTATACCGGTGGGGTATTCGGCTATATGAATAGCCGAATATCCTCCACCACAAGCATCCGAATACACCTCACGAACAGGTAAGTATTCGACTTAAATCTGGCTGAACACTCTTTGCTCCTTACGCTCAACTAGCTATATTACCAAACACCATTGCAGGAGTATTCGGCATCACTACGGCCGAATACTAAGGATAACATTCGGATAAGGTAGATCCTATTTGGAGGCTATTATCAAGGTAAACCAAAGATTAAGAGGTGATTAAGAAACCTTAATTAGTATGGATCGGTCATTAAGAAATGGTCAGGGCCCATAAGGGTCTAGGCCCAACAAGATAAGTATAAAACGAGGAGCACCCCTCAAGGTAGGACACTCTTGACCCTCATTTATTACTCACATTAAATGCTCTGAGCCGAAACCTGACTTGAGCGTTGGAGTGCCTTTTGTAGGTACCCCTCCCCTTTCGGACAAATATAGAAGATCTTGAACAAAAGACATCAGCGGAAGATCACCCCAGCACCCTTAGATAGGAACGTTTTGGCGTCCACCGCGGGGCCCGGTAAAACTTACCCCACAGCCCCTCAAGAAATGGTTACTATCCAAAGTCACGCACACATGGATATACCTGAACCATCGGCACCAGCCATGCAGCAACACGTTCAAGGGCAGCACCTCGTCGGCGAAAACATAGTGCATGTGGAAGATCAAACGAATTTTTCGTCGGAGTTAAGACAGCTAAGAGCCGATATATCGGCGATGAGAAGGCAGCACGCACAGGAGATATCGACCCTCCGTCAGGAGAATGCCGAACTGAGAAATTTGAACCGATCTTGGAAACCCGAGGATCAGGCACCAGACAAGCAACATGAGGGTGAGTCTGTGGCCAATCTTAGCATACATGGGGCAACTAACCGGCCCTCAACCTTCACTGTCAACACTCAGTCACATCCTTGCAGGCATCATTTCGTTTCCGGAATCATGAAAACTCCTCTTCCTCCAAATTGGAAGAGCCTTAGCCTAGACCGGTATGATGGTAGCACTGACCCGGATGAGCATATAGATGTCTATGTCACCCAAGTCAGCCTTTACACAGTCGAAGACGCCATCCTATGTAGAGTATTCTCCACGTCTTTAAAGGGACAAGCTCTTAACTGGTTCACACGGCTCCCGCCCAATTCCATCGACAGTTTTGAGACCCTTGCGACTAGATTCGGTAACCAGTTTGCAATAAGCAGACCTCATCACTTGACTTCGGTCGCACTAGTGAATATTGGGCAAGAAAAGAGGGAATCCCTTAGAATGTTCATGGAAAGGTTCGGCAAAGTAGCCTTAAATATCCGTAACCTCTATCCAGTAGTAGCCATGCATCATCTTGTGACGGCCCTTAAGCCGGGGGCTTTCGTCCATAGTCTTTGTAAAAAACCAGCACTCGACATGGACGACCTCCGCCGAAGAACAGCAAAATACATGCAGATGGAAGAGTTGTCCGAGTATCAAAACCAAGTCTGAGCGAAAGCCAACACAGGAAGGAAGGAACACGAAAAAGATAATCAAGGAAAGGGCAAGGACAAGTTTCACAAAGAGCGGGAGTACCATGGCTCCCGGTACACGACCTACACTCCCCTCAACACGAGCCACTCCCGGATACTCGAATAGGCCCTGGCAACCGAGATATTGGCGGTGCCAAAGAGAGCCAATACCCCCCAGAAGCCGACTACAGCAAGCAATGCCGATACCACCGCAATAGAGGTCATTCCACCAAAGAGTGCGCAACACTCAAAGACAAGATCGAGGACCTCATTAAGATCGGGCATCTCAAAGATTTCGTCCGCGATCCTAGAACTGAAAGGCCTCAGTTCTCAAAGTACAAAGACGATGACAGAACTTATAGGAGAGACTTCAATTACAACCGAGAACGTGACCGAAGGGCCGAAAGACCAAGAAGCAGGTCCTAGGAGCGGCACGAAGCAAAACCTTATAACCCCAGAAAGGTCATCAATACAATTGCGGGAGGATTCGCAGGAGGAGGAAGTACATCTTTGGCCAGAAAAAAGAACCTCCGATTAGTCCGATCAGTCAACATGACGTCGGCCGTGAGCAAGCTGAAAATGCCGCCCATCACGTTCACCAACATCGACTTTCAAGGGTCTGATCCCGTACAGGATGATCCAATGGTTATCAGTGTATACATAGTAGACTGCACAGTCCGAAAAACTCTAGTAGATCAAGGAAGTTCGACCGATATCCTATATTAGAGTTCCTTCAAGCCGTTGGACATACCGGAGGGGAAGCTTATGCCGTATGATGAACCCCTGGTTGGATTCTCAGGTGAAAGGGTTAACACCAGGGGGTGTATAGAGCTGGACACAACTTTCGGATACGAGGGGAAGGAGTGCAAAACTATAAGAGTTAGATACATAGTAGGTCACGCTAACACCTCATATAATATACTGCTCGGACATCCATCCTTGAACACTCTTGGAGCTATAGTATCCACTCCACACCTTGCCATGAAGTTCCCGTCAAGCCGAGGCACCGTGATTACAATTCATGCCGACCAAAAGGCGGCCAGGGAGTGCTACCTAGCCAATCTCAAAGTTACTCAGCTAAAAGAAGAAGAGTACAAGTCGGTATACATGATCTCGACAGCCGAATCCCTAGCCCAATCTTTGGATCTCGATCCCAGGACCGAAGAGGGCAAGCGGGTGAACCAAATGAAGAAATATGTGCATTCCAAATTGGTCAAGCAAAGACTCAAGTCACGTATCTCGGCAGCAACCTATCGGAAAGAGATAGGCTTTAAATCCAAGGGGTCGTGAGGCAAAATGCCGACCTCTTCCCCTGGAAAGCCTCGAAAATGCCCAAAATCGACCCAAAATTCCACTGTCACAAATTAGCGATATGCCTAGAAGCAAGGCCGATCGCTCAAAAGAAGAGAAAGATGGGAGAAGAAAGGCGAAAAGCCGTAGAAGATGAAGTATCTAAGTTGATGACGGCCAACTTCATCCGAGAGGTCAAATACACCACTTGGTTAGCCAATGTGGTGATGGTAAAAAAAGCGAATGGCAAATGGAGGATGTGTACAGACTACACTGACTTAAACAAAGCATGCCCGAAGGACGCATATCCGCTACCAAACATTGACCGACTAGTCGATGGGGGCAACCGGACATTCTTGCCTTAGTTTTTTGGATGCTTACTCGGGGTATAATCAAATTCGAATGTACCCTCATGACGAAGACAAAACCGCTTTCATAACCGAGTCAGCTAACTACTGCTACAAAGTTATGCCCTTCGGCCTAAAGAACGCCGGAGCCACCTACCAAAGACTAATGGACAAAGTCTTTCAAAGGCAACTTGGACGAAACCTGGAGGTATACGTTGACGATATGGTCGCCAAATCTTCCAAGGCCGACGCACACACGAGGGACCTCGAAGAAATCTTCATTGAACTCAGAAAGCGCAATATGCGCCTGAACCCCGAAAAATGTATTTTCTGTGTTCAAGGAGGAAAATTTTTGGGCTTCATCTTAACATGCCGAGGCATAGAGGCGAATCCTGACAAATGTCAGGCCATTATTTGTATGAGAAGCCCAAAAACCCCAAAGGAAGTCCAGAGACTGACAGGGAGAATCGTCTTTTTGTCGCGATTTCTACCAAGGATAGCCGAAAAGGTGAAACCCATCATGCAGTTGTTAAAGGCAACCAAGAATTTTTCATGGAACCAACAATGTGAAGAAGCTTTTCAAGAACTGAAAAAGACCCTTTTGGCCCAGCCTATACTCAAGAAATCGGATCCTTAAAAAGATCTAATGTTATACATCTCAGTCTTCCAAGAAGCCATAAGTGTAGTATTAGCCTAAGAACATGAAGAAGGTCAAGTACCTGTATATTTCATCAGCCGAGTATTGCAGGAATCTGAGACTAGGTACCAAACATTAGAGAAGGCATCTCTAGCACTAGTCAACGCTGCAAGGCGCCTGAGGCAATACTTCCAGGGACACCAAGTGGTTGTCAAAATCGATTGTCCCATCGTAAAGGTATTGAAGAAATCGGAGCTGGCCGGACGGATGATGGCATAGTCAATAGAACTATTAGAGTTTGATATAAAGTATGAGCCGAGATGCCCCATCAAAGCACAATGTCTAGTAGATTTTGTCAATGAGATACACTCGGCCGAGTACTCCTACTCAACTAAGGATGTACCATTCAGAATCTCTTTGCAAAAAACTCAAGTGTTGATTTCTTCAAAAGAATCCGTGGCTAATCAAAGGAAGGACACAATTCTTACAAAGTGATAGGCTATAAGTAAGTTTGTGAAATTATTCTAAGTGTAAATTGAGAAACGGATGTCGAAAGATAAAGACTATATTTCATTAATCACAAAAAGAGATTTACAAAATTTCTCCTAAAAACAAAAAAAAAGGCTCTAATGGCCCAAGATACAAATATTTCATTCAGCCGGATCCTCTTGGGCCACGGCATTGAGAACATCTTTTTCTCTATTTTCCTCATTAGTCCCAGGATCCCCATCACCATCCGGAGTCGACTGCTGAAGAGGATTCTCAAGAATCGCATCCTCAGGAATATCGTCAAGAGGTAGCAAACGGTCTTGGTAGACATCCTTATCCATGTCAAAAATGGCAGGATTACGGACGTCATAGAAATGCTGCATCTGCCGAACAGCATGAAGAAATTCGGCTTCGTGTTCAGCATAAATCTTGTCTTGAGCCGAAGAGACGATGCTTTCCTTAGCAGTGCATTCCGCGTCCCTCTCCTCTTCAGCCTGAGCCAATAGCATCTTTAAACGCTCAATCTCATCGGACTGAAGTTTAGCATCCTTCTCGGCCATTACGACTTTAGTATTCAAATCATTAAGATCAACTGACAGGTGCTTCACTTGGTCCTTTAGACAAGCGTTGTCATCCGCCAAGACTATGTTGGCGTCCAGAGCCTGTTGGTTAGAGGCCTGCGACTCCTACAAGCTCTTCTTCAGCTTCTCGGCCTCTTTCAGCGGGTTCATGAACATGTGATAAGCAATGGCCGAAGCCTTGCTTGAAACTCACAGTAGGCCGACCAGTTGGAGGCTGCATCAACCTTATTCAAGATATTCTTTCCAGTCTCAGAAATATCACTGGAACTAACCATCTTCTTTGGCCGAAAATCCTTCGAAAAGAAGCCCTCAGCAGTCATGGCAGTGATGGAAGCCAAAGAGCCCGAAGCCGAAAAGTCCAAAGTCTGTTGTTTTAGCTTCTTCACCTTTTTCTCCTCCGAGGCCTCGCGGCTTCGGTGCCCTTTCTTGTGGTCCTTATCCTTGTTTTTCTTCTCTCCTGCCGGAGGGGGTAGGGTATCCATCGGAGATGGCCTTGGGGTCGGTTGCTTCACAACAGGAGACACTAAAGCAACACCTGAAGTGTTCTTAGCAGCTTGAGCCCTGTTCTTCCGAGCATGCCGGAAGGAAAGGACGTCACCACCAGCATCCGTCATAATACCTGCACCTCACAAAACACTTAGTCATTCATAAGAACTAAGTATAAAAAGAACAGAAAAGAAAGAACCGAAGCCTTACCACACATATTGGCTACAACAGTTGAAGAATTAAATAAAGCCACGAGCTGCCTAGCCGGAAGCTTTTGGGGGAGGGACTCAAGAAAGAGGAGGTCCTCGCGTTCCCTTTCGGTCATCATAGACTTTGGAAATTTGTCATAATGCCGAGGGGTTTTCTCCCAATAAAAAGGAAATAAGGGTTTCCCACCACTATCATAGATGTGGTTAGCCCCTATATTCGACCTAACTACCACTTTAAAGAAGCCGATTTTGAAATTTTTGTACGAAGAAGTAAAAGATTGAAATAAGGGTCTCTTCGGTTTCCTTATTAGGGATACCCACAAACCACTCTTGGGCCGAGTACAAAAATAGTACAAAAATACACTCACCGAAGGCTTTATAAAATTGAAAAGGCAAAAGGGCACGAAAGGCCTGAATCACGGCCCACCCGTTCGGATGCAATTAAGAGGGTGCCACGTTCAAAATCCGAAGCACCCCATTGTAAAGTCATCAAAGGGAACCGTTACATGTAAGTCGCGGAATACGCAATCGTACATGTAAAAGAAGTCCCTTATAGACTCACCCTTTCCTATGAAAACGAATTCGGCATTTGTTTCACGCCGACAACATTGTAAAGCTAACGAACAAAGCTCATCCTCAAGGATGGCAGATACATCTACATAGTTTACAAAATTGGACACACTACGATTATCATCATACCTAGACCAGTAGGACCCGACCTCCCCGTTTACCCATGTGTACCTATCCAGGGTAATCGGCGAGAACACTCTTTTCCCTTGTGTAACCCGTGGCTTACGCTTCGGCTTTTAGCTGAAAGTATCCTTTTCAACCGAATGAGACACCACGTTTTCACCCACCCCCTCTGGGACAGAGGACGAAGAAGGGGATGCCGAATGGGAAGAAGATGAAAAAGAAGAAGACGAAGACAAAGAAGTCGAAGACTCCTCACTAGACTCCCCACTAGCCGAGGAGGATGACCGAATATCAATCACTTGGTTTCCCCAAAAAGCTTACGACCAGACGAACTCATGGTAATGGAAAAAGAAAATGCAAAAGCCAAACTCTCGTACCTTGGTTAAGACGAAAAAGATGAAGCTAGAAAAGAGTATTCGGCCAAGAGCGAAGTAAGAAAAAATTGATAGACTGTAAATAAGGGGTGCAAAGACAACATCCTTCACCCTATTTATAGGGCCCAAGCCCATAACGGTCCAAAGGGTTCCAAGCGCTGCCAACCGTTAGATCAATCCAGATCTAACGGTCTAGAAATACGCAACGCTTCGATCCCTTCACCTAAACGGGTTTTTTCAGCCATAATGACAGAATTTGAAACGACACAACAACGAGGTGCGTATATCGAATCAAAGCCTCTTCGTCATAACTGATTACTCAAGGCTGGGGAGCATGTATACCGGTGGGGTATTCGGCTATATGAATAGCCGAATACCCCCCACCACAAGCATCCGACTACACCCCACGAACAGGTAAGCGTTCGGCTTAAATCTGGCCGAACACTCTTTGCTCCTTACGCTCAACTAGCTATATTACCAAACACCATCGCAAGAGTATTCGGCATCACTACGGCCGAATACTAAGGATAGTATTCGGATAAGGTAGATCCTATTTGGAGGTTATTATCAAGGTAAACCAAAGATTAAGAGGTGATTAAGCAACCTTAATTAGTATCGATCGGTCATTAAGAAATGGTCATGGCCCATAAGGGTCCATGCCCAACAAGATAAGTATAAAAGGAGGAGCACCCCTCAAGATAGGACATTCTTGACCCTCATTTATTACTCACATTAAATGCTTTGAGCCAAAACCTGACTTGAGCGTTAGAGTGCCTTTTGCAGGTACCCCTCCCCCTTCAAACAAATATAGAAGATCTTGAACAAAAGAAATCAGCGGAAGATCACCCCAGCACCCTCAGACAGGAACAACTGGCAAGAATATGCTGCTGCTCTATGATTGGACTTTAAGAATTGGACCCAATTGCTCAAAATTATTGAAGGGTGGTGACATTGTTCTAGAGAGGCGATACCATCATTTCAAGATGATTTCAATTGATGTATCTTGTGAAAAAATATTCCTTATGAGAAATGCAACACTCTCTCTAACACTCTCTTTTAGACACTCTCCATGTGATTGGTTGAAATTTATTGATAATCGCTAATTTTAGTGGGTCCCACATATCATTTAACAATTTTCTCTCATAATTTAGCTGTGGGACTCACCAAAGTTGTATATTACCTATATTTAGTTTAGGTCAAGTGAATAATAATAATAATAATAATAATAATAATAATAATAATATTTTTTCAAACAATTAACCAAATCAAAATAAATGAGTGATAAATACTAAAGTAACTAAACAGACAGTTTTGTAAAAGCATATCCTACAAAAAGAAATAACGAAAGGCATGTCCCTCAATTTTGTAAAATCATATCCTCTTTTTGATGCTGCATCATCCCCTAGAAAGGGGGAAAATTGTACAAAATCCTACCATAATAGATAATGAAGTGGAATGATTATATAACAATAATATTCAAGGATTTTATGTTGGTTAAAGAAAAAAGCCCTTTTAACTAAAAATATGTTTACAAGTGCTATTATAGTTATGACGTAAATACGTAACATTAGGGACATCCATAGCAGAAGCAACAGCATCAGATTCCACATAAAAATTCAGGCCCCACCTAATATTGAGCTTTTTCAATGGAGAGAATCTTGTTCACATCCATACACTATAAACTCCCTGCCCAATTCCTGTTTGTATCTTGCGTATAACACGTACTCTTTCTAAAGTTCAGAGATTCCTTCCTTTAGGTAAAGAGTCCCTCACTTTCCACTAAAATCTATCTCTTATTCTCAACTTTTTATATATATATTTAAAATAAAATGTTCCTTAACAATCCCAACAGTACCAAATACAATGATATATCAAATATGTTAGCTTATGACATGTACTCATGCCAGATCGCATATAAATGACTGAAGAGTCTGCACATTATAATGTTTCTTTCTGAAATAGCATTATACAGGTAAGATTTGGTTGACCTGTTAAATAGTAACAGAACATGACATATGTTCTATGGCTATCATATGTTCTATGGCTATGTTATGCAAAACTAACTGAAAAGTTAGCTGAAAATTGGAAAATTAATTGGAAACTGAAAAGCTAGCTGGCAGCTGAAAGCTGTTAAACTAGTTTATTAAATCATAAGCGTTCGGTAAAACTATTTATTGAAATCGCTGAAAAATATAAAATGACAAAAATAGACATATTTATATGATATTTTTATATAAATTTCAATTTTATTTTGTGGATAAAAATATATTTTGAGGTATTATAATTTTAATTTTTAATTAATTTTAAACTCTATTAATTTTTTATATATAGATAAATTGTTTTCATTACATTTTTAGTTTTAATTATTACATTTTTTCATATTAAGTATACTACTATTAATCTTATACTATATCTAAAAATATTTTTAATCAAGTTTAAAATTAAGTAAAAAAGCATACACTTAAGTAGACAATATACTTTTATTATATATGTTAATTAGCGTAATAGTTAAAATAAATCGTCTAATATAAAATTATTCAAAAAATAAAAAATCTGACATTCATCATTGTCAATTTGATGAAGTATAATGTTGAAATAAAAAAAATATTTTAAATCTGATATTCATCATTGTCAAGTTGTATATTACCTATATTTAGTTTCTTTAAAGTTTAGGTCAAGTGAATAATAATAATAATAATAATAATAATAATAATAATAATAATAATAATAATAATATTTTTTCAAACAATTAACCAAATCAAAATAAATGAGTGGTAAATACTAAAGTAACTAAACAGACAGTTTTGTAAAAGCATATCCTACAAAAAGAAATAACGAAAGGCATGTCCCTCAATTTTGTAAAATCATATCCTCTTTTTGATGCTGCATCATCCCCTAGAAAGGGGGGAAATTGTACAAAATCCTACCATAATAGATAATGAAGTGGAATGATTGTATAACAATAATATTCAAGGATTTTATGTTTGTTAAAGAAAAAAGCCCTTTTAACTAAAAATATGTTTACAAGTGCTATTATAGTTATGACGTAAATACGTAACATTAGGGACATCCATAGCAGAAGCAACAGCATCAGATTCCACATAAAAATTCAGGCCCCACCTAATACTGAGCTTTTTCAATGGAGAGAATCTTGTTCACATCCATACACTATAAACTCCCTGCCCAATTCCTGTTTGTATCTTGCGTATAACACGTACTCTTTCTAAAGTTCAGAGATTCCTTCCTTTAGGTAAAGAGTCCCTCACTTTCCACTAAAATCTATCTCTTATTCTCAACTTTTTATATATATATATTTAAAATAAAATGTTCCTTAACAATCCCAACAGTACCAAATACAATGATATATCAAATATGTTAGCTTATGACATGTACTCATGCCAGATCGCATATAAATGACTGAAGAGTCTGCACATTATAATGTTTCTTTCTGAAATAGCATTATACAGGTAAGATTTGGTTGACCTGTTAAATAGTAACAGAACATGACATTTGTTCTATGGCTATATTCGGCTGGAAGCTGAAAAGCTAGCTGGTAGCTGAAAGCTGTTAAACTAGTTTATTAAATCATAAGTGTTCGGTAAAACTATCTATTGAAGTAGCTGAAAAATGTAAAATGACAAAAATAGACATATTTATATGATATTTTTATATAAATTTCAATTTTATTTTGTGGATAAAAATATATTTTGAGGTATTATAATTTTAATTTTTTAATTAATTTTAAACTCTATTAATTTTTATTTATAGATAAATTGTTTTCATTACATTTTTAGTTTTAATTATTACATTTTTTCATATTAAGTATACTACTATTAATCTTATACTATATCTAAAAATATTTTTAATCAAGTTTAAAATTAAGTAAAAAAGCATACACTTAAGGAGACAATATACTTTTATTATATATGTTAATTAGCGTAATAGTTAAAATAAATCGTCTAATATAAAATTATTCAAAAAATAAAAAATCTGACATTCATCATTGTCAATTTGATGAAGTATAATGTTGAAATAAAAAATATATTTTAAATAGTACAATGGTTAAAATAATTAGTTTAATATAAAAAAAATATAAAATTAACAAAAATAAAATAAAACAAATAAATAATAAAACCTTGTTTTATTTAAAAGGGGTAATAAGAAAATTTAATAAATATGTTAAGGATAAAAAAAGAATAAAATATAAAAAGCTATAAGCTAGTGTTTTAAAAAACGTTACTTCAAGTAGCTGTTTCAAAAAATGTTAGAAACTACTAAAAAAAGCTTGTTTACCGAGTAGACAAACAAGCTTTTCAGTTAGTTAAAAAAGCTATAAACTAGCTGAAATGGCTTGCCGAACATAGCCTATGTGTCATGTGTGTGGTATATTTAAAATTAAAACTAAAAAGTAGAAAAAGCACAGGATATTGGGTTAAAAACTGATATATTTTGGTTCCACTGAAATGGATAGGAACTGAAGAGAAAAAAGGAAAAAAAAAAAAAACAAGACAAAACAAAACAAAATGTTCTATCTAATTCTGTCAACACACCGAAAGCAACCATAGTCTTATTTCCAATCCCAACTCCCAAGTAGTATTAGATTATGGACAAAACTTAGATATAGATTTTGAGGATCTTTTATTATTATTTTTCAATCAGAATAGAAATTTCCTTCCCTATCCTATGCTGATCTTTAATTCAAACTTTTATTATGTGAATTAACAAAGTGAAACTCTAATTTTGATAAGAGAACAACATTAAAAGTACCAAAAAAACCGCATCCAAGTTTTGTCTTTAGACTATTAGTATAGTATTAGTTCATGAATAATGAAAAAAGAATAGTTGGGTGTATCCGATGCTTGTTAATGTTTGCTTTGAAAAGCAGTATTCCCTTCACACATCAACATTTTGGGTAGCACTTCCACCATACACATATTTTAGCATAACAAAAGTAAGCCCCAAGAGAACCAAGGTAATTCATTCATTCTTCAACTACCTTCTGAATGGAACTTGGAGATAGCAGCAGGAGGAGCAGATTTTCTTCTTATGAGAGAGTGGCAGCCATAAGCTTGGTGGTTCTAGCTGTGGCTTCTCCTCTCTATATAGACCATAAACGGAACAGCGAGTTGGAAGATGAAGAGCAATCCCTAAGCTTTGCTTTTTGGTTGCCCTTGCTGCTCTTTGTATTGATTTTAGCCATAGCTTTATCGGCTTTTCTTGACCGTAACTTCACCAGGTTTGATCGTCACTGGATTCATAGAGTTGGTGGTTCTTCTGGTGGTATTGTTTTGATTCTTGTTGTTCTCTTTCTGGTTTTGAAGTGTAAAGCGTCTGTGTAACAACAAGCTGCCATGCTCAAACTCTATAGTAAGATATGCAACAACTTCCTTTTCAGTCGTGTTTGTGAAGAACATACCAAACCACTTAATATTGAGTGATTAATCATCCTCTATATTATTATTTAGTACATCTTAAGTTTTTTTTTTTTAATATTTTGGTCTAGTTTTTATTTCTTATAGTCGCCTCCTCTACAATATGACTTACTTCCTCAGTGAATCATTTTCCTTCGTACTTTCCCTTCCTATTTGGTCCTAAGATTTTAACTCCACAAGAAGACAGAATCAGAGTCCAAAGCGATAAAATAAATGAACCAAGAGGAGCCAAGGCATATTTGTGAGCCATTAAGAATTAAGATTATTACTATTCACATTCTTCATGAATGGCTTTTTTTTATTTTATTTTTCTCAACTTTTTACAAAACAACGGACTGAAGCTAAAAACAAAACACACCTATTTGACCTATCCTCTACAGTTTGGGGGCATGTGAAGCCCTCATCAACAAAAAATTTAGGGGCTTGCTATTCTCACCTCCTAAAATGCTATTCTCACTCCCAACTTGTTCAATTTAATGTGTAAAGACTATCTTACCCCTCCCCTCCCTCTTTCCCCCACGATGGACCCCTCTCTCTTCTTCTTCTTCTCACCCCACGACCCCCTTGCTCTCTCTTCTCCTCAACTCTCTTCCCCACAACCCACGAAGCTTTGTCTCTCTTCTTCCTCTGCTCTAACTTGGTAATTTTTTTTTCAATTTTTTTTCATTCAACGGAATCGTGATTCCGTTGTTATTGTTGAACAACGGAATCATGATTCCGTTGTTGTCCCATTCGTAGATCGCAACGGAAACACGTTTCCGCTGTGTATTACAACATAGATACATAGCAAAAACACGTTTCCGTTGTGTGTGGTATTTCTGCTGTGCAATTTTTTTTCAATTTTTTTAAAAAATTTGAAAAATTTTAAAATTATATTTTTCAATTTTTAAAAGAAAGTAACAATTATAAGGATGTTCAAATAGAAAAGATTATAGAATGAAATAAAGAAGAATCAAGCGTTGATGTAAAGCTTTGATATGTTTCGTGGGGTGGGGGGTTTAAAAAAAAAGAAAAGAATGAAGCGTTGATTATCATGACATCTAGGATGTTCAAATAGAAACCATTTACCAATAAAGAAGAATGAAGCGCATGACACAACGGAAAGGAAATTACATTTCATTGAATGTAATGGAATCACCTTTTCGTTTCTGTGCAATGGGGGACCAAAAACAAACGCAACGGAAATGTAATTCAGTTTTATTGTATGTAACGGAATCATCTTTCCATTTCTGTGTAATGGGGGTAAAACGGAAATAAAATTCTGTTGTATATTTAATAAAAGGGAATCGTGTTTCTATTACATTCTTTTTACACCCCCTTTATTGTAACAGAAACATAATTCCGTTGTTTATCCCTCAAATTTTTTCAATAAAACAGAATTGTGTTTCCGTTGTGTATTTTTGTTTGGCACCCCATTCATTACAACGGAAACACAATTCCGTTATACAAGTGTACAACTGAATCATGTTTCGGCAAAAAGGGCACTTTTGGAAATTAATAAAAAGCCACCCATATGGGTGATGAGAATAGTAATTCCGGGGGTGAGAATAGCAGCACCGAAAAAATTAATGGAGACATTTTTCATGAAGGAACCTCGAAACCCGAAGACAATTAAAAGACGTAGTATCACTATAGCCAATTTGCAGTATAATTAGTTTACCTGTAGAATGCACTCAATGCAAATCATCAAAAAAAAAAAAAAAAAAGAATGCACTCAATGCAGAGTGGCAGACATGTAGAAATTTCCCTCCCTTGTGTTGACTAATCCAACCACTTTAAGTACAGTATAATTTAAGAGTTTAATGGTGATACACTGATAATGTAAAACAATTTTACTGTCATCAAATCACAAATCACCATTAATATGACTTTTAAGATAATTTTGTAAAAGTTAACAAACTTACCATTCTTGATAAATTATAATTGGATTACAGTATAAAACTATTTTACATTGTCAATGAATAACCTTTTTTCTCATAATTTAAACATGGTTTGGACGATTGATTTGCAAAAGCCAATACCATAAATTTCGTACGTAAACATAAATTATATTAAACAGTCGGCTTGAATCTCTCCACAAGTTTTTTTTTTTAAAAAAAAAAATCCTCCTAAATCAAGTGGAAATCCATCAAATTTCTAATGCAATCAGTAGTAAAGTAGCAAATAGCCACATCCTACTGGGTGGAGACCAATCATGGGCACAGCTGCGCTCATCATTAGCTCCACAAAAACAACCAGGTTGTTATTTTAGCCACACCATCCACAAAAAAGCAAAGAGTCCCACCTTCAATGCCTGTTTTCATTAATCACAGCAACCGAATTATCACTAACTTTTACTGCAAAGTTTTGTTAATTATTTCAAAAACGAGAATTTAGAAAATACATAAATGAAGAAAATACTAGTTAACACATAATAAGGATCCAAAACAATCGAATCACGTAAGAGTATCACTGCTGGTTTCTTAAGCCTTTTACTTTCGCATGAATAGAGGTTTGGCTACAACAATGGGGTTTGCACCTCGGTGGTTACGGCACTTGATGCATTGCCCCACCATATACCAAACAGGAAGAAAATAAAATTGGAAATCCTTCAAAATGAAACCCATGATCCCGGTAGGTTGAGAATAAAAATGCAGATTGCGTTATCAGATAAGCACTTACGACATCCGTTAATAATTTAGGGGGGCTACATATATTGCATTGATGTCTAAGCGAGGTCCAAAAGAAAAATGCGTAAATCAAAATATAAATGTCAGTATAAGATACTACAATTTACAGCATGAATGCTATGGCAAAGAAAGAATCAGATACACCTATCTACAACAACAACAAAAAAAGGTTAGACTACTTTAGAATAAAATATGTATCAACAAAATTGAAATGTAAAATTTACAAGAGTAACAAGTATAACAATGACAATTTTATTATAACAATCCATAGAAGATAACCTGATTTCTATATATGCCAAACAAACAGAAACAATAACAAGTTGACCATTTACAATACATGAGGAAATAACCAGATTTATTACCAAGTGTGCCTTCACTCCCAAGTGAAAACCACTGGAAAATTTCACAGATCCTTGGTTAAGTTTATGAAGTTGACAAGCTGCTGAATATACGCTTCAAACTAGAACATGCAGCACGAAATCTTCCCATGCTCATTGAGCTTATCTGTAAAGCACCATAAAATATAACATAAATAGTCAAAACAGCAACACATTCCCATCATGGATGAAAAGGTTAATCAGCTAAAATTAACTAAAGAACGAGTCCACATGCTACAGGTATTTGCTCTTACCTTTGGACAGAAGCGAACGTCAAGAGTCTCCAGCATAGTGCATTTTGATATAGCAGCCTCAACAGCTTCCTCATCAATGTTGCAAGACTAAAAAATCCAAATACCACTCCATCAAAAAAACTAAAATATAATTAATGAAGCAAAGAAGGTTGGTTATGGCACACTTATGAACCAACAGACAATTAGACTGTAAATTTATGTTGAATTCACAATTGACAAAACTGCTCAGATCAAACACATTCATTCGTGTTTAATTTCAAGTGGACAAAGGCCAACCCTACATTCAAACATTTTTCATGAAAATGTTTGCAGTCCATTCACATAGTTATGTGGAACTTGAAAAGGAGCAGGACAACCCAAGCCAAAAGAACAGAGCATACACAACACAATAAATTTCACATGATAGCTGTAATGCATAAAACCTAAGATAGACATTACCTAAAATACTCAAAAGCACGGCTAAAATAAGATTTAACAAGAAGAATATATTTAAATTGGAAGAGAAACAATTACCTGAAGGAATAGACTGGTCAATCTCGGACACTCTAGCTTCAAAACTTCCAAAGAAGAACAATTGCTGAATAGAGAAGTTAAAACATTATCAACTGTTACGAGAAGGATAGAAATCAACCTAGTTATTACTTATTAGAGCCAACCATACCTTAGATTAAGCCAGCTTAGGTTGAGACAAGCTACATCAACCTCCTTCAAATTAGCTGATAGAGAAAGATTTAAAAACAACAAACGGGAACAATGTGCCGTAGATGGAATGAAAACTTTCCGAATGTTCGGACATCCCACACAGTTTAGGTTCTGCAGCAATCGGGTGGGTTGCTCACTTAACTCGTGGACATTTTCATGGGAACTTGCAATGGATAGGACATTTACACCAGGCAATTCAGCAATATGCCCACGACTGCATCCCCAGTTCAAATCATGCATATTGGCACAGCCATTCAAGCTCACACGTGTAAGGTGTGTGCAGCAAGAAAGAAGCTCCTCTATGGCAGACTGACAGAGTGTTCCATAAGACAAGTCCAACTCCTGTAGTGCTGGTAAAGCACCCCCTTTGTAAAGAGGTTCGAGTGATGAGTCAGTGAGATATTTGCATGCCTGCAACTTTAACACCTTCAAGAAACAAGGAATAGCACAATCAGAAAATGGCAAAGAGAATAATTACAGAAAGGTAAATTAACCATTTTATTGCCAATGGTCTAAGTACCGAGGAATATATTGTATGTATAATAACATTAGATTTGATTCAACATAAATCTTTGAGCAAATTACAGCAACACCCCAAGGTTTTGTGTAATTACAGAAACACCCCCTGCTTTTTTAACCATTACTTTTGCCTCTCCTGTAGGGAGTGTTAGTGTAAGGTTTGAGGTGTCTGTGTAATTTTTTCAAACATACAAAGGGGTGTTAGTGTAATGTTTTCAAACTTAAAGGGGGGTTAGTGTAGGAAAATCAAAAAAGGTAGGGTTATGTGTAATTTGGTAAAAGCTCAGGGGGTGTTACTGTAATTTGCTTTAAATCTTTTCTCTCACCCTTTCCGCACCCTCCTTTTCTCTCTTCTTTTCTAATCATTTTTTGCAATTTCATTATATAAGGAGCAAGATGCAACAAAAAATCAAATGAAATGAATTTGGTTATACTTGCATCATTCTTTGCTTAAGTGACAATATCAGGCGGTTAACAACCACCAAAAAATTTGTGGCAGTTTTACCTGATGGAGTTAAGACAATTGACAGCAGGTACCAAAACAGAATCAAAAGTGAATGTATAGGGACTAAAACATGTAGTTTCTACATAAAGGGACCAAAACATAAAAAAGGTACAAGTATAGGAACCAAATGAGTAATTAAACTAATGAATTTTCTTTAAAGTCAACAAATAAAATGAGGTTATAATTATTAGAAATGTACCAGACCTAACTCACTCCCAAAAGCTGGCTTAAGGGAGGAGGATTGCACATGTCTTATAAGGAGTATACAGGCTATATTCCTATCTAATGTGGTTATAATTATTAGAAATGTACCAGACCTAACTCACTCCCAAAAGCTGGCTTAAGGGAGGAGGATTGCACATGTCTTATATGGAGTACACAGGCTATATTCCTTTCTAATGTGGGACATCGTAACAATAATTAATAAAGACTTCATGGAATTAAACAATCATCCCATTCCAAGATATACCCAGCACCCAAAAATATTATTATTACCAAGTGAACCCAATTAAAATCACAATTTTTGTTGTGTTAATAAAAACAAAATTACATTTTAGGATGAGGACAATGAACACACCTCATTATTACAAAATAAAAAAATTAAAGGGCAAAAACAAGGGACACACGCACGCACAAGTGCACTGCAATTTCATTAGGTGTTGCGCACTTTTCTTGGGCGCGCTTGGGTGGTGTGGTGGCACTCTACAACCATTGTGATATTTGTAACATGTCACATTGAAGTAAATATATGAGCATGAAAATAAATGGCAACTCTAACCTTTAGCTGTGAACAAGACTCAAAAACAGGCTGCAAATTGACCAAAAAAGTGTACGACAAATCCAGCAGGGTCAAATTTGGGAGCCAACGCAACGAACAAAGTCCATCTAAACCAATTGATGGGCATGACATCAATATTAATGACTCAATCAATGGGCATGAGGCTGTTGTTGCAGACAAGCATTCATCAGTGAGTTGGCTGTATGTAAAGAAAAATAAACATTAGTCCACATACAAGCAGGATGCCGAAAAAAATAATAAATAAACCATCACCTGCAAAAGGAAGCATCCAGAGATGTCAAGAGAGGACAATTAAGTGATGCTTCAGACAGTACACCACATCCTTTCAACTCAAGCGAGACCATAAACATGGCATCTATGCTGAGTATATCCAATTTTGGACATATTCCTAAATTGAGAGACCGAAGACCAACCTAAGAAGCAGGTGAAGAAGAAATGAACTTGGTGTCTGTATATCATACATACCACAAAAAATCTTTATGTTATTATGTACATCTAGTCCCAAGCCTTACCCAAAAGCAACCTCTTTGATTGCAATGCACATACTTGATTTTAAACCATGGAAACAGCAAAATCCACAAGCAGATTTTGTATTAAAATTCAGTATTCATTATAGATTTAGCATATTTGGCCAAATGATCAAATCAAGAAGCATAAGAATTCAAAAAAAAAAACTCAAAAAAAGTATAAACCTACTAAGAAATCAGTACCACTTACAGGACAAAAGGATGCTCTTTCCAAATGATCACAACCATCCAAAATGACTTTCTCAAGGTTAGGACATGTGAGCTCAAGAGTAGTAATTGCCCGACAACCACCAAGGGAAAGACTGACTAAGGAGGTGCTGATGAACCGAACTGATGTCAAGCTCTAAATTCAGTAAAACACCATAGTTCAGTAAAAATAAATAAACAAGTCCAAAACATATCACCAATAAAATCAGCAATAAGCAAAAGCAGGAATTCAGAGGAACCTAATCTCTCACAAGTGCAACCACCAGAAAAATTATGAGGCATAATCTGATATGTAAATATAAATAAGAAAAGAATGTTAGTTGGTTAGTTGGGCAGCTATTGTCAGTTAGGATTTTATAACTTTTAGCTGCTAGGTAGCTGCCTATAAATAAAGGATGGCTGATGTATTTTAGACTGAGACTGAAATGATAATCAAGAAGCGCAGTGCACAGTTTCTCTGATCTTTGTTTCTCTTTTTTCTCTCTCTATCCTCCCTGTTCTGTTATTCTTCTCTCTTCCCCTCTTTCTTTCTCTTTCTGTTTTACTCTTTCCCTCCTAAATTCTATATCATAATCCATAGTAAAGGACTTTTCAGGGCCAGCTAAAAGATCCATGGTGATACAAACAGTGTCCAATTAATTCATTGAAATACTAACATTGTGACAAGTAGTACATCATGCATCTGTTTCCACTAATTTTGGTAATATTTGTATTGTAATACCAATTATCTCAATCACACCAACTCATATTTATGTGTAGATATCAAGAAAAACACTTCCAAAACTTGGAAAGTTAGAACTGATCAACATCACAGATTAAAAAATATGATTAATTTTCAACTTACTAGTCATGTCATACCTACTAGATAAGTGGACTTGAAAAACAAGTAGAATATGGTAAATAGCACCAATATGTAGCACAAAACCCATGCAATTTGTCAGTATGTACTGCTAGCATAGATCATGGATAAGCAAATTGATCCAGTAAGTTCCAAAAAAGGGGGACATATTTGAAGTACCTCACAATTATCAAGAACTAGTGATTTCAGCATAGGGCATCCTCCACCATCACTAAAAACATCACATATAGAGTTTGTCAAAGATTCACACTCTGAGAGGTCCACTTCTTGTAAAGATTGGCATTGCAGAGCTAACGTGGTTAAACTATCTTGCTTTTGCAATGCTAATTTCTGCATCACCAGAAAGTCCATCCTTTACTCTACTATAGTATACATGGGCATGGAGGAAAAACGACAGACATAAATACAAGACATACTTGAAGTGAATTTGAAGTGATGTTGATACGATGGAGTGCAGGGCAGTTTGATACCAGTATAGAAGAAAGCATCATAGTCCTCAAGTTCAAATCAGCAAATCTGCCAATTAAATAATTCAAGAAAATAAATTAGAAAAGACTATACTGAAAAACAGGGAAAGGGTGTGGAATTAAACAACCAACAGAGAAAAGCAAAGACAAATAATAGAATTACAATACTTTTCTTGGGAGAAAGAAAAATGAAGTAGAAACATACTTGCGACAGTGTACCAATCTAATAGTTTGCAAACGAGGAAGATCCAAAGACACTGAAGTCAACAGGCTGCAATTGTCGAGCTCCAAAACCTGCAGTAGCAGTGGCACCATTTATTCATCCTAGAAGTCTATACTCAGTAATTCAGACACATAGTATCTAAGACAAATAACATACCTCCAACATATAACTATGAGCTATTGCAGCCATTGAGGCAGAAGTGATGCCCTCACAACTATGAAGCTTTAGAACTGTCAACATCGGCAGTCTAACAGACTTCAAAGATAAAACAAACAAGTGAGCAACCATGTCAAACAAAGTCAGATACTATATATGCAAAAGTGATTATAGACTCTATAGCACACCTCCAAGGATATGTTTGGGCAGTATGATGCATCAAGAAAACTAAGGTTAGCACAACTCAATGCTATTTCACGCAGCGTTTCATCACTGACACATGAACAATTTGACATGTCCAGTGAGACCAGTTGAGGGCATGAAGTTGCAGCAGCTCGAATTGCAGCATCAGGAAGTTTGTGGCAAGAGCCTATATCAAGCTCTTGCAAAAGTGGACAATTAAGCACAACCTGTGCCATGTTACTGCGCTTCAACGACATAGTTTCCAGTTGTGGGCACCTGAAAAAGAATAAATAATCACAATTTAATTGATCAGCAAAGTGCCAAAGTGACAACAAAATGTCAGTTAAACCAAAAGCCTATTTACCTGACTGCTATTCGCATCACACGGCATTTTGTTACTTGAAGATGACATAATCTGTCATGATTGATAGTTATCTCCTGAATGCCATTGCCAAGGGTAGAATCATTGATGTTCAATCTTCTCAACATAGAACACTCAGCCAAAGCATGGAAAAAAGTATCAGCTATCTGTCCTTTTCCTAATGTTAGAACCTCTAGATTCCTGAAAATGATGATAACAAATCAGCTGGTATCCAAGATATAACTTGATTGACTGCAATACCGCACATAAAATACCTACCTTAATGAAGAGATGGCCTTCATGACAAGCAAGTAAATAGCAGAACCAGATATGCTCACTGCTGTGGCATTAGGATAACGCCTACACATGTCCTCGACTGTAAATTCATATTGAGTTTTAATAAGCACATTTAACAACAAAAAGTTTAAATGAAGCAAGACTTCTTGTACTTGTCAAGCATGAGTTATAACAGTGCAATAGCGCCCTAACAGCTTGTTACATCTAGAGGCCACTACAAATTTTTTTCTAACCCTTTTTTCACATTCTTGTCATTTTCCCAACATATTTGGCATCAGAAAAATTTGGAAACCATCCTTCACATCTAAAGCAAACCTCTGTTCATCTTGTTCACTAACCACCCTCACAAGCTTGAGCCCACTCTCAAGCTTGCAGGTCTCATTCTTTTTTTATTTTCACCCTCTGTTCTGCTGCTCAACTTCCTACTTTTTATTTTTAGACTATGAATTATGAATAATGATTATGGCTTTAATTTAGGATTTTTTAATGTTACCATTTATATGTGTATAGGATAAATTTTAAATTATTAATGTTGGACATACAATCTTGGGAAAGCAGCCGTCCTGCTATAGCATTTAGGGATTCTGAGGCTAGTTATTTCGCACTACTATCTAGGATTGATAACTATGCTTCTACTAGTAAACTAGTAACTAGTAAAAGGCTCACCCACAACATAAAACTAAAAACTTAAATAACAGCTTACTACGACACGCATATATATAGGCTTACATTGTTCTACAGATATGTTCCGATCTTCAAAATTCAAACTCTTCCAGAAATCTTCATGAGCACTGGCTGTTCGCCACTGCTTACAAACCCTGGCAGCTTTGCAGAGATTGGGATGATCCAAAAACGAGAAAACCTAAATTTCATGGATTGCGAAAGAGGACGTGAGAGATAAAAAGTAAAACATACCCGGAAAAGGGTGAATTCTAAAAATCACACCAAGGTACCACAATAAGCTAAATTCACTTAAAAGAGAAAGAAACAGCACAAAAAACGATTTTCATTTTTCCACGTGAATTACCATATGCAACAAGTCATCGGTGAGATCCATTCTGACCTCCACATCTTCCACTTTCGAGATATCACTATCATCTCCTTCACCCTCTTTCACAATGCTGGAATCGAAGCTGCTACTCTCCTCAACAGCACCCATCAATGCAAATGCATCATAACAAGTCTCACCGTTGGGTCGAAGAGTGCCTTTAATATAGTCATAATCACCGTATTCATTAGATGCACCGCATTTCCCGGCATTCGTTGAAAAGTGACGCTCCCTGCAAAAAAAGACAAAATCCACAATCAATCGTCACTGAAAAACCGCAAAAAAGAAAGAGTCTTTCGAGTTCAAGAACGACATCAAAGCTCGCAACAACAATCGTCACTGCAAACAATGCACTGAACTGACACGTCATCGTTACAACAATGCACTTATGCACACACTCAAACGACACTACAGAGACATTCACGCGCGCGTTTCGCGAAACTCACTCGAAATCGGCGTAGAACTTGGCGCGCTTGTGGCTCAAATCGCGGCTCTCGCCAGCGGCGGCGGCGCTGTCTGAACACGCTGCGGCGGCGGCGGCGGCGGAGCTGCTCTCGCCGGACCACGAGCCCAATGCATCGGCGCGCGCCATCTCGAATTGCTCCTCGTCGCGGCTATCATTTCCGCCGTCGTCGGAAACGACGTCGTTTCCGAAAATGTCCTCTTCCTTCATAGGTTTCAGAACGTTACGGTCTTCTTTTTCTTCAGTGAAGCAAAACCATAGACAGCACCAAAGCTTCATGCAACTTGAACTTGGGGTGTCGATCTAGCGCATTTGGAGTGGAAATTGAAGAAACCCTAACCGGGGAGAGCGGAAATGGGTTTGGGAAAGTGAGAAGAGAGAGAAAGCGGAGAGTAAAAGTGAAGAGAGAGAAAGAGAAGAGAGGGTTGAATGGATCTGATCGGATCTTGGGAGGTGCTGCCGCTGATGCTGGTTTATTGGGATGTTGTTCCTCTGGCTGGGTCTGGTCTGGGGTTGCTCTATATCTGAGCAAATGAGAAATTCGTACTTTTTTGTGCGCAAAACTGAAGGAGAGAGAGAGAAAGAGAAAGAGTGCCACTCAGAACGATGCCGTTTCGTGCTTTTAGTACCACCATCCAAAGTTTTTTTTTTCCTGCGTCTTTTCTCATAATTTTGACTTTTTGACGAAAATATTATTAAAAAAAAAAAACTAAATACCAAAACAAATTGTTTGAAAACAATTTATATTACATGGATAGTTTTTGCCACGTTGGATTAACACAAGGCGCCACACAAGGTATAGTCTCGTGCATTTCGATTTTTCTAACACGAGAGGCGCCACCCAGAGCAATGCCTCATGTTGTTTTTTTGGAAACAAGTGGCGCCACCCTGTGTGTAGTCACAGAGGTGTTACTTTATCAATCTCCTCCTATTATTTTAATTTGAATAGGAGGCGTCACTCTGTCAGTTTCCTCCTATTACTTTAATCTGAATAGGAGGCATCACCCTGTCAGTCTTCTTCTTTTTTTATTTACCTCATGTAAAACGTGGATTCGAGTATAATAGGAGACGTCACTCTATCAGTCTCCTCCTACACACAAGGTGCCGCTTCTTGAAAATAATTTCAAGACAAGTGACCTTCTTGAAAAGAGTTTCAAGAGAAGTGGCCTAAAATTGGTGTCGCTTCCCTCCAGATTGGTGGTATGACAAACTGGTTCCTCCTCCTCCCTCGCTGTCAACCGCGTTAGATTTTTGGTCATGTCAATCTTTGAAATGGTAATGTTCACGAGTATTGAATTGGTATTAAAAATGTTGTAATTTGTAGCTGAAGAATGAAAAAATTTAACTTTTGCTAAAAATAAGTTTATCACAAGCATGCTTTCTGGGTTATTTTTTTAGTATCTAGAGAGGTTTTTGTGCGCTGTAAAATGTTATGTGAACTAGTATTAATGTCAATGAATACAACGATACCGTTCACGAGTATTGAATTGATGTTAAAAATATTGTAATTTGTAGCTTAAGTCTGGCTCATCAGGAGAAGACTCCCAATTTGGCACCTCTTACAATGCTCCTTCTGCAACGCATCAGGACATGGAGAAGACCACCTGTGTGGCGCATCCTGTGTCTACACACGAGGTGTGCCACCTAGTTCCAAAAAAGCAACATGAGGCATTGTTCAGGGTGGCGCCTCCTGTGTTAGAAAAATCGAAATGTAGGAGACTACACCCTGTGTGGTGGCTCTTGTTAATCCTACATGGCAAAAACCACCCATGCAATGTAAATTGTTTTGAAACCACACTTTTTGGGGTATTTAGTTTTTTTTCTATTTTTGTTAAAAAGTCCATAATTTTAGTACCGTTTGGGATGGTCGTGAGATTTTGATTTTTTATTTTCAAATGCAATTTTAAAACAAAATGTGTTTGATAAAAATGGAGTTAAAACAATTTTTTAACTCATTTTTGAAACACTTACTTTTATTTTTAAAATCAAGAAAAAATAATTTGTGAATTTGATTTTTTTTTTGTGGAATTGTGAATTTGATTTTTAATTTTAAAAAAACACACACTTCCTACATTTGACCTTCCCTTTGCTATTACCACCATCACTACCACTACTACCACCGTTGTCGTCACCGTCATCATCGCCATCACCACCACAAAAAAATATCCTTAAACTAATTTAATAGGATATAAAATTTTCAAAATAAATTTATTTTAAAACTAAAAATCAAAGAAAAAACTAAAACTAAATTTTAAAATTAAAAATTAGTTATAGTTTTTAAAAAATTTGAAACTCACAACTAAAAATTACCCTAAGGCCTTAGATGTTCAAGGTTAATGTATTTTTTTTGGTCCTGGGTCAGAGATCACGGGTGTCCCCCAATCCACTGGGTTAGAGACTAATCTCGCTCACAGTGCGTGGCTGCCGCTGGCCCAAGGGAATTTTGCACATGGAGGGAATCGAACACGGGTTCTCCCGCTAAATAGATCGTACTCCCTTATGTGAACGCAGCGAGGCCTTACATCATTGAGCCAACACTTTGGGTTGATGTATGTAAATCAAGAAGTATTTAATATAAAAATATTAATATATTTAAATTAAAATGTTTTTATGTAATACTTGATCTTTGAGAAGATTCTATTTTTGTTACCTTAAATACATGTTTTGAATAAGATAGTCTTTTCTTTCCAAGTGAGACTTTTGTTTTTCTCTTTTTATTATGGATGTTATTTGTTTTGTTTTGTGGAGATGGAAGATCATATGGTGTCTATCAAAAAACTTGATGTATTATTTTTCATGTGTGGATTGCTTGGGCATGCTCAACAATTTTGTGACATTTTGTTTTCCAAATATCATAATGATGGTGTTTGTGGGTGAAGAGTGGAGCTATGTATAGAACAAAAATGTAATAATGAAAGCAGTGGAAGTTGTTAATTGAATGTTGAGTCCACGACAAAACACAAAGCTAGAACAATAGGGGGAGCCAACCATTGAACCGTTACCAATGACATTGATGTAAATGCATAGTTTTAAAAATCGAACCGGTGATCGACCCGGTCAAGGCACTGGGTCACTGGGTTAATGGTCGAACCAGTGGGTCACTAATTGAACTGCATGACCCAGTCTATATTAAAAAATTTGGAAATTTCATACCCTGTCATAAAAAAAAAGCCAAAAAAAAAAAATCACATCACAAATTAATATAATTCTACAAGCTCATTCTTCAAGTTCAAAGGAAGGGTATGTATTATGTAAATGATAAAAGGAGTTAACTAATTAATAACTCACTAATTGAATTAGTAATCCCCAACCTACTATAAAAAAATAGTAATATAATATAAAAAATAAAAAATTTACATATTTTTATTCTATTTTAATTATTTTATTTTTATTTTGATCTATCTTTTTTTGGTAGGTCACTAGTTGAATCACATAAGTTGGTATAAATTAAAATAATTAAGGTATAAATATTTTTGTTTGCTTTTTGGTTACTAAAACATCAAGTTGGTGCAGTGGCTAATGCCTTCCTTTCAACTTGAAGGTTCAGGGTTCGAACCCTATATGTGTCCCTTTGCCTAGCATTTTTATATTTTAATCAATTAATTAATAAATAATTTCAAGAGCATGGGTTGTGTGCAAGAAAGGTTGTGCGAACCAGACTTGGGCAGCGAGAACGAGAACCACAAAAAAAAAAAATAATAAAAAGATTGACCCGGTCTGGGTCATTACCCCGGTTCGCTGGTTCAACATGAAACCCGACCGGGTCGCATCGGGTCAATAGCATGAATGATCCGATAACCAGACTGAACCGGCTAGACCTCCGGGTCACAGTCGAACCGGTTCGACTGGTCGGGTCGGTTTCTAAAACTATGTGTAAATGATATAATTGATCTAATTAATGCAAATATAAACTGTTAAACCCATAGTTTTAAAAACCGGCCCGACCGGGAATCGGTGGATCAACTGGTTCGGTCCAGTCATCGGATCGGACATGTCATCCGCCCGTTGAGACCCGTGCGACCCGAGGTCGGTGGATCAACTGGTCCGGTCCAGTCATCGGATCGGACATGTCATCCGCCCGTTGAGACCCGTGCGACCCGAGCGGGTCTCAGGTCGAACCAACGAACCGCGGGTAACAACCTGGCCCAGTTCACCCTGCACAACACTCACCTTTAAGGAAAATTACAAAAGTTGCACCCAAGTGACGCCAACCAGATTCGAACTATGGTCTTTAGACTTTGTTGAAAATCGAATTACCATCTGAGCTACGATGACTGCTTAGTATCCATGTATGAAAATTTGTATATACATTATACACAGGGAGTAGTCAAGTAAAATTAAAATACACTAAATTCCAAATTTTATATGATCTTAATTTGAACCCAGCACCCTATGGGATTTAAGATAATATTTTACCACTAAGCCAACATAAATAGTTGTTATACATTTGCCAAATATAATATATATCATGCAAATTTATTTATAGTATTAATTTAATATGTCATATAAATTATATATTAAACTAAATATTATCAGTAATAATAAAATGTTATATTAATTTGTGAAATTATAATAGTATTAATTTGTGATGTAATTTTTTTTATTTTTGGTTTTTTTAAGACAGGGTATGAAATTTTCAATATTTTTTAATAAAGGTCGGGTCATGCAGTTCAATAAGTGACCCACTGGTTCGACCATTGACCCAGTGACCCAGTACCTTGACCGGGCCGATTACCGGTTCGATTTTTAAAACTATGGTTAAACCATTAATAAGCATTAAAATTCAACACGTAATAAACTAATAAGTACATATCTTGTTTTTCTATCTTTATTGTGGAGGTTATTTGTTTTGTTCTTTATGTGAGGATGAAGGATCATATGGAGTTTGTTGAAAGGCTTCGTGTATTTTGTTTCACATGTGGATTGCTTAGTCATAATTAGTAGTTTTGTGATATTCTATTTTCCAAAGATCGTAATGATGGTGTTCGTGGGTGAAGGGTAGAGCTACGTGCAAAACAAAAATGTAATAGTGGAAGTCACTAATTGAGGGTTGAATCCACGACAAAGTATGAAGTTGGAACAACAAGGGGACCCAACAAAGGAACCATTACCAACAATGTTAATGCAAATGATATGATTGATCCAATTAATGCAAATATAGATATAGTAACAGTTGACCAAGGGCAAGTAACAACAAATGAAATAATATTATTAGCAACCCATTTATTATGTTATCTCAAAGGGGAATTAATAAAGGATCTATGTCCACAATTATAGTGAGCCAATTAATTTTTGTAAATGCGTGAAAAAAAAATGGCAGTTATGAGACTTATGAAAAAAGAAGGCAATACAATGAGGAAGGGATAAGTTATCAATAAGGAGACCTAATAGTTGTTGCACTGGTAATTGTAACCCCAAAAGACATGCATGGTAATTGTTAGAACATTAATAAGCAATCAAATTTGACAAGTGTATCGGTTGTGCATGTAATAAATTTGGTAACTGCATATATCATTCATACAAAGACTAATATAATGCCCAACTTTCATAATTAATTACTATTTGAATAAACAGGATAATATGATAAAATTGAATTGAAGATAATGAATTACCAAAAAGCTAAACAAATCTAAAATACTTATTGCTTATAGTTTTAAGCTTTTAGTGACAGAGGTTAGGGTTCGAATCCATTTATACCCCTCTTCTTGTAATTCCACCTAATCATTAAGTTCAGGTTGGTTAAATTAAGCTAAGTCCAATTTTTTTACGTGTAACCCCTTTGAACTAACCATAATGCCCTAAATCCTCAGGCCCATAATGATTAACTTAAATACTAAGTTTAGAAATCCACAAGAACACATTCATTAAGAAGTTTTATTCTTATACTCATCTCAAAACATGACAATCGATCTCAATTTTTGTTATATATTTACAAGATGCCTCATTATAAAAACAAAGTTTAATCATTTCATCAATGGTCAATTAATGAAAAGCATTAAAAGAATAGAAAATCATTCAACATTACGAATAAACTTTTGTTGAATATAAAAGGGTTTTATTACAGAGGATTTCCATAAAGCCCATTTATCCCTAACCAAAGGGAATCTAACAAAACATGATAAAAAAAAAGACATGGTAATAGAGATGAAGATGAATTATGATAGACACATTTAATCTTCAAGGATCATTTCCTAGGTTTGAATCTTTAATGGATGGAATAAGATGTTAGGTTTTTCAAAGATAATGGAGGTGTGAGAGAATAAAACTCTATGAGCTTTTTTATTAGCCATTAAAATTGGATTTTATAGCATCCTAGAATTCACACCCAACATTCTCAACACCTACTACAGTGTTTCTAACTTTGCTTGCCAACGTTAAGTGTTAGAATCAACACTGATATTAATCTTTCAAATTTGGAACCTACATTTCAAAACCAAGATAGCATTTTCAATATTGACCAAAATTGTAACTACGAGGGCGTCAACATGGATTCAAGCATGTTCCTTTTTTAGAGCACCTTCAACCATGCTGTGATACTTAAATTCTAGCAAGGTAGGTTTTTTTTTCTTAATGTTTCTTCAAGATTCCAGTGTTAAGTATTAGGACTTCAGAGGGTGATTTTTTTCAGTAAAACATTGAGTGTTGCCTTTAACATTAAAAATCCTAAGGCCAAAAAACTCCAATTTTTGCTATCTTATCTATAAAAACATAAAGGAATCAATTAAAAATCAATATTTACAAATTTTTAAGTGCAAAACAAAATGTATATAAGTTATTATCTATTTTCCCATGGTTTTGATGTTGATTTTGATTTTCTCTTGTTTTTCCTATCAAAATCATCCACATAATACTCATCAAACATAATTTATCATCAATCCATCACTGATGCATTTTTTTATAATTGTTGGATTTTTCTTTTGGTCCCTAAAATATTTTCGAATTTTCTTTCTAGTCCCTGAATTTTTTTTACTACAATTGCCGGTATGTTTATCATCAAATGGTGACATGCCAAGTTAACAGAGCCAATGTAATGACAGGGACCAAATGCAAAATAAAATTATTTTTAGGGATCAAACATAAAGAATAAATTTATTAGGGACCAAATGCAAAATTCAACAATTTTTTAGGGACCAAAAACATATTTAAGCCAACAATCTATTACATTTACATAAAGAAAATGGATCAAGTGTGGCAGGTTCTATAGTTTAAGTGATATATGAGTCAGTAATCTTGTTACTTTACTAAATATTGCATTATTCTACTTTAGAGGATCTGAACTCCTTCTTTTCTAGGTTTTTTCCTTCCTTAATCTGCAAAGTTTCTTTAATGGATTTTCTTTTGGTGAGTTTATGTTTATTGATTTGTAGTTTTTTTAAGATTTTTTTGTTAGTCATGATTTTAGTTTGTTCATAGTTTATGAGTTTTCATCTATTTGTTTGATTCTGCACGGTTAATGTTAGCTACGCTATTAATTGTGTAGTTGGGTTTGGAAGATGGGTCGATCATTTTGAAAATGCAAGTGGGGAGTGAAGAGATGAGATGGAATGATTAATGGAAGGGGTTGAGAGAGAATCACCATCTTCATTTAAGGTTAGAGGATTATAGTTATAACTATATACATGAAGATATTCGTTCAAAGATTAAAAGTGTTGTCTTCTAGTGAAGTGACTTTCCGTCAACATTGTCATTATTAACATTATTTTAAATTAAAGAATTTGTGCATAAGTGTTGCTTTCAATTTCGATAGTGATTTTGTTTAACTTGGACAAATATTTGTAATTGTAGAAGGCAAAAATCCAACATAATGAAGTTATTTGAGCCATCATTTTCATAACATTTATGTATTTCTTATACTAAAATTTTAATTTAGAACAACCAACTGAACATAATGCATGACAAGATAGGAGAGGAACCAACTGAAAGTAAGAAGTGACTAATCTAGATTATGTTTCAAGATTATAGGAAAAGTCTATTAACCCTTTCACTGAGTATGGGGCTATTACATTGAAAACTTCAAAAAATACTAAAGAAGAACATGAAAATTCACAAGAGAATCCCCTGAAAAAGTCGGACAAAATACTACCTAGCTTGCCGCCATTGCAAAATCACAAGATATTGGACTGTCAGTGAGGTCATGAGGAATGTGTGTATGGGTGATGGTGTAATGTCGTGATTTTCCCAATTGTATGATCAAGTGTTTGATTGATAATACAGGAGGAAATTAAATTTAAAGCTATAATTTGCATAAAAGAATTGATAAATAGATTGTGTTGTTATGTGCTATAATGTTGTTGAAAATATTTCATGTACAGTTGGGATTAGAAGGTAAGGTTGTTGTTGGGAATTTTACGTAAATTTCATAAGTTGTAGAAAAGAAAAAATAAGGAAAGGGAGTGCTTTTAGAGGAAACAGGGGTGTTACTAGCAAAATTTCATGCAAATCTCTTTATTTGAACGTGTCAAGCTTCCTATTTCTTCCATTTCCTTCGTTCTTATCTTTCTTCCTCTCTAAGTTCTCTTTTCCGTGAATGGAAGTTTGATTCCTACCTCAACTTGAAGTTTGATTTCTTCTTCCCTAAAGATTTCTTAGTTGATTTTAAGTTGGTTCCTACTAGTAGATTCTGAAACAAAAAAAAATTGGGGAAAGATCACTCAAGAACCCCAAAGTTCTCCTCTCTAGTTTTCTCCACGGTTTGAGTCAAGAAGTTTAGGTAAGGGAAGCTTTAAACTTGTTTGAATGATTTGGTGGTGTTTGGTATTTGAGATTTATTTTTATGAGACAATGAGTTTTTCTCTCTTTTGTGTTCTTGATGAATGAGTTGAATTTGTGACTTAAGTTGAAGTTAATATAATATCATGATATGTTGTTTTGATTTGGAATGGTCTTGTAAGTGTTGTGAATTGTCCTTAAACCTTTGAGGCATGTTTTTGGGTGCTTGGGATCCTTTGGGAGGCCCTGGATTCTGCAGAAAATCTTGTTTCGATGTTCTGTTAGTAGAAAATTTTGTGAGAGTCCGATTCTGCAGACCCAGCGTCCAATGACCCACCCAGCCAGCCACCCAGCGTCCAATGACCCATTCAGCTTACTCAGCGTCCAGTGATTCACTCAGCGTCCAGTGACTCACTCAGCGTCCAGTGACTCACTCAGCGTCCAGTGACCCACTCAGCGTCCAGTGACCCACTCAGTGTCCAGTAACCCACCCAGCGTCCAGTGACCCACCCAGCGTCCAGTGACCAGCGTCCAGTCAACTCTGGTCAACTCTGGTGCTTTTGTTCAGCTTTGAGTCCAAGACCCAGTTTTGTTATGAGTGTGATATATATTCGTTTTCTTAAATAAATAATCAATTTAAATGTGTGATTGACATTCTTTGAGATGTGTAATATAATTGTGAGTGTAGATTTGAAATATTGAATGAGAATGTTGGATATGCCACCATTTGGTTCCAAAACTATGTTAGAAAATTTACCCTTTGTTAAAGTTGATGTTGAGTTGGGAGTAAGGATTCGAAGTGTGAGAATGCCTGACTTGTGATTATTGAATTGCTAAATTGGGTTCATAAGCTTGATTTGAGAAAAATGGTGAATTTATAACATAGAGGGAACGTGTGGCAAGCAGAATTGTTTGGTTTGTGCATAATATTGCATGCGGGTAGGCACGTAAGTTGAGGGTGCTAGGTGGGCTCTCAACCTAGTGCTGGAGGATTTCGTGATGACCAATGGTGGGCATATAGAATAGACAAGTGAGCGAATTCCTAAAGATGGAAGGTTTTGCAAACCTGACAGAGGTAAGCCAATACCAACACTTGTCTATATTCGATTAAATTCACACTTCCTCCACATGGTAGCTCAAGGGAATGGTCTAAGGTGAGACTAATGGTAGGGGATGGGGCCTATAGGGACCGCCCGAAATTTGTTGAAATCTCCATGGAGTCGAGTCAGCATAATATTGCATGATGATATTGATGTATGGAGTGACATATGAAATGAACTGAATGTTTAGTGTGAATGATGTTGATTGTATCTTGTGTATATTCTATCATTCTTTTTATAAGAAGCTTACCCTTGTAATTTGTGTTGGTATTGTTTTACTGCAATGATCGTGTGTTTAACACGGGAGCAGGTAGCAGTGATGGTGCTGGCTCTCATGCTGGTCACGAGTGAAGATTGGACGATCCTCTTGTTATTTTGGTTGGACGATCCTAAGATTGGACGATCCTCCTGTTCTGCTGATTATGTTCTAGTATGTATGTACATATTATGGAGACCAGCTTAGGACTTATGTATAAATATTTATATTGTTATGAATGTCCTTTAAAAGAGGACTATATTGGTATTGTAGGTATATATATACTTAAGTTTTGTAAAGCCAGACTTAACACTTTTATGATGTGATGATGTATATTATATGTAGGAAAGTAGGTACATATAATATGGGTTAAATGTGAAAGAAATTTCTTTGAAATTTCATATGATAATATTTAGGCAATGTTTTAGTATAACAAATCTGTAACGATGATGGGTCGTTACAATAATGGTATCAGAGCTGGTCGCATCTTTTGAACAAACCTATGGGGATAGGTCTGTTATGTTTTTGCTGTGTGTGATTGATATTATGAGTAGAAGGCTTTAGCCAATGTTATTCTCTAACTTGGTTTGGTCTTCTATTAGGATGGTGAGACCACCTAGTCCTCCTCCTCCCCCTTCTGATATGGCCCAAATGGCCCATGCTATAGAGGTGATGGCAACTGCAATGCAACAACAGAGTGCCACCATGGCTCATCAATATCAAGCAGCTTTGGCACAGCTTGAGGCCACTCGAGCTGCTGCCTAAGCAGCTCAAGCAGTAATTCCACCTGAATATCGAGGGTTATCTGAATTAAGGAAGAATGATCCTCCACAATTCAAAGGAAACTCTGATCCAGATGTAGCTGATCACTGGATTAGGGAGCTGGAGAAGATCTTTAGGGCAATGGCATGTCCCGAAGATAGGAAGGTTACTTATGCCACTTATATGTTAGCTGACGAAGCAAAGTTCTGGTGGCATGGAACTAGACAAATGATGGAAGCACGTGGAGAACCTCTCACTTGGGGAAACTTCAGGGAGAGATTTCTGGAGAGATATTTTCCAGATAGTGCTAGATATGCCAAGGAAGCTGAATTCATGAAGTTGGAACAAGGCGGCATGACAGTCCATGAATATGCGACTAAGTTTGAACACTTAGCTCGTTTTTATTCTCAAGCTACTACTGAAGCTTGGAGGTGTAGAAAATTTGAAGAAGGCTTGAAGCAAGAAGTGAAGCGGATGATTGTCCCTATGGCTATTAGGGAGTTTCCTGCATTAGTAGAGAAGGCGAAGACAGTGGAACGCCTGGAGGATGGTAGTAGAGTAATCAGGACTCATGGTGATGGATCCTCTGGTAGTAGGAAAGGGAGTTTTCAGAAGAAACCTTATTATAGACCCCAGCAGCCTCGGGGAAGTCCAGTTGTAGCTCAGTCAGGAGCTCAAGGCATAAGATGCTTCAAGTGTGGTGGTCCACATTATAGTACTTATTGTACTTATAAGGAGATGATTTGTTTCAAATGCTAGAAGTCCGGTCATCTTGCAAAAGATTGTCAGGTTAATGTTAGAGTTACACCAGCCAGAATTGTACCAAAGGTTGAGAAGCCTAAGGTAGTTGGAAGGGTCTTTGCTATGAATGGAGAGAAAACGTCCAAATCTGATGATCTTGTGCAAGGTGTGTGTGAAGTGGACGGTAACTCTTTATTTGTTTTGTTTGATTCTGGAGCTACACATTCCTTCATTTCTCATGATTGTGTGAAAAGATTGAAATTGTCTACATGTCCTTTGTTGTTTGATTTGCATGTCTCTACTCCTACAACCACCTCTGTGGTGACTTCTTTAGTATGCGTGGGGTGTCCTGTTTTAGTCAATGGACGCAAGTACAAGGTTAACTTGATTTGCCTCCCTTTGACTGATTTGGACATAATCTTAGGAATGGATTGGTTGTCCTCCAATCATATTCTTATAGATTGTGCTCAAAAGACTCTTGTATTCCCTAATCATGAAGATCTTGAAATTGTTTCTGCGAAGCAAGTACAAGTTTCTTTGAAGGAAGGAGCCTCATGTTTTGTGGTCCTTTCTTTATTGGAAGTCAAGGGTAATCTTGACTTGAATTCTATAGACGTTGTAAGAGACTTTTCTGAAGTCTTTCCAGAAGAAGTACCTGGCTTGCGTCCACAAAGAGAGGTTGAGTTTGCTATTGAACTAGTTCAAGGTGTGGGACCAGTGTCAATAACTCCTTATAGAATGGCACCAGTTGAATTAGTTGAACTGAAGAAACAAATTGAAGATTTGTTGGAAAAGGAAATGATCAGACCTAGTGTTTCTCCTTGGGGAGCACCTGTATTACTGGTTAAGAAGAAAGATGGTGGTTCAAGACTATGTGTTGACTATCGTCAATTGAATAAGCTCACTATTAGGGGTGGCAAAACGGGTCGACCCGCCCCGACCCGCCCCGACCCGCCTTGACCCGCCGAAAACGGGCCAACCCGCCCCGCCCCGTATTTGAAATATGGGTTCAAAGTATCAGCCCGCCCCGTTTTTGTTCGGGTTGGCGGGTTGGCGGGTTGGCCCGCCAAACCCAAAATTATTAGAAATGGGTCGCGGGTTGGCGGGTCAACCCGTTTTTTTTTTTTAAAAAAAAAGCTTTTTACATGTAAACTAATATATTCCATGATTTCTATCTCAGTTGCTGTAATTAAAAATATGACTATCTAATACACAAGCTGTGATATGATATCTAACAATAATTATGATTAAAAAGCCAAAGGAAAAAAAAATTCAAGCAACAAAACATCAATATGACAGTAAATAAGCCAAGTGTCTAATAGTCTCATACAAACCAAAGGTCCAAAGTTGCAAACATAAACAAAAAACACAGGACAACATTACCTAACCCATAAGTGCCTAAACAAAAAAAAATAAAAAAAATTAAACGGGTTCGCGGGCCAACCCGCCCCGGCCCGCCTTCAGCCCGTTTTTTGGCGGGCCAAGTCGGGGCGGGTTACGTCGGGTATGCGGGTTCAAATCATTGGCCCGCCCCGCCAAAAATACGGGTCAAAACGGGTCGACCCGTCGGGTTGGACCCGTTTTGCCACCCCTACTCACTATCAAGAATAAATATCCTTTGCCAAGGATAGATGATTTGATGGACCAGTTGCGTGGAGCGAAAATTTTCTCAAAGATTGATTTGAAGTCAGGGTATCATCAGATAAGGGTGAAAGATGAGGATATACCCAAAACAGCTTTCCGGACTCGGTATGGACATTATGAGTATCTGGTAATGCCTTTTGGAGTGACAAATGCTCCTGCAATATTCATGGATTACATGAATAGGATCTTTCATCCCTTCTTGGATAAGTTTGTTGTTGTGTTTATCGACGACATTCTAATCTATTCCCGTACTCGTGAAGAACATGAAGAGCATTTAAGAGTTGTATTGGAGATTTTGAGAGAAAAGCAATTGTATGCAAGACTCTTTAAGTGTGAGTTTTGGTTAGAAGAAGTGAAGTTCTTGGGACATGTAATCTCAGCTGAAGGGATTGCAGTGGATCCTTCAAAAGTAGAAGCAGTTTTGCATTGGGAACGTCCAAAGACAGCCACAGAGATTAGAAGTTTTGTTGGGTTAGCTGGATACTATCGAAGATTCATAAACGGATTCTCTAAGATAGTAGCACCATTGACTCAACTTACTCGCAAGGACCAACCATTTGCATGGACTGAAACTTGTGAGCAGAGTTTTCTAGAATTGAAGCAAAGGTTGACTTCTTCTCCTGTCCTTGTAATACCTGATACTAGTGAACCTTTTGAGGTTTATTGTGATGCGTCTCATCAAGGATTGGGTTGTGTGTTGATGCAAGGAAGAAAAGTTGTGGCTTATGCCTCAAGACAGTTGAAGACTCATGAGAGGAACTATCCTACTCATGATCTGGAGTTAGCAGCTGTGGTGTTTGCCTTGAAGATATGGAGACATTATCTTTATGGAGCCAAATTCGATGTATTTAGTGATCACAAGAGTTTAAAATACTTGTTTGATCAGAAGGAGCTCAATATGAGACAAAGGCGATGGATGGAGTTTTTGAAGGATTATGATTTTCAACTGATGTACCATCTGGGTAAAGCTAATGTGGTAGCTGATGCCCTTAGCAGAAGGACCGTCCAGATGTCCACTTTAATGGTGAAAGAGTTAGAATTGGTGGAGAAGTTTAGAGATTTGAACTTGTATGTCGAAGTGGCCTATGATCACATTAGTTGCGGTATGTTAACCTTGACTAATGATTTTCTAGGAATGATTAAGGAGAAACAGTTATTGGATCCTAGCTTGAGTAGAATAATGGAGTTGTTGGGTACGAATAAAACAATAGACTTCAGTTTGGGTGATGATGGTAATTTGAGATTCAAAGGTAGAATTTGTGTACCACAAGACATTGAGTTAAAAAGACTCATATTGGACGAAGGTCATAAAAGTAAACTTAGTCTACATCCCGGTATGACTAAGATGTATCAAGACTTGAAGAAGATGTTTTGGTGGTCCGGTATGAAGAAAGATGTGGTACAATATGTAGCAGCATGTTTAACTTGTCAGAAAGCGAAAGTAGAACATCAGAGGCCCGGTGGTCTGTTGCAAACCATGGAAATCCCAGAGTGGAAATAGGACAGTATCACCATGGATTTTGTAACCAGTTTGCCTAGGACCACAAGAGGTTGTGATGCAATATGGGTGATAGTTGACAGATTAACAAAGTGTGCTCATTTCCTACCTGTTAACATAAAGTATTCTTTGAAGAAGCTCACTCAACTATATATCAGAGAGATAGTAAGACTGCATGGAGTACCATCCAGTGTCATCTCTGACAGAGACCCGAGATTTACTTCAAGGTTTTGGCAAAGTTTGCATGAAGCATTAGGAACTAAGTTGAGACTTAGTTCTGCTTATCACCCACAGACTGATGGACAATCTGAGAGAACGATCCAATCACTAGAAGATTTGTTGCGGACATGTGTTTTGGATCATCTTGGAAGTTGGGATGAAGTTTTACCTTTGGTAGAATTCACCTACAACAACAGTTTTCATGCTAGTATTGGTATGGCACCATTTGAAGCTTTGTATGGTAGAAGGTGTAGAACACCTCTTTGTTGGTACCAAGATGGAGTGAATATGGTAGTAGGGCTAGAGATGTTACAACAGACTACAGAAAAGATTAAACTGATTCAAGAAAGGATGAAGGCCTCACAAAGTAGACAGAAATCTTATGCGGACAAACGTAGAAGACCACTTGATTTTGAAGCAGGCGATCATGTTTTTGTAAAGGTTACACCAACTACGGGTGTAGGACGGGCAATCAAGTCGAAGAAGCTTACACCTAAGTTCATTGGACCCTATCAAATCCTTAGACGCATAGGTCCAGTGGCTTATGAAATGGCTTTACCACTTACTCTAGCCAACTTACACAATGTATTACATGTGTCTCAATTGAGGAAATATGTTTATGATCCTACTCATATCATTGAACCAGATGTGATACAAGTACGAGAGGACTGGACGCTTGAGACTCGTCCAGTCAGGATTGAGGACCAAGAGACTAAGCAGCTTAGGGGCAAAGCTATTAGTTTGGTTAAAGTTATATGGAGTGATACTATGGGTGATGCTACATGGGAACTTGAAGATAAAATGCGTGAACAATACCCTTATCTCTTCCCAGGTAAGCGAATTTTCGAGGATGAAAATTTTCTTGTTGGGGAGAATTGTAATGTCGTGATTTTCCCAATTGTATGATCAAGTGTTTGATTGATAATACAGGAGGAAATTAAATTTAAAGCTATAATTTGCATAAAAGAATTGATAAATAGATTGTGTTGTTATGTGCTATAATGTTGTTAAAAATATTTCATGTACAGTTGGGATTAGAAGGTAAGGTTGTTGTTGGAAATTTTACATAAATTTCATAAGTTGTAGAAAAGAAAAAAAAAATAAGGAAATGGAGTGCTTTTAGAGGAAACAGGGGTGTTACTAGCAAAATTTCATGCAAATCTCTTTATTTGAACGTGTCAAGCTTCCTATTTCTTCCATTTCCTTCGTTCTTATCTTTCTTCCTCTCTAAGTTCTCTTTTCCGTGAATGGAAGTTTGATTCCTACCTCAACTTGAAGTTTGATTTCTTCTTCCCTAAAGATTTCTTAGTTGATTTTAAGTTGGTTCCTACTAGTAGATTCTGAAACAAAAAAAAATTGGGGAAAGATCACTCAAGAACCCCAAAGTTCTCCTCTCTAGTTTTCTCCACGGTTTGAGTCAAGAAGTTTAGGTAAGGGAAGCTTTAAACTTGTTTGAATGATTTGGTGGTGTTTGGTATTTGAGATTTATTTTTATGAGACAATGAGTTTTTCTCTCTTTTGTGTTCTTGATGAATGAGTTGAATTTGTGACTTAAGTTGAAGTTAATATAATATCATGATATGTTGTTTTGATTTGGAATGGTCTTGTAAGTGTTGTGAATTGTCCTTAAACCTTTGAGGCATGTTTTTGGGTGCTTGGGATCCTTTGGGAGGCCCTGGATTCTGCAGAAAATCTTGTTTCGATGTTCTGTTAGTAGAAAATTTTGTGAGAGTCCGATTCTGCAGACCCAGCGTCCAATGACCCACCCAGCCAGCCACCCAGCGTCCAATGACCCATTCAGCTCACTCAGCGTCCAGTGATTCACTCAGCGTCCAGTGACTCACTCAGCGTCCAGTTACTCACTTAGCGTCCAGTGATTCACTCAGCGTCCAGTGACTCACTCAGCGTCCAGTGACCCACTCAGCGTCCAGTAACCCACTCAACGTCCAGTGACCCACCCAGCGTCCAGTGATCAGCGTCCAGTGATCAGCGTCCAGTGATCAGCGTCCAGTCAACTCTTGTCAACTCTGGTGCTTTTGTTCAGTTTTGAGTCCAGGACCCAGTTTTGTTATGAGTGTGATATATATTCGTTTTCTTAAATAAATAATCAATTTAAATGTGTGATTGACATTCTTTGAGATGTGTAATATAATTGTGAGTGTAGATTTGAAATATTGAATGAGAATGTTGGATATGCCACCATTTGGTTCCAAAACTATGTTAGAAAATTTACCCTTTGTTAAAGTTGATGTTGAGTTGGGAGTAAGGATTCGAAGTGTGAGAATGCCTGACTTGTGATTATTGAATTGCTAAATTGGGTTCATAAGCTTGATTTGAGAAAAATGGTGAATTTATAACATAGAGGGAACGTGTGGCAAGCAGAATTGTTTGGTTTGTGCATAATATTGCATGCGGGTAGGCACGTAAGTTGAGGGTGCTAGGTGGGCTCTCAACCTAGTGCTGGAGGATTTCGTGATGGCCAATGGTGGGCATATAGAATAGACAAGTGGGTGAATTCCTAAAGATGGAAGGTTTTGCAAACCTGACAGAGGTAAGCCAATACCAACACTTGTCTATATTCAATTAAATTCACACTTCCTCCACATGGTGGCTCAAGGGACTCCCTGAATGGTCTAAGGTGAGACTAATGGTAAGGGATGGGGCCTATGGGGACCGCCCGAAATTTGTTGAAATCTCCATGGAGTCGAGTCAGCATAATATTGCATGATGATATTGATGTATGGAGTGACATATGAAATGAACTGAATGCTTAGTGTGAATGATGTTGATTGTATCTTGTGTATATTCTATCATTCTTTTTATAAGAAGCTTACCCTTGTAATTTGTGTTGGTATTGTTTTACTGCAATGATCGTGTGTTTAACACGGGAGCAGGTAGCAGTGATGGTGCTGGCTCTCATGCTGGTCACGAGTGAAGATTGGACGATCCTCCTGTTATTTTGGTTGGACGATCCTAAGATTGGACGATCCTCCTGTTCTGCTGATTATGTTCTAGTATGTATGTACATATTATGGAGACCAGCTTAGGACTTATGTATAAATATTTATATTGTTATGAATGTCCTTTAAAAGAGGACTATAGTGGTATTGTAGGTATATATATACTTAAGTTTTGTAAAGCCAGACTTAACACTTTTATAATGTGATGATGTATATTATATGTAGGAAAGTAGGTACATATAATATGGGTTAAATGTGAAAGAAATTTCTTTGAAATTTCATATGATAATATTTAGGCAATGTTTTAGTATAACAAATCTGTAACGATGATGGGTCGTTACAGATGGTCCATTGTTCTGGAAGAAGTCACAACTTATAATGACACATTTATTCACTGAACATTTTTTTTTGGAAGAGTCTACTTCTCATTTGTCAATAGAAGAGACTGAAAAGATGGTTAGAGTTAGTTCTTATTGCATTCGCTTTAAGGAAAAATGGAACCTTCTCTTTAGATAATACTTCTCCTTAAATTATGGCCAGACAATTTTACTTCCTCCTTTTGTTTAGATGTCTTTCTTAGTTCATGTACACAGGTGATTTCATGTGGCATAGTAAGACACGAACATATTTGTCTCTCAAAGATGCATGTAATTAAGAGTTAGAGTTCAAATTGAATTTTTGTTCCTCTAAATTTCTTTCAAAATGTAACCATCTATTTTTCTTTGATTCAAGTTGTGACTACATGGTATGTTTATTATATAGATTGTTATCATTTAAGCATAATAAACTCAAGAAATATCTTTTTTTATTGAATTTATTTTATAGCTTTGTGAAAATCTTGAGACATTGGACATAGTACTCAAATCTAAAGACATATCATACATCAAGTAAAGATAAAAGCTTATAAATTCTCTCTTGTAATGATCAATTTGAAATTTGCTTTAACTCCAATGTTTATGATGCTTACATATAAAATAACCAGCAAAGTGTTATTATTATTATTATTATTATTATTATTATTATTATTATTATTATGCAGATTTTAGTTCCATTTATGTCCATTATTAGAATATTGTGTGACTACGTATTTGATAAAGTACTTGAGAAAATTTGAATATATTAGAAGACTAAGAAAAATGCTTCTTACTTTTGCACACATGTAAAGTACACCACTTCACATTTTAGTGTATGTACCGGAATTTTGATAGTTTGGTGTTAAAAAGTTGTTGATACGAGTATAATAAATATTGGACTAAATTATAATTTTGGTCCTCCTAGTTTCATAAATTCATGATTTTGGTCTCTCTAATTTTTAATTATAACATTTGGTCCCCATAGTTTTACAAATTAGCAATTTTGGTCCCCCTATTAGATTATTAACTAATAATTATAATTAGTAGAGTTATTAAATTAATTAAAAATTATTAATTATTTAAAAACTTTATAATTAAAATTTATGTTGAGGAAGAGGGGTTCGGGAAGAGAGGTCGAGGAAAAGAGGTTAGGGTTAATAAATTTTTATTAAAGTTTTTTAATAATTAATGATGTAATATATGTATCCTATGAAATGAGATTAATCTACCAATTCAAAATTATAAACCACAGTGGACCACCTTAGTCTTTGTCTATAAACAAACACACATATAGGATTTGTTCATAAAAAAATTGTACTTAACATGAATCGATGTTCACCCAACGAAAGGATAGTCTTTCTTCTCCGTTTTCTGATTAGAAAAGTGTGAATGTTTGTTTTCTTGTCTCTTAACCACAATTCAAACACACACATCATCAAGTTCGTATTCAATCATTCAAATGACCACTTCGAGTCATCCAGCTTACATTGCGGACCAACCTGCATCTCGGAAAGAATAAGAACACTAACCATCGTTAAAAGTAAATATAAACATATAAACATATATTCTTTCACCATCAATGTCACTGTTTTTATCATTATTATTAACATATTTTTTATTTTTTCATTTTTTACGAAGTTCTTAGATTGTTCTGTGTATGATGGGTGAGTCCTTTCAGGTTCCATTGATCTCACGCGAGCACAACACATAGTGTTGCACAGTAGATTACGTAGTTCAGTGGCGGCAACAATTTCTATTTCTCTTTCCGTGTGCTTTCCTCTGTGTTGGACGTGGGAAATAAGTTTGGGTACTTTACAAACACCCGACATCATTCATGCCCCACTGAATTTTTCACCATACAAAGACCAAAATTTTTCTTTTTTAAATTCAATTAATTAATTCTTGGGAATTTCTAAGTAGGGGGCTCATGACGACAAAATAAATAAATTAATAGCCATGCATGAGATGCATTTAATTTGGCCCTTATTTAAACCGCAATTTTGGTAGTGTATTTGATTAAACACAAATCAGATTCAGTTAAGGACAATAATATATGAGATATAATGGAATCAAACTGATTTATCAATATAATATATAAATTTTAATATTTTGCTTAGAAAAATCATAAAATTAAAAAATATAAAGTTAAATATAATTTATGATATATATTTAAAAATAAATACTATTAATGCAATGGGATTGGGTTTAGTGAAAGAGATTAGTCATTCATAACACGATGAACCAAAGTTTCAATCCCTGGTAAAAGAGGTGTCCACATTTAATGTTTGATTGTGCCTTGAATTAGATTGGCTTCAAAGGAGGATATATGTGGAAACCAAAAACAAAAGTTAATAAATTTATTACACATAATTATTAAAATAAAATTTTAAAATGTATAAAATACACAACTTTTTTTTGTGTGTGTGAAAATCAACTTCAGTTTTCTTTATGTTTTCTTTAAGTTAAATATTTTTTTTCTAACATAAAAAAATAAATTTATGTAAAATAATAGTATTGTAAAAAGCATAATTTTTTAGTGAAATTTAAATTTTTAATTAGCATAAATAGCTTTTTTATATATAATTTATTTATTTTCATTCATTCTTTCACTTGTCTAAATAAGCAGTTTTTTAGTCTTTTCCTTCTTGTTTCTATTCTTACAAAAAAAAATTATTTTATTTTATTTCTCTTTTAATTCTACCCTTCTTATTTCTTTTTCTCTTATTTTTTTTCCCTCTTTTCTACATTTGTAATCCAAACATATCATTAATGTATAAGACAAACGACAAATGAGTAGCCCTAAGCATACGAGAATCGATTAAGGCATGTTGGATACATAATAGGCCTAGGCTAGGCTAGATTCTAATTATTTTTACAAAATGTTAAATGCCATTAAATTTAAGGGCATATTGGATGTCAATGGCATGAATGCATGTTGGATGTATAGAACTCGTTGATGTGATATTTGAACTATTATATTTAATTCAATTTAATTTTTTATCCTTTTTTTTTTTTTTTGCTCATTGGAAGAATAGATAGAGAGTCCATTTTATTTACATTTTCCTTTTTTTTTTTTTTTCTATTCATACTTTTTTACTTTTTTTAAAAAAACATTAGTTTCTGAAATGTATTTTTAGATTTCAGAATTAATTTTTGAAATATAAAAAAAGCAGAAAGGTTTAGGAGGAATAGTGGGTGCAAATTATATTCCCCTAGATAGGCACAACAATATAGGAAAGAATATTTGTGCCTTTCTTTGTTAAAAAATTAATTTTTTGTGTATTTCTTTGTTAAGATGACACACCAATTTTTTTGCACGTGGAGTGGAGATATGCTATTATGTTATGCATAGAGATCAAATCCTTTTGATTTTGTGTTGTAAGTAATAAGGGTGAAAAGTAAATGAATTGGATAATTTTTTAATTATATTATAATAGATGGATCGATTAAAAATAAACCGTTAATATATTTATTGTTAAAAATGAATTAAAAAAAATCAATCAGTTCATGATTTAGCTAAATAAAAATATCTAAACCATTCACTAACCAATTTCATGATTCATTTAACTAAAAATATTTGATTATTTCTTTTAAAACAAGTTTCAATATTTATTTACATTCTTGTACCTAAATATATTGTATAATTCAAAACCCATCCCTTAAAGGACGTGTGTTCAACCAAAGAATTTAGGATTACATGGACCAACAAATTATAAAAATATGTTATAGATGGTTCATTATTCATTCAATAACAAATTCAATGGTAATCATTCCAATCAATGTTTTTTTTTCATGGTTCAATATTTGATGCAAAAAAATCCTGCATTCCTTGAATTTATAATGAACGTACAAACCAATATAAAAAATAATTTTTAACCGATATAAAAAGTTCTCATGCAGTCGCGTATCCATAGGATCTATAAATTTTTAAATGCTAAAATGTAACACGTATGTGATTCTTACTAGTTGAGACAATGAGGATGGATAAAAGCAATCTCTTTTATGGTAAGACTTGAATAATGAAACATTTCAAAGCTTGCATCCTAAAATGATTGCAATTGTGCTTATGTTACTGTTAAAATGCATTGAACGTGAATCTAACGCGAGATAAGAATTCATGTTCAACGTACTGGAAAAAAAAAACATAACCGAGTTAAAACAAACACACCTACATATAGGCCCCTATTTTGTTCCAGTATATAATATGATGTTATGAATCTATGATACTGTTTTTGTAATATATTCTATTCAATTCATTGATGATTTGGTCAATTAAAGTAATTATTTAAGCTTGTATGTGTTTTGGTTGTGCATGCTTGGTGGATTGTTACGTTGGTTTGTATGGTTGTCCAAGCTCGCTAGTTTTTACTATTTCCATTTACTAATATGGGGGGCATGAAAGCACGACTTTGGGGTCCATGTCGTCATTTAATTGTGATGGGAAATATTTTAAACATGTTTAATTTTTGTGAAGACCAAAATTTAAAAAGAAATTGACCAAAATTAAATAAAGTCATGTCTATAGAAACTAAAATCATACTTTATCCTATTATTTCCCTTTGTTCACCTAGCTATTTATCTGATTATTAAAAATATTGGATAAAACTTGTGAAAGGAACCAGTGTTATGTATTGTGCTGAGTCCCCGAATGATTCAGTGGATATGTACAAATTAGTGAATTACAATACAGAGTTGCTAATGTGAGTTTCCTCTCATTCACTTTTCATTGGAAAAATAGATAGAATTGAGAGTAAGCCCATCTATAATTGGGTTAAGTCAGTTCAGTGATGGAACCTTAGAGTCTAGATGCAATGAGAAAGGAGGCTATGCTATTCACACTGCTTATTTGTTTGTCACACCCCTCACCTATTTTTTTTTTGGATTTTTTATATTCCTAAAATACTTCTTTTTTTAAAGTAAATTCTAAAATTCTTAGAGTTTAATGGTGATGCACCGACAGTGTAAAATAATTTTACATGGTCATCCAATCACAAATCACCGTTGGTATGACTTTTGAAATTTTTTTTTAAAAGTCAACAAACTTACAATACATGGTGAGTTGTGATTGAATAACAATATAAAACTATTTTATATTGTCAGTGTATAATTTTTTTTCTCAAATTCTTATCTTCTTTCTCACCTTCATACTCCCTATTTTTTTTATTGGTTTTTACAAAAAAATAGTTTTCGTAATATAGTCATGTTTTAATACATTATAGAAACTAGTTTTCTTAATGTAATTTTTTTATACATTACAAAAATTAGTTTTTGTAATTTTTACATTACGAAAACTAGTTTCCATAATAATTTTTATATCATGAAAACTAATTTCCATAAAGTATTAGGACATAAATATATGATAATTGAAACTAATTTATGTAAAGAGTATTTTTGTAAAACAAATTACAAAAAAAGTCGGGCGATGCAGAGAGAAAGGTTGGAGCCAGTTCCTTGACCCAAATATATCATATGGATTTTTTTTAGCAAAAGAAAGGGTTTGTTAAACAAAAACACAAAACAGAAGAGAGAAAACAAGTGTGAAAAAGAGAATCGTTCATGGTACAAAAGAAAACTCAATGAGTGTGCATTAGTGAGTGTTTGGTAGGGTGGAATGAAAATAAATTAAGATAAAAGTTTTAAATTAAAGTTGAGTGTAAAAATGTGGACTCCATCTCGTTTTACTGTTTATTTTACTCATTTTTAACTCCATTTCACTGCAAACAAATAGGGACTTAGTTGGCAACAAATGTCAAGTTTTCACCGAGGAGCTAAGGGTAAAAATTCACCTAAGTACAGTGGTTGCAAAATGGATGGAAATAAAATATAAAATAATTTTTTGTAACTTTTGTTGTTGATAATTAAAAAAAAAAAATTGTAACAGTATGATTTTTTAATCACTCAACCAGAAACTCATTTTTGTTGACTCTATGGTGTTGATTTTGAAATAAAAGTTCAATAAATTTATTATTCTAATAAGTAAAGGGAAAGCACATATTTTACCTGGGAAAAAAGAAATATTTTTTTTTGTCCTTTGTTCCCTATGGTCTGCGTTATTTTTATTCTTTTTATTGTCATTAGCTCACAGTTGAATATTTCAAATTTAAATCAACAATTTGTTTTGTGCAACTTCGGTTTATGTAGTTGCCAAGCATGGTTCCTTAATTCTTCACCTGGATATGGAAAGAAGCAGGAGAAAAGATGTAAAGTGAAAATAAGTCGAAAAAAAGGAGAAAATAATTAAAAAAAATAAGACAAATTTTAAGTTTTTTTTTATACATAATTTTTAAATACCAAGGGGTCTAGCTCAGTTAGTTAAACAGGTGCATGAGTTATTATAAATCTTTAATACCATGTTCGATTCTTACGGATAAAAAATACATAAATTTTAAATAATTTGAATTAAGAAAAAACGAAAAGAAATAGAATAGAAAAAAGTTGCGCATTTTTCCATTTGTTTAGTTAGATAACTAATTAGAATTCTCCAACAGCTGCGTGCTTCCTTCCATTTTAGTGGAGGGAAAAAAAATTTAAGTGGGATTTATTGATATTTTTGTCTTTGGTGTTTTTTCACTCATTCAAACGAGAGAAAACTATAAAATCAGCTTTCTTTTTCTCTCTATGCTTTTTCTATCTTTAGTTAGTGTTTCTCTTGAACCAAACATATATTGAAGCTGTTCTGCTGAGATAATGATTGTTAGTTTGTTTTGTTTTGGTCAATGATAATTGATTTGAGTAGTGATGAATAAATACAAGTGCAACTATGAGATTGGGTCAAAGATCATTTACAGCTTGTATTTTTTAATAGATAATAAATAGGTGAGACTAGACTCTTAAAAAAAAAATAGGTGAGACTAATTATCTAATATAATATTCATTAGAAAATCTGTTTCCTACTGCATGTAATGACAAGATTCGCAATGTGTTCATTTGATATTTAAATAAAAGGATTTTGAGTCTTTTAAAGTGAAATGGTGTACTTTAAGTCTGCTGCGTTATTAGATCCACTAGGTTTAAGGTATTGTTTGTTTTGGCTCGCATGAGTTTTTAAAGTTATTTTTAAAAAGTATTTCGATAGGTTAAAGGAAAATTGTGTTTATAAATTATTCTTGATCTCGATTCTTAAATAATGTAAAACTTTTTTGATGTACCAAAAGAATAACTGTAAATGTTAATTAGAAAATTAATATTAGAGATTGTGATAATTGAAATGCATGCACAAGTATAATTAATTATAAATTTGTTAAAATTTCAATTATTGATCTTTTAATCAACAATTATAACTAGATTTTATTCAGTGTGTTTGGCTTTATATCAAGAAGATTGACGTTAACTGCATCTAATTGAAGCAAATTAAACTAACTTTTACGTCAATTTTATTGCTTGGACATGAAAAACTGTCAATATATGCATTATTAAAGTACGATCAAACACATAGTAGAATTTAGTTTCTGCTAGCAACACTCAATCGGAATTTAAAGAAAACAAGTTAATCATACACACAGAGATAAAGATTTAAAGAGGTTTGGTAATATACCTACGTTCTTAGGAAATGGAGTGATTGTGTTCCTATTATAAAATTAGAAAAGGAGTTGTTATTACTTTTAAGATAAACAACAATTTTTTTGGTGTGCTGGTGTATAAATAAAAGTTTTAGCAATACATATAAAGAAAAATGAATGAATGGGATTATAATTCAAGAGTATGGTTTGAAGTTTGTTCGGGGAAACTTAACTCCTAAGGTTTAGCAATACATATTAAGGAATTGGCTTGGGTCTATATGATTGACAGAGATCTTGCAACTTTTCTTCATTTAAACGTGTTATCCTAGCTTCCTGAGATAAAGAAGTGGGTTGTTAGGCAAGCTCTTCATACTTCATCTAGTTTGAGACAAAAAAAAAATAAAGCAACTAAAGAGGTGACAATCCAATAAGTCAATTAATTAGCTAAAACTTTGATGTCATCATAAGCTAAAGTGGTCATCGTGAATTAACATGGGTATTATAATTCAACTCATCAAAAGATTAATTGATTAGGTAAAATAGCATCATATTTTTAAGTACTATATTGAATTTTTTATTCTAGTCAATATGAGATTTACATTATTGTTACTCTCTTTAAGAGACAACGTCCACAACGATTTCACTTTATTGACACTGATATGATGCTAATTCTTTTCCCTTGTTATATGACTTTACTCTATTGACACACTAACATAAACATAATGGTAAGCCTTTTTCCTTATATTATAGTTTCACTTACTTATCGATATAAGTTAATTATACCTTAATCTATCAAATAACTACATGTATTTTTTTTTTAAAACTTAACACTTAACGAGATAACCAAAGATAACAAATTATCTCTGATTTGAAGTTACAGGAGCCTCCAAGAAAAATGATAGAGGAAAGGAAAATGCGACTTTTCATTATATTTGTGAATCAACCTTTACAGTACACACACCCATCTTGGAAAACATAATATATTCGTTTGGGCCTAGAAACATTTTCAGAAACACTAAAAACATGTGACTCAGAAGAAATGTTCTTACTAATTGCTATCACTTGATTGAGACTTAATTGGATTTGAGTTCGTTCATAATAGATAACTTAATAGAAAATAAGAAATGACCATTTAAACATTAAGAGAAATTCATAAATTGAGTACGTAACTTGTAAAAAAAAAAAAGAGTACGTAACTTGTACGTGTATTCATAATTCTGATGTATATATGCAATTGAATTTCTATAATTTGATTCAAAAAATGAGTGGAAGGAACAGAAATATCAAATACATGTGTATTGATCTCATGTGCCTTTTATATATATAGGTTAAAATGCACCTGATCGTAATTGTGATAATTTCTTAAGTGCAATATAAAGGAATAAAAGTTTGGGGCAGCTGCGCCTTCAGTCCCCATGCTTTTCCACCAACAAAAAATATTTAGGTATAAGAAATGAAAGTTTCACGCGGATCTTTCGTAATGTCATCTTAATTACAAGCGTATACGTAGTTAAATTAAACGTGTATAATTGGATATATAGAATAAAAAAATAGTTATCTAATGAATATAGCTTAATTAGCAACACACACTGAGTATGTGGGGATGACTTAGGTAAATTCAACTCCTAGATAATATATCTTTGGGAAAAGATGACGAGTTTTAAGTTTGAGTAAGTATCGAATTAATGATTAGTCTCGTAGACAATTCAAATAATCGAAACTTCTGAAAATATCTTGAAGTTCAAGGTTCCACAGGAAGCTAAAAGCCTTAATTACGGTTATTTAAAAAAAAAAAAAAAGGTTTACAACTTTAGATACATACATGAGTTAAGTACCACACGTGATTGATGAGACTGGAACTAGACGTTTGGGCAGTTTGGCCTACAGCACCTGTTCATTGTTGATATACAAGTGCTAATCACTCTTGTTTTTTTGGCACAGAACCCCTTGTTCACATATTACAAAATCAAAGCATCTTTCCTTCAACATGCATGAATATCCACTGTTTGAGTCAAACTATGTTCTCGTATTTTCTTTTTCCTTTTCTTTTTATTCAGCTCAAAAGGTAGAATATTCTTTTCCAGGGAGAACATGGAAGCGAGCAGAGTGCTGTAAAGCTAAATCTCATATGGCATATTATATATTTGAAATACAATCTTCTCAAATTTTGAACGTCGTACAATAAATTGCCAAATGAAGAAAATCGGAATTAGTGCTAATAGTCTTCCATGCATGAAAAAGCAGCTCTACTTTCGAGCATTCAAAGTGATACTATTGTTTTCCCAACAAAAGAAGATAAATCACGTGCTTCAACATGCATGGATGAAGTAAAAAATATAAATAAAAAGTAGTAGAGGCTGAATTCCTTTATACAGTAATCTATCGATCTCCAATCCGGCAAAAAGAAGAAATTTCATGCATGTAGAAGGGGAATATGAAGGTTTTATTGATCGAATCCCGAGAGTTAAGTTTATAAAACAACCATAAGTATTTATATAAATGGATACTAGATTTAAATTACATGATCAATTAGTTTGAGTAAAACTTAGATCGAATTCTTTAAGTAAAGTCTTCGATTTGAGCGAATGGAAAAAGTAAAAAAAAATAATGAGAAAGAAAGATCCTATTAAAAATGATTAGAGAGATTTGGTAAAAATTAATCATCATCAAAAGTAGGTTGATACTTTACAATAATAATAAGGAAACAAAAAAATTACTCAATGAAAAAATGGTATAATTGAGTTAAAAGAATCTTTAATATAGAAATATTAAATTCATTTTTTTTTCTAACCAATGTTCATATTAATCGGGTGAAACTTATATTTAAGAGTAAAATAAAAGAGTACAGAGATGAAATCAATCAAATCTATATTTTAATTGCCTTAAGATAATCTTATGGTTTTAAACCAATAATTCGAAATATATATCTATATGTTATTGAATTTTTAAGGTTCATAGCTTCGTGCTGATAAATTGGGTATATGCAGAGTTATAAGGTTTGTTTGATGGTGAAGGGAAAAGGAATTGAGGGATAGGTCGTGGATTTGAATCCTTCAATTAACAAAAACTAACATATTAATAACTAACATTTTGGCCAATAAAAAAAAGGTTGGATATATATAGGATTGACAATTCTTTCAGCCTCAAGAACCTAACAGTGACCACTTAGAAATTCTTCCATTATAAGGAGACATGGCCATTGTGGAGCGGATGACTAATCACAATTCATCTCTCATCCTTATCCGTGAAGAAAAAGCAGCTCTTGATAGGTCTAATTTTGTTCCACTCCTTCAAAGGTTGATAAAGAAATTTTGGCACTCCTAGTGACACCATCATTATGATCTCTAATAATTAGAGCCAGGAGGCCACATTAAAGCAAAAGATATGGAGAAAACAAGTTTGGGTATTAAAAATATCTCTATTTTTCTCAACAGACTATCTTCCTCATTTGAATTGTAATTTGTTTCAGACTGTTGTAGTACCGCCTCTATTCATCATGCAATTCCCTAGCTGAAAAGTTTATCAATTCATATCTTTAAGCCCTAAAAACACTATAAATTGAGTGCCAAACTGAAGGGTACATCTAGATTTTCACCGTTGGAATTGGATCATAACATTCTACATGTTGGGATAGAGCTCAAGATTCCAATTCTTTAACTCTCCTTAATTAGGGCAAGCATTATAATTCAAGAATTCATCAAAACCTTATGCACTCATCATCTATTCCTAGACTAAATACATGATGAGGACTCCATTCAAATCCAACTACCAATTTTCTAATTTTATAATTGAATCTAAAATCATTCATGAGTGATCAAGTCATGAAAGCAATAAGTAAATGAGCAATCACCTCATGAAAACTAAGTATTAAATTGTTGATGTTATATATTGTTTTGAATTTTATGGTATTTCAATTTGAGATAGAACACAAAATCTTTGAATATTTTTCTACAACTTGATTCTAAATGATGAAATATGTTTGAGACTTTATAATCAAAGAAATCGGTTGTAAGTTTCTTTTTGGTCAAACTAGAAGTGTTTACTTTTCAATTGACATATAGTTGATTCAAAAATCTTAATTTAAGATTTTGATCAAGACCTTAAGGTACAAAAAAGTATCGTAATTTGATTTGCTCAAAATGTAATCAAATCTAGTTACAATGTTAACTTTGTAACTTTGTAACTTTGAACAAGTATGAGAACTTTGTACAAGCATAGATTTTAAACTATAAATCGAATTTCAATTCGATTTAGTCAATGTTACAATTGGAACTTAAATTTGTTAATTAAGAGAAAAAGCTTTAGAAGGAACTTAATTATAGAATTCTAAAGTGAAATAAAATAAATGCAATTAAAATTCAATGAAATGTAAAACAAAAAGTTACTCCACCTATTTCTAAACTATAGATATTATAACGTTTTAGTTTTGTTGCAAAATGATTGATGTTTTACAATTCTAGATGTAATAGGTTGCATTTATGTTGGTTCAAATAAAATTGATGTAGTATGTCATGTTTTAGTTTCAAAAATGCCACTGGTTCAATTTTGTATATCAGTTCTTAAAGAACTGATGTAAAGTGACGATGTCATATCACCATTTTGTAGTAGTGATTAGATATATGTTGTGGGTGTACTCTTGTATTAAAGGGTGATTAATCTGCATTTGTGCTAATAAAAAGAATAACTCTTACACTTTCGGACAGACTTTCTTCTTAAATGTTATTATTTTACTAGTTCACACACTAACTTGCACATCAAAGATCTTTGTATATAACCTCCTCTCTTCCCCTCCCCCTTTCTAGAGCTGTCAAATGGGTCGACCCTAACCTATTTGTCCCTAGCTCACATGGGTTAGGGCCAAACTGGCGTATAGGGTCAAATGGCCCACATAATAAATGGTCCATAGGGCCAAAAAGCACTTAGGACTAAGGCCAACCCATGGGCCAACCAACTTCTAGAAATTAAAATTTCAAAAGTTAAGAGAATTTTTCTTGTGAGTTAACACTGGCCGAGGTCGGCCGATAATTGGTTTGCTCGAGGTCGGTTTAAAATTGTCGCGGCAAATGTTGGCCAAAAATTGCAGATGCCGACGACAATCGAAAAATATTTTTGGCCGAGGTAGGCTTAAAATTGTCCCAATCGACTTCAGTCAAAAACTCCCTCAGCCAACATCGGCCGAAAAATAGCCCTGGCCGAGGTCGACCGAAAACTGCTCTGGCCGAGGTCGGCCGAAAATCACCCTGGTCGAGGTTGACAAAAAACTGTCGTGGTCGATGTCGGATGAAAAATAACCCTGACTGAGGTCGGCCGAAAACTGGCCCAGCTGACATCGCCCAAAAACTCCCCCAGCCGATGTTAGTCGAAAAACAACCCTAGTCAAGGTTGGCTGAAAACTGCCTTGATTAAGGTCAGCTGAAAACTGCTTAGGCTGACGCCACCCAAAAACTTCCCTAACCGACTTTGGTCGAAAAACAGTCATGGCCTAGGTCGGCCGAAAACTGCCTTGGTCGAGGACGGCCGAAAACTGTCCTGATCGAGGTCGTCCAAAAACTGTTGCAGTTGATGTCGGCCGAAAAATAGTTCCTAGTCAAGCTGGGACGAAAACTGCCCCAGTTGAGGTCGGCTGAAAACTGGCCTAGTTGAGGTTAGTCGAAAACTGCCTGGGCCGACACCACCCAAAAACTCCCCAGTCGACTTTGGCCGAAAAACAACCCTAGCCAAGGTCGGCTGAAAACTGTCCTGGTCAAGGTCGACTAAAAATTGCTGCAGTTGATATCGGCCAAAAAATAGCCTTGACCAAGGTCTGGCGAAAATAGCCCCGACCAATGTCGCCAAAAAACTCTCCCAGCCGATGTCGGCCAAAAAATGGATCCGGTCAAGGTCGACTGAAAATTGCCCTGGTTGAGGTCAGCCGAAAATTGCCCCGGCTGATGTTAGTCCAAAAACATACTTGGCCTACGTTAGTCGAAAACTGTCCTCACCAACGTCGTTGAAAACTGCCCCGACTGTCAGCTGAAAATTTCCCTGTTCTAGGTCAGCCAAAAACTGTCCTAGCTGAGGTTGGCTGAAAAATGTCTTGGCCAAGGCTGGTCGAAAGAAGCGCTAACTAAGGCTGGCCAAAAGAAATTCAGGCCGAAGTTGGCCGAAAAATACCTTAGCCGAGACTAGCCAAAAAATGTCCTATCTAAGGCCAGCTGAAAGATGTCTCGGTTGAAGTCAGCCAAAAAATATCCTAGAATTGGTCAACTGAAAAAATATTTTTGAAATTGTTATAATTTGTGGATTGGCCCTTCAAGACCCTAGCCCTGGCCCTTTACAAAGTGGAGCTTTGTGGGTTAGGACTTTTTTTTGCCTTTTCATTAAATAGGCTAGAAAACTTAGGGCCATTATAGTGGACCAAGTGGGTCGACCTTATAACTTAAGGCCAAATTGACAGCTCTACCCCTTTCACATATTCATAAAATGGATACCTTCATCTTTAACACCTTTTAGAAGACGATAGAGAGTGTGTTTGAGAACACATTCGATTTCCGTTGAACGAATAAGCTATATTTTGTTGCTCTCATGTTTTGTGCATAGGAAAGTGTGAAAATCCGTTGAACGGATACTGTAACGTTAAAACAAACATGCACAGAGTGAGCCTTCGAGACTCTTAAGGCTAGAGTAGATCACATGAAATAAAAATAATTTAATATCATGTTTATGATAATTTATTTAACAATTTTCTATTATTATATATGAAAAGACTCAAAAGTCAAAATAAGATAAAGCACTTTATCAATCAAAGGATGAGCATCTAATTATCTAGTTTCCACCGATATTTGACATTTTATTCTCCAATAACCAAGCTAGGGGGATAAATACTACATGTCCCTTGTTTCTATTCCTCTAGTTATGGAAGTAAAATAAAATTGAAGAGAAAAAATATTTTGATCTGACTTGACCACCTTAAACGAGTTGTGGCTAGTTGTGATCCAAGCTAGTCCACAAGCCTAATATAAATGTTATAATTAACTTATAATTTTTAAATTTCTCTTTTTCATGTTTATCTAAATTTTATTAAATATAATTATTTATTTTAATAAATAATAAATTTATCTTTTAATATAAATTAATTTATTTTTTAAAACAAGTCAATTAAATTAATTATTTAAAACTAATATTTTTAGACTATAATTAATTATTAATTAAATAAATATATATAATATATATCTAAATGGAAGGACTAATTCAAATAGTCTTAATCTAAAAAATTAGACTGGACTAATAAATTTAATTAAATTATATTAATTATTGCTATTATGAGTATGTTATTATCTTGAAATTCATATTCAATTTTTTAATTATTTTAAGTTCCAACGAATTATATTGTTTTTAAAATATTATTGTTATAAATTCTACTATTATATTCAAATTTAAATTAGATTAAACATTATTTTAGTATTTTAAAATTAATTTAATTTGTTAAAATATATAATAAAATACTTTTAATTTTTAAAGTTAAATAATTATATATAAAAAATTATTTATCCCATACATATGCAGAAATTAAAATCTTAGTGGGAGTATATATTCCATTTCATATTGCCATTAAATTCCTCACCTTTAAGTCCCAAACCATAGTGTTGAACATTTCCTGTGCTGGGAATTTGGAGCGTGTGTTTCAACGTGAAACTAATAATTTAGGTGATAAAGAATTTATTTATTTTTAAGGTAATGTGTTAAATTAGAGTCATGTGAATGAAAAAATAATTTAGAATGGTTTTTACTTAAATAAATAGACCCACTGACCATATTTAGTGAGTTTTAGAAATTAAAAGTTTTAGACAAAAGAAAAATGAGTATAATATGAGAATCGGAGCACGAACAATAGTGTTGAACATTAGGAATTTGTCTCCTTTGGATGTATATAGAATGACAGATAAACAATCGCAAGAGTTTATGAATTCAGCTAGATAATGTCACTAGGATAGTGATATTCTCTGTTTCTTGGAAGTGACATTTTGTTGGAAGTGACATTGGCTTCCCAATTCCCATTCATTTCATGTATCCCGGCCTAGGTTCCTCTCATAATTCTAAGTGCGTAATTAATTATTATTTTTCTCAAGTAAAAAAGCAGAATTTTATTATTCTTTCACATATAGTATCTTGTAATTAATATTTTTTTTTATCACATCTACTCCTATATTATGTATTATAATATATACTGTATTTTGGAGAGTGAGAGTCACACTCTCTCTACTCTCATTTAATGTGTGTTTGGAAAGGTGTTTTGGGACTTGTTTAGGTAAGTTTATATACAAATCTTTTTAGAAGAAAAAAATAAGAAGAAAAAATGAGATGAACTTTTCGATAAGTTAAAATTATAATTTATATATAAACTAATTTGTAGAAGTTCTCTCATATAATTCTTCTAAAAGATAGGAGAGTTTTTACAAATTAGCATGTGCATAAACTAATTTTAACTTATATATGGAGAAGATTATCTCATCTTTTTTTCTTATTTTCTTTTCCTAGAAGAACTTCTAGATAAACTTACTTAAACATACCCTTAAACACATGTACCCTCTTATTTCCACGTGAAAATCTCATATAGATGTAGAAGCTAATACTAGCTAGTAACTTTGAAAAATTCACGTCATGTCTGGCTCAAAATTATTTCGATACACGCTATTAGACATCTTAATGTTCACTCTTTTTTCTTTGTTGGAGGTGTGTTTTATATACTACTCCGTAACTAATTAAATAATTTCTCTCTCAATCATTCCAAACTACTCTCATTTTATTTTTATTTATATATTTGATCTTCTTAATTCTTAAATGTCTATGTTTTTCAATCTATTTTTTTTATCTATCTCTTTTAATTGAATTTTAATAATTTTTTTAAAAGAAGTTGTTCTCAATAGTTAAAAATAACATTATATCACAATTAAAATTATTTGTTGTAAATTTAAAATATAATTTATATATTTTAATATATTTATTTAGTATAAATTTAAATCATGTAAAAACAAACATTTATTGTGTACAAAGCACAGACTAAAATACCAGATATTTATTTTAGGATTAAATATGATTTTGACCCTCCAAATATTGACCTATATTGGTTTTAGTCCTCCAAAAATAATTTCATTGCATTTGATCCCTAAAATTTTCAAAATTTTCCTTTTAAGTCTTTTATTTAACTCCATTAATTTTTTTTGTTAAATGTTTACAACAATAGTTGTTTCAACATTAGCATTTTTATTTCCAGCATTAACATTCAATGCATCCTACTAGAATAGAAAAAAAAAATTATAGCTCTATTATCTCCAAACAAGTACATACAACTAAACTCATATTACCTCTGTGGTTGGTGGAAACTGATTTTTGGGATGAACATCAGTAGGTGCATTGACTGTAAAAATTTGAGCCTCAGTCACGTTGTCTACAACAGGTGGGGGTAGATTACATTTAACTAAAAAAAATATAATGGAGTTAAATAAAAGACTTAAAAGATAAATTTTGAAAATTTTAGGAACTAAATACAAGAAAAGTATTTTTGAAGAACTAAAACAAATATGGATCAATATTTGGTGTATCAAAATCATATTTAACCTTTTATTTTATCTCGTGTTCCTCCTCCCCCACTTATTCTTTAACTCTCTCCCAATAATCATAAAAATAATTATAAAAAATTACAATAATAGAATTTCTCTAAAAGAAACCTATTTATAAGAGAGTGCTTTATACTAATAATCAAAAATATATTCTTTATATTCTTTCAAAAATATAAGAGAGCCAATTCTATATATTCTTTCTAATATTAAAAAATATTCTAATAAAATAATAAAAAGAAAAATAAAATTCATTAGAACATTCTAAAATAACAAATAATATAACAAAACAACATTCTTTAGTTATATATGAATAACAAAAATTGTTTATAAGAATACATATTCAATTATATATCAAAACAAGATATAAATTTTTTGAATAGATTATATAAAATCTCAAAAAATCCCGCTATTCAATTATTCATTAAATATATAAATATTAGTGCATATTAATTTATCGATTAGATTAAATCTTAGCTTGTGTTTGGTAAAGAGGTGTGAAAAAGAATGAAAGTGTGAGGAATGAAAAGGAATGAAAAAGGATGAAAGAGAGTTGAAAGAGAGTTGAAAGTAAAGTTGTTTAGCTGAGATGAAAGAAAGTGTAAAAGAAATGAAATATTTGAATTAAAGTGGTTAGATAAGTAAGAAAAGAAAAAAAAAAGAATTTAATGATTAACTAATTTCCCATTTTATCCTCAATACACAAAAAATATTTCGGTACTTTTTTTTTTTTCTAAAGTGAAAACTTTTTTTATATATAAATTAAAGGCATACAATTGATTATGCAAATTGCATAATCAATTGTATGCCTCATATAACTTTATTTATTGAATTGAAGACATTTTCAAAAAGGAGTGACATAGTCGACTATGCATTCAACATAATCAATTATATCCCACAATTACAACATGTTTTAATGCATCAGTGTTTCACGAGGAGCAATAAGATTATTTTCGGCAACAGACAAAATTGGTTCCTCCAATGTTTATTTTACTTTTGATTTCATGACATTTCATCTATTTTTGTGATGAAAGTTATACTATGTGGATCCCACAAATTTTTTAAAACTTTCATCTCACTTTCATTTATAACAAATAAGTTCACATTTTCTCTTTCATTATTTTTCACTGCATTTAAGCTACATCCCTCTTTCACCTATCTAAACCAAACACACCGTAAATTCCCATATGATCTTATCAAACTAAACAAAGCAACGGAGCAAAAAGGCTGTTTTAAAAAAGCAAACATGGGGCGAGGGAGTAAACTAATAGGTAGAAGTGGAAGGTGTAAGTAAGATAGTATTACACGCGCATGAGTTACGCGTCCGTACTGTGTTATGTGTTATACACATAGGAAAATAAACACGTCCGTGCATGACACGTTTACCATAAAACGTAGATGCTACTTTTGCATGAGTCTAATCGCGTAACGTTTTGTGATTGGGTGGTGCTTCTTACAAGAAATCATGATCTTATTATTGCCTTCTAAAGCTACGTAGGGGACCCCGAGTATTTTCTACTTTTCTCTACTTTTAATAAGAGTAAAAGGAAAAATTACAGACCCAGAGAAAAAGAACAAGGCGAAAGCAAACAAAACTTACCAAAAGAAAAAAAAAAAAAGAATATTAAAGTGGAGAATCAAGAAACCAAGTAGATTTTGTTTGATTTTCGCGTCAAACAAGCAGAGCCCGAGGATTTGTGGAAACCAGTTCAAAGGGGGGCGAAGAAAAGAAAAGTGAAAGCTTTCTTTGAGATTTTAGCTTGTTTTATTGGATTAGACTTGATCTTTTTACTTGAAAAAGCTACAAAAGGGAATAAAGAATCCCATATACCTAACTCCAAACCCAAGTGGCTTCATCACTTTCAGATTTATATATGTGTGTTTTACTTTTTCCAGTTTTCGAGTTAATTTTGAATTGGACCCATAAATAATAAAAAATTAATTAAAAAGAGGAACTGTTAACCACGATTGAGCTAGCTAGGGACGAAACAAACTTCAACTGAAACATCAAGGCCAGTTAATATTGTCTCAGATAAGACACATATACATGTAGTGCGACGTCCGTATTGATGATTGGCACGTAGGTTCTCAAAGATTAAAAATCCAAAGAGACAAAGGGAAAAGGACTGGTTGACAAGCACTACCTAGTTTACTTGATAGGATCAAAATGCCGCCAAACAATTATAGTAATTAACCTGTTCATGTATATTATACGTGTCATACATCACCAAGCCTTAGTTTTGAACGCCTCTGATCTTTCCCATTGCCATATACTGTAGGCCTTAATTAATTTAGATGTATATAAATATGTTTGTGACTCATCAAATCCTTAAATTGAGAATCAACATTGTGTTGCTCTGAATGAAACTGAATTTAAATATTTTAAATAAAGTTTTAGTTTTAAGTATTGTGAATAAAAAAACATGATAAAAAAGAAAGAGGTGGTGAATCAGGTCTTCGACAAAAATTAATTATTGACAAAATTAGTTAATACTTCATACTTATAATATAATATAAAAGAATCCTTAATTGACATGAAAAGTATCAAGATTCATATTACTTTCATCTCCAAAATGATTCATTTTGGTTTGTGACTCGTCAAATCCTTAATTGAGAATTAACATTTTGGTTTGAAAAGTAAGGTGTCAAGCTTGAGTATTATGGATGAACACCAAGTAGTTAAGAGAAGATACTTCAATAAAACTGATTAGTCAAATTGTTCGACAAATATTAGTCATTAAGAAAATTGATAAATACTTCGCATCTATAATGTGATCTTTAATTGACAGTGCAAAAGATCAAGATTCATATTAATTTCACCCCCAAAATATTCATTTACAATATGGCTACAACGGTGTGGTAAATGGTTGGAGCGATTGGGGACAGAAACAAAAGGATGGGGGAGTCAAGAGAAAAAAAAATTGAAATCAAGGAAATGATCACAGTGGGTTGAGAAGCCAAAAAGAAAAAACAATATATTAATTAATCTAAAATAATTAATATTTATGTGATAGACAAGCGTTGAGGGATTCGGGAAAAAATTTTCTGTCCAGGTGCAAGAATAGCCAAGGGATCAAAATTGGCCTTTCTCTCGACGAATCTAGTCCACTTATCTCCATAGTGTCGCATCCAGTTCTCCTGTGACTGATAGTGAGGGAGATATAACTTGAAATCAAATCCTCTGTTGTAGCATAACTGAATAATCTCATGGTTTTGTTCCACCAACACTTCACTAGGTGGTCCCTTTGGGGGTGGTGGAATAAATCGGAGCAAGGCTATAATGTAGAAAATGTTGCTGTCCGGCACCACTACCGAGTGTCGACTATCCCACCTGATTAACAATAAAACAAAAAGTGCAAAACACAATTAATCAATTGGGCTGCTCCTTAATTATTATGACTACATAACTACAATCACTTTATCTTAAAATATTAATTAATTAAGGATCTCCATTTTGTGTTTTTTTTTTTTGGTTTTTGATTATTATCATATTTCAAAGACAATTCTGCCTAAGTCATGCACTGCAAATTGAACGCAAAAAGAAGGAAGGGTCTGGATGCTTTTGTCAACGTTCATTTGTGTTTTACAAACGGTTATACAAACATATCCTAACTCTTCCCTTAGACTCAAACTCTGTTAGTAAGGATTTTCCAATTTTCAATGATAGTTCATTCATGTAATCTATGTGCATGATATACTTATAATTTTTTTTTTTGCAATTAATGTATGAGGGTCAATTCAAATGCGCATGACTTGAAGCAGTTACAGATTGGGGAAGGTGGGGTGGGGGTGGAGGGGACCCTTAAAAAGAACCAAATTCTAATCCCCAGAAAAGGAGCACCACAATATGAATCCCTGTGTATGTGGAACCAGAAGGGCGATTTTGTTTTGTCTGTCAGAAATCAAATCTCGTTTGTAGAGTCCATACAAAGACCGGTGTCGCTGTAATCCGGTTGGCGAATAAATATCCTTGTCCATTCTAATTGGCAACACTGACCATGAAAGATACGTTGTTGGGTTCGGATGGAAATTTAATAGGGAAAATCAATATCCAGTTTTCTCAGATCCACAGAGACAGAATTCCATCGCCACTTCTATCACTTTACAACTTAACAATACTACAACTTTATCCACACTACTGTGAAATACTAGTAGTTTCATGCACAGAGTAGCCAAGCTTGCTATAAATGTTCAGACTCTTACTACTCCACTCTATTAATCCCTTAAAATTACTGTATTGCAACTTAATTTAGAATTTGTGTACATACATCACATAATTTTAAAGTATAACTAATTTTTGTCTCAAAATTATAATTTGCTGTTTAACTATAAAAGTAATATTTTATCATTTTTGGGAAAACAAATATTACTTCATTATTTAATATTATATTATTTTTTACTTTTAATATTGTATTATTATTTTAATAATGCATGTGCTTATATTAATAACTGCATACATAAAAGTAAGTTTTATTCAAGTAAAAAAAAAAGTGACTTTTATTAATAGTATCATTTAAATAATATTTATTATGTCAAAATTATTTCTATATAAATATATTTAAACATAAATCAATTCATTATAAATATGAGTAAATAGTGCATTAATTGATAGTGTAAAGAGATTTTACACTATCATCTAATTAAAAACTATTATATATAATAGATTTGTTGACTTTTGCATCAAATAAAAAATTATACTTAACACAGTTTCTAATTAGTTGACAGGTTTACACTAATAATGTATAAAAATTAAACTCTTACAAAATATTTTTAAAAGAAAGCAATTTTATCGCAATAAAAATAAAGTGTGACTTCAAACAAAATTTATTTGCAAAAAAACAAAAAAGAGAATTGAAATGGTGCGATTTTACTTATAAATCTTTATAATTTGAGAGTTAATATCAAGTCTCTGTCAGTGAAGATTTTCAATCAAAGACAAACAAAATTACAAAATTAAATTCATCAACTTTATTAACCCTCGCAACCCCTTAGGACGGTGTCCCAATGCAAAGCAACAAGTTCAAGTTAGGTCAAGCGCCAACAGCGGGCAAGGCCAAGGAGTTAATAGGGAATAGAAAAAAGTAGGGGTCATACTACTCTACGGACACCCCAGAGGAAGAAGGTACGACCGCAGTGTGATGAAACAGCTGAGCTGAGGTTACCTTACGACCAAAGATGGGGATGGCACCGGGTCCCACTTTGGCTTGTCCTTTTTTCGTGGAATATATTTAATTATTAAATATTTAGGGTTTGATCTAATTTTTTAATTTATAAAATAATTAATAATATTTAATTATATATCACTTAAAAATTAATAAAAATCGTAATAATACTAGACTACCTAATAATTTGTCAGCAATACACACACGGTGAAAGGAAGCAATGCAAGAAGAGGCAAAAAATGAAAGGCTCAGGTGATTCACATACGTGGCATACAGGTCACACTGGGTGCTCCTGTGGGACCCTTACCCCATACCCCTCTTGCGTGTCATCCCCAGAGAAGATTGTCATGGTTCATGTTAGTAGTAGTAATTTTTAATAATAATAATAATAATAATAATAATAATAATAATATTCAGTCAAAAAAAAAAATAATAATAATAATAAACCAGTTCATGTCAAGGTCAAGCTCACACACAACCAACCCAACATACGCATTAAAATTAGAGACTGACGTGAATGTAATGTAGCTACCCTAGCTTCCTATCCCCTCAACAAGGGTAAGGAAATATTTTGCCAAATCTGGGCCGTGGAGCTAATTAATGCTTGAATAAATATTTCTAGGTGGTGAAATGGAAAGAAATGAAAGGAACAGGAAAAGAATCTCAAATTTTATTTTTTTTGTAAAATTTAAGGTAAGGCACATAAAAAAAAAAATACTTAGCTAAATTTGCAAAATAAAGATAAAGAGGGGCTAAAGTGTAATTAGGTTGAAATTTGATACTAAGTTTAAAAATGAGAAAATATGGGATTTCACCGTCAAAATTGTACTTACTTGCTTCGCAAAAGAGGGTACACTAGAATGGGGCCACCAACTCCGTGCTTGAGGATTTTCTTGAACACTTCACGATCAAATTCAGCGATGTTGGACTTGGAGACGAACAGGTTCAGCCATGGGTGGGGTGCGTCCCAGATGCCATTGCGTTTTGCATCTTCCTCCACACGCTTTACACGTAGCAAAAATTCCATGTACGTCACATCCACGCAGAACTTTAGACCCTCAATGAATCGTAGCTGTCCAAGTAATCTATCCACCTCCTACGACAAAAAAGTGTGAGTACTGAGTTACATAACCATTACATTGAAGAATAAAAATAATAATAAAAGATAAAATTGGAAAGAGGGGTATTTACGTCATTGAATTAAATTCCTATATTTTCATACAAATTCCAGAAAATGATGCCTTTTTGGCCATTTTCGGAAGTGTGGGGACCGTAACGTCAGCGAGATCTCAATGATCAGAGCAATGGAGCACCCACTGATGTTACATGACCATTTTAACCTTAACCACAAAGGAACTCTCCATTACCATTTTATGCTAATTGCTAAGGTATCAGGCTACGCAAGGTACAGTCCCCTTCGGTAATTTAAAACGCAAAACATAGGCCATTTTAGGCGAGGTGATGTGTCAGAAAATCCAATGGAAGATACATTATGACCGAATAGTCAGTTTTCACTAAACCATTGCCATTTTCATGGAAAAAACAAAATTAAATTATCACCCCACCAAATAGTAAAAAAAATATCACAATCACCTTAACCCCAATTGATCTGTGACGTTATCTATGGCAGATTCAAGAATTAAATAAGCCTTCCTCCGTCGACTTAACTTCGTATATGTGTAGGTGAAATCTGCGTATATTGACTTTTTACCAGGGACCCCACTTCAAATCTGCGTATAAGGTAAGTTGTTTACTCAATTTTTAATTTATTATTAATGTTATTATTCATTTTTCTCTTTAGCTAAGGTTCTATGCTTAAGTCTTTTATTAAAGTAAGCGACACACTAGGTCAAAACTGAGCCATCATTGGTGCCCCCGGCGTGTACTGTGCCCGACCCGTACACTCCCCAATAAAAGACAAAAATCCCAAACGCCAGCTAGAGAGTGTGTACACACATCACATCCTGCTGAATAATGAGACCCCAAGAAAAAATTAAAAAAAAAAAGTTAAATATAAATTCACGCATTTAAATATTTAATTACCATATCAACAGCGGAAGGGTGGTCCTCGTTTCGATAATGAAGCGCAAGTTCTAAGCAATAGAGAACTGGACCAGCGGTTGAGGGGACGCGAACCGGGTCGAACCGTTGGTTCGGACCCATCGGCACAGTGGGCCACCCGTTGCAAGGGTCATCACTGTTCACCAAAACGAACCCTTCCACGTAATCAAAACCGTCACCCTCTCCGAGAGTCACCAGCCACTCTGCGTCTCTAGTGAAGTCCTCAAATTCTGAGTAAACCACCCTTATCCATCTCACCTAATAACCAACAAAATATATATTAATAATATTGAATAACTAGTATTTTTTAATCTGTGCAACACACGAGTATTACATCTAAATAATTTTAGTATACCATGTCTGGAGCTTGTTGAACTGCAATTCTGGCTCGTGTTATGATGTCGAACTGGCCTAATCCGCCGAGGGTTGCGAAGAAGAGTTCCGAATTTTGAGATTCGGAGCAGACTAAGGTTTCGCCTTTGCCGGTGACGACTTCCAATTCCGCTACGTTGGCGGTTTGCGGGCCGTAACGGAAGGACTGGCCGCTGACGCCGGCGTTGGAGAGCGTTCCGCCGACGGTTAAGCCGAGGTAATCGGTCCACGAGCGCGGCGCGAGGCGGAACTCCGAAACGCAGCGTTTGAGGACCTCTTCCCATAATGCCCCTCCCGAAACGTCGACGTATAGGGACCGGTCGTCGAGGGAGAGGAGGGTGAAGTGGTCCTCCATGGCGCGCATGTCGAGGACGAGGCCGTTCTCCGCCATGGCCTGGCCGTTGATGGAGTGCCCGTTGCCGCGCGCCGCTACCGTCAGGTTGGCCGTGCGCGCCGCCGCCTTCACCGCCCTCGCCACGTCGCCGGCGACGGCGGGGCGAATAACCGCCAGCGGCTTAACGGATTTCATCCCGCCGAAGTCCTTGCCGGCGGCGGCGGTGGGGCCGAAGTGAAAAGCTCCTTCGAGAGCCGCAACGTCGTCGTTTGTTTGATTTCCGTGCACGAAGTGTTCTAGGTACGCTATCATGGTGAGAGTGGGTTTCGTTTCGTTTCGCTTATTTTTTTTTTTTTTGGAAAGTACCGTTTGAGTTTGAGCCTATGAGAGTGTTTGTGTTGTGTTGTGTGTGCGTGCTTTGGCGAAGGTCAAGTTCGGCTTTAAATAGCGGCTGCTTTGGATTTACTTGGAATTTTCTTGTCATAAAGAAAAGCCAGTTGCGGATTTTTGAGAATCTAGAAAATTAAGGAAATTAGTATTAGCAAGCTATGAAGGTTTTTAAGTTTTTCCCTTTATTGGTTTTCTTTTGGTGTTTTTTGGAATTAATTATTAAAAAATTAATTATGGGGATGTGACGACAGAATTAATGTTAAATGTATTCTTAATCCTAAGGTGTGCTTTAATTTTTTTTTCCTTATAGAATATTATCATATCTCGTATGTAAGAGACTGTGTTTTTTATTATACATGTCTACATGGAACTCCTCTTAATTTATTTTATATTTGTGTACATTGCAAATCAAACCTAACGTCACGTGTATAAAAAGGATAAAGATGTTTTATTTTTATCATTTCTAAAGAATGTATGTACTTAAAAGAGTGATATGATGCCTAGCTTAGTTGATTTGGTAGTTTACATTAATTGTTGTAAATCTCTTCCTGACACTTGAATTTGATTCTTATGAATAAAAAGAGTAAAAGAAGAGATAAAAAAAATATGATAAACATAACACATAATGTGACAAAGAAGAAAGATAGATATTAAATTATAAGATGTAATTTTTTTTTTTTAAGAATAAGATGTATAAAAATTGGAGTAGAAAAATTAAGATTATATTGTATTTTTTAGTTGTCATATTTAAAGAAAAGTTAATTTTATTTATCTGTTATTTTAAATTTTTAAAATATATATGAATATTATTACATTCTTAACAAAAGAAAGAGAGAAACAATGATATATAAAATGTTGAAATAATGTATAAAAAAGATAAATAATAATATTTTTTTAAAATGTATATTCAAATCTTAAATAATAGATAAAAAAGCAGATAAAATATAAATAGTTCTAGCTGTGCTCGGACCAACATATATTAATAAGGTATGCGTGAGTTAATTACTACTTTGGAAACATTTACTACTAGTTTATTTGTCATCAAATTATGATATCATCACTCCCTTAAACGATCTGTTGACGCCATAATCATTTCGACATCAACTGTCTGCCACTTATACTTTATTATTATTATTATTATTATTATTCCAAGACACGATCGGATACTAAACATAAACACCTCTTCCACTGAAGAATCAAACTTTAATTTACTATGTTACAGGAGACTAGTTCCTTTCACTAAATCTAACCCTCATTGGTATATAATTATTTCCTTTCACTAAATCCAACTTCTGTTGGTATGTAATTATTTTTCATATTTAAAAATATTCATTTCCAATAACATCACATATATATAATTATCTTTTATCTTTTCCATATATACAATTTTCAAAAAATATATCACAAAATTAAAGAAAACAATATTTTAGTATTAAATTCCTTTAAAATGAGTAAATATATAAAATAAGAAATAAAAGTATTTATATTAATATTGATTGAAATTAAAGTAATTTACCACCAATAAGTTATTGGTCTGAGTAGTACTCGACTTGGTCTCCTTAAGTAAGGTCTCGATTTGAGCCTTGTAAACGAAAGAACGTGGTTGGGAACGGAAATCTTACTAAAGGTGACTAAACAAATTAAAAATTAAGTAACGTTTTGGATTTTAGTCTTGTAGATGAATAAAATGTAATTGGAAAATGAGACTGTTTAGTCATAAGACGAATCAGAACCCTAAACATTTTTTATTTGATGCAAATAAATATTAAGTTAAAAAGATTACTTTTGAAAATGCCAACAAACGAAAGTGTTGTATATGCGTATGTAAGATACAGATGATACGCAGACAGACACTTGAGTCTGAAGAAACATTTAAAGGCATAGTAAATGCACTGTCATTTTAATGTATTTTGCAGGGAATGTTTGTAGAACATCCTTCATAGGATCTGTCGAAGTGCATAAAGGGAAACAGAAATAATAGTCAAAGTAGTAAAACTTTCCCTCACCTCAAAAGACACGCTACAACTAGCAATGAGTACTTGTTTGAGCAATGGATGTGACTACTGCAGTAGAAGAATATGGAGCGCCCTTCAGGGAAGATAAACAGAGTGTTTTGTCAGCTCAAAGTGACTAGTTGGTGACAAGCATTTAATGCTCCAACGGCCACCCTCCTTCAGACGCTGGTCAGACGCTACGAGAAGACCGTTTAGAGACAACGGTTACTTCCTCAGCAAATCTATATATAGTAGAAGTTTTGAAGAACTGAAGACACGAAACTTATTTTCAAATCTTTGAAGCATTCTTTCAAGTCTTCATTCTTTCTCTTGTAAACTTCTCTAAGTTTTAAAAGCTCTCAAACACCTTGAGTATCCTGAGAGAAAAAGACTTTGTTCTTCATTTGTATATCCGTCTGTAAGACAATAATCACAATCTATGTGCACCTTTGTAAAAAACAAATCTTGTGATTTGTTGTAGAGTCAGAAGTGGTTTGGTAGTAAAAAATACTTGTTTTTTTAGCTTGGAGAGACTAAGTGTGAAAACTACTTAGGTGAGCCAGAAGTGGTAGTGAACAATACTTGTAACTTGTTAAAGTTAGTGGAACTTGGTGAGTTGCCAAGAACTGGGCGTAGTCTCTGGGTGAGACGAACCAGTATAAATCTCTACATTTTCTTTCTCTGCTCTCTATCTCTTACTCTTAATTGCTTGAACTGACCTTATTTTGTGATTTAAATCGTTTTGAAAAGGTTCCATATGTTCTCTTGTATCTAACATCGTCTGTTATCTTCTTTCATTAAAACGTTTTAACACCTTTACAGATGATAGTTATTTGCGAAAAGTTTGCGAATATTTTATAAATCACAATTCAACCCCATTCTTGTGATTTTTGCCTTTACAAAAACTATACTAAAGGTGGATCAATTAGGTTTCACAGTAAAAATTAGTCATAAAAAAATCTATAAATATTTCACATCTTTAATCAATTAACTTTAAGCAATGTTGGATATATATATTAAATTCAACTTTTCTAAAGTGACTAATTCACTTTAAATGGTAAAGTATACAATCTTAGTTATTAAGGAAAAATCAACAAATTTTACATAAAAAAAAAGGAGAAAATCAACAATTAAAATCACATACGCATACATAATTAATAATTTATGTATATGTATTAAAATATCAATAATTAATTTTCTTATCAGCAATTAAAATTATTTACTTTATTCTTAATTACATATTTGTATACTTTATACGAGCAAGTGTGTAAACTAAGAAACCAAGATATGTAATATTAATTTAAATTAAAGTATCTCAATAATAAATATACTCCTATTTATTACTTGACTTTTTTTAACTCATTACTTTTTTATTCACTTTAGTTCAATGTAACTTCTATTATTCTATTTTGTTGGGGAAAAAAAATCATTAAAATTTTCTGTTGTTTCAACCAGAGTCATTCTGTTTAAGGTGATGTTTTTGCTTTTTCTTTTTTTCTTTTGGCTTAGGAAACCATCTTTTGCATTAGTCCCGTCCTAGACAGGTCTTTATCTGGTCCCGTGACGGGGTCCAAGATATCCATCCGTAACGGATAAGGAAAGAAACCAAATCCCGTTACTCTTGTTGCATGTCTTTAATTTTAGAGTAAATTACACATATATTTTTTAGTTTTACATATATTATACCGACATTTTCTACTTTTTTAAATTATAAAAAAATTCTATTTGTTGATTCTAAATTACACAGATCTTCCTGAATTTTATTTATATTACATGGATCCCTGAGTTTTACTTATATTATACCGACACCCGAACTACAGGGGTTCAAAAGTAATGTTTAAAAAGACAGGGGGTGTCGGTGTAATATATGTAAAATTCAGGAGGGATCCGTGTAATTTACTCTTAATTTTAACAAAAAGGAAATCCTGCAAATATTTTTCACTTAATAATTTTTTTAGAATTTAATTTGATCATTTTAAATTTTTTTTATCCTTAGGAATTAAAGACAGTACTAAAGGATTGTTTATAACACTCACATACTCTGCTCAACCAACTGAGTTAGATTCTGCTCAACCAATTGAGCTAGACCCCTTGATTGATCATTTTAATTTGTTAATTGTTATGAGATACTACTATTAACGTCTTGATTATATATGTCAAATTTTATATAAATTAAATATTTATAAGAACTTAATCCTATAAATATTTACTCATATTTTGAAGTGGGAGTTATATATTAAAATAAAGTTGATTGATGAATATCAAATAAATTTTAAATTATAGATTTTTAATAATAAAAAATTTAAATTCAATAATTGAACTAATAAAATTCAATGTTTATAAAAAAAAATATTAAGCGACTATTTCTACTTTTTTTTCATTTTAAAAATTAAAACACAATGTTCTATCTTTATTTTACTTTATCACGTTACATGACTCCATTAATTTTTTTTAGACTTAACGCAAGTGGTTCAAATATATCGAATTAATACTGGGTAATATTAGTCATTTTGAGAATGATTTGTTTTTATTTTTTGTTTTACTTTCTATAATTACACTACTTAAAAATTTGTAATCTTTGGTGATTAAAAAGTAATTTGTGGAGAATTTTAGCTGACCTTTGATATATTTATCAAAAATGATAAAACCATTACTGAAAATTTAAAATGTGATAATTATTGTCTAAGAGTATGTTTGTCTCATGAATTAAAAATTAATTTCCAAAATATAAACTTAAAAATGTAGTATTCTTTATTTGTTAGGAGTTTTAAAAAAATATTTCTAAGTATTATTCATTTTCAGGAAAGTGGTTACAATATGATTTATTTCATTTTTATTTCAATGGTTAGGGATGGAAAAGTTGTATTCTTATGAGAATATGAGAAGTTATTTTTTAATCCACTTATAACTTTCATTTTAACTCTTATTTTTATTTTAATTATTTTAAAATTTAAAAATATTCTTAAGAATGTTAAAATCTAACCAAACACATTTTTAAATATTCTCTAGAATAAGATTCTTAATAATAATAATTCTAAGAATATGATTCTTGAGAATACCATATCATATCTTGAAGCAAACATCCCCAGTTTAGCTAACTTGAAGTTACGAGCGATTTTTTGCATAGTCAAATTACAAGTTCCATAGTAGTTTTAGAATACCACAAATTGCAAGGTTTGAGAAAACATTAATAAAAATTAAAAAAAAAAAAAAAAAACTCAAAGGGCACATCTCATACCATGTAAGATGAGGCTAGCCATAAGAGTCTAAAAGGGTTCAACCCCAACTCAAAATTACAATTTGTAAAATATATATTTATACCTATGGGCCTAAAAAGGTTCAAGCCTAACTCAAAATTAAAAGAAATAATTCACAAAAAATAAGGATTTACATTGTGATTCGTGCACCACATTCATGGTCAATTGGTCATTTTCACGGTCAAGACTTAGGATTCTTGTCTTGGTGTCTTCATGAAAGTTGTAGATGATTTTTTTTCTTGAAACTTTAGCTTTTGAATTATGTTGTTTCGATTCCCACAACTGATATATGCTCACAATATTACATCTAGGTCATGTTTCTAGTATATGTCATACATGTAGGATTCCCCACACCCACTGTGTGGCACCTTTGCTAGGGAAATTTGAGCCTCCTAGTATGTGCCACATTCGTGGAAATTTCCACACCCAAGGTTAATAGGTACAAGGTCCTCTGATTCAAACACAATTCATATGGTTTGATTAGTTATTACATCATCTAAGTTTAAGAATTAATGTGTTCTATAAACACTTAAGAGTTAGAAATTGTAACAAAACCCTCCCGGACTTGGGTTAAGCATTAACAAAATCTAGTTGAACATAAACTCAACTCAAGTCGAGCTCAAAATAGTTAGCTCGAGAATAAATCCTATATATTTATACCCTCAAACTCTCAACGTTGATTGATTGATATCCCATCATGATAACCATTACTGATGAAGCCAAAAAAATATGGAACATCACTAACATCATTCGACCTAAATAATATCTCCCTCTAGGCAAACAAACAACATAAGCATTCAATTAGACTTTGGAAACTATCAAAAATAAATTAGCATCTAATCATAGACCTATGTACTCCCTTCGGCTTCAAATATAAACAAAAAAGTGAATTGAGTTTTGAATTTAAATATAAGCAAATGTTAACTAATTTTAGTTCATTTAATGGGACTATCTCTAAAATACCCTTCATTTAATATGAGATTTTAATTCCAATGATTTCTTCTTATTTTTAATATTAAATTCCAATGAATGATAATTTAAAAAAAAAAAACTTATTTTTTAGTTAATATTGGTGCAATTAAATATTGTTAATCAACTTTTTTAGTTAGCATGAAACAATTTTTTTTTTTTTACTTTTATTTAGATCTGGAGGAAGTATTTTATAGCCCTACCATGGACGAGTTAAGCAAATCCCTAAACCCTAGGAACTTAATGAAGAACTGTCCATGAGTCAACATGGCCTCAAAGTGAAACATGTGCCTAAACAAGCAGACAACCTATCTCTATCAAATTGATCTATAAAAATGGAGCAATGACAGTTTATACCAAAAAACATTTTCTCTTTCCTGACATGCATAAGAGTAATAATCATATCTCTCAAGAGAGGAAAATGTAATTTACTCTATAATTTTTAAAATAATTATTATAAAAACTAATAGTTTTATTGTACATGACAACTTATAATTAGATAATAACTAGCTTAATAACCCGTGTCCTGCATGGGTGTTAAATATATAATCTACATTTTTTGTATTATTATATTTTTGTGTATTTCTTAGTTATTTTTAAATTTTATATAAATATATGTTAGCAAATATGTATTTAATATATAACAAATATATAAAATAATTATGAATATTGATATATATTAAAATAATTTTATATTTATATATGTCTTATATCATTTTAATATATATATATATATATATATATATATATATATATATATATATATAAATGTTTGTTTTTAAAAAATTATTATTTTTATAAATATATTTGCATTTGTATACAACTTAAATATATTCTTAATTTTAATAAAAATAAATAATATAAAGTATTTTGGCTTAATTAAATATGGTTTTAGTTCCTCAAAATTGGGATAGTTTTGGTTTTGGTCCCCCAATTAAAAATTCTTCTTTTAATCCTCTAATTTACAAAATGTTATTTTTAGTCCCCCAAAGTTTTTTTTTTACTTAAGTACCCCAAAGTAAATTTGATGGATTAAAAATAACATATTTTTAGTCATTTTTTAGTCCCCCAAAGTGAAGTTGAGAGACTAAAAACAACTTTTTGCAAAATTGAGACTCTAAGGGACTCAAATCATATTTAAGCCAAAAATTTTATATTATGTTGGCAAAAAAACTTAGTCCCTAAAAGTGTAAAGTCATGTCATAATTAGGGATGACAATGGGTAGAGTCTAGCTAGAGTACTATAGTATTCGTCTCATACCGTACTTTAAAAAAATTCTCATATTCAGACTCACACCCATTGAATAGTAACTTTAATACACGGTTTTTTCCCATTGGGTATGTAAATGTTTGTACCCGTATCCGTACCGTTACCCGCACTTTAATTAATTATGGAAACTTGATAAATAAAGTATTGATTAAAAATACAATAGTAATTAAATTAAAATCTCATTCAAAGATTTTTATAAAACACAATAAATAGAAAAAAAATGAGAAATCACAATATCCGTATAAGGTGTGAAGGTAAATCCAAAAAATGGGATAGAGGAATCAGCAATCGGAATGTCACTTGTTTAAAATATATCATATACGGATGATTCGTGGCCTTGTATTTATAAGTGTTTATAGCCACGATTAAATTTCTAATCTCGTAGCACGTCCCCTCCCTTAACAATGTCTCATATTTGTCAATAGAATTACTCCAAATGGTACACTAAATTTTGTCAAGCTGCATAAAAGAAAATCAGTAGTTATGAATACAATGAGTACATAAATAAAAAAATAATATTTAACAAATACCTTGTCATCCATGATGACCATTTTGATAAAATCCTTTATATGTGGTTGTTTGAAGTTTGAGACTCTCCAAAGACGAAAAACTCTAACTTGTAATCTCTATGTCTTTTGCTTGTTTTGGAGGTTAACACTTGCAATTGAGTTAAAATTGGGAGACATTGTATGATTCGACGAAGTTAATTCAAATTGGAATTGAGATTGAAATTGAATGGTTTAGACGTGTGTGCTTAATATTTATAATAATAGTTTATATTTTAAAATGGAAATTTGAATTTAAATTAGTGTTATTAATTAATATGAATTAAACAATTTAAAATTTCAAATCATAAATATCTTAAAATATTTATCACATTCAAATTTGAATATGAATATGAATTTAAATTAGTGTTATCAATTAATATGTATTAAATAATTTAAAATTTTAAATCATAAATATCTTAAAATATTAATAATGTTTAAATTTTATTATCATCCACACATATATGTAGATATTGTTTAAATTATCAATTATATATTTGCATTATAAAATTATGAGATAAAAAAAATCTAATTGCATGATTTCTTTATTTTAATTTGTTATAATTTTGAATTTTGAATCGGCGAGAAGAGTTCATATTCATAAATATTGTAACAAATTAATGGTAAAGATTGATCTACTTAAATTTAATTTAAATTATTCATTTCAATGACATGATTATAATATTATAACAAAATAATGGTAAAGATTGCTCTACTAAAATAAATCTCGCAATATTTTTAAATTTAAATTTACTTTAAATTTGAAACAAAATATATATTAGTGCTATTAATTAATTTAAATCAGATTATATAATTATATTATTAATTAATTAGAATATTCTAGTCATGATTGATTAATGTAATGAAGTATTTCATAATTAAATAATCATCTTAATTACCATAAATATATATTTATCAATTAAAAATAAAATAAATTATTTAATGGCATTTTGGAGGGGATAAATGAATGTAGTATTGTCACGAAGCATCTACCTACATGATAAAATATTCTTTTGTAATAATAATAATAATAATAATATTATTATTATTATTATTATTATTATTATTATTATCATTTACGGTAAATCATAAAATCACAATAATAAAAAATATTTCATAATTATAAAATAAAATCCATAAAACTTAATAATTAATTACCGAATTATATAAAATCAAAATCTATTTAAGATTTAATGATTTAATTGATTAATTTAATAAGAATATCAAATTATATACTCATTGTAATGATTTTAATTACTACATTTAATATAATTAACTGAATTTATGAATTAAAATATTTAAAATTTCAAATCATAAATATCTTAAAATATTGATAATTTTCAAATTTTATTATCATCCACACATGTATATATAGATATTATTTAAATTATCAATTATATATTTGTATTATAAAATTATGAGATAAAAAATCTAATTGCACAATTTTTTTATTTTAACTTGTTAAAATTTTGAATTTGAATATGAATTTGAATTTAAATTAGTGTTATCAATTAATTCGAATTAAACAATTTAAAATTTTAAATCATAAATATCATAAAATATTGATCACGTTAAAATTTGAATATGAATATGAATTTAAATTAGTGTTATCAATTAATATGAATTATACAATTTTAAATTTAAAATTATCATAAAAATAAAATCGTCTTCATTTCGGCAGGAAAAAAATTAATATGGTGTTGTCACGTGGCATCAACCTACATGGCAAAACCTTCTTTTATATAATATAATTGATACTACATCTGGTCCTAATTATAAGCAACAAATTGAGTTTTTCTTAAGTCCTAATTATAAGTAACAATTACTAGTTTTTAACGTAATTTTCTTTTATACCCTTACTTTACTGTTTACTCTATTCCCTATGCATTATGACAACTTATGGCAGAATTAATTAAAAAAAGCTGTAATAATTACTTTCCCTGATAATGATGATTTGTCCTATGTTACTTATAATTAGGACTAGGACCAGAGGCAGTATTAAAAAAACTTTCCACCGTAAATATATTCTTATTAAAATATATTTTTTGGGTACCGGAAAAAGAAAGGCAAAGAAAAAATATACTAGCTGCGGTAGGAATAAATTAGTTTACTCATAACTTGGAATTGGCACCGTTTTTCTAAATTTGCGTCTCATGTTTGCGTCAATAATTATTATTGAACCAATTCTATTAAAAGATTTCTTATATTTACTTGCACAGATTATGCACGTCGTTTCTTCATTACATTTAAATTGACAAAAATGATAAAATAATAGATAGTTTAAATTATTTAAATGAAATCAATTTAAAACGTTGTCAACTAATTACATGCGTAATTATAATTACTTTATTATTTATCTTAAATTTATAGACTTGCAGTTTATTTTTCCCAAAGATTTTTTTTTGCTCATTTTTTCCCAAGGATATGATTACATGAAGAAACTTACAAACTATGTAGTCAGTGGAGCAATCGCAGATTTGTTAATATCATTATTAATTACTATTAATTAATCAACAAAGCTTCGTTGAGATTTCATTATCCGCTGACGAAGTATACATTCTTTTTATTTCCAAACGTTGAAAATAAGGCATGAATGTTCTAATTGTTGTTTAGGCATGAATGTATTTAGATTGAATTAATTAAAAACAAATGAAACTATTTGACATTCTTATCTTACCTTATAGTAGCAAAGAAAAAATTATTTTAAAAAATTCTTGTAATCCGTTGAAATGGCTTGTCGCATGTTAAAAAAATGGTACTAGAAAATGGTGGCCACGCATCATGATAATTTTAAAAAAGTTTTAGTGAGTAAATTATTTGTTTTATAAATGTCAACACTATCATCAAGTTTAATTCATTGATTAGGTTCCAAAATGGTAAAATTATTTTGGAATAAGCCTTCAATTAGACCCAATATACTTAATTTAAGAATTTTCGAAGTTTATGTTCTAACCTTCACTTAGGTTAGGTTGACATTAAAATATGATAATCTAAATAGTCCTTTTGAATTGTTATGTATCCTTCACCGAAACAATTCTATTTGAATTGTATAGGATTACTATGGGTGAAAGATTCAATAGATAGTCCCTAGTTCCAAATCATCACATGTTCATAGTTGCAGTTACTTTTACGTTTACGTAATTTCTAGTCAATTTCTACATTATACAGTATTAAAATAATAAGATTAAATATTTTCATCATAATGGTGTAGTTAATACATCCAACCAATGTCAAGAGATGACATCACCTATAAGTTGACTCTCCCACCATTTGTGTTTAGCCCAACTTATTTTTGGCTTAAAAGTTATTTTAAATTAAAGTTAAAAATTAGAGCTTAAAAAAATAAGTATAAGTTGTTCGTCAATTTTTTATTTTTTATTTTTTTTGCTTAGAAGCTCCTTTTAAGCTAAAAGTTATTTGGTAATTTTAAAAAAATGTTAATTTTATTTAAAATTGATTATCTTGTCAGATGAAAAATATATTTATAAAATAAAAATATTTGCAGAATTAATTTAATTTACATAAATTTATTTTAATGATAATAAAAATAAATGAAAATATAAAAATTGACGAGCTACTAATTCATACTTATAAATACTAGAACTCCTTTAACTGTTAAGTACATTTTTCTTTTTCACCCTTGCACTTTATCACGCTAAAATTTTCACAAATTGAGTATTGAAATTTTTGCAAGTGCCACCACTTTTTTTTTACTGTCCTCCATTGTATTTCTTCCTTACCAAAATAGCAATTCATATAGAGAACCACTCAAAGTAAGTATTAATCGACTTCCTTTTAGTGAACCTGGAACATTGATTATTTTTTTCTCCATATACTAACAAGTTTAATTCATCGGTTACATAAAAGATTTGGCTAATTAATGTACCTCATTAATGTTGCTTCAAAACTAAAAAAATCCTTAACCCTCCTCCCCAAATGAAGTTTGAAAAGCATTCTTCCATTAAATATGATGATAAATTAATGACTTTATTTTTCATGTATGGTTAATGTAAAGAATTTTTTATTATTAACTAATTAAAAAATCGTAATTATGACTTTTAAAATCATTATTATAGGAGTCAACAATTTTATTATATATGACAATATATGATTAAATTATAATATAATTTTTGTACACTTTCAATACATTCTAAAGTAATTCTTAACTAATTCAATTGAAGCTTTTCTTTTGAATTGGATAAATAAATTAAAATTAAAATTTTTCAAAAAGGAAACATGACACGTTTATTAAAAAATTGTCTAACAAAATTAACGATTTAATTACTAACAACTTATTTAGAAATCTTCATAATTTGAAAATAATAAATCATAACAGAATTACAGATTTACGAAAGAGGCGACATTAGTAATGAATTCAAGATGTAGGTAAAATAATACTAACAATAATAAGTTACTCCCTCCGTCCCAAAATAAGTGTTGCATTTGAAAAAAAATTTGTCCAAAAATGAGTGTCGTGTTAGCTTTTCAATGCAATATTAATTATTTTTTTTCCACTAATATCCCTAATAAGTATCACTTTAGCTTTTCAATATAATATTAATACTAAGGTTAGTTTTGTAAAATTACTATTCTTTCTCATCTATTTATTAGCTTTTCTTGGTCTATGTAAAATAATCTAGGACGACACTCATTTTAGGACGGAGGGAGTAATAAACAATTATTCTACTTCTATGCAGTATTTTCTTATTCATAATTAATATTATTTTAACTATTATAAAATATTTCTATGATGACTTTTGGAAACATTCAAACTCTAATTATTATTTTGTACAATAATACAAAACTTATACAAAGTCAAAGAGGAAGAACCGTATACATAGTCAATAATACACTAGCATCATTTCATTAATACAAATACAAATATATAATAATAAGATTATGCTAATCGTGAGCGCCGTTGGAGTTGAGTTTTATACGATGAACATAAAAAATTAGCGAGCGTGATTAGTTTGGCAGTTAATCATTTCTCTTAAATTTCTCGAAAATAAATATTCAATATATAATAAATAGACAAAAGTAAAAAATATTCGTTGATCAGGACTCAATTAAATATTCGTAGGTCCACTTTTTACCAAAAAAAAATATTCGTAGGTCCACAACATAAGTTCCTATGTACACGTATCCTGAAGGGAAAAGAAAAATCAGAACAAATAATATTCATATATGGGTTAATTGATTTACTCATCAGTCTATATATGTTTTGATCTTTGACTTTTGCCCATAGTCAGTTTGTTTTTGGAATTTGGATGAGGACTTTTAACGACTATTACCTTTAATATAAATTAAAATAATTTATAATAAATTATTTATGATTATAAATAAAGGAACAAAACAATTCTCAAACATTAGAAGATTGCAAACAATTTTAAATAAAGGAACAAAAGATTTGCTACAAAAGTATAATCCTTTAGTCAATAACTGAAGATTAATTCTTCTTTTAAGATGTAGAGATCACTTCAAAGGTCTTGGGCTTGAGTCTTGGAAATGGTAATTAATTTTACAAAAATGACATGCATTTTAATATAAAATTAGTGATTGAAATAGTTTAAATACATATGTTAATATCGTGAATTCTGTTAAAATTTAAAACAAAAGGATGCTGCTACGAAACACAAATTATATAACCACTCAAAAGTGCCAAAATTGAACACCAACAATGGTTCTCCATCCAAAACCCCTAAAGTCACAAAATATCAAAAACTGACTACTTAATTACAAAAGAAACTTTAATATGATTCATGGTGATGATGATGGGGTTAGCGTTTGAGTCTTGAGACAACCATTGATCTCATCTCTTTCAACCAATACCCAATTCAAATCTGGTTGAAACCAAATTATAGGAGGAAAAAAAAAAGAAAAAAAGAAAAAAGCTTAGCAAAGACTATCAAAACAAGGAAGCAGGATAAAATTATGGGTTTGTTTTTTCTGTGTTTGAGTTTTACTTAAATACTGTTAAATATGGTTAGTGCTAACCCAAAGGATTAGTGCAGTGATGTAAGACCCGCTACGTTTATATGTGGGGAACAATCCATTTAGTGGAAGAATCCGTGTTCGATTTCCTCCATATGTAAAATTTCCTTGGGCCAACAACAGCCACGCAACGCAAGCGGATTAGTTTATGATCCAGTGAGTTGAGGGACACCCGTGGTATTTGATCCAGTATAAAAAAAAATATGGTTAGTGATTACTAGCTAAGGACTCAATGAGGATAATACTCAATTAAATGCAGTATCTTTATTCATAAAAGTTCTCCCGAATTAAGAAAATCATTAAATATCTTTAATTAAAATAAATCAATACTCCTTATTTCATTTAACCCAACTACCCTTGCATTTCATTAAAGATATAATCAATAATTAGAAATAAAAATGAAATTAGAAAAATAATTGATTTTTGGCTTAAATGCAAATTTAGTCCCTGTATTTTGCATAATCTGCAATTTTAGTTCCCTTGTTTTAAAATTGAGACATTTAGTCCCCTAATTTTATAAAATCCGTTATTTTGATTCTTCTGTCAAATTAGAAGTGTTGACCGTTAAGAGATTAACGTTGATTACAACGTGACATGTGCTTCGGTGACGTGGAACTAGTTTAAAATAAATGATTAAGACTCGTGATTTACATATTAGGGCTCATGACTACCTCAACCATTAAATAAATGATTTTACCTTTTTTTTAAAATATATTCTTCATCAATTTATCTACTCAGTATTTAAAATAATTAAAAAATAAACAAATAATCTCGTGCCACTTCACCATATTTGGGTCACGTTAGGGGTTAATATTAGTCTTTTAACGATCAATGCTTCCAATTCGATGGAATGACTGAAATTATGAATTTTACAAAATTGAATGACTAAATGTCTCAATATTAAAATAGGATGACCAAAATTACGAATTGTGCAAAATAAGGGGACCAAAATTACATTTAAGCCTTGTTTTATAATTCTAAAAAAATTAAAAATAAAATGTTAATTGAGGTGGAACACATTATTAATCTTGTGTTTTAATTTGGGATATTTGAGTTATAACAACTTGCAACACACATTATGTTCTTCTAAAAAATTATTATTCTTATTATTTCTTAAAAGTACAAAACAAAGGTTAATGGAAATACTATGCCTTATTAATTCTGTGTTCTAATTAGGGACATTTAATCTGTGACTATGTTCTAATTAGGGACATTTAATCTGTGACAATTTGATGGTCTTAAATTTCTCTAAAAAAATAAATTACTATTACTATCATCATTATTTTTTAAAAAAGATTAACGACTAAAATTTAATTATTTGAGGCAAGACACCTTATTAAAATATTAACTTAAAAAAAAAGAATTGTAGACATTTTTTGGGACCAGATTGAGACATTTAGATAGAGCCATAGAGATATATAAAGGAAAGAGAGAAATAATAAAAAAAAAATTGATGAATAAGAAATAATATGTATCTGAAAAAATATAAGAAGTGTGAAACGGATAATGATACTTATTGGAATGTCTATAAATCATAACGAGTTTTTTTAAGTTATCACAAAAAATAAAAATTGTTACATATCCGGTATATGAGTGAGTTGTTGCATTACTTCCATGCAAAAAAAGAAAATTTCTTCCTAAACGTAATGACCATCGTAATCAAATAAAGAGGATATGAGAATCCGAGGACAATGTCACACCTTAAAAGAAGGAAAAAATGCAAGTGAGAAAAACATCAAAGATTTGGACAACATTAGTTAATAAGAGTAAAGATATAAAGTACAAATATTTTATTGATAAGCTAGACAACGACTTAGTTGCTCACAGCTTAGGATAGAAATAAAAAGTTGGGCCATTAACTTTTCTTTTATGGCAAAAGTTGGGCCATTAACTTGGTGAAAGCGATTGGTAAAAAAGGTCTTTAGAACTTGGCCAGTTCCCAATATAATTTAGCTTTACTTCAAATTAATGACTTAATTCAAACTTATAAACCATAAGAGATTTTCGACCCCACATAACTACTGACGAAGAAATGAGGGTCTTTCAAGTTACTAGTATTTGAATTATTGGATATGGTGTCCTCAGTTAATATGCTGTGGTATAATTTTTTTTGTACACGAACAATGAAGGAGATATAAAATATCTTTATATCACGAGACTTAGTTTGAATAAAAGATGTGCATTGAAAAAATTGTCAACTTTTTCTTATGGTTTGTACTACACATATATTAGTACAATTGAAACACATGTTGTCGTAAACCATAAGTTTACAAATAAAAACAAATTTGGTGTTTGGCATGACCGGTTGGGCCATCTTGGGTCTATCATGATGCCAAAAATAGTTGAAAATTCATGTGGACATCAATTGAAGAGCCAGGAGATTCTTTAGTCCAATGATTTCTCATGTACTGCATGTTCCCAAGGGAAGTTGATAATTAGACCATCACCAGGAAAAATTGGGAATGAGTCTATTTCATTTTTAGAACTGATACAGGGTGATATTTGTGGACCAATACACCCACCATGTGGATCATTTAGATATTTCATGATTTTAATTGATGCATCAACTAGATGGTCACATGTTTGTTTGTTGTCAACTCGCAACCAGGCGTTTGCGAGATTGTTAACTCAATTAATCCGACTAAGAGCTCATTTTCCAGATTATCCAATTAAGAAAATCCATCTTGATAATGCTGGTGAATTTACATCTCATGCTTTTAATGAGTATTGTATGTTCATTGGAATTGATGTTGAACATCCTGTGGCACATGTTCATACACAAAATGGACTTGCAAAATCATTTATAAAACGTCTAAAATTGATTGCAAGGCCATTACTTATGAGGTCAAAACTTCCAATAACTACTTAGGGATATGCTATTATGCATGCTGCAATATTAATTCGCATCAGGCCAATAAGTTATCACAAATACTTCCCATTGCAATTGGTTTTTGGTCAGCAACCTAATATTTCTCAGTTAAGAATTTTCGGGTGTGCTGTATATGTTCCAATTGCCCCACCAAAAAGAACTTCGATGGGTCCTCAAAGACGGTTGGGAATATATGTTGGATATGAATCTCCATCAATAATAAAATATTTTGAACCATCAACAGGAGATTTATTTATGGCTATATTTGCCGATTGTCATTTTGATGAATCTGTTTTCCCAACTTTAGGGGGAGAGAAAAAGTAGCTGGAAAAAGATATTGGTTGGAATGAATTACCATTATCTCATCTTGATCCTCGTACAAAAGAATGTGAATTGGAAGTTCAAAAGATAATTCATTTACAAAGCTTAGCCAATTACCTGATGTATTTACAAACACAAAAAGGGTAACTAAGTCATATGTACCAGCTGTTAATACTCCAATCAGAATTGATGTCCCAGTTGGACAATCTAATATTGCAAACGTGTCTCAAACACGCCTAAAGTGTGGTAGACCTATTGGTTCTAAAGATAAAAATCCTCGAATGAGAAAAGGAGCTAAGAGGCAAGATGACCCAATCGAGGATATGGAAATCCCAAAAGATTCCTCTGACATAATTAATGATTCGATTCCAGAAGAACCTCAGGTACCTGAAATTGTTGAAAATGAAGAGATCTCAATAAATTATGTCATGAATGGGATACAATGGAACCAAAGTGAAGTCAACGTTGACGATGTTTTTGCATATAATACAATGTTGAATATTATAAATGACACCGAGGATCAAGAACCAAAGTCTATTAAAGATTGTCGACAAAGAAATGATTGGCCAAAAGATGCAATTCAAGCAGAATTAGACTCGCTTGCTAAGTGAAATGTTTTTGGACCTGTAGTCCGTACACCTGAAGGTGTAAAACCAGTTGGATACAAATGGATTTTTATGCAAAAACGAAATGAGATTTGTGAAATTGTTAGATATAAAGCACGACTAGTTGCTCAAGGTTTTTCACAAAGACCTGGTATTGATTTTGAAGAGACATATTCACCTGTAGTGGATGCAAGTACTTTTCGATATTTAATTAGTCTGGTTGCACATAAAGGACTTAATTTACATCTAATGGATGTTGTTACAGCCTATTTGTATGGCTCTCGTGATAATGATATTTACATGAAACTCCCTGAAAGATTTAATTTGCCCAGCAGTGCAAGTTCTGGAGAGGATTACTCAATCAAATTGAATAAGTCCCTCTATGGATTAAAACAATCAGGACGCATGTGGTACAATCGTCTCAGTGAGTATTTGTTAAAATAAGGGTATAAAAATGATCCCATTTGTCCTTGTATTTTTATGAAAAGATCTGGAAAAGGATTTTCCATAATCGCTGTTTATGTAGATGACATAAATATCACTGGAACTCCTGAAGAGCTTCCAAAAGCTATTGATTGCTTAAAGAAAGAGTTTAAGATTAAAGATCTGGGAAGGACAAAGTTTTGCTTGGAATTGCAAATTGAGTATTTAAATAAAGGTGTTTTTGTGCATCAAGAGGCTTATATAACGAAGGTGCTTAAAAGGTTCTATATGGACAAATCACATCCACTATGCACTCCAATGGTTGTAAGGTCTTTAGATGTGGATAAAGATCCTTTTAGACCTCAAGAAAAGGATGAAGAACTACTTGGTCCTGAAGTACCATACCTTAGTGCTATAGGAACACTGATGTATCTTGCTAATTATACATGACCTGATATAGCATTTGCTGTAAATTTATTAGCAAGATATAGTTCTTCACCTACAAGAAGACATTAGAATGGAGTGAAGCACATACTTCGTTATCTTAAGGGGACTATGAACATGAGATTGTTTTATTCATATGTTTCAAAATCATATCTAATTGGTTATGCAGATGCAGGTTATTTGTCAGATCCTCTTAATGGTAGATTACAAACAAGATATTTGTTTACATGTGGTGGTACAACCATTTCATGGTGGTCTGTGAAACAAACCATAACAGCAACATCATTTAACCATACAGAAATTTTAGCATTACATGAGGCAAGTCGTAAATGTGTTTGGCTGAGATCTGTAATTCGATATGTACGAGAAACTTGTGGATTATCTTCAGGAAAAATGGCATCGACTATCATATATGAAGACAATGTTGCATATATTGCTCAGTTGAAAGAAGGATACATTAAAGGAGATAGAACAAAACATATTCTTCCAAAATTCTTCTTCACTCATGATCTTCAAAGGAATGGTGATATAAACATTCAACAGGTTCGTTCAAGTGAGAATCTGGCAGATCTCTTTACAAAGTCTTTGCCAAGAAGAACTTTTGAGCAATTAGTTCACAAGATTGGACTTCGTCGAGATGATTGTTTGCATGAGGGGGAGAAATAAATACATTCTGCACTCTTTTTCCCTTCGCCATGGTTTTGTCCCATTGGATTTTCCTGGCAAGATTTTTAATGAGGTAGATGATAACGTATTGAAGAATGATGTACTATTTTTCCTTCACTAGATTTTTATCCCACAGGGTTTTTCCTAGTAAGGTTTTAATGAGGCATATTCTCAAAACAATGAACATCCAAGGGGGAGTGTTATGAATAATTATAATAATGGTGGATGTCCATTGGCTTTCTATCTTCTATATTCGTTTCTCTTTAATAGTCTTAAATATTTGGTAACCTTTGAGTTGCATGTAACCTATGAATTGCAACCTTTGAGTTGCATTTTGTACTTATAAATGGGTTACTCCTTCTTGGTGAGAATACACAAGAAAATCATTTCATTTTCTCCATTCTATCTTGTTCTCTTTTCTCTATATATTTTCTCCCAAGTTTATTTTTTATAACAGTCCTCAGTTAATATGCTGTGGTATAATTTTTTTTTATCTATAGTATTCAAGTTATTTGAATATGGTGTTCTTTTTTTGAGAAATGAATATGGTGTTCTTAGTTAATATGATGCGGTATATATATATTTTTATCTATAAGAATTGAATTTAGATACTATAGAGTTAATAACTCATTTACATTGCTCAATTAACTAAACTAAACCTTTGATTGATGTGATATAATTGATAAATAACTTTATCTCTTAAAAATTTAGTTAAAGATTTAATCTTTAAATATGTGTGTATGAAAAAAATGTGTGTATGAAAAACATTTGTTGGAATCTTAAGAACCAAATGAAAAATTAAGTGCACTTTTAACTTAGATAAATTTACATGTATATAATTTCATAACATTATATTAAAATTCTAACATAATAATAATAATTTATTAATGAGATTTTTCAAAATAAATAAATCTATTAGATTTAAACTGCTTTTTAACTAATGTAAAATTTGACCTTTTTTTTTATTAAATGAACTGTTAAAAAAACTTTTACCTGATTTATTAATCTTGACATGATCTAAACCTGAAATGAATATACCATAAACTTTTACTAAACGAACTAACTTATTCTCACTTCTACCAATAATATAGATGGTGAATAATAAGATATTGATTCTTGAAAGGTCAAATGTAAAGCCTAGGCTGCCTAGCCATCGATAATATTATTAATAGTTTAATTGTAAATAATATTATTAATGATTTCAGTCTTGGTAAAGAAAAAAAAAACATTGACGGGTAAAAAATATTTTATTTGAGTGCTTTGCGTTAGTTCTGTCATTATTAGAAAAACCATAAGGGTGAATTGTCACTTTGGTCCCCGAAAGTGTAATCCACTGTCACTTTAGTTCCTGAATGTGCAATTTGTCTGCCATAATAGCATACATAATTTGTGGTTTGAAAAAGCAGAATGCAAAACAGGGATTCTAATGCGCGCAAAAAGCAAACAAGAGTTACAACTTAGAAGATATACTTATGCAAATAATTAAGTTTTTTTTCCTAATGATGTTTTGGGATCATATTAAAATTTCTAAGGTGAAGTTTCTAAAACCAGTACAACAAAAGGTGAAGTTTCTAAAACCAGTACAACAAAAAATAACTTGGCATACATGATGGAGCCCGTTTGAATACTCTATTTTGGTGATTTTTTTTCATTATTTGATGTTATTTCTTTGATACACTTTGTTTTTATAAGGGTATAAATTTCTTAATAAGATGTGACTAATATTTATGCAACGGGTCCCATTTAATTAAAACATAAATATGTGGATTATTTTTTAATTCAATCTCATATATTATTTAAAATTAAATAATTATTATGTAATTATTACGTTAAATGTTGTATGAAATATTAATGCAAGTATAAACTATTATATTCTTTTCATGTTCCCTATTTTCTCACCATTTTCACTCTACCAAAGTATTAATAATTTTGAAATTTATATTTACATGACCAAGCCTCGTGTGTCATAACAATTTTGCAGAGAGATCTTCTAGTTGGAGTTTTTGAATCGGATTTTTAAAACCTTTTAATTGTTTTAATTTAATGTATATCTATAAATTGTTGCTTTTGATTGATCGAGTTTACCAAAGTTGTTATACACATGAGTATATAATATCAGTAATGAATTTTCTTAATAATGATTGAGATCACTTACTTTATAAAGTGGGTTACTCACTTTAGAGGAACTAGATCTTCTCATCACTATTTCTTATTTCTTTTAAATCAAACACTCATATATTTTTTTTTTTTGGATAAGCAATCAAACACTCATATTTTTACTATATTTCTCACCTATTTCTATTCATTCTATTTTTTTTCTTTCATATTTTCATCACCCTGTTTCTTTCCTTCTTACCAGATACATCATAAAACAAGATCTTTGTACTATTGCTTTGCTGTCCTACTGGATCACTAAGAGATAATCCCATTAACTTCAATGAGCAAGTGGGTTTCTTGCCAAACTCGATCAATTGGAGGATGGGTGGATGAGCCCTTATCATAGTGAAAATGTTGTCACACTTCACCTTCACAGCATCTCGTTGTATCTTATATATAATATATAATGCAAATAGATTTACTTTATATATATTTAATAATCTAAGTAATTAATTTTATAAATGATTTTTTTTTTCAAATTCTTTAAATGAATTTTCTCGCAACTTATTTGTTTTGAAACTTTTAACATGTCTTATCCACACCCAACCTCATCAGCTCCACCAAACTGAATCCTTATAAGTGGTTTGTGGCATTATTAAGATGTATACTTTATTCAAAAGAACACACTGAGCTCCAACAGATATCATCTCATTGTTGCCCATTTTCTCTTGATAAAATCATCATAATAACTGAAGTTTATTTAAAGTTTAATTCCACACACCTACATACTTCAAATTTTGATGAAATTTTTTACAGCATTATGTGTTAATAAAAGAACAATTTGAAGCATTTAGATACTAATATGGTGTGACATAATTGACAAATATAATATTGTCTCTTAGGCATATGGTCTGAGATTCGATTTCAGGTTTATGCATATGTTGAAAGAGGTCAGACCCTTAAATGAATCTCAGTATTTCGATGAATTAGTCCTTGACTTCTGATCGAGAGATAGTCTGGGTTCAACAAAAATAAAATAAAATGAAGCATTTAGATAATTAATGTAAAATGCTAACATTTAATCTCATCGTGATTTTGAAGCAGGTTTTCACAATTTTGGTCATCATGTACTCTCAATTACGATGGTTAGGCGCAAGTAGACCAATTTTCTCATTTCATGCGTTTAGATTATTGACTTCGGATGTTACCTTGTGGCATGTTTTGGATTCATAAAAGATCTCAATCACATCAGTTAGATTTATTAATGTGTTTCGATTGAAAACTCAACTCTTACGTATAGTTTGGTTCGTATGTTAAAGCGTGGTTTTTTGTTTTGCAAATTGTCAATAGTCACACTCATAACAACACGAGCAACTATACATGTGAACCTCACCTATTACTTCATGCTATGATTGGTTTTTCTTTACATAATGATAGGTAGTACTTTTAATATATTCTCCACTTTTCTCCCTTTTTCCTTGTTTCCATCCTTTTTTTCTGCAATAACTTTAGCTGTATCAGACTAAGGGGACATTTCAAATAGAAATTCTTGACATTTACATCAAAGTTTCACCAATTCTTTTTAAAGACACATATCGTGTCAGCATGTCAATGGCAGTTGAGATGAGTGCAAAATAGCCAATTTCCTCATTCACATTGCTAATCTTTTTATTTATTTATTTATTATTTTTACAAAACTTACATACAATTTTGGATTTATTTTTACATCATTTATTTTTATTTATTTATTCCTCATTCCCATCAGAATTAAAGTTTTATTTAAATAATATGCGTAATAAATGTTTACATACAAATTGCCAAGATAAAATTCTAATTTTAATTGAAGAACAATATTAAAATTATTATTTATAGAACTGTATTTAAGGTTTTTTTTATAAGCAAATACAATAGATATTAGAAAAGGAATGCAAGTGGTGAAATTGCTACTACTTTTTGCTAATATCTTGAGATTAAAAAAGGAGTACAAAGGGTAGCATTATACTACTTTTTGCTAAGATTTTGAGATACGGTGGAGGCTGGCTGGTTAAGTAATATTATAATTTCCAATTTTTTAATTTTTCTATAGCACACCATTCAACATCTATTTATAAACTAATGCGTCATTCATTTATCTACTAAAAAATATATATATGAATAATTGTAGATTCAGATGACATAATTCAAAGATTGGTAATGATGCCATAAAGATTAGTTTTGAATACTAGGTGACGGCATGACAAAAATAACATTTTTGTTTTCTTCAAAAATCTTGTTAGAGTGCGTATGGGAGTTTTGTGTCGCATCTGGGAGACTTTGCAACTTTTAATAAAATTAGTTAAGTGTGACTATTGTCATAGATCTTGTAGGATATTGTTTAGGTTCGTTAAGATATGCACGTATAAATAAAAATGTTTGATGTGACTAAGGTTGAATAGCCGCAGGGTATCTATCTAGCAGTTGAAATTTTTGCACCTACAAAGTATCTCAGTTGTGGTGGATGTTGTGACCAATTATAAGTTGATATTGCAGGGAAGCTTAATCCTAAGTTTGATAGATGAGAATTTGTGCACCGTCCCTAAAATAAAAAGCGATTTTTATCAGTACAATTATTTAAAAGGACTTTGGCTTTTGAAGAATGGGAGAATGACACACGTTTCTGACGTAGACTCCTGTTTAATATTTGTATTATTACACATGTTGCACTACTCACTAGTGTCCAATGTTAAAAAAAATATTAGCTGATCAAACACTTGTTAATTTTTATATTTAAACATTAAAATTTTTAAAATATAATATCAAATATTTTAAAAAATGTCTTTTAATTTTTTTAGGCAAATTAATACTTATATGAATCTTGTTCTGCACCTCTCCTTAGAGGATTAAAGCCTACAATTAAGAGTGAAGTCAATGTATTGATTTAATATTATTAAGATCAATAGCCGATCCACCAAGTCCAAAATCGAGAACATTTGGGTGGTAGACAAACCCAAATATAGTCGCAAAATATCATGTTAGACACTAGATTTTGTTTAGCAAACACAACAAATCTCATGGGATTCACTTCTAGCTAGAGCCAATTTTCATGCCTCATCATGTAAAAAACACTAACTTAACCTATGAGAAAATAATATAAATAGGTCATATGGATCTTAGGTACATGTCTAATTTTATACACTCATTTTTCTCTTATTACTATTGACTTGGATTAAAGTCTAAATATCCTATCAAAGTTTGACTCATCCAATCCTCAGAGGATTTCGTTCCGATATTCTTCCTTGAACAAATCTTAATTATCAGTTTTCATATTTAATTTTACTCGACTTATTTTCCCTATTTCTTATATTTTTTTTTGTGTGTGTACACGCCTGCTTACGTACGGTGTTAAAATCCATGTTTCATAAGCCATTCCGACACTGTATTTTTATTTTTATTTTAATTGGGGGTGTTGATAGTGCGAGTTTTCTTATTTTCCAATGCGTGATCATTCATTCATTCAAGTCTTTGGCTCAATCAAAGATGGTGCCAGAAAATAATGGGTAGTGGCTGCTTATCTTGATTCTTCCTGTTTTGACACGTTACAATATATATGCTCAAACGAACGCAAACCTGTCTCATCTATTCGTTCTCATGTGAAATTATATCAGCATCTCTTTAGAAAACTATATTGGTCGGAGTCAAATAACTCCTCAATCTAATAACCAATAATATCAACTATGTATATTTCACAGTCCAAATCCAACAGACAAGAGCATATAATTGCCAAGTCCTTTTCTCTTATATTCTTATCCACTTATCATTTCTTCGAATGCAATAATGAATTCAGTCAATTTAGAAGCTTGTCACTTGTCAGAGGCTATTAAAGATAATAATTTCTATCAATCTTAACTGGAACACTTTATTTTATTTTTTTCCCTATTCATCGTTCAACATATTATTGGTGTCAAATTGTTAAAGTAAAGTGGTTGATTTGTCACTTAACAAATGGTTTTTAGTTTGGTGACATACATTTCTATAGGGTATTATTGGGTTAAAGAATTATTGAGCCTCGTACAATAATCACTCTTGTGTAACTAGTGAGAATAAAATTTATGTTGGCAATCTTTATTTGTTCATATTAATATTCCCACTTTGTTCGTTTCTCCGAGTTGAATGATTGAAGAGTTTGAGTGACTACCACTTTTGTTGGTAATCAGATAAGTAGCACATATATATATATATTTTTCTTGTTTGTTTTCTTGTCACATTTTGCTCAGTTTTTTCAAGTACACAGTACTATCTGTTGTAGTTCTCTTATTGGCTATTTTCTGGTGTGTTTACAATGCGATATTGGCCACGTTGAGTTTGCCTTGCTGGGCAATGAAATATTGCAACGAAATAATGTCTTATTTGTTTTGTCACCTAACTTATGGTTTGATTCTTGAAAATGTTTGTATGTGTATTATTCTCATTGGCTTCTTTTCATTTTTTATTTTTATTATATGTTTTCCTGAAAATTTTTGGCAATCGTTGGGGGAACGTGTCTCAACTTAAACGTCTAATTTTGTGGGTCATGTAAACGAGTATTTTCTTTGACCATATTCGAGATATAGTACATTGCAACTATATAAAATCTAACCATATGAAGTTCATTTCTCATGGTTTATTATTGTCATGGGTTAAGTAAATATATCTTTCAAGGAAAAATGGTGACCCCAAAATTTCAAATTACATAATCGCTGGGTCCGATTTTCGTGCCATTTCAATAATGTGTGCCTTTTGATTTGAGTGATGGTTGGAGCTTTGAAATGGAGGATAAACTGAGAACGCCTGTACTAAAGAATGAGTTTTCAAATTACAAATTGGGTTTTTCAAAATGTTATGTTTTGCACCATTCATTACATGATTGCTTTTAGATCTTAATTTATTCAGCCGGATATTCCCATAACTCATACGACACTAGACATTAATTTAAGACTAACTCCACACGTTACATGAATTTGAATTTTCCTTTGAAGTAATAATCTTAGCTGTCTCTTATACTCGTGGCCTTGTGGGCTTGTTGAATAAAGGAGGGAAAAAAATAAAAGAAAAGTGTTACGTTCTATTTTCTTTATCCAATTTGACAAACAAGATGAACCAAATTATTATTTATTAATTTTTTTTATATTCACTTTTCAAATAATGTAATGATTTTTTTATTTCATTATAAAATATTTAAACAAAAATTTGTTTTATCATTTCATTGTATAATATTTTATTCTTTTATTCTATTTTATCTCAACACATTCATATTCATGTAAACATCATTCCATCCGTCCCATAATAAGTGTCATTTTTTTTTACATAAATCAAGAAAATCTAATAAATAGGTGAAAGAGAGTAATAATTTTACAAAACTAACCTTATTATTAATATTACATTGAAAAGTTAAACTGACACTTATTAGGAGTATTATTGAAAAAAATGTAATTAATATTACATTTAAAAGCTAAAATGATACTTATTTTGGGTCTTAATTTTTCTTCACGACACTTTTTATGGGACATAGGGAGTATTTGACATCCAAATACAACTTTAAGTTTTTTTTTTTTTTTTTTACTTTAAATACAAAATTAATTCAATCAATGGATGAAATTATAAAGTATATTGTAACAAAAAAAATACAAAGTATGTGGTAGATCGAGCACTTCTTAAATTTGTTGTAAACTCCTTGGTACCTACTTGCCTTCGATTCTAACGGATAAAGAAAAAGATTGAGCACTTCTTACAAAATTAAAAAAAAAAAAAAAAGGTTGGAGACAATTTTTTAAGTGGACCTCTACCTTATCTTCTGGATCCCAAGTAAGAACCAACACTAAACGTGATTATATAAATAAGTTCTAAAGTGGCTCAAGCGAACTAATTAACATGTCCCAGATCTAATAAAATGGCACCTTATAATTTACATATATTGCAGGTTAAAGTTTTGACATAGGGTCATATGTATATTAAATCTTAGGGTGAATGAACATTGAATTTTACAATTTGTGCACAAAACCCTTGTACAGGTCTTTTCTTTCAAGTATGATATTTTTATCATAATTACAATATTTTTAGAGGTTAAAATAAGTTTTAATGGCATCACATGATGCAAGGGGCTTTTTGCGTTCTTAGGATAAACCTTAAGAAATTATTTACGCATTTTCAAATATCAAAATCTAATATTCACAAGACTTAATTACTATATTAGTCCCTTAATTTGGGGTCCTAATTTTTTTAGTCCCGTAAATTTTAATTAGCTTTTTTTAGTTCTTGAATTTTGAAAACTGTTCTTTTTAATCCCTTTCATGAGTGTGTATCAAACAGAGAATAATAAATTGACAATTTGTGGTGGTTTTAAAATACAAATTTTAGTGGCTAAAAATTTAAAACCAAATTTTAGTGGCTAAAAATCATCACCCAAATTGTCAATCTATTATTCTCTGCTTGACACACTCATGAAAATGACTAAAAAGAGTAATTTTTAAAATTTAGGAACTAAAAAAAGCAAATTTAAATTTAAGGGATTAAAAAAAATTGGATCCCAAATTGAGGGACTAAAACAGTTATTAAGCCTATTCATAAATAGCAATTTTTTTTTATTTGAAATTCACAAATAGAAAATTTGAAAGGTGAAGGTAGTAATTTAATTATAAATATATAAATTTTACAAAATATTTGATCCTGATGATATTTGAACTTTAATCAAAATAACTTATAATTGAAGCGAAAAATATTATTTTATTAGCATTTGCTCATAACAAAATTTAAAATTTGTATAACTGAACCCATTTTTATTATTTAGGGAGTGCTTCTAGCTCTAGTTCATTAGCTCAATTTGTATAGATGTTTTGTCTGTTATGTTTCTGACTGATAAAAAAATTATATAGATGTTTTTTTTATGTAAAAAAAAAAAAAAAAGACGTCTCAGAAAAGCTAAATCGGTTAAGCTCCAACCCAAGAAGCTTGAGGCCCAATTAGAAACATACTACTACAGCTTTTGCTATTTACAGCTCCCCTTTTGCTAAGGGTCTTGCAAATCACTGCCCTAAGAACATTGGTTAATGAGTTAAAAGAGGAATGATTTTTATTGGCAATCATATGAGAGTGCATTTAAAAGTTATAAGAGAGTAGATTTTTCCGCATCCCAATAAAAAAATTTCTCCTTTTACTTCCTTAACTAGAACATTGATTAGCATTTGCCATTTGCTAAATATATTGTCTTCCTATTATTTTTCCTAAACTACCCTACAAAATACACTTGGCTTAATCAAGTTTTTGTGTGTTGTGTCATTGCCCCACACCCTAAGCATGCCGCGTTTGTTCATTTGCGGAGAGGAACAAACAGTGACGAACCTCTTCTTCCATGACGACCCATCCTCACCAGAGACCCTTGGCATCCTTGCCTTCAACGCTGCCAAGACCACGTGTCACTTCTTCTCCCTCCAGATCCTCTTATTGACCGCAAAATCCTCAACCTTTGCCTGCCACTTCAATTGTCTCCCACCTCAACTCCCATAACTAGCTAGTGCTTCCTTCTTTCCCCTTTTAGATAGATTTTTCTCTCTTAGTGAAAGTGTTTTTTTTCTTTCACTTTTTTTTTTTCTTTCTTCACCACTACAACCTCTCTTCTCCTCCCTCTAGCCACCACCTCCATGTTTCTCTCTTCTTTATCCACCCATCACCTTCAACCCCTTTCACTTTTCCATATTGTTTATTTGTCAATAATGCCCTTTTTTAGGTTCCTATCCCTTCTTTAACACATTTCTCTTTTCAAATTAATTTGTTAGAGCCATCTTTTCTAACTTTATCCAAACTACTAGAGTTTCTTTAGACAGTACTGATTTACTTAGATTTGTTGCCTATAAGTGAGCTCTTTTGCACAACACTAATTTACTCAAATTCATTGTGGGTTATTTTGGATCGTCTCGATTTAAGTTGGGTTGCTACTGGACAAGTGCTGATCCAGAAGGAATAACAAAGGAAAGAAAAGAGTGAAGAAAAGTCTAGGGCTCTATCATATTTATTTTGTATTATGAGGATGTTTTATTGTGTTGGTAGTCTTAGGATTGCTAATATGTGTAAATATTTAGCTTGAACATGTGTGTCGGAGCTACTATTGTTTATTTGTTGCGCATTGTTGGGACGCTCTTGGTTTAACATCCTATGTTTTTGTAAGTGTCGTTGGACATTTTTAATCAATGATATTTTGACCAAAATAAAACTATTATTAGCAACTCCCAAATCCACTTGTATCCTTTCTTAAAGATGAAATCATATTTTACCTTTATTTTTTTAATGTAAGTTTATTGTTTGGGATTGATATTAAAATAACTTAAAAATTACAACTAGTTTCTTGTTCGAGATTGATAAATGTTGCTCATAACTAATAATAATGAGCAAGTCTAGTGGCTTGATATCAATTAGCCAAAATATTAAAGTAAATCAATTATCACGTGGTTGTTCTTTTGTTATAGTTACTAATGTCCAACCTGTGTTATACATGGACGTGGAGTACAAATTCAAAAATCACAATTTAATATTTTTAAAATTATTATTTAAAACATAATGAAAAAGTAAGTTAAAATTAGCAAGGTTGTTGCCATTTTTAGCAAAATCCAATATAAATAAACCCAACTTGGAAGGGATGGAAAACAAGAAAATATCAAACCGATTGCAAAATATGGAAACAATGCAACCACATAAAAGATAGAGTAGAAAGTAACAAATTACATTTGCCTTCTTATACATACATGCTTCAAAAATTGATCACTTCATCAATTTCAGGATTAATTAAAATCCTTGAAACATGCATATTGTTCTTCAAAAGTATTTGACCTACATGAAATGAAAAATTAAATCAATATAATGTGATTACACATACCCCTCAATGTTATAGTATAATAATCAATGCAAAAAAATATAAATATAATATTGAAAATACGACTAAAAACCAAAAACAAAATCAAGGCTAAAATGAACCCAAACCTCCAACATTCTTATAACCCAAAAATTGGATTACTAACTCAGGTGGTTGTTTCCAACTTTTCGACAAGTAGTCAATGAAATCTCCACCAAGAGCACATTAAACCTTACCTCCTATAAAGATTAAACATAGATTAAACACATGATTGGTGAATGAACTACATAAAAAAATGCTAAATGTTACTTTTGGTCCTTTATGTTTTAGTATTTTTTTTCGTTTTAGTACATTAAGTTTTAAAAGTGTCATTTTGGTCATTTATGTTTTCGAAAGTTTTATTTTAGTCATTTCTTACGTTTTCTGTTAACAATGTTAATGCTCTGTTAACTTTTTAAATTTTGAAATAATTAATTTAACATAGTGGTGGCTAAAGACCGCCACTATATGTAATAATATTTTCACAAAAAACAACCCCAATAAAAAAATTGGTTTAACATTGTGATTGTTTTTAGCCGCCACTATAACAATTTTAATTTATAAAATACTCAACTCATACTCAAATCCCTAATTTTTAAACCAAATTCAAAACACAATCACACAATATGAACGTAATTTGTGATGTACCTGAACTAGAAAGTGCACGGAAAAGAATATGGGCCATAAACATCATAATTGTATAGAGTACCTTGTAATTAGACAGTGAGAATGGGAAGGGAAAGTAAGCAATTGAAAGCTTTTCTAAATTTTATCTGTGCATTAAAAGTCGTATGCAGTAAGCTGAGTATGCCTTTGTACTATGTCTCACTATAAAAACCTAATTTCCAACAAGACACCGAACTATCGCATGGGGCCAAGTAGTGGTTTCCAGCAGCAATGGTGGCACCGGCGGAAGAGAGGACGTAGAAGTTTCAGTAGGCAGAGCATTTGACCTAGATGAGGTCGTTGTCGGTGTCAACGAGAAGGAGGCGGCGATGCGGGGGGGAGCCAAGGTGGAGGTTGGCGAGTACTTGCCGAAGCCCGTGGCGGCACCAGAGGTGATGGGGGGACTGGGGGGAGGTGGTGCGGCGGAGGTAGGATGGGTTGGAGAGGGTAGTTCGAGAGAGTAAAGGTAACTTAAGGTATTCGGTGGAGGAGGAGAAAGGTGTGAGGGTGAGAAGGATGAGGAAGAAGGAAAAGAGAGAGTGGTGTGAATTGTGAAGACATTGTTAAAAGAAAGGGGTTGACAGAGATAGAGAAAGTGGTGAGGTTGAAGAAGAAAGGAGATGAAAGAGATATGACGAGGATGGAAGAAAGAGAGGCTAGGATTGTCATTATTATAAATTTTGAAATAAAATAAAGATAGTGGCGGTTTTTAGCTGCCACTATGTTAAGTTAATTATTTCAAAATTTAAAAGTTAACGGAACACTAACATTTTTAACGAAAAATGCAAGAAAGGACTAAAATGAAACTTTCGAAAACATAAAGGACCAAAATGAGACTTTTAAAACTTAATGTACCAAAATGAAAAAACACTAAAACATAAAGGACCAAAAGTAACATTTAACCTAAAAAAAAAGCCTTTACCATGCTGATCATAAGTCTATTTTACAATAGAATGACTTTTTTTCCTTGTGGTCAATTAGTTCTACAATTAATTTTTTAAGCTTCCCATTTTTTAAATAACATTTCTTAGTTGATGCAGCTATCATCAATGTGACAACTTATGCAAAAAAGAAAACATACATTGGATTATAAAGAAGGGAATAAATGATATGATAATAATATACTTTGATGGTACAATTGTAAGAAAACAAAAAAAAAAAACATACCAAATGAGAAGTCAAGATGATTTCCAAAATAGGAAATTTCTTTAGAATTTATGAGATAATATATAAACATCAATGTGACACCATATCCAAAAAAGAAAACATACATTGGATTATAAAGAAGGTAATAAATGATATGATAATAATATACTTTGATGATATAATTGTAAGAAAACAAACAAACAAAAAAATACCGAATGAGAAGTCAAGATGATTGCCAAAACATGAAATTTCTTCAGAATTTATGAGATAATATATATAAACATAGGGATGATATCACTATATGAAGGACAAATTTTAGTCTTAGAGTTGAATACCAACTTGAAGTCATACTTCGCATGTCGACCATATCCAAAATTAGGGATCACTAAAAAGTAGCATATTTTGTATACACGTCCTTCTATGAATAAGCCATTAAACTTAGGAATAAAAGCTTCAATTTTTTATCCCTACAACAAAAAGAAAAGCTAAACAAAAAAAGAGCGGTAAAGAAAGGTATAAAAAATAATAATAAGTAAATACAATAACATGAAACATAAAAAATGGAATTAAATGACAATTTATGACAATCCAAGTAAAGAAGATTACTTGTGGATAAAGCCTGTACTAAGGGGTTCCTCATATCTAAAATAAAAATACCACTGCAAAAGGACATAGAGCAGCAACGATTACACTTGTGAATATACAATTCCATGAATTGATGGAAAATCGTGAGACGACATGAATTAGGTGTTTTGATCTTCAACATTTGTTAGTCGGTGAATGAGTAGTGTATACGGCTAGGGTAAACAACAGAGTGGAGAAAGATAAAAAGATAGTAAAATAATAACTCACGATAAAAGTACAAAATGGGCTAGCCCATGAGAATAAAACAGTATTCTGAATCATGCTTCACATGTAACACCCTCATTTTCATTTTCTATATTTTATTATTTGTTTAATTCTTAATCTTAATTTTTTAAGAATTGATAACCCTAGCTTTCTTCCCAAGCCGTCAAGCGTTAGAAGTGCATAACCCTTTCCAAAGTTCAGAAGGATATTTAAGAATAATGGGCTAAAAAGATTCAGGCTCAAATACAAATAAAAACTTAAAACTAAGTAAAATTCACGTCTATCACGAGTCAGGAGAGTGATTCATATCTAACGGGTGTGATCCATATTGTCGCAAGTCAACATATGAGCATAATCGATGCCAGTCACGGTTGTGATTCATATCTCACGGTCGTGATTCCTACTGTTCGAACATGAGAATGAGTCACAATTAATTATGAAATAATTAATTGGACTTAAAATTGTATTTTATAAATAATAATAATAATAAAATAAGTTCTGAAATTGCTGAACTATTTCTACACAAACTCTTAGCCATGTAGTGATTAACAAAGATAACAAGACAAGTTTTTAAACTAAATTCACCTAATACATTTGAAAATTGAAATAAAAACCTTCACCTAATACCTTTGAAAGTTGAAATAAAAGCCTAACCTCTCTGCCCCAAAGACTCATGAGAGGCATTTCTTTCTTCCTTTAGTTTTGCCCACTTGTTCACATTTATTCAATTAGTCAAATTGTCCCATGTGATCAGAAGAAACTACAAGCCCTCATATTCTATTTAAGCATATTCCTCACTTCAGAAAAAATTCACACAATTCACCTAATCATCAGAAATCTACTACTCATGTTATGTTCACATAACACCTTCGAAAGTGGAAATTTATAGATCTAAAACAAAATTACTGTGAATTATCTAATTAATTCAAATAACTTGAAAATAGTTATAAAAAATTTAATTTTAGTTATGATAATTAATAATGGACATAAATTAAGTTTACTAAAAAGTTTCAATTAAAAATAAAATTGTTTGATAAAAAAGTTAAAAATTAAGCGTATAAATTTATACTAACAGTATAAGAAAACATAAAATTTTATCCACGAAAATCTCTCAGAATGATGCTGTTAGCTAACCTTTCTCACGTGCCTTTCAGCTACCCTTTCTCGCGTGATCACACCTACTTCACCTACTCTCACTCACGTAAATGTTAAAAATAAATAAATAAATAAATAAATCCTATTTATAACTACCCATTTCTCTCTCAATTTTCTTCTTCTATTCTTCCCTTCCTTCACCGAAAAAAATTGGAGACCAAACCCAAGGCTTCCAGCTCTCCAATTTCATCTCGGATCCCAATCAAACAACAAATACTTGAAGCAAAACACTTTTCCCTTTTCCTTGATGCTGAACAAATCTCATTCCTTGGTAAGGGGGGAGTGAGGCTTTGATTCCTTATATTCTTTTGAGTTGTATTCATATTATTTCTTTGTATTTTCCTTGATTCTTTGTTGATGAACTATATTTGGGTTTTGTAAATTTCATTCTTCTCCTTCCCTTGAAGTTGCACGTCCACTCTCCTAGGTAAGGGGGAGAGTGAGGCTGATTCTTTGTTCATTATTTCCTTCTATTTGCTTGCTTTATGATGCTTCTCATCAGCAATTACTTTATTTCTTGATTTCCTTTTGATTCTTAAATTGCTGATATGCCTGGAGTTTTCCTTGCATTCTGGTGCCGCTATATACTGTCATGGGGAGTTCTCTCTTAAGGGAAGCTTTAACCAAACTTTTTCTTTGATTAAAGGCTCATAAACACCTAAAAATGTACCAAAAATCCGCTGCTTGTTAAAAATGAAAGAAAACTTTGTTTTGGTGGTCATATATGCTCACGGTTTGATTAATATGAAAAGGGGAAATTAAGTGTTCTGTTTTATATTATGGGATCTTCTGTTAACTTAAGTTTTTATTGATCTATTTTATGCAAGGCTTGTTTTGTGAAGTCAGTAGGGAAGAATGACCCAAGTCACCCCTTTTCCTCTCTTTCTTTTTCGATTTCTGTTCAACAATCAATAGACAATTTTATTCTAATTTATTTTATTTTTCTCTTTAAACTAAACTTTGATTTATACTATAAAAAGTAAAGAATTTTGACGAAGATGGATGGGAGTAGTTCTGTCAAATAAGGAGAAGAAAAAGACAAAGATTTGTTTGCTTTCTTTCCAATTCAAGACAAAGCCTTTTTACTGAAAGCAATAACAAAATAAAAGTGAAAATTTTTCTGACTCTAAATTTTGGGTAGTGTATATTCGGTTCCGGGCCTTAATAGGTAGGGACCAATTTCGTCTTGTCATTTTATCTCCTCTATTTTAACTTAAAATAAGTAATGAAAGGTTTTAAAAGAAAAAGAAAATAAAATGGGTTGAGTTTGGGTAATGAATTCGGTAAGGTTGAGGAGTTTTAGGAAAAGAAAATATTGGTTTAAAAGGTTAAAATATTGTTTCCTTAGCCTAATGGTTTTGATTTCAGAGAATAAAAGGGGAATTATAATCTTAAATTTTACTTTAATATTATTAGATAATTATATATCTATTTAAAATTTAAATTATACTTTAGGACTTTCATTTCCCTAAGACCTTCTTAATCAAGGGAAGTTTAATCAGATTAAATGATAAACTTAATATATGAACCTTTGAACCACTAACAGCCATGACCTTGTGGCTAAATTTTACAAGACTCTAATGCACAAAATTTCTTAATCATTCTTTCACCAATTATTTCAAAGTTTTACGAGAAGAATTTAAAATCAATTCTTACTTTTACTTTTGATCTCGGGTTTAGAAAGGAATATAGGAACATTTGTTCAATTTTGTGCCATAGTCTAAATACTTAAATCTAACACTCAGAACTAAGTTTTAAAACAAATGAGATCTTTTTAACCCACCAAGGGTCACGACCTTGTAGCCCAGTTAGCAAGGCCTAACCTACAAAAAAAATATTCACTATAATTGTTTCAGTAGTATTTGTCAAAGTTTCAAGAAAATAGTTTCTTTTTAAATAAATAATGTTTTCTTAAATAGAAAATTTGGAGTATGCTCCGTGGTTGCAGTTTTATTTGATCTTCCACATCATAAAAGAATTTTTATATTAAAATCTATTTATGCTTGTACAAGAAATATTTTCTAAATAAGATAGAAAATTATTTTTATTAAATAAATTAAGTTAAGGAATTTGACAAAGGAAAAGATGAAATAAATAAATTCAACTTTAGAAGTTTTAAATTAAATTTATATATACATTTTAAAATTTTAATGAAGATATAGATTAGTTAACTATTAGCTAATTATTACATTATTAGTGAATATTAACTTAAGTATCTAATGTCTTATTTAATATTTTGTAATATTAAACAAATCCCAATATTAGATATTTAAATTGTTTATAATGTATTGCTCTCTTGATATAAGGTTGTGAAATGTTATAGTATAATTTTATAATGGCAATGTTAATTCTCTATTTGTAAACTGGAGATATTTATATCATGTAATGATTGATTACACTGTTTGTCTGTCTGAGGGACAAAAATATTATTACCTTATGTTGGTGCTCAGTGATTGAGACCAAAGGTTGATAAGTAAATTGTGAATACTCTAGTGCGAGTACTGTTAAGAAAGGAACATGCAGCGGCATGTTACCTATAGTGGAAGACACAGTCTGACAGGCTGAGGAATGAAAGGCAGAGACTCACTGACGGAAGTCTAGGGAGTACGGTGTCGAGTGATGAAGTAACTAAAGGCAGGGGAGCATCCTGTGTTAGAGACTTCATCTGACCAAGCTTGGCAACCCCAACAACTGCTCAGCATTCCATTGATTGGTGTGAGAGTACGCCTGAGTTATATAGGACTGTGGATGTCCTTAGTTATGTAGGACTGTGGATGTCCTGAATTATGTAGGACTGTGGATGTCCTGAATTGAGATAAATTAAGTTCATCTGTGGAAGATGAAGGTTTTGCCATGGGTTGAGGCGTATGTACTCCCAATCAATTCCAATCGGGGAGCATGGATCCATACTGCGTCTAGAGGTTTGAGTCGATAAGAATTGGGACGTTATGACTAGATGAATACTAGGTTCCCCCACTAATATTAATTGATGGTAGTTATACCGTTAGTAATACATATATATATTAGAATCAAGTCTCACTCCTTTCTCTTTCTTGTTGTGTATGTACTTGTTGATTGGATACGTGAAGATGACGGTCATGCCCAGCGATCGAGTTCTCCTGCGGATAACGTTATTCCAGAGATTTCGGAGACTGACGAGAAGATACAAGACTTAAAGGCTAGTTTTATTCATTCCTGTTTTTGGGTAGAAATTGTGTGCTGCTCTGACTAGGATTATTTGATGTATGGGTTGGGATTAGTTAGTACATAATTTTTCTATATTTATTTTGTGATATGAACTGATGTTTATTTAAAAGAAGATCATGGTTCTTTATAAAATATTTTCTGTATGCTAAATATGCTTTATGAATGTTTTATTTAAACGTAAAAAAAAAATTACCCTCAATTTTATAATAACTAAAATAAATAAAAATATTAGTGTGGTTTATGTCTAATGTAACGGGTGTTACACCACAAATGTTAGTTTTGTAAATTTAAATAGATAGATTTTTTTTTATAATATTTAGACAATATAATATTATAAATGAGGAAGGAACAAATTACACCGGTGTAACTTTAACAACTATTACACTATTCAATAACTTTCAACTGGATGATGTTTTCTTAAAACCCACCATTTGATTGAAAGTTCTTTTCACATAGATCATGTATACAAAATTTTAAATTAATCCAAAATTATTTGATACCTCATTCATATAGATTAAAATCGATGTAATATAAACTTTTCAAAATATACTAAAATATGTTTATTTAGATTACCTTCTTATTGTTGTTTAATTTTGACAAAATTTGACACAAACAATCTTGGTAATATATAGATATAATTCAACGGTTGGATCGATAAAATTTTTATTCTATATCAAGTTATTAAAATAGTGTAACTCTTTTAGAGTTATATTGGTGTAATTTGATTCTTCCTCATTATAAATAGCTATATTTACAACTATATTTCATGACTATTTATAATAAGTTCATTACTAAAAAAATTTATTATCAATTTTAAAGTTAAGTCACAACTTCTATCACCAAAATTATAATAATAACTACATATACTTATGAAAAAACTCAATATTTATAAGAATGAAGAAATATAAATATTTTTTCTATTTATGTTTTAGTCAACAAAGATACATGATTAAATATTACATTTGTAAAAAGTATTTACAGATTCTTCTTAAATATATTTGAGTACAAAATTATTACGTAACACGCCAAATTTTTTTAATAAGTAATTATATATAATAAATTAATAAAATAAATATTTAGTGTATGTACAAATTAATTTATTCTATATTGTAAGAAATTTAGACTAAAAATTATATGATTTTATCTTCACACGTAAAATCATATAAACCTATAAGAACAAAAAGTATAGATAGAAGTGTTCTTCTAAAATTTAATATACATATAAATATTTTAAGTTTAAATATATTTTTGGTATCTAAAAATATTTTAATATTTATTTTTACCCCTTTTAAAAAGTTTTGTTTAATCTCTACATTTAAATAAAAAATTATATTAACCCAGGGACTCAAGTCAACCACAACATTTGGAGTATTGTCTATGTCTCTAACTTCAATAGTTGGAGTATTGTCCACGTCTCTAACTTTAGTCAACGTATGAGCTTCATTTGTCTGCCAAACACAATAAAATAAAATAAAATAAACAGATCACAAACTTTAAAAATAGTGGAAAAAATGTTATTTAATAGTAAATTAAGAAAATAATAAATCAATGAAATTTAAAAGGAACTTGATCCATACTTTAAAAGAAGCACTGACAGACGGTTCAACAATAAAATTCCTCACAATCTCAACTTTATCACAAACCTTCTTCACACGAAAAGAATTATCTTATTTAGAGAACTTATTGTTCTTCTTCTCAACCTGGAACAACATTTCTTTGCCAGCAAATGACTTAAAATCTTTAGGATAGTTTCCTATTTTTAGGTGACGAAAAAAACATCATAGAAGTTATCAATTAATAGAAGTTATCATCTATTCCCAAAATTTTATCATACAATATGTGTAAGCATTATTGGAACAAATAGAATTTAGATCTAACATCTATCCTTGAAAATAATAATTGGAGAATCAAATAGATAAAACCTCCATTGAAGACACCATCTCCTTCCATGACTTTAAAAGATGTTGACTATCATGTAAAAAAGGACAAAGTTAGCTGTCTCAACACCATTAGTAACCTCCAACATTATATGATACCTACCAAGTTAAAGATAATATCAAATCAAGGACCAACACTATGACAAAACTACCAAAACACAAAATCAGGCCAAGACATTATAAGAGATTTCACAAAAAAAGAAAAGGATACAAAGAAAGAGTAGCCAAACCTTAGAGTAGCATTAACAACTTGTCCATCACATACCTCACAATAGTATGTTCTTGCTTTTAGAATAATAGATTTGTGGTATTTACAGGCTGGGTACAACCATTGCTCCCCCTTAACAACTCCCACTATTTTGGCAAAAACAATAAATACACCCTCCTAATGAAAAAAATGTTAAACTAACATCAATAATAATTTAATATATAATATTGTAATTAAAATACTATAATATTTAAGACAAAATAGAAGTTTAATGATTATACAAACCTTGTAAAATAAGCCAAGAAACAACTAAATACAAAATATTGTAAAAGAAAGCTTGTTGAACTATGAACATTAACAATAAGCTAAGAGAAAGATTGTAAAACAAAATAGACACACAAAATATACGAATATGCATTTTACATAACTAATTTATAATTGTAACTAATAGAATATAATGACATAACTAATTTATCTCGTCACACATTTGAAGAAAGGACACAGTCTTTCGAGAATTCATTTTAACAAAATCATCTCCCAAGTAAACACTCTTCCCACCAGTTTTAATTAACCCCAAAGTATACCATGCAAAGCCAACCTAAACAAGTGAAAAAAAGGATAAATGGAGTTAGACATAATGAATAGTTATTAACTTTAGTAAGCACATAAACATATAATATATACAAAATAAATATATCAAAAAACATATACGCTGCCTAATTTAAATACTCTATATTTGTCTCTAAATGTGGAAACTTCAGCAATCTGGGATTAAAAGTATCCTAGTCACATTAAAGAAAATTTGAATATCAACTTTGCTTACAAAACACACACCAAATAAAACATTTGTCAAACTTCTAAATGAGGAAATGATAAGGAAATTAAATAATGAATGGCTGCAAGAATGACATCTCAAATGCAAAGTACCCTTATATTTCTTGACCTTTGCAAATTGAACAACCACAACATTCATTTCTTCTACACAAGTTGCAAGGAAATTAGTTAGAAGATCCACAAAATTATCAAATAAGGTGCACTCCACCTTCCCCCTAGACATTAACACATGAAGAAAATGACAATAAATAAAAAATATTATTATTGAAGAAATATAAAAAAGAGAAAAAAAAAACAAGAACAAACAACACAACACCATACTTGGGGTCAATTAGTTCCTTAATAATAAGTCTTTTGTATGGTACTTCCTTGTTATAATGAATCTTGGGAGAAGCAGTCGTTAACACTCCGATAATGTCTGCAACATTTCCGTTGATGTGAGACATTGGCATTTAAAAGTTCAAAAATCTAATTACAATAAGAAAATTTACATTAGACAACACTAAAAAAATAGAATCATACCGATTAGGTAGTCATGGTCACCATTGGTTTTCTTAATATCCTCAAAGGTCACCGATGACAATCCATACATAGGTATTACCTCAAAATCACAAGACACAATTCTTGTATTGGAGGGAAACAATAAGCTGTATTCATGTTGGGTGCTTCGATAATATCCGGTGTTGTCAATAACAACAAAATGAGATATCTTATAAACATTGCCTTTAGACACCCCAAGTATTTTTTGTGGATAGTTGCATGGATTTCCCCTGCCAATAAGAATGAACTTATTAAAAAGGACCCAACTAATGAAATCATATTAGGGTTGACCGCAATTAATAAAAAAATAAAGATAAAATAACATACATTAGAATCCATAAGGACCATATCCATCGACAAGGTTTTGGGGGGAGTATCACGTATTTGAAAACTCTAAAATTGAATGACCTTTACTTTGATATCCAAGTTTCTTTCTTTGGATCAATACTACTCACACTATTAAAGTTCCACACATCATCTGCCAATTCACGAAATAAGAGATTTGTACAGCAAATAATGGAGTTGCAAAAGGCACAATGAGAGTCTATTACCTCATTGTATATATAGTTGAACATGAACAACTCCATCTATGAAATTTGAAAATCAATTTTCTCACTTCAAAAATTTCAAATGAAAATAATCATGACCAAAGCTACTACTAACCACAACTAACAAGGATAAAAAATAGTAGTTAATCATCAAAACATTAATTAATCGTGTAAGTAACCCACCCAAGATTCAAACTTTAGAGTTAGGGCTGTGAAAGTATTCAGAACAATACAATCTTTATAAGGAAAGAGCATTATTAGTTGATAAAGCCAACCTAAGTTCCTCATATTTAAACTAAAAGCGAATTGAAAAACTCACAAGTCAAACTCAAGCATGCAAGAGAAAAAATTTAAAATTAAAATTACACAAGGATGATGACATGCAAACCTAAAAAAAGACATGGAGTAGTTACGATTACACTTGTTACAATTTCAGGGATTGATGGAAAATGGTGAAACAACACAATATGTTTCAGAAATTTAGTGATGTGAGTCGATGAACTTGAGTAGTATATACAGGTAGCAAATCAAAATAAAGGAATAAGGTAAATATAAATTGGACAGTGAACAAACAAAAATTAAAATAATAGCCCACTAATGAAAAAAAATTTTGGGCTGGCCCATCAGAACAAACAATACCCTATACAATATTTTTGGAACTTTGACTTTTTAATGTTAATAAATTTGGTTATTTTATATTCAATTATAGATATTACAATTAGTAGTTTAGGTTTAAACAATACTCTCCTTTTATTTTATAAATACTTGCAAGCTTCATTTGTATCAACCATCAAATTTAATAAATCAATTAGAAAGTTTTTTTTATGGATTCTCTTATCTATTTTTACATCTATGATATGTTTAAAAATTAACCTTCTCCACCATCCCAGACTTCTAATATGACATTAAAGAACTTTCTTAAAACAAAGGATGAAAAAGGACCCTTAATTGTTTTGATTTAACGAACAAGTAATAAGTTTTTCAATTTTAGCATAAGCAACATATTTTTGAATAAGAAAATGAGTTTGTCTTATGAACATATGATAACAAACACAACACTTTATTGTCTTATATATGGTGGATGTATATTTTGTCCGTTTAACAGGAACGACATCGTGCTTATCATCTTGGAAGTATGCATGAAAAATCTCTAAAGGCAATGTCAACGAGATACAAGCTACGTAATCCATAAAAGACATGCCTAACTGCAAGAAAAAGAAAAATAGTGTACTTTTTTGAGCAAAAAACATATATGTTCACTGCCACAAGATTGATAACATAAGAAAGGAGAGAAAAAACAAATTGCTTTATCTTGTCAAGATGACTAATTGGTGAAAGACATTTAATGTCTCAACAATTTTTTTTCTCTCGCTAAAGAAGACAAACGAAGGAAGATGAAACATAAGTCGCAATGAATACATTTGAAGACTTTGTATAAATATCAGAGATGCCTAGCATAAGTGTAGTGAATTGCTGAATTGCTCTCAATCTCGTGTCTTGTAAAAATCTCTGAGTGTGAAATCCCGAGCCAATAGTGTACATCCGTTTGATAAGACAATAGATATAGTGTAAGCCTTATGTTTAACCAAATTTCTTAGTGATTTTTGTTAGAGCCCGAAGAGGCTTTGTCGCAAAGAATACTTAGTTGTTTGATTGGAGAGACAAGTGAAAAACTACTAGGTTGAAGCCTATAGAGGCTTGTTAAAAGAATTCTTATAACTTGTTCAAGTTATAATTAAACTTGATGGTGTGCCAAGAATTAGACGTAATCTAAAGGTAAAACGAACTAGTATTAAATCCTTTATATGATTTTATTATTTCTCATATCTTATATTTGCTTATGTTTAAGTTTCAAATATTTATTTGATTTGGTTTTCATAAATGCATTTAATAAGAGGTTTTGTACAAAGTTTGTTTTAAAACTAAAACATATTTATATCGTCTTACAAACAAATGATATAAAGCATTGTTATTAAATTTGGCTCAGCCTAGCTAGTTGGATCGGTTAGACTGGAAACCAAGCTCATATCTGGGTTGGGTGAGTTTTTCGATTGGTTATGCTATCAGCTAAGAGACACATCATCGAACTGACTAAGAACTGAATTAAACAAGTAAATTTGCTCGATCGAACCACGTAAAAGGTAGAAACTACCTAAATTGCTCCCAATTTTTCACGTTCCCTAGGCTGGATTTTGTGTTCCATTTTTTCGCATTCTAAGTCTCACCTGTAAGTCTACAACAACAATGAGTAGTTAAGTTACTCCTACAAACTGCATTTTCTTTCACCATTTTATGTAGAATATATATATGAGGAGGGATCCACTTAGTCCAAGAGTAACTCTCTTAGAGTTGCTCTTGGAGTAAGTGGATCCCCCCCCCCCCCCTTCTCTCTCTCTCTCTCTCTCTCTCTCTCTCTCTCTCTCTCTCTCTCTCTCTCTCTCTCTCTCTCTCTCTCTCTCTCTATATATATATATATATATATATATATATATATATATATATATAATCCTGTTGATTTACCTTTTGACTGGATATATATATCTTCTACATATAGAATATTTACAAGGTGTTCCTATTTATACTTGTGATGTGAGTCTAACAAACTAATAGTGATCCTTAACAAACTTTAAAAATAAGTTCTCATTTTCATTTTGTTTTTTAAAATTATTTTAAAAAGTGAAAACAATGTATCATGTTGGTAATAATTTGTGAAAAAATAATTTTTTTTTTCAAACCAAATAAGTTCTTAAACTTTAATGTTATTAGCATTATATTCACTTCATATTTTCATTCTTATCAAATTTCTCCCACTGGAGTATTTGTTTGTATTTCAATTACATACACCAATGCAAATTTTATAGATACAGAAAGGAATATGTCGTGTTTATAAAAAAAAGGAAAATGTTGAATGGGCATACCTACAGAAAAAATCAATGGCTATGCGGTCCTGTTGATTTTTTTTTTGGTTGTTGCGGTCCTGTTGACGAACAAGGATCAATTAAATCAAATAAAAAAAAATCACACTCTAGCAATACATATTGAATTAAATAATAATAATAATATGTCGGAAAAAATTCTAGACAACAGTGGAAATAGTGTTCAGGTGGAAGGTAAAAATTTATTGGTAATTTTTATTGTTGATTAAGAGTTTATGACCAAAAAAAGGTCCAGTCATAAAAGAAAAAGACCAAAAAAAGATTAATAACAGTTTTTAGCTATTAACTTAAAATTAAATAATAATGATATTTGAGGAAAAAAAACTATATCCTAAAATAGAAAATACTATTTATAATAGTTTAGTTTTTTTTTTATCCAAACTTTAACTATAAACAAATAATATTTTGAAGCCCTTAAATATTTTTGTTGGAAAAAAAAATCTAAATATCTGTCATCCATTACTATTATAATTAAAACTGGGTAATACATGTATAGTGCTCCCGCGTACCACCCAAACTTTTTTTTTTCCTTTGTCTTTTTTCAAGTTTGTTCTTTCTTCTTTTTTTTATTTTTATGTTTTTCTTTCTTTTTCCTTTTTCTGTTTTTTTTTTTAATTTACACTTCTCTTTACTATGATTATAAATAATATAATATTATAAAAAAATAATTACAAATATGACAATCAATATTTATTTTCAAAATCATATTTATAAATGATTTAATAAATACACTTTATTATTCATAAACAAATTTATATAGGATCATTTTGTATTATATATTATTTGGAAATATATTCTTTTTTATACCAATAAATATATTATTGCTTGAGAAAAAAGGTTCACTAACAATGTAAAATAATTTTACACCATCATTCAATCATAATCTATCATGTATGCTAAGTTTGTTAATTTTTACAGTAACTACCTTAAAAGTCATAATCCAATCATAAACAGGTTGGGTCGGGTTGAGTCAATCAGGTATGAATATTTTAAAAAAAGGTTCACTAAAAGTGTAAAATAGTTTTACACCATCATCCAATCATAATCTATCATGTATAGTAAATTTGTTGATTTTTACAATAACTACCTTAAAAGTCTTAATCCGATCATAAACAGGTTGGGCAGGGTTGAGTCAATCGGGTATGAATATTTTAAAATTATTTTTTATTTAGTTAAATTAAACTTTTTTAAAACAATAATTTTTTTTCGCCTAAAGCTTTGTAAATATACAATGACTAAATGCCCTCAAAAGAGACCAAATTCTGGTAATATTTGATTAATAGAATAAATGGTTTCAATGCTAATACAATATTTTTTAAAAGTCAACAAACTTACTATACATGGTGGGTTGTGATTGGATGACAATGTAAAACTTTTTACACTGCCAATGCATAACCCTTTTTCTCTTCTTTTTTATACCAATAAATATATTATTTCTTGAGAAAAAAAGGTTCACTAACAGTGTAAAATAGTTTTACATCATCATCCAATCATAATATATCATGTATGATAAATTTGTTGATTTTTATAATAACTACCTTAAAAGTCATAATTCGATTAGGACGGGTTGAATCAATTGGGTATGAATATTTTTATTTTATTTTATAAAAATTAAACTTTTTTAAAACAATAACATTACTATTATAAAATCTGGGTAATACATGTACAATGTTCCCGCGTCCCACCTAAACTTTTTTTTTCCTTTGTCTTTTTTCAAGTTTGTTTTTTTTATTTTATGTTTTTCTTTTCTTTTTCCTTTTTCTGTTTTTTTTTTAATTTACACTTCTCTTTACTATGATTATAAATAATATAATATTATAAAAAATAATTACAAATATAACAATCAATATTTATTTTCAAAATCCTATTTATAGATGATTTAATAAATACATTTTATTATTCATAAACAAAATTATATAGGATCATTTTGTATTATATATTATTTGGAAATATATTCTTTTTTATAGCAATAAATATATTATTGTTTGAGAAAAAAGGTTCACTAACAGTGTAAAATAGTTTTTCACCATCATCCAATCACAATCTATTATATATGGTAAGTTTGTTGATTTTTACAATAACTACCTTAAAAGTCATAATCCGATGATAAACAGGTTGGGTCGGGTTGAGTCAATCGGGTATGAATATTTTAAAATTATTTTTTATTTTGTAAAAATTAAACTTTTTTAAAACAATAATTTTTTTCGCCTAAAGCTTTGTAAATATACAATGACTAAATGCCCTCCAAAGAGACCAAATTCTGATAATATTTGATTAATGAAATAAATGGTTTCAATGCTAATACAATATTTTTATTTTAGATAGAAATAAAATACTGTATTAGCATGAGAAAACATTAACAAAATCAAGACAAAATAAAAATAACATTTAAGTAAATAAAAAAAAATCATGGGTGGTTATTTAATTTAATAATTTAATGAACTATATTAAAAAAAATATAGTATTTGTATTTAATAAATTAATTTATATATATAATAAATTTAATTAGATGATACGGGTTGGGTCGGATTTGATTTGAAGTCTCAAAAAGTCCGAACCAAACTAATTGGGTCAGTTTGGATCAGTTCGGATTCATGGGTTATCCGTACCCGTGAACACCCCTACAAGTAGTGGAATTAAAATTAAATAATAATAATAATAATAATAATAATAATAATAATAATAATAAACAAATTTCATTGCATTGATAGAGTGTTCAATTTAAGTTGTAATGAGATTATCCAATTCAAAACTTCATCAAAATTCCATAATTAAAACTAATATCTTCAAAATGATTAAAATATCATTTTAAAATAAAAGTTTAATTTTTACAATAAAAACATTATAAATTATTAATTACAAACACACAAAATTCAAGTAATGATAAATATTTTTTCCTTTTAAAAGGAAAAAATATTTATTGTGAAAAACATAAAAGAGCAAAAAAAATAATAATCATAAACAACATAATTTTACACATCTCAATAAAAATTCTTTTCTTTTAATTTCTTTTAGCATTTGCCATCCTTTAATTGAACTTAGCATTGCACGGGTTTAAAATCTAGTTGTATTAAGTAACGTCATTTATACAAGTTGTGTTATTTCCTTGTTTGTCACGAGGGATGAATACAACAAATATTTTGTAGCATTCGGAATAAGAATATAAAAATTAGGATAAAATATGTTTTTGTCCCTCATTTTATCTAATTTTCTGTTTTTAGTCATTCATAAATTTTTTCTATGTTTTTAGTCCCTAAAAAATTGTTTTATTTTGTTTTTAGTCCCTAGCATTAATTTTAATTGTTAAGTGATATCGTAACGAGCATAATTTGTGCTTGAAAATTTTTTGTTTAAGTTTCTAGCGGTTTTTAACTATTGCAAATTTTCTGGCAAATTAAAACTGTCAGAAATGCTAAAAAAATAAAATAAAAAATCAAAATCTCGAACACCAGATTATCTGAAATGACAAGAAATGTTACAAAAGTAAACATTTCTGACCGCTAAAAAATTTGTAGCAGTTAAAAGTTACTAGAAACTTAATTATGAATTTTTCATACACACAGTATATGTCTGTCATGTCATCACTTAATAGTTGAAATTAACGTCAGAGACTAAAAACATAACAAAATAATTTATGAGGGACTAAAAACAGAACAGAACAATTTATGAGGGACTAAAAACAGTAAAAAAAATTATGAGGGACTAAAAACAGAAATAATGATAAAATGAGGGACAAAAATGTATTTTATCCTAAAAATTAAAAGTAAAATTTTTAATAACAAGTCGTTGTAGTATAGTGGTAAGTATTTCCGCCTGTCACGCGGACGACCCGGGTTCGATCCCCGGCAACGGCGTTTTTTTTTTTTTTTTTTCCTGCGTTTTTTTTTAAGAAAAAAAAAATAGTAATAAAGATTTTAGCGGTGGTTAAAACACCGAATAAGAATGGGGTGGGGTCACCTCGGAAGGCATGGCTCAGATTCCGGCGACGGCGCGGAGGCCGGTCCGAGCACCGCCGCCACCGAGCCACGGCGGTTTCCTCTGGCGGCTCAGCCGGAAATGATGCGCGCCGCCGAGAAGGACGATCAATACACCTCTTTCGTTTACGAAGCCTGTCTCGACGCATTTTGCCACCTCTTTGGTTCCTCTCTCTCTCTTTTCTTTCTTCGGTTAATTACAACACTTCCTATTACAATTGAAGTTTCAAAATTTCAATTAACCGTATTCTGTTGTTGTCTTAACTCTTGTCGCAGGTACCAGAGTTGCGGTGGCTTTCCAAAACGAGGTAACCTCTCTGTCGTTTAGAGATAGATTTGCGTTTTAACACTTTGAACGTGAAGTAAGTAATTGCGTTTTCGTGTTGATTGCGTCGTAGACGAAACTTTTAGGGCAGATGCTTTACAATGATGGATGTGGTTGCAATTGTGGTTGCAAATTTCCCAAAAATGTGGACATTGTGGCCTCAATTGCAGTTGTGGACCGTTTTTTAAATCCTTAATAGTGTTGTATTCTTGAAAAATTGTGAACAAATATGACTGATGTGGTCACAATTGTGGTCTTGACGTTGCGGCCTCAATTGTGGCTGTGGACTGTTTTTTAAAACCTTGATATTGTTGTATTCTTGAATTGGAGGTTTGAGTTTTGTGTTGCTGGATTTTTCGTACCTGATTTGATGAATTCCCTGATTGTTCTGACATCGTCCGAATGTTGTTGATTGGTTTATCTGGTTGCAGGACCTTATGGACTTCCTCCTACCCCTGCGAGTCATGCTCTTTTCATTGTATATCAGATGACTATTCTATAATCACAAAACGAATTAGGTTGGCTATCGCATATTTCATTGAATTGTTACTTTTATTGGCATTCATGTTCTTCCAGTTATTAATGTGATTGAGCTGTGTGCCTCTGTCTGTCAAGGTTGAAGGGGAAACTGAGTGCATTTTGGTTGCATTTGGTTCAGAGATGTGTAAATCACATTCTTTTTTAAAATTTTTCATGAAAAGGATATACATAGATATCTTTCTATATATCATTTGTATTCCAAGGATCAATATACAACTTTTTCTTGAATTAACAATTTTTTTTAAAAATAAATCCATTTAGATAATGAAGCAAATGTAAAAAGAATTTAGAAAACAAATCAAAGTATAATTCTCTTTATTTCAATTTTACACAAATATTTTAATACTAGAAATATGAATTCACATAATTCTTTGCAGATATTGTGCTCATTCAACACGGACCTTGAAGTCAATATATTCTCCTTTAGGAACACTAGATAATTTTTATTACAACTATATACTGTTGGTTGTTCTTTTAAATTATCAGGGCCACTCCTATGGGACACAGCTTTTGTGTCATCTTTGTATCTGTTTTGTAACAATTTGACTCCATTTAATTGGCTTAGTTAAATGCAATTCTTTGTGAGTGTTTTTTTCTGCCGAACCTAGTTTTTATGCCCTGCCACCAGATGCTCCCTTTTGTTCGTGAGTTGTTGCAGTTAGTTCTTCGTGCTAAGCTCATGTTATTCTACTTTGAAGGTGATTCTTTACCTATTAGGCCCATGGCAGTTGTGAAATGTGTTAAAACAAGTTTTCTAAATCTTGCCATTGTTTCATTTTGCAGGCTTCTATTATCACATATACAAACGTGCTGCAGGCATTTGTTATGTATTTATTGGAAAAGCATCAAATCAAAGACCTAGGTAATATGTCTTTTGAAATTTTAAGATTTGAAATATGTGTCTGCGATTTAGGAAATTTTCCTCTTGAATTTGCTTCATATGACATAGTATGATCATAATTCATAACAGTTATCTATTCTGACTGTAATTTTTTTTAATTTAATTTTAATTTTAATTTTGTCGTTGTTTTCATGTACTAAATCTTGGGTTAGGTGACCCCTGAAATTGCTTTGTAAAAGGTCTGTCATGCAAATGACAGTTTGTCTTGTTCACTCAATTTCCTTTCTTATTAAGCATAATGCGGCCTTTTGTTGTCGGAAGTTACCTTTGTTTAATTCCACCAACTTAAATTTCTCTATCATTTCTTATTTTCTTATCAGTCATTTTAGTAACCATGTTTCTTCTCTTGAGATTTTAGATTTACAGCACCTATTCTTTATAATTTTGCTTCTTTGCAGATATTCTAGGACTGAAAATCTAAAATTGCTTAATTCAAATTAAGAATGAATGCACTTTTAACAATTGCTTAATGAAAGATATACGCACCATTGAAAGTAATTAGTTAAATATATTTTCTGATAATTTAAATGCATGAAATATTTTATTAATTATAAATATATTTTATAATTTAAGACAACATCCTTACATATAATTAATTTTTTTTCCTATTTTAAAATAATCTTAATTACCTTAATTAAAACATATACATGTGTTGATAATAATTAATTTAATTATTTCAAATTAGAAAATATACTTTTTCTAATTAACTTAATTACTATATTTATATAATTTTATGAATTAAAAATAGAAAAAAAAATTCTCTAAAACTTTCTTGGTCAATTGCATAAGATTTTCCTCTTAGACTTGTTTAGTTATATTATAATAAAGATTTTAAAATAATCTTAATTAAAACACATACACATGTGTTGATAATAATTAATTTAATTATTTTAAATTAGAAGATATACTTGTTCTAATTACCTTTATTACTATATTTATATAATTTATGAATTAAAAAATAGAAAAAAACTTCTCTAAAATTTTGTCGTCCAATTGCATAAGATTTCCCTATCAGACCTTATTTTTTTTTATTATAATAAAGATATAGATTTTAAAATAATCTTTATTACCTGAATTAAAACATATACATGAGTTGATAATAATTAATTTAATTATTTCAAATTTGAAGATATACTTGTTTTAATTACCTTAATTACTATATTTACATAGTTTTATGAATTAAAAAATAGAAAAAAATTCTCTAAAATTTTCCAACTCAATTGCATAAGATTTTCCTCTCTTTTAAAATAATCTTAATTTCCTTAATTAAAACATATACATGTGTTGATAATAATTAATTTAATTATTTCAAATTAGAAGATATACTTATTCTAATTATCTTAATTACTATATTTATATAATTTATGAATTGAAAAATAAAAAAATTCTCTAAAACTTTTCCGCTCAATTGCGTAAGATTTCCCTATCAAACCTTGTTTACTTTTACTATAATACCAAAAAAAAAAAAATCAATTACAAATAACAAAATAATTAACCCTTAATTTAATTTTATACCAACGAAATCACGTATATTTAAAAATCATAAATTTGATTTAAATTTCAATATAATTCATTTGGAAACATAATCGAATGTAAAAAAAAAAAATCAAATTCAAAATTAGAAATAAGAAAAAACAAGTCTTTATTTTCATCCGATTCCAAAGAAATCACGTATCTTTTATAAAATATATATTCAGACATTAGTTGAAGATTTTATTTTATTTTATATTGTACTTATAAATTATCAAATTATTGAGTGGGAATGATATTCAAGTGTATAAGAATTTGTCACCTAGATTACTTTATTTTTTTTGTACTTATAAATATAAATTATAAATCCTAATCCAATCCACACCACGGACCTGCTTCTCATTATTTCTTTCCGTTATTCCATTACTTTGCACTGTGAACATTATTGTTTTTAATTTGTTGTTGTTGGACCTTGGAATTGTGAATAGTAATCAATCTTAACGTTCCTTCTCTTAGAAGTGGAGGAGGCTTTTCAGGAGGCAATGAAGCCACGGAAGCATGATGAGACGAAAGAGAAACTTGAGATGATCAGGGTGAAGTTCTTACGGTTGGCTCATAGGCTAGGGCAAACACGCCATAATGTTTTTTGTAGCTCAAGTTTTAGGACTAGCGGAGAAGCTCATAGGAAGGAATAATGGGGCCTGCGGTGCTTTTACCTTTGATCATGCCAGTGCAATGGCTGAGCAGCTTGAAGCAGCAGGAGATAAGGAGCCACTTGATTTCTCTTGTACAATAATGCTCATTGGAAAGACAGGAGTTGGTAAAAGTGCTACCATCAATTCTATTTTTGACGAGGTCAAGTCTAACACCAGTGCTTTTCATATGGGAACCAACAAGGTTCATGATGTTGTGGGAACAGTGGAGGGTATCAAGTTATGTGTCATTGATACGCCAGGACTTCTACCTTCCTCGTCAGACCAGCCAAGGAATGAGAAGATCCTGCACTCTGTGAAGCGGTTTATTAAGAAAACACCACCTGATATTGTGTTGTATCTTGATAGGTTAGATATGCAGTGCAGGGCCACGGGTTTTAGTGATGACATGCCACTCTTAAACACAATTACAAATTTTTTGGGCCATCCTTTTGGTTCAAAGCCATTGTGGTTCTGACTCATGCAACATCTGCTCCTCCTGAAGGCCTTTTTGGTAGTTATGACGCGTTTGTTAGGCTGGGTGCTCATGTTGTGCAGGAAGCCATCTGTTGTGCAGCCGGTGATAGGAGTTTCAGGAATCCTGTAGTGTTGGTGGAGAACCATTCTGCTTGCAGAACAAACAGGGCTGGCCAGAGAGTGTTGCCAAATGGCCAGGTTTGGAAGCCTCATTTGTTACTTCTATGTTTTGGGTCTACAATTCTGGCTGAAACAAAAGCTCTTCTCAAGTTTAAAGAAGAAAGTCCGCCTTGTTTACCTTTTCTTTTGTCAAGCCTTCTCCAAACAAGACCGCAATTGAAGTCAGCAAGTGACTATATTATTGAAAATGTGGGAGAAACATTGAATGTAGAAAGATTGTTCGTTCTCAAGGACAATATATCTTTATCTTTCATAGGGCAAGTTACTAAGGATAAAAAGAATGCTAATGTTCAGATGATGATATCCAGTTCGGGGAAAGTGTTATGGGCCCTTAGCGTAGATCGAGTCACGGGCCTAGACACGGAAGACTCCTTCTTTCGATCTATAGGGAAAGCAAGAAGCAAACTCGTCCTTGACAGAGCCCCTCCTAAACTAACACACGTTTTAGTGAGAGTGAGAAGCAGATTCGTCCTTGACAGAACCCCTCCTAAACTAACACAAGTTTTTCTGAAATATTTCTCATTGATAAAATTTCAATCAAAGTCTGCCCTTTAAATAGGCTGCAAAGATATCCTAACAATTATCCTAATTGATAAAATAAAATTAAAGAGAATCTTGATTGATAGAATCATAACTAACAATTATCCTAATTGATAAAATATAAATAAAGTGAATCCTAGCTAAAAAGATCTTTTCTAATTATTCTAATGACTAAATAAATATCTGATTTGAAATCAGAATTCAGATATCAAATATAATTAAGATAGCAAAAGATAAAGAAGGAAGATAAACTAATTAAATCCTAATTTGTGGCCACATCATCACTCCCACCTTGACTTTGAGCTTGTCCTTAAGCTCAAATTCAAATTTGAATAAGAGGTTCCTTGCGGTCATCCTCGTCGTCGTCCTCCCCAGGTACTTGAATCTGAAACAACCTTTTACATTTATGTCCCACTTAGCTCTTCTTTCAGCCATTTCTTTCCTTGTTAATTTTTTGGAAAATGGTGTAGAAGAACCTCCCTTATTGTTGCTTCTAGCTGGCTTATTTGTATGGGTGGAAGTAGTAGGTCCACTTTTGAAAGTTGGTGCAGCCCCCCTTGAGATACCTTTTGCTTGCGTTCTAATGTCCAAGCCATGTTCATAGTAACACCTGAATTACCTTGTTGTTGGAACTCAATATCCATTCTTAATTCTTCGGACAACCCAACAGTAAAAAAAGCCACTTGTTGGCAAGGCTTGAGATCAGAAGTTTTGGCTAGTAAGGATTGAGATTGGTGTTGATAATCCTCTTCAGAACCTGATTGCTTGAGATTGGCAACCTCACCCAATGGATTATTGTCTCCCAAACCTGTATTTCCTACTTTGTTACTGTTGCTTGTTTCTCCTGAGTTCTCTCCTGTTGAAGCTTTAGTCACTTCTCGAATAAGGTCAGTCATCTTCTCTTCTAGTGCACTTTGCCTAGCAGCCATTTGCTCCATGAAGGCATTCAGTTTTGATATTAAATCTGCGCCACCCATGCTGGCTCTGGATACCAAGTTGTTATGGGCCCTTAGCGTAGGATCGAGTCACGGGCCTAGACACGGAAGACTCCTTCTTTCGAATCTATAGTGAAAGCAAGAAGCAAACTCGTCCTTGACAGAGCCCTTCCTAAACTAACACACGTTTTAGTGAGAGTGAGAAGCAGATTCGTCCTTGACAGAATCCCTCCTAAACTAACACAAGTTTTTCTGAAATATTTCTCATTGATAAAATTTCAATCAAGTCTGCCCTTTAAATAGGCTGCAAAGATATCCTAACAATTATCCTAATTGATAAAATAAAATTAAAGAGAATCCTAATTGATAGGATCATAACTAACAATTATCCTAATTGATCCTAATTGATAAAATATAAATAAAGAGAATCCTAACTAAAAAGATCTTATCTAATTATCCTAATGACTAAATAAAGATCTAATCTGAAATCAGAATTCAGATATCAAATCTTATTAAGATAACAAAAGATAAAGAAGGAAGATAAACTAATTAAATCCTAATTTGTGGCCACATCAGGAAGCAACTTCATTAGGTTTTGATATGCAAACTGTGGGGAAGGACTTAGCGTATACATTACACAGTCAGACAACATTTGCTAAATTTAGAAGAAATGAGGCAGCTGCTGGTCTCTCTTTTACTTTGCTTGGTGATGCCTTATCAGCTGGAATGAAGATTGAAGACAAATTGGTTGCTAGCAACCTATTCAAGCTGGTTATCCGTGGTGGTGCAATGGCCACAGCGCGGGGTGACATTTTTTATGGGGGCAGTTTGGAGGCTCAATTGAGAGATAAAGATTACCCTCTAGGAGGTGGTTCCTTATCAATGCTTGGGCTTGGTGTTGTGGATTGCCATGGAGATCTTGCTGTTGACTGCAAAGTGCAATCTCACATCCCAGTTGGACCACATACAAACCTTGTTGGCCTCATCAATTTGAGCAACAATGGAGCAGGAAAAATAAGCATTCGACTTAATAGTTCAGAACAGGCTCAAATTGCTTTGATTGGTCTCATCCCTCTCCTAAAGAAGCTAGGTGGTTATCTGCAACAATTGCTGTTTGGACAATGATGATGATGAGGATAGTGTTAAGTTTATTTTAGCATGGTAATAGGGAGTTACTTCAAGTTGGCATCTTTCATGAAATGAGTGATACTGAATTTCCTTGTTTTTTATACTCAAGTTGACTTATTTGATCGTAGTACTAGTAGTTTTCTCTGTCAGCTTTTGTTATAATATGCTTCTGAACTTCAAGAATTACATTTTTTTTATTATTGTCTTCTGCTTATATACTTAAGGCCTTGTGAATTCTTCTCTTCTTTCTTAGAATGTTATCACTTGTACCTTTTCGGTTTCTCCATACTTAATAGTACTAGTAGTAGTTTGTGCTCAGTGCTATTCCCTCGAATTTTGCTTGTTGGTTTTTGCCCCCAGTGCAATACCTTTAGTATGTGGATATCATCCCATCAAAATTAACACAACTGGTTCTTTAAATTATTAGAAATTCACTTTTCCACCGATTTAAAATGAGATAGCTGATTTAGTCACCAATGAAGTCAAGTTATGCTTCCTTTTAATATTCATATAACATGCAAATCTTACACATCTAGGGATACTATTTTCGGGAAAAAGTAACGTGTACCCTTTTGCCACCAGCATACCACGAGATCTGAAACATGTTGACGTGAAATTTCAATACTCTAAACCCCTACTACACTGTTAGCCTTCTAATTTTTCGGGTTAAACCACAACAATCTATTCTATTCTATTTACTATAATATAGAAAGATGTTTTAAGCTGACACATGGCACCCTCTGATTAGCTTACCTTCCCGCCTAATTTTATTCCCGCACGCCTCACCTCTTTCACTCCCGGCTTCATCATTTTTTTTTCTTAAATCAAGATACTGCATCTATCATGAACATCGAAACGCAGCAGGTATTGGGCAGCCGACGAGTCACGCAGCCACAAATTTTTAATTATATTTTTATTTTATTTATATCTTTTAAATATTTTTACACTTATTATTAAAATAATAAAAGTTCTATTATGAAGCTGTGAAAATTTATACACCCCACATCTATATCAATACTTTTACCGAAAATGACTGTATTTTTTTCTACACTTTTATTTCTTATAATTAAATACTAAAAATGTTGCACAATTTTTTTTAAAACTAAAATAAAACTTTTATAATTTTTTAGAAAAATAAATAGAATATTCTCTCAAATCAAACTTAATTATTCATAAAAACTCAATTGATTTTAAATGTATTAAATTTAAGAAATACAATTATATATTTTTTAAATATTATAAAATTATTGTATTAATAAAGTATTAAAAATAAAATTAGTATCAAAATAATTTTCCAAAATATATTTTCACGGTATAATAATATATATATATATATATATATATATATATATATATATATATATATATATATTGATGTAATATATTATACAAATGTATTACTAATTTAATAGTCAAAATGATATTTTACTATAACAATATAAAAAAATATTTTGTTATAATATTTTTATAGACTTTATATATAACTATAATATTGTTGTTTTATAATTTTATGTACAACCAATTAATTATTATTATTTTATATATTATCATAAATTTAAATAAATATTGTGTATGCTTATAAATTTAAATGTTTTAGAAATTTTCAATGAGAAGTAATATACATGTGTATATATATGATCTAAGTACTTGATTATATGTCTTTAACAAGAGTTTGTAGTTGCAACATGAGAAAAAACGTGTGAGTAGGACTTTGATTATCAATGAATACATACATGTTGTCTTTAACCTATGTTTTCAACTTAGCTAGCTTTTTACTCTAAATAAAATATTACACATAAGACTAAAATCATCAATACAAATTATTCTGATGAATAACTTAGTAAATTGTTATATATTTATTATACTTTTTTTTACAAAATTTATTATATAAGTGTAGCTTTTAATTTAATTTTTTCCATATAGACTACATGTTAATAAGTTTTATTTAATATTAAGAGAAAATTCAACCTATTATATCACAAACTATTTTAATACATACTCAAAAAACTAATGTACAATAAAAAAAAATATAAAATAAAGAATGACCCGTGCAAGTGCACGGGATAACAAGGTAGTTATAGACAATATGCGTGTTTTTTTAGTGATTTGTTGCTACCCTTTCTTTGTCGTTTTCAGAGACTGAGCACACATTTAGAAGATAAATTGTGGTACTGTGTTTTTTTTTTTTTGACGGGAAAATAGGCTCATTTATACATATTAACAAAATTGTTATTCATACATTTTCCTGGAAATCAAAAGCTAATGAAGCCAATTTGTCCGCAGCTCTGTTGCAATGCCGCTTCACCCAGTCGAGACAAGATGAATTGTTTGACATCAGCAAAATTGAGCCATCCTGAATAATACCTTCAAAGTAAGTGTTGCACACAGTGGACCTCTTCTTCCAGCAGCTTACAAGTTGTTGGCAATCTGTCAACATTTGTGAACAAAAGAATGTTGCCTAGTTCAATACTCCACCTAAAAGCCATAGCTTCCGCTTCCCTTACACAGTAAAGTTGGGGAAAAAACTGTGTTAACTTAAGGGCTGTCGCATATTTTTTTATGTTATTTAATTAATTATAAAAGAGAAAATACTATTTATAATAGTTTAACTATAAACATATAATATTTTGAAGCCCTTAATATTTTTATTTGTAAAAAAAAAATATAAATATCTATCATGTATTAGTAACGACTTTTATACAAGTTGTGTTATTTTCTTGTATGTCAGGAGCAACATATATATTAAGATTAAATGCGAAACTTTTATCAATAAGTCGTTGTAGTATAGTGGTAAGTATTTCCGCCTGTCACGCGGACGACCCGGGTTCGATCCCCGGCAACGGCGTTTTTATTTTCTGCGTCTTTTTTTTCATGACTTAATAAAGGTTTTAGCAAAACAAGCAGTGGAAGATAACACCGTTAGAACATAAAAAGGAATGGGGTGGGGTCACCTCGGAAGGCATGGCTCAGATTCCGGCGACGGCGCGGAGGCTGGTCCGAGCACCTCCGCCACCGAGCCACGGAGGTTCCCGCTGGCGGCTCAGCCGGAAATGATGCGCGCCGCCGAGAAAGACGATCAATACGCCTCTTTCGTTTACGAAGCCTGTCGCGACGCATTTCGCCACCTCTTTGGTTCCTCTCTCTCTCTTCTTTCTTTCTTTCTTCGGTTAATTACATCACTTCCGATTACAAATGAAGTTTCAAATTTTCAATTAACCGTATTCTATTGTTGTCGTAACTCTTGGCGCAGGTACCAGAGTTGCGGTGGCTTACCAAAACGAGGTAACCTCTCTGTCGTTTTGAGGGAGATTTGCGTTTTAACACTTTGAACGTAAAGTGAGTAACTGCGTTTTCGTGTTGATTGCGTCGTAGACGAAACTTTTAGGGCAGATGCTTTACTATGTTCTCACAACTGGCTCGGGACAGCAAACCCTTGGAGAGGAATACTGCGACATCACTCAGGTTTCGTACTCGAAATTTTGAAATTCGATTGGGGATTGGACATGCCTTTCGAATTTGCATTTTATTTTTTGTACTGTTCAAGGTTTTAAATTGCGGTAGTGATTAAAGTATTATCAAGAACTTTGATATTGCAAAATGTTACGGATCAATATGATTGATATGGTCGCAATTGCGGTCATGAACGTCTCAAAAACCTTGATATTGTGGCCTTATTTGCGATTGTATACTGTTTTTTAAGACCTTGATACTGTTGTTTTACTGTTCTGACAATATCTTAATGTTGTTGATTGGTTTATTAGGTTGCAGGACCTTATGGACTTCCTCCTACCCCTGCGAGGCGTGCTCTTTTCATTGTATATCAGACAGCTATTCCTTATATCGCGGAACGAATTAGGTTGATTGTCACTTGTTTTGTTTCAATTTTATTTTATCTTGGCTGTTTGTGTTCTTCCAATTATCAATGTGATTATGCTGTGTGTTTGTTTAATTTTGTGATGACTTGATTGTTTGTTGACTCCACAGTTCTAGAATTGCTTCGCGAGGCATTGTCCTTGCTGACTCAGAATCTGCTGAGGGTTTTGGGGAAAATGCCCACAGGAGCCCCAGATCTCAGATTTCTGGTGCCAGTCCTTCATCCTCGTCGGGACAATCTGTTGCTACTCTGTCAAGGTTGAAGGGGAAACTGAGTGCATTTTGGTTGCATTTGGTTCAGAGATGGCCTACGGTATACTAATCAATCCCCGAAGATATTTTGCTCATTCTACACGGATCTTGAAGTCAATATATTCTCCTTGGGAACACTTGATAATTTTTATTACAACCATATACTGTTGGTTGTTATTTTAAATTATCAGGGAATTTACAAGTTAGGTTATAATTGGCCACTCCTATGGGACACAGCCTGTGTCGTCCCCTTTGTATCTGTTTTGTAACAATTTGACTGCATTTAATTGGCTTAGTTAAATGGAATTCTTTGTGTGAGTGTTCTTTTCTGCTGAATCTAGTTTTTATACCCTGCCACCAGATGCTCCCTTTTGTTCGTGAGTTGTTGCAGTTGATTCTTCGTGCTAACCTCATGTTATTCTACTTTGAAGGTGATTCTTTACATGATGGGCTCATGGCAGTTGTGAAATGTGTAAAAACAAGTTTTCTAAATCTTGCGATTGTTTCATCTTGCAGGCCTCTATTATCATATATCCAAACGTGCTGCAGGCATTCGTTATGTATTTATTGGAAAAGCATCAAATCAAAGACCTAGGTAATGTCTTTTGAAATTTTAAGATTTGAAAAATGTGTGGGCAATTTGGGAAATTTTCCTCTTGAATTTGCTTCATATGACATAGTATGATCATAACAGTTATCTATTCCGACTGTTATTTAATTTAATTTTAATTTTGTCCTTGTTTTCATGTACTAGACCTTGGGTTACGTGACCCCCTGAAATTGCTTTGTAAAAGGTCTGTCATGCAAATGACAGTTTGTGTTGTTTACTCAATCTCCTTTCTTATTAAGCATAATGTGGCCTTTTGTAGTCCCTTTGTTTAATTCCACCAACCTAAATTTCTCTATCATTTCTTATTTTCTTATCAGTCATTTTAGTAATCAAATTTCTTCTCTTGAGAATTTAGGTTTACAGCACCTGTGCTCTGTAATTTTGCTTCTTTGCAGATACCAAATACTAGGAGTATTTCTGTTGATTCAACTTTGTATAATAGCTGCTGAAGGGCTGCGTCGAAGAAATTTTACTTCAATTGCTGGTTCAGTTCATCAAGCATCCTTCGCAACCCATGATAGATCAGCAGGTTATTGATGATTATTTATTCAGTTATTTTTCTTATCTACCAATGTGCTTTGGACATTTTTTATTTTTCTGCCTTTTCAGTTAGTTTTTCATAGCCTGATTCCCCTATCATGTATTACAGGACATGGTTTGCCTGTTTTAAATGAAGAGGGAACTCTGGCAACTCCAGATATTGACAAAGGAAGTTTGGTCTCTGATTCTTCTTCTTCTGAGGTTCAATTCTCTCATCAGATTATCCTGCCCTCCCCCCTCCCTCCTTTTTTAATTGACAATATTTTTGTGCATGCTTGTTGCTCTGAGTGAGATTAAATTAAAGGTGACCAGGTGTGTAATATATGTTATTTGGGAAGTTGGAAAATTTTGGTTCTGCAGTGACATAGAATAGACATGTTTTTGACTTGCGTAGTTGTGAATAATTGTTCTGGTTTGAAATGCAGATGTTTAGGCATAGAACCAAAAGGATTAGTTTTGAAAATCTGAGGATCATTTTTTTAGAAGGATATGAAAGAGGGTTTTTTTTTTTTTTTTAAATGAGTAGTGAAAAGTATTAAATGAAACATTAGACATTTCTTTTGTTGAGATTTTAGAACACAAAATTCATTTAGTACTTAATTTTTAAAGTAACTTGAAGCATTTAATGGAAAGTACTAAATGTTCCTTAATCAGTGCCTTTATGATACTAATTAGCAAAAGCTTATTAAGGTGGAAATAACAAAATAAAGTGTATAGTTTGATTATGTAGATACAGTATGTTTCAACTAGTTTTGTTCCTTGATAAATTAGAATTTGTATAATCTGTTTTTTGTGATTACAATGCTTGTGGGTTTCCCTCAACTTGTATGGGTCCTAATGAAGACTGTATCAGTGCTTTGGTTATGATCCAAATTGTTCACACTTTGGGGGATTTAGCTTTGGTTCAATGTTGATATAAAGCATACCTAATTATGTTCATTGACAAATGCCAATATTTAAAGAACTTCACAGGAAGCCTATTGTTTATCGAGTTGATTTACCATGGCAGAAATAAATAAAAAGCCTAAAGAGAATTAGGTAGTTCTATCATGTCATCTTGAGCATCAAGTGTTTTTGATTAATCCTTTTTCTATTTGCAGTATCATGCAACTAGTGGGGTTAGCAAATGCACACTTTGCCTCAGTAACCGTCAACACCCAACTGCTACTTCCTGTGGCCATGTATTCTGCTGGTATAGTCTTTAGTGCATTCTTACTGCTTTCCATGTATCGGTTCTTTCTGTCTCATCTTCTCTTTGATGTGATCCATGTAGGAACTGTATCACGGAATGGTGCAATGAAAAGCCAGAGTGCCCTCTTTGTCGCACCCCTATAACACACTCGAGTCTAGTTTGTGTATATCATTCGGACTTCTAGAATATGCTCCTCTTTATGTACATATATAGAAGATAGCATCAAAGGCAACATTTTCTTCATCTTGGATCTTACAAGGGTTGTATGAACATTTGAGCAATTCAATTTTGTATTAGGATTTCAATAATCAATTTGATTGTACTATTAGATCCTTGTTTCATCTCTTTCCTTATGTAATCTTATAATGAATTGAATAATTTTTTTTTTTGGTTGGAAAAAAATAACCATTATAGCACAACTATCACTGGATGGTGATTCTGCATTAATTATTTCTCCCCAGCGGGTGGTGCTAATGAGATTTATGCCAACGAACCTGTTGCTCAAATTGTTTTAGAAGCATAACTAATACAGTATTCGTGCAACCTTACTGGTTGTGTTGGTTTTCCCTCTACGTGAGATAAATTTTATTCACAAGTTCTCTTTCACTTTTTTTTTTCTTTTTCTTTTTTATAAGTTTTTTATTTTTATGAGTATGATTATTTGTTTGTCTATTTATTTAAAAAACTTCATTTCTATTTATCTATTCCTTTAGAAGTATAACATAACATTAATTATCATCTTTTTAATTATGTTCTTATTTCTGCTTAATTTTTAAATATTTTAAACATAAAATATAAAGAAATAATAGTAAAGGATATATTATAGGGCTAAATGGCTAATGCTAACTAATTTCTTTTATTATTTTCTTAACTAGTATCTCTTGATGACACTAATTATTTTTTTGCCACAAAAAAAAAATTCTCTTGAAGACACTAATTAGCAAGATATATTATAAAGTTATAAATAATCTTAATATAAACAAGAATATTAACTACATTTTCTTTTACTTTGTGTTATTTTTTAAAGTAAATAAAAAAGGAGAAATATTAAAAGTTAAAACCGTATGAACAAAAAAAAATATTGAAAGTATCAGAAATATAACAATATAAATTAATTTTAATATTTGAAAAAGTTGGTAACGGTAATGTCGACACCCTCCTAGGGTTTACGATCGCACTCACTATATATAACGAGATAAAAAAAAAACCCTCTACCGCAAGGGGGAGGATTCTCGATTTCTCATTTCTCCAAATCGAGATCCAAATGAACACGGTGATGGATTCTTCTATTTTTTTGTTAAAAAAAAAACCCTCTACCGCAAGGGGGAGGATTCTCGATTTCTCATTTCTCCAAATCGAGATCCAAATGAACACGGTGATGGATTCTTCTACTCACTTCTCAGCAATTTTGTTGTTGATTCTATTCTTTTGTTAATTCTATCTGTCCATATGTTTGATAATATTTCCTCATTTTTCAGCCAAAGAATTAGGCTCTGTAAATCGGTAGTAGTGTTTTGTTAATTTGCACTGCAACAGCAAAGGATTAGGGTTCATCTCAGAATCTCATCGCTAAATTCTTTTCTACGTCTTTTTATTTATTTATTTATCTATTTTTCTTAATTTGTAAAATTGTTTTTTTCTACTTTGCTGCAACCGCAAGTTCCAAAACCTAAGTCATCTTTACAGCGAGTTGGTTGTTCATAGATGCCTTTCTCGTGTCTGAGGATGACGATACTATTTTCACATCCATTGACGCCATCTTATGTTGCTCAAGGAATGAAACGAATGGCACATTCCTTGTGCATTGAGTGCGCCAATGGTACATTTCACATTTGCATCCTCTTAGATGGTGTGTTAATGTATCTAGACTTGTACAATGTGCAAATATCTTTGCTTTTTTTTATAAAATCCATTTTTATGTGATCTGTGTTTTGTTCAGTTTATTTCGAAACATAATTGTTCATTTTTGTAAACTTTCTGTGTTCAGTTTTGAATAATAAGTGATTATTTTTCTAAATTTAAGTGGTATAAAAAATGCCCTTAATGCACAAGGCTACGATGTTCTCACAGGAATGGTTTGGTGGAGAGAAGATTCATTCTAGCACATGTTTTTTGACATATGAGCATTGCTATCCTCCCTGGCTGTATTCATTAGCCTTGAGGGGTTCAATAATGAAAATAATGCTCAAAATAAAGATTTGGAGTTAGTCAGGCTTCTCGTGCTGTTGTAAATGTGCTTGGAGTTTGGAATATATTCCCACATCTCATGTATAATTTTCTTATCCAGCATGTGTGTAGTTTCTTCTCACATTTTCTCTTTTTACCACTTAAGATTTAGGAGAATTTTATATAGAGTTCAGGCTTCTATTATTGATAAAGTTATCTCTAGCAAACCATACTTGTTAAGCTTTGCAAGAAATAGTGAGATGTTAGTTTTGTTATTGAGAAATATTAGTAATACACCAACTAATACACTATTTTGAGCATACTTTCTCCTAGTGACTGAAATTTATTAGAAATTACAAAGTCTCATTTATGATTTTGTATTTTTCAATAAATTTGAATCAATAACATGGAATATGTTAGAAGGAATGTATTAGACAGTGTGTTAGTAACACTCTTTGTTATTTGCATCATATTTCAACCTTACTTAAGTAGTATGCACCAATTTTTCTAGGAAATGCATTGGCCTCATTGGCTTTTGCAAAGTTTTAAGGAAAAGGGTTGAATATGTTTTGTAAGCATTTGAGAATATTTTAATATGATTTCTGTCAATGTGTCTTAAATTGGAATATTCTTCAGAGGATGTGCAGGTCAAGTGGATGAAGTCTAAGAATTGGTTCATCAATTCTTCATTGGTAAGTTAGTACCTTTTCTATAGGATGATGTTTTCATGTTGCTAGATGAAGATATAGCGTCGTAGTGCTTGTTTCCTCTGTGCAAGCTCCCTTTGAGCTCCCTTTGACTTGCTTCATACGTGAATGGTTATTTGGTAGAGGCTAATTTTATTGAATGGGATGCGAAATCGAGATGGAGATCGTGTTATACTTGTTCACATAAAGATTTCAGTATAACATATTTGTGGCTACCTTTGGTCCTAAACTTGTCTCTACCAACAATTTTTATAGGTTTCTTTGAAATAATTAGTGTTATTTAAGAGAAATTGTTTTTAGTTTATGTAGTCCATTTTATTCTGGTCATGAGTGTATTTAAGTAGCTTATCATAGCTAGTTAACAATATGACGCCCCCCGTTCACATCAAATCATGGCTGGTTTTGGTCCTAACACAAGAAAATATTGTAAATTCTCCCATATGAGGAGGACCATTTGTTTGTCATAACAAGCAACACCTCAAGTAATTCTTAATTGGTTGATAGTGGTTGTATGAATTATATGATCAATGATCAAGAGCTTTTCAAGGAGCTGGATGAAACATTCATTAAAAATTGGAAATGATGAATTTTTTTCCGTCAAAGGAAATAATTAGTGGTATTTAAGAGAAATTGTTTTTAGACTATGTAGTCCATTTTATTCTGGTCATGAGTATATCTAAGTAGCTTATCATAGCTAGTTAACAATATGACGACCCCGTTCACTCAAATCATGGTTGGTTTTGGTCCTAACATAAGAAAATATTGTAAATTCTGCCATATGAGGAGGACCATTTGTTTGTCATAACAAGCAACACCTCAAGTAATTCTTAATTGGTTGACAATGGTTGTATGAATTATATGATCAATGATCAAGAGCTTTTCAAGGAGCTGGATGAAACATTCATTAAAAATTGGAAATGATGAATTTTTTTCCGTCAAAGGAAAAAGAATTGTGGCTATAAAAAGCGTATCAGGTTTGAAGTACATTGATGTTTTATGTGTGTTTGACATCAACTAAAATTTGCCTAGTGTTTGACATCAACTAAAATTTGCCTAGTGTTTGACAATATAGAGCTATTTTTGAAGACGAATGGTGTATGATGAAAAGATGCATGAGGCCATGAGGTGTTTAAAGTTCAAATGAAAGGCAATGTTTTTGCTTTAAATTTGATTATGAAAGAGCACACTATAGATGAAGAAGACAAAGGAGTAGGGTCAATAGCAAAAGATGAGTGCAAAAATGAATGTGTTTTGAAGAAGCATAATCTTCTGGAGGAGAATGAAGATAATGAAGGATTTGTTAGGGAAGCTAAATGCAATGTTGCTATCATGGAGTCCATAGGAGATGAAAATGTTGCAACTGACTATCATTGGATAAATGTAAGGGAGTTGCTATTCTCACCCCACTTTTTGCTATTCTCACCCCCACACTTTTGTGAAATCTCCCTTTTGCCCACTCCCTTCCCTTTCCCTCATACTTCCCACTCCCCTAACCTGTACCAAGCAACCCCATGCCACCATTGCAACGCAGGAGGGACCACCGTGACGCAGTTGTGACCATTGCGATGCCTGTGCAACCCCTGAGCAGCCGACACGAGCTCTGATAGACGTCGCGCCGCCCGTACGCCCCCAGCGCGACCCCCGGGCCGCCTCTCGCGACCCCGTGTCGCCTCGCGTGACCCCCGCGCCGCCTCTTGCGACGCCTCACCGCCTCGAGCAACCCCGCGCCTCCCCGTGCAACCCGCGCGACCTTGCACCACCACACCCTGCAAACCAGATCCAAATTGATTTGGTTTGGTTTTGTGTTTTGTTGAATGGAAGAGATGTAATGTAACCTTACTTGACAAATGACAGTGCCATTAGGTGCAATCCAAGCATTGCCCTAAGGGACTAATATGAGGTTTACATTGGAGATGAGACCCGTTTGGAAGAGCCTCACAAGATGGTTCACTATGAAATAAGCACAATAAGGGCATAAACTTTCATAGTAGAGTGACACTGTTACCTTTTCATTTGGAGCACCAGAAGAAGAAGAAGGTGCCACCAAGAGCAAGAGTAAGAGTGGAAGGAGGAGGAAGCAACAGAAGAAGAATGAACGAGGAGGAAAAGAATGAAGAAAATGAGGCATTTTCATCTGTGCTTTGGAAATGGAAGAGAAGAATAAGGTGAAAAAAAAAAGAATAAGGTGGTTGCGCGTGAGAAGAGACCAATAGAATCATACTTCCGTTTTACAAAATACGGTGGAAAAAAAATTGAAAATAGTTCAACGGAATCGTGTTTCCGTTGTTTTATTTTTTTGACCCATTTAGTAAACAACGAATATACGATTTCGTTGAACTATTTTCAACGGAATCGTGTTTCCATTGTTTTATTTTTTTTCACCCCTTTAGTAAACAACAGAAACACGATTCCGTTGAAAATAGTTCAACAGAATCACGATTCTGTTGCACACTTTTCAACTGAATCGTGATTCCGTTGTACAAGGATATTTTGGAAAATTAATAAAAAAATCACCCACGTGGGTGGTGAGAATAGTAAATTGTGGGTTGAGAATAACAAAGCCCTAAATGCAATGAAGGAGGAGCTCAAGATGATTGAAAAAAATTGGACATGGGAGTTAATGGACACCATGAAAATGGTATTGAATTTTTTAGGAGTTGAAGTGAATGTGAAGGCGGATCCACCCATGAAAGATAAAAGGTATAAGCAAAATAAAAGGAAATTAACAAGAATAAAAAGGAAAAAAGTTAGATATTATTAACCTATGAAATTTAAGTTGGAGTTCCACATTAATTGAGGCAAGGAGGAGTTTGTTGGAATGCCTTAGTTTGTTAGAGGCAAAAATTGCAACTAAGTTTTTTTTTTAATCATAATTCAAGTTTGAGTAGTTCTAACTGTATTTGAACTCATTTCAAAATAATATATTTAGAAGGGAACATATCTTGTGAGAGAGCTTTTTTTTTAAAAAATTTTTTATAAGAAAGTGAAAAGAGTAACTTTGATTTTGAACCATATAATCATATATGAATAATCAAGATTTAATGTTATGTGATCACTTAAAAAGGTTATGACTTTTTAAAAATTTACATAAATTTTTTTAATCTTGACTATTCATAATATGATCTAATGATTAATATATATTATTTTCATTCATATAAGAAATGTCCTCTCATTAGATATACTCCTCATATCTAGAAATTCATACTCAATTAGAATCTGATTAAATTGTTATTATTAAAATTTATCTAGATATTTTGATACTTAAATAGAAATAACTTTAAGGAGTCAAGTACGGCTAGAGTTCAACTTCAAACGAATATGACATTTTACAAATTCATAAGCGTGACTTGAAATTGATGTTTTTATAAAGTCTTTTTAATCTTTTTTTTTTTACCAAGTCTTAACCATTTAAGTCTAGGTTGACTTAAAAAATTATCTACTTTTAAATATTTAAATTAATTTTAATCAATATGTAAGTAAACAAGCCTAAACATTTCAATTAAGTATATGGCTTTCCAATATTATAGTTAAAATAATAATATAATAAAAAACAACAATAACTCCAAAACTATTTTAAAGGTTTTTTTACTAACTTAAAATGTCACCTTTTAATTAAATAATATATTTAAAAAAAGTATTAATATTAGTTATTTAATAAATAAACTCGGGCCTTACTAAATCATGATGCGGATCAGGGAATAGATTTTAACGTGCTATCTGACTTATTCTTGCCCTTACTTCGTAGCAAAACTAAACTTGCAGTATTGCACCAATTGAAAAGTAAAATTACCATGTAGATTTATATAATTATATATTTATTTGGTCAATATCTACTAATTTTTTTTTTTAAATTCAAACAAAATTAATGCAAAAGTAAAAGTTTTTGTATTTGACTGGCCCAAAAAAGAAGCTTAAGGTCCAATTAGGACCAGGCCAACAACTGGGCACCACTGCCTTGGATCCAGACTACTCAATCCGCATCAAACCTTATATTGAGTACACAGGCTACATGATAATTTTGGAGTATTTTTGTGATTTACACTAAAGATATATCCACCAAATCAATAGTTGTAGACTAATTCATTTTGTGGCATAGAGATTATCCAAGTGAATTTTGTTTCTCCTGACAAAGTCTTTTTCATACCAATGACGGATCTAGATCCTGAGTTAGTGGGGACAAGGAAGCTAACTACAAACTACTGTTATAGGAGAAAAGATAAAATTTCACTTTCAAATTAAATACCTGAAAGGGAGAGTGAGAAATCAGAGAGTAGTGGGTTCAAATTTAATAAACTAGAGGGGACAAAATACAAAAATTCAAGACATTTATTTCTAATTTTATCAAAGTCAGGGGGTATATTTGCACATAATTAGAAATCAAACTCCCGACAACATGATTAAGGAACTTAACTATCTACCTATTATGTTGGACCTTATTAGTTGACAATTTTAGAGTATTATATTTAAAGATGTGATACACATATAACAATGGGTAGAATAACATTTTATGTGTTTAACTCTTTTCATCACTATCATTTATTACATCTCAAATTTCTCTCTGTTCTCTCTCTTATATCTATAGCTAAGGAAACATGGTTGGGTTTCTCTAAGTTACAGCACCAAAGTTGGTTATGACTAGTGAGTCACTTCCACTTCATATGGTGCTCACCGTTAAGACAGGTATGCTTTCCTTCCTTTATTGTTTGTATGTCGAAATGTTTTCTGACTTTTACAGGTACTCATTATTTTTATACTCCGCCATCAACGGTCATTTAAAAAGAAAGAACATTGCCACACCGTTTGTAAAAGGGGTCCAAATAGTCATGATAACGGGTTGAGTTTTATTTCCCACTAATGACGGCATGAGTTTAGAATCAGAATTTGAGAGAAATGGTTTTAAAATTTTTTAAAGTTAACTAATCTTTCATGAGGTTGAAGAAATCAGTGACGAACCTATTTCACTCCCTCCTTTACTTTTAATTATGTACTGTATTGACTATATTTTTAATTTAAATAATATATGAAAATTGATAGATAATTAGAGTTTTAAACATAAAAAACTTGGTAATTAAATTATATTTGTAATCAAATGTGTGATTTTAGTTTATTATTTAAGTATTATTATAATTTAAATTATTTAATTATTATATTTTAAAAATTATAGAAAATCACGGTGTATAAAGAATTTTAAGATTATGTGATTACATTCCTAAGGTGGCATTTAGTATAAGAAATTTCTCATTTCTAATTAAACTTTTTTTTTTTTTTTTTTTTTTTTTGAGAAGGAGATTTCTAGAAATAAAATTACTAGAAAATTTTAAAGGATGAGTTTGGTTATTATTAAATTTTGTTAAGAATAATATATTTACTATCACTTGTTATGAGAAACTTTAATAATTATATATTTAACTAGTATTTTAGTTTGTATATTGTACGGATAATCATTTCTAAGAATATTTTTATATCCATTTTTAAAATTTTAGTTCTAAATAACCATAAATTAACATTTCTAATCTTATTGAATTTCTTTAGTATATACTAATATTGTAAAAGTTTTTTATACTATTATCCAATAAAAAAATTATTATGTATGATAAGTTTATTGATTTTATAATTACTTTAAAAGTTACTTAAAATGATTTTTGGTTAGTTTGCAATGGGAAAAATCATATTAATAGTACATAAAAATTTGCCAACAAAGATTGGTTGATAAGGAACAGACTCATATCTCACAAGGACATAGATTCGATTCCTACTATCGATGTGAAGACCTTGTTAGTAGATAATTTGTAAGTATCTCTGTAAGCGCTCATTGAGCCTTGAGGTTTGTCCTAACTGGTAAGTTCCCAGTATCCAACTTACCTAAATTTTTTATTCCAAAAAAAATAAAACTTTATTTTATTTTTAAAAAATAGTTTATTCTCCTATACTAAGTATAAGAAACTTTTATTCTCATATTAATTTTTTTTCCATTAAAATAGTCTTTGTATTACACGTCGCATAAACTCACCTTATCTCCACTTTTACAAATAAAAGAGCAAATTTAAATCTAAGCTCAACCAAAGCTAGTTTTTTGAGTCAATTTCAACTTAAAATCAGATGAGTTTGAAATTAATTAGCATGCCAACGCCCACATGAAAAAGTCCAAATCAATCAGTACGTACCTAATTAACATTCTTCAATTCAAGCTTCTCTCTGTCCCTATGACTATGGCCGTCGCATTTTTTTTAATAATAACAAATTAACAATAACAATAACACAAGTCTCTGCTTTTGACATGCGTGTTCATCGCTCCTAACTACTGTTATTGCGGTTTATCCTTTCGATAATGATGGTTTTCAGATTCTTTACTTCTAAACTCAAATCATCATTTTGTTTATTTATTCATTCTTTAATACTGATATAGAAAGTGCAGTCTAGCATTAAATTAAATTAATCATAGGCATTGTTATTTTCATGTTAATATCTCTACCTCATTCTTGTAAAAAAAATAAAATCTAAATCATTTTATTTTTGTTTGAAAATAATCAAAATATATTATGTTCAAATGTGTTTTTTGATTTTATTATGTACGTAAAACGATAACGTAAGAATGATATAAAAAACTGATGCATAAAGACAAATGTTGTATAACATATTTACTATTTTATGAGAAGTATTAAAATGTTATATAAATATTTAGAATTTAAATTTTTTTATTAATATATTGCTTATCAAGTAGGAACTGTTGGTAGCTGAAAATTGAACATAAAACCGTTAGCTTAAACAAATGTTGTTGACTTGCAGTCATCATCTGCGTTTGGGGTTAGAAAATATCCATTGATCTGAAGCGGAGAGAAGAACTTGCTCTTACAGTTTAGCTGTAACTGTCCGATTAATCATTTCATTGAAGTGGCGTTGCACCTAACGGAATTAACTTGGACAGTTCTTTAAAAGTGTTTTAATATCTAATTAGAATTAAAATTTTATCTACATAATTTTGGTTGATTTTATTACATAAATTATTTAGGTGAAGTTTCATTTCTAATTGAAAATAAGACAACATATTATTGTTTTAAAAGTTAGGCAGTATTTGCATATTTGACTGATCCAATCAAGAATCAGTCTAGTGATCGGTCTATTAACTCATCTCATAACTGATAAGGTCAATAAATAACCCATCGAGCTAATCCAAAAAAAGAAAAAACTGATAAAAGAAATTGACGTAAAATTCTATATTTTTATTTTTTTTAATTAGTAAAAAATATTTTTAATATAAATAAAAACACTATTTAAGAATTATATATATATAATTTTTTTTATCAATTATTATTAATTTTTTATCTTATAAATTTGTTTATTTATTTTAATTTTTATATCTTATTTTTTTTCCTTAAAATATTATATAATATTAAAATTAGAAATTTAGTTACTACCGATTTGATACAGTTTAATCACGATTGAATTAATCAACTGTGAACTAGTGTTTTATCAGATCAATTACCACTCTAACTTTTAAAACATTGAGAAAATCACTTAATAAACTATTTCTAAATTTTGTCCTTTCACAAACTCAAGGTGTTATGAGAAAGAAAGAGAATAGACACAATATATAATATGGTTTGCTCTTCATGACTTATGTCTGAGAAATTATTATATAGTCTGAAATTATAATGTTTTCATAGTCTAAGTTAATTTCCATGTATGTTTAACAAAAAAAAAAAGTTAATTTCCATGTAATATATAGTTAAAATTTTCTATTTACAAAAAAAAAAAAGTTAATAAAATTTAGCTATATGAATTTCACCAAAACTATAAACACATAATCTCAGATTATATAATAATTTTTCTTGCATGTGAAGCGAAAACTAAGTGTGTATTTCAATTGATGCTAGGATAGAGTTTAATGCTTGATAATTGGTGCAAATGAAAGCCAAACACACTAAAGCTGTACTATATAAGTATATATGAATAATAAAATCGACCAATATAGTACAATAATGGCTTACAATCTTTCCTCGACAGATATTTATTTTGTTGCATAGCTGTAGGATGGGAACCATTGTGCGTCACATGAATAAGCACATGATCTGATTGAGACATTAAAATTAAGGGTTCTTAATTGTAAGGACGGCATGGGAAGCAATTTTATAACCTTAAACAAATTTGCATAAACAAATTAAAATAAGAGATGTGATACATGTACATCAATTCATATAATTTATACAACATTTTGTCTATCTCTTTTTATCATTATGACATGTAATAAATGATGTGGAGGAAAGAGATAGATACAAAAAAAAAATTGTATAAAATATTGTATGAATTGTTATACATGTAACATTTCTCTTAAAATATATGTTTGCTTGCCATTATTTTTTCAAATTATTTATATGAAGAAATTAATTAGTGGGCACTTGTTTAAGATGCAATGTTGGTTAGGACGGCAATAGAAAGGTGCGTGGTTCATTCCCTAATCATTTTCAGTCTCAATTATGCTCTTGAACACATCTATTACATGTTCTTCATTTTTTTTTCTTAATTTATTTTTTTAGATGCTAGCATTCTTCTCTCTTTCTGTTCAAAGCAGCACGCGTTAACGATCAATCATAACTAATTAATTTGGAGAGTTTATTTAATTGCAAATTGCGTTATTCGGCTGGGCGGCACTATAAAATCAATGGAATGAAAAATATGTGATGGTCCATGTCATGGAAGGCCAAATTCTTTGTTTTTGGTCACTTTGTATATATTAGTAACAGTGACCAATTAGAGACCAAACATAGTGATTATTTGGTGTCCTAGGAGACCTCTGCAATTCATAGACCTTATCGAGTTGACATTGAGCACTTCATCCAAGTCGTCATGGAAAGCCAATTTCTATTTTTCTTGGATAAATTTCCCACAACCACAATAAAAAAAAACGAGAGAACAAAAGTAAGAGGGGTGATGGTGATGTCACTCATAGTGAGCATATCTTGCATTAAGGAAATTTGTGACGCTTGGTGTCTGAGGAAAGCTAGGTATAGCAAAATCAAAATCTTATCATATTTTAGTTTTAGATCATGTAGTGTCCGGACCAACTTACAAACATCTCAATCCAGATTCACTCCCTCATATTGGAGCCTCTAATTTGGGTAATTGACAAGCTAAAACCCTAATATATGTGATTTTACATTTATTCAACAACCATACTTGACCTACACTAGATTTATTTGGATTAAATTAAATCTTATCAAGTTTGACATTACATCAAAAGTCACATTGATTAAGAATTAATTTCAATTTATCTACATTGGTTGTATAATAAGAAATAAATATTTTTTTTACAGTAAATTACACTTTCCTTAAAAGATGTGAGTATTACCATTTATTTTACATTTTTTTATCGGTACATGGCGATAAGAAATAAAAAAAGAAAGACAAAAAACAAGCACTACATATGAAGGGACATGTTGTTTGTAATGCTCAGCTATTTTCAGGATCGCTGACTATCCCCACAAACTAATATGAAACTTTTCAGCATGCTTTGTCCTCACTCACACGCTTTTTGGAAAACTTTCCAGAAGGTCACCAATTCTATAATTGCTCCAAGCTAAGTACACTTAACTGTGAGGTTCTTAAGTGATAGGCTATCGAAAAGTAAATGCATCTTATTGGTATAGGTAGTACAAATTAATTTCTTTAAGTCATCATCAACTGCACAGTCCCATACTTGCATAGCATATAGATCCCTCTCATTTCGGTCTGTATTCGCCTAGGGTGTTACATGCCCACCAGCTTCCGCTTGGTTCGTCCTTGAACCACATCATACTGGGAGAGAGGTCTGTTCTAATACCATTTGTAATGCCCTTAAGAGTCGATGTCTCGACGGCTTACATTCTATGACACTTCACAGTTGACATTTCACTCAAGTATGCTTTGTCCTCACTCGCACACTTCCTGGAAAACTTTCCAGGAGGTCACCCATCCCATAATTGCTCCATGTTAAGCACGCCTAATTGTGGAGTTCTTAAGTGATGAGCTACCGAAAAGTAGATGCATCTTGTTGTATAGATAATACAAATTAATTTCTTTAAGCTATCCTCGTCTGTACAGTCTCATACCTGCACAGCCTCTGGATTCCTCTCACTCTGGTGTGTATTTGTTCGGAGTGTTACATGGTTCCTCTAACATCATCCCTTAATGCATCATAAAGCATCGCAGGGCATGTACATGAAAAGAACTAGGTGTAAAATGAATACGGAATGTGATTTTATATTTACTTATAAAATTATTAGGGTTGGCCTAATGATAAAGTTATTAAAGCTCAAGCTTTAAGTCCATTAACAAAATATTATCTTTTTTTTTTGAAGAATAAAATATTATCTGTTATTAGTTTGTATAAAGCAAAAATGTCACATATATTGATAAAAATGTAAGATTTAATGTCTCATGTGAGAGACATGTGACTTATTAAGGACTAATAAATAAATAAATAAATAATGATTACGGACTAAATTGTAAATGGGCCATGGGCTTAAGTGGAGTAGTTTCTAAAGATAATTGCTATTTGATAGGAGTAGTGGTTTTAAAAGAGGATAATACCCACTAACGTGAAACAAGGTCCCCTTCATGACATTAGAGTACTCTCTCAACCTTAGCCATCACGAAAGAGAGAGAATAGAAAGAAGAGTCAAATGAAGCGAAATCTTGTTTCCTTCCTCTTTCAAGGAAATAAACGCACACCAGAGATTCTGTAGAAGTTTCACTATGGAGAAATGTACGCACTATTTCTCTATGGATTATTTTGTGAGAATCATTGATTTCAAGATCCTGTTTGATTTTCTATTATTGAGATCTTTAGAAAACTAGAAACTTACAAAAAAGACCCAACATATAACTTCTTCATTTAAAATAAAAAATTTTTGAAGTTTGTTTTAGATCTCATTCACCGTTGAACTGATTCTGAAAATGATAAGATTTTTTTTTTATGAATACAACTATATTGAATTAGAGTAGTTTATAAAAATGACTTTCTTTTTAATTTATTGTCTCTCAAGAAATAACATGTCATTTTTTAATTTCTATGAATAATAAAATTTTAAATTAATACATAATTTTGTTATAATCTTAAATGTTTCTTTCAATATCAAGACTATGAATTATTAATTATACATGTTTTATTTATAATTTAAATATTTTTTTTAAAATTTAAAAATTATACAATATGCGAAATACTTATCAATTTATATAAAAATAATTAATTTAACTAATGTTTTGTGAGGAAAACAGCTATACAATGGAATCACTTATTTGTTATATATGCAATGTCAAATGTCAAATAGCAGTACTGACCACTGACCTTTTCCCTTTTCCATTTCACATTGCATACATAACAAATAAGTGACCATCTATCCACCAAAATAAAAAAATAAAAAAAAGTGACCATCTCAAATGTCAAAACAAATTGTTCGAAAGAAATAAAACACATGCTTTGCTTTGCTAAAATTCAAATTCATCACTTTACCTATTTATCCAACATCCAAACGAGTTAAAAAAAACTTGTATAATGCAACGTCATTCGTCAAAATTTCGTCTATGAAGCTTTTGTACTATTATTAAGCATGCATTATTGAAAAGCAATATTCATTCAAGATCAAGATAGCAGCACGTGTGTGTGGAGACAGATTGACGGCGTGTCACTCAAAATCAACAACTCAATAAGATAAAAATTAATAAATAAATAAATAAATGGAAACAAGAAACATGTAAATTTGCTTTTGGAGCACCGAGAAGCATGCACTAAGGCATGCAGCCATCACAGTGAAAGCAAGAATTTAGACAATGAGTTTGTCCCAGTATATTGCTGGTGTTATGCGCATTTTGTGATTTTGGTTTATTTATTTATTTTTAATTTGAAGAATGAAGAAAAGAGAAAGAGGTATCAAATTAAAGGCAGTGGAGACAGGTAAGGAACATAGTGGCCAGACAGCACACCAGGCAGTAACCAGTAGGCACCAAGCACGCTTGCCGCTGATAGCTCAATGCTCCATATTTGATACAAAGTCATCAATGCTGTCCAAAAGGAAATGAATTGTTCAAAGCATATTATTGTCTTCTTTAAATTTATTTACCACTATACTAATCAATCATCAAGCATATTCTTTGTAAGTCCTTTGAATTAATAGATAAAAGAAGATAAATCCATGATTCATGTTTGAATCACCTGAGAATTATTGGTTAAAAGATAAAATAAAAACAATAAATAAATATAGTATTAAATTATATTTGAACGGTTATGATTGAAAGATGAATACACGTAACTTTTTTAAGTGAATGTGATCATTAACTAACTTTTAATCATGATCTTATGTGTTTGGTTGTATGACATAAATTCTACTATTCTTGTATTCTTAAAACAAGTACACAATTAAAAGTATAGGAATATTCTTAAGATGTTTGTTTCACGGATCGATGGTGTATTCTTAGGAATATGATACTTAGAATATTATATCTGGAGAATATTTAAAAATATATTTGGTTACATTTTTATATTCCTAGGATTATTTCATTTCTCACATGAAATAAATCTTCAATCCTCGTATATATTATTTTTATTTTATATTTTATACCAATAAAGTAATCTTATTTGAAGTTTGGTGGCACACTAAAATCACTAATCACTAAACCCGAGTGTCTTTCTTAACAGGAGATTTATATTATGGTATATTTATTATCACGCCGGAATTTGTCTCCCTTTTCTTTTCGTTTTTAAAGGAAATGTTTTAATATAATCTGTCTTTACTTGAACAAATTAATAGTTGAAAATATTCAATCAATTTGGGATGATTTGGTTATAAGATTGATATTCCTTGACAAAGAGAGTTGGAAAGAAGGGGAAAAAAAAAATAATGAATATGGATTTCAGTTTTGGCTACAAGATAAACCTGGATGTGAGATGTATAATGTTATTGACATCATCCAAGATACGAAAATCAATGAGAAATTTAAGTTTCAAGTACTATCAAGATTATACTCAATAATCAAAGTTGTTGTAGTTAGATGTCAAACTATCAATTTGAAGATACTGATGAATATTCTCTCTAGTTTATATTCAAATTATAATTTGGTCCTACGTAAGTAGAAATGTTCAATCGTACTTTAAGAATTTTTTTGGACTTGTTTTTAACAAAAGAAATGAATTAATGCCGATTCTGCCTTTGTTGTCGAGGCGAGGAGATGGATGATATTTCAAAGATTTTAGTTCTACGAAGAATCTTACAAGCTAATTAAAAGTCTAATTCATGACAATTACATTATTGTTTTAAATTGACATTTTTAGTTCTAATATCCCTTTCCATTATGCATGAATACTTATTTTCACTGAAAAATATTTAAATGGAAAAGGGAAAGTGGTGACAAGCAAGCGAGATGCATAATGATACAACAAAAAAATAGTTTGTTTACAAGAAGATAGCTAATATATGTATAATTAAATACTGAGGTATAGTATGATCGGAGCATTATCTTTACACAAATTGCCTTCTTTTACATATATAGAGGTGATCTTTTTGCTGAAAGTTTGTTGCCTCTTATTTTAATTGTTTTGTTCATACATTACAAGTAGGCAACACACGAGATTTTTTTTAAAAAAATATTTTAATTGTTTTGTTCCTCTTGGTTATATGTATAAAAACTAATATTAAAAGAGATCATGTTTCCTTTATGATTTCTATACTATGGAAGTAATCTTTGGCCTTGGGCCCTTGGTGCAGGTGCATGCATAGACATAATATCTCTCTTAATATCTGAAAAAATATATATAAGGAAAATCTTATGTACTATATGATCTTATCTGCTTGAACTTGAATGCAATATCGTGATATAGAATTTGTAGAATAAGAGAAATTATATATATATATATATATATATATAGGACGGCACACAATATGAATAGCGCCACCAATTAATCTCTCTAATGTATGTAGACAACGTTATTGATGATATTTCAAAAGAAAGTGAAATCAGAAAAGGTTTGACAAAAGGAAAGTTATTATAAACTACTGTGTATAAATGATTAAACCCATTGACTCTAGGGAGACATTGTGTAAAAGTATGTTGCATCTGAATAGAAATTTGCACATAAAGTTCCTGAAAATGATTCTGGGGCTGTTTTGCAAAGTTCAAATAAACCACAGCACCTTTTTGTGTTTTGTGGATTTGTCTTGAAAGGTCCTTGCACTCTTTGTCTCCCCACATTAACAAGGAAAGGAACCCTCATTAAACTCCACGTCCATTAATTATTATCAAGTACACTTGTCGTTTCTTAATTTGACTTAGAACCATTAATTAAATTAAAATTCATGAAAATATTAAGTTCACTATAAACTTAAAAAAAAAAAAAAAAACTTTAAACAACATTTTTCTTATCAATGGTTGAAATTAATTCTTACAACATACAATAATAAGTAACAATTTTTACAGTGTCAATAATTGTAAAACCATTTATATATAAAATATAGAATAATCATTAGCTTTTTAACAGTTGATCATTCTCTTATTAAGGGTTATAATTAAAGTCATTCCTAAAATATAAAATAGATAATAATTTATTTAACTGTTGACAATTTTCTTATTAATAATTATAAAATTGTCTCTAAAACATAGAATATACAGTAACTATTGGTAATTTCTTTGTTAACAATTCTTAAAATGGTTACTAAAACATATGATAGTCAATAATTTTTTAAAGTACAATAGACAATCATTATTAAAGATGTTGGATTAATGAGAATAATTTTAGTATATAATGATTAAAAATCATAGTAAAAAGCTAATATGTAACAACTTTTTTTTTTAATTTCTATAACACTAGCTAAAAACTTGTTGTCTATTTTGTTAGGAAATATGATGGGAGTAAAACATCGAGAAGATCTATGTCAATGGGTCTCCTGTTAACCATACAAGTAAACTTAACACAACATTCAACTCAAAATCTTAAAGAGTTAGATTAATTTTGTGAGCTTTTATCACTTATATGTTGCTCAACATGTCCATCTCTCTCCAATGTGTAACTTCTTACTCATATTTGCATTATAACAATCATCCCCTCAAGTGTGAACCTTTTCCATGTGGCATGTTCCCTCTTAAACATAAGTCTTTCCATCTACGAGTATTCAATGGTGGAACTAGAGCATAGCCATTCCCACCAATACGCTATACAAATTTGCATCATCATTAGCTCACATCAACAAAACATGCATGTTGCTTGACCTCCACACCATTGGGAAGACTATCAATTTAAGGGATTATCATACATCATACATGCATGTCTACTACCAATTTTGCTATGTCTTAATACTCGCTTAAGTTGATCATCAAGTCACACTAAAAGACTCTGATATCACTTGTTAAGAAATGTAATGGGGTAAAACATTTGGGAGATCTCCTTCAATGAGGTCTTAGGTTTGTTGCTCAACATGTCTATATTTCTATCCACCGTGTTGCCTTTTACTCACACTTGCACTCTAACATATTTATTTACCATAAACTACATATGAAAATCGTTCTAAGAGAATATAAAAATGATTTTATAACTATTGCATAATGATTTATTATAAATAATAGAGAAAATTTCTTTATATAGATCAAATTTATCATGTGCTAAAAACTTTTGTGCTTGCACTACTTAATACAATTTTTAAAATTCAATTATTCTAAATGAACTTGTATTTGATTCCATACGATGTTGATCCTAAACTAGTAATTGTTGTACGTTATTTTATTGAAAATAATAAATAAAAATGTTCTTGTAAGTTTTAAGAATTTATAGATATTTTTATATATAATGGTTAAAAAACCCATTGTCAAAAGCTAAAACACAACATTTACCCATTTTCTATTTAAACAATAATTAAATAATTATCTATTTATTTATTTATCATAAACTATATCTGAAAACATTTCTCATAAAATCTAAGAACACGTATAAATATTTTACCATAAATAATATAAAAAAAAGGATCAGAGTGGATATGTGCAACAACAATAATAATAATAATGAAAAAATTGTCTATACACATTTATTAAATACAATATAAGAATGTAATAATTATAATAATACAATAATTCTAACTAAAATGTAAGCATGACTTAGTGATCAATAACGCATGTGTTATTCCTCTTAACACAAGTTTAAGGCTTATGTACAAGTTAATCGCTTACACTTTAGAAAATCATTTTGTTATAGTGTTTAAACTGAACACGAGTTTTAAATTACACTATCTCAATTAAACCACTCTTATCTACATTTCACTATTGTCGCTCTGTCTGTTACTATTGGCACTCCCCACTAACATTTTCTCTTTTATGATTATCATCTTTGCTATCTTGATAAAGTCTTCACACCACCAACGTAGCAACTAATATCTTGTTGCTGTCATCGTTACTATAATCTTCTCTGTTGATTCCACAAATACCTCCCCTCCGACCACTATTTCCAGAAACGTGTACATGAGAGATTCTTCGAACATGAAATCGTGAGGTAGTTAATTGAAATTTCAGAACCACTAAGAAAAAGAAACTAGCCACTTGCCATCAATATTTTCTTCTCTCGTGTATCTCCTTTTCTTGGTTCAACTAGGTTTATCTCGCCGAAAGTTAAAGACTAATTTTTTTAGATATTAATATTTATTTAAGGTCTGGAGATCGAATCTCTTTCAATAAATAATTTTTTATATGCACAAATTTAAAAATCAAATCTCTAACCACATGTTTATAAGACATAATTAGATATAGTTATCTATCAATCATAACACACTCGATAAATCTCGTGTATCTCCTTTTAAACACAAGGAGGTAAACAAAACGAATTTCTTTTGGCACACAAAAAGACTTGCTGCTCATGATGAGGAATAAGGACACTACAGAAGTGAGTAAGTACTCACTAGCTAGGACATGCAAATTTAAGAGTGGATTCTCCACAAAATCCTTAGTGGAGTTTACCCACGCTCAACTCAACGCATAAAGCCCTTCTTCCTCAATCTGCCACTCCAACAATTGGCTCCATGGCCCTACACCATGACATATTCCATGTTGAGCAATTTTTTTTAATGGTCTATTGCTACTGATCATATACAACAACACGTTGTATTTATTTAATTTTTTAAAATTTTATTATAATTTTTTTTATGCCTACGTTTAGATTTTATCCACCCCCATACAAATGTAAAGTGCGGGTTTGTTGGTGGTGCATTCCAAGTACTTCTCTTTTTCATCCATGGTAATTGGCAGTGGCTTGCTTTTGGATTAAAATAAGAATGTTAATAACACATTTTTGGATATGTTTTTATTTTAATTTTTACTTTTTTGGTATTATTTATCTAAAGTAATATGCACATTTAAAAAAATCATTAATTACATAAATTATTATGATAAAAATACTTTTTAATTAAAATATCATTATTAAAAGAATTAAAACGTAATTGTGAATTAATCATATCATATATTTATGTAAGATATAAAAAAAAATATTATTTGAAAATTAATTCATGTATTTTAATTTTTTTAGGTGATATATATTTTGAAACAAATTAAAGTGAGGTAACAGATTATATGAAACAAATGAAGTAGTTAAAATTCATATAATTATGAGACTTATTAAATGAAGTAGGTGGTATTTCTTATTTAATGAGTAATATTTTTATAATATGTTAAAAATAAGAAACGTTATAAACCAATATTTTTTTTTATATTTATAGGTAAAAACATAACAATATTTAATAATCATCTAATTGTTTCTGTTTATTGATTGGATTTGAAAATTAATATATTTTTTTTAACCCGAAATATTCCCTAGATAAAAGTCACTACCAATCTCTTGCAGTATCAAACTCATTTAAGGGATTCACGTCTTTTAATAAATATTTTTTTATACGCATAAACCTAAGAGACTGAAAATTAGAAGGGAATTACTAAACAATGCCCTCAATACATTGGTTAAAGAATAAAAAATATATATTATTAGAGTTGCATTGAAAATCACCAAGAAGTATACTAATATATTTTTCAATAATTTTTTTTATTTTTATTGAGTAAATGGTTACTTTTGTCCCTGAAGGTATAAAACGATGATAATTTAATTCCTAAAATAATGAAAATTTTGATTTAGTCTTGTCGTACAATTTAATGTCAAATTGATCATGACCTTTACAACTTAATGTCAAATTGGTCCTAAAAAATTATAACTTAATAACAAATTAATCCTTTAAAATTACAATTTAATAACAAAATGGTTCACGAAAACTTAACAGCAGAACGTAATTGTCACACTTTTTACACGTTGAGTGACTAAATTAGATTTTTCATTTTTTCAAGAATTAAATTATCACGGCTTTACATTTTCAAAAGTGAAAGTGATCATTTTCCCATTTTATTTCTTGATTAGTACCGTAAGAATATTGGTTAGAATTTTCAATTTGGAATATGAAATCACGTATATAGTATAGTACATCCCACTAGCCTCATTTACAGAGGAAGGCATCGTGGGTGGTATTATCAAAGATGGGCTTGACCACCCTCAACCTCAACAGAAACAACGGATAAGTGAATGGGTAGTTTCATAAATAAAATGTATACAATATGATGAATGGATATAGGTCCCCACCACAATTTCCTTTGGAGTCAATCAACGTCTAACAACTGTACTCCGCGTGTCACTTTTTGTGCCCTCGTGTACATGTCGGGCCAATATCACCACAACCCCCCAACTTTCCGCGCGTGCTTATGCTATGTTTATTTCTAATTCCTACTCTCTCTCGCAGTCACCAAAACAAATAAAAAAAGTTTTGTCCCACTCTCTTCTCCAAGATGCAAAATCCCTCACTCACCCACAGTGCCCAACAATGGACCCCACCACAAACCATGCAACAATAAGTACGCCAATGGTACCACCAATCCCACGGAATGTCACTTTCTTTTTCATATCTCTATTCTATTCAATTCTACAGCCACACTGTGAAGGAATTGTGATATTTATCCCTCGAGTAAAAGTGGTGGTGAGATGAGGTAAAGACCTCTTTGGAATAGAAACTCCAACATTCAATTTCCAAGTGTGGATTTGGTTTAAGTTGATTACGCATTTACGCTTTGAATTGTATTTTAAGCACGAATCTTTGTCTCTCATTAAATTTGCGATTGATTGAACGGGAATACAACCACGGTGTAATTCATTTATGCTTCTTTTGTAAGTGAAAAAACTAGGGAAAAAATGTAGAGAAAATGGAAGTAAGAATATAAAGAAGATAAAATAAGGTTAGGAGAAGTTTTATATAATCATCTAATTATAAATTATCATATATAGAAGATTTGTTAACTTTTACAATAATTACCTTAAAAATAATATTGATGATAATTTTTATTGATTGATATTATTAAAAATTTTACACTAACAATACATATGTAAAGTTGCGGCTTGAGTACTGGATGTAGCTTAAGTTGACCGAACCAATAAAAAAATGACTGGTACACTATTTTCTAACTAGGGATGACAAAATGGATGAATTAGATAAATTTTAATTCGGATAAAAACATATTAGATCAAAACAATCCATTTTGATCTATTAAAAATTTATTTAAAAAATCTGACCCATCCATGATCCATTTGATAAAAATTCAACCAATCCATCCATTAACAATTTTTTCATGGATGGATATCCAATCCATCCATTAAAATAATATATTTTTAAAATTATTTATTTTTAATTTAAAATAATATATTTTAAAAATTAATAATATTTTTTCAAATAATAATAGCTCTGGCCGAGGTTGACCGAAAATAGCCTTGACCGAGGTCAGTCGAAAAAAGCCCAGACAAAGGTCGGCTGAAAACTATTGCAACAAACGTCGGTCAAAAAATAGTTCCGACCAACGTTGGCCAAAAACTATCCTGGCTGACATCGGCCAAAATATAGCCCCGGTCGAGGTTGTCCGAAAACTACCCCGGCTGACGTTGGCGGAAAACTACCTCGACCGATGTTGGCCAGAAAACAGCCCCAGCCAACGTCAGCCGAAAACTATCTCGGCCGAGGTTGACTGAAAAACTGCCTCAGCCAACGTCAATCGAAAACTATCCTAACCGAGGTTGACCGAAAAACTGCCCCAGTCGACGTCAGCTGAAAACAAAAACCCTAACTAAGGTCGACCAAAAATTGCCCCGATAGAGGTCGGTCGAAAATTGCTCTGGTCGACGTTGGTTGAAACAGTAAGAAATATGAAAAAGTATGTTGGATCAATTTTGATCCATTAAGTATTTATGGGAGAATCCATTGAATTTTGAAAAATAGTGGATGAATCATTAATCATCCATAAAATTAAATGAATGGATTGAATCCAATCCATTTATTTATTTTATTCTTTTTTTGTAATGGATGGATTAGATGGATGGTAAATAAATGGATTGGTTGCAATGGGTGTGTTTATGTTGTAGTGATGGTGATGGCGATGTCAATGACAACAACGATGATTGATGGTGGTGGCAGAGTCGATGGTGGTTGCAATGGTGCCAGTGGTGGCAGTGGCAATGTCAATGCTTGTAGTGGTGGTTAACAGTGGTGATGGTTGTGTTGGTGGTGGCAGCAGTACTGTTAGTGGTGGTGGTGGTGGTAGTGTCAATAGTGGTGGTAGTTGCAGCGATGATAATGTCAAAAGTGGTGGTGGTGGTAACGGTGTCGATAGGGATGAGAATAGGCTAGGCTTTAATCAGGGGCCTATGACCTGGCCTATTTAAATCTTGACCTAGCCTGGCCTATTTAATAAAAAGGCTAGGCTTGGACTTTAAGAAAAGCCTGTTAATTTAAATAGGCTAAGCTTAGGCTTACAAAAAAGTTTGTTAGGCCTGATAGGCCAGCCTATTTATCTATATAATACAATAAAAATAAAAAATAAAGCATCCTTTATGACTTTTTTTAGTGCAGTATGAAGATAAAGACAATTCCTCTACGGGCCTATGGCTTTTTTTGTTGTTGCAGTATAAAGATAAAAACAAAACAAAACAAAACTAGGAAGCTACACACAGGTCACGTTCGAACGCAGCAACCAGCAAGCGTGCTTGATGGCTTTTAGTTGATATTGTATTTTATGTTAGTTTTTTATTCTTTTGTAACTAAATTTTAATATTAATAGTATGGAATGAAACAATTTTTTTTACCAAGTAATTTAAATAAAAGGCTTGTTGGTCTATTTAAAAATCAACATGTTAGCTTATTTAATGACATTAATATAAAGTAGGCTTTTAAATAGGCTAACAAGCCAGACTAGGCTTTTAAAAAGGCCAGGCCAGACCTATAAAAAAGCCTATGATAGATAATAGACCAGGCTTAGGCCTTAGTTTTGTAGAACATGCTAGACTTATTTACGCAAAGCCTTACCTGGCCTGACCTATTCCTATGCCTAGGTGTCGATAGTGGCAACGGTAGTAGTGGTGACAGTGTTAGTACTGGTGGTGGAGTGGTGGTTGTGGTGATGGCGATGGTGATGGTGCCAGAGACGATGGTGGCCATGGTGGTAGTGCTTGTGGCGACGATGACAACGACAATGTAGCAGTGATAATGGTGGCAGTGCCAATAGAGATGGTGGTGGTGGTGGTGGTGGTGGTGGTAACAGTAGTGGTGGTGGCAGCGGGAATGAGCCATTATCAAATGTAGGAAAAGTGTTTTTTTAAAACTAAAAACCAAATTCACAAATTCTTTTTTCTTGGCTTTGAAAATAAATGTAAAAATATTTTGAAATTGAGTTAAAAATCATTTCAACTCTATTTTTGTCCAACACATTTTATTTTAAAACTTGCATTTAAAAACAAAAAATCAGAAACTCCCAATCATCCCAAACAAGTCCTTCGTTAATTATATCCTATCCAATCTAACCCAAGTTATTCCAACCAATTCGAATATTGATTTCTTCCAATAGTCAAACCCATATTCAACCCTAAATAAGACTTTGTTATATTTTCCAAACAATAACACATTTTTGAAACAAGATGAGATGTTTCAAGATTAATGTGTAACACAATCAATAAATCTGATCCGAGATATCGAGAGGAAGTTTTGGAAACTGTACAACATACCTTAGTATGACTTGAGGTCAACCTCAATTTGAAAGATGTTAAGTACCAATTAATGGATTAAGGTTATTCATATCGAGTCTTTTATAAGGTCCATCCCGAAACAGAACACATGTATCAAAATAACTAGTATAACAAAAGGACAAAAATTGTAAAGGCAAAAGTTACAAGAAGGAGGGTTCAATTGTGATTTATAAAATTTTTTGCAAACTTTTATAAACAGAGTGTAGCGTCTGATCAGATATAGAAGTTTTAAGAAAATGTTTCAACAGACGATAAATCAACAGATGAAAGCCTTTTAAACGAAACATGTTTTAATCACAACCCAAAGTCAGTTCAAAGCAATTATAAGAGATGTAAGACAAAGAAAGACAACACAGAAGTTTATACTGGTTCGTCTCACCCCGAGACTACGTCCAGTTCTTGGCAAACCACCAAGTTTCAATAACTTATCACAAGTTACAAGTATTTTTCACTGCCACTTCTGGCTCACCCAAGTAGAATTTCACACTTAGCCTCTCCAAGCTAAAACCTAAGTATTCTTTACTACCAAGCCACTTATGGCTCTAAAACAAATCACTAGATTTGTTTTTATAAAGTGCGCACAGACTTTAGAGCTATCGTCTTACAGACGGATATACAAGATTAAGAACTAAGTCTTTTTCTCTCAAGATACGCAAAGTGGATTAAGAGCTTTTTACAAATAGAGCTTTTACAAGATAAAGAATGAAAGCTTGAAAGAATGCTTGAATTTGAATTCAGTTCATGTGTGTCTTTAGCACTTCAAATCTTCTTCTATATATATACTTGCTGAGGAAGTAACCATTGTCTCTAAACGGTCTTCTTTCTTGCGTCTGACCATCGTCTGAAGGAGGGTGGTTGAGGACATTTAATGCGAGCATTAAATGCTTGTCACTAACTAGTCATTCTGAGCTGATAAATCATTCTGCTTATCTTTCTTGAGATATACTCCAAATCCTTCTGCTGCAGCGGTCACATCGCTTTCTCAGACAAGTACTAATTGCTAGTTGTAGCGCGTCTTTTGAGGCGTGGGAAGCTTCAGAAACTTTGACTCTTCTTTCTATTCCCTTTTATGCACTTCAACAGATCCTAGGAGGATGTTCTATGAACATTCCCTGCAAAACAAATAACAAAACGATAGTACATTTACTATGCCTTTAAATGCTTCTTTAGACTAAAACGTCTGTCTGCGTATCATCTGTATCTTACAGACGCAGATTACAACATTTTCGTCTGTTGGCATTTATAAGACGCAATCTTTTTACTTAATATTTGTTTTGCATACAATCAAAATAATTGAGGGTCCTGATTCGTCTTATGACTCAACAATCTCCCCCTTTTTTATGATGCTAAGCGAATATTGTAAAAAGGTGTATCAGAGTTGCAGAAAATATTAACTATAAGCATAGAATTTAAATAGAGAGAAAAAAATACTCAGGTTTGATGAGTAATCAAACAACTTGTCTTATTGAAAGAATTTTCACATCAAGATGATGTGTTTATACATATAAAAAAAAACACTTTCCCTTTTTCTTGGCCTCCCCCTTTGATGTAGCTCCCTCTCAGATGTAGCTTTATCTTCATTTATTTTTACTCTTCCCTTCTCTCCCTTTTGCATGGCGATCAGCAAAACCTGGTTCCCCAGGAATGGGACCATCAGAGGCAAAAGAGTCGGTGTCAGAGTTTGAGGAAAGTACCATAGGGGACCCTGGTGAAGTGGGAGTGCGTCTGCGGTGGCGTGCTTTGAAGAAGGCGTCGATGTTGATCCATTTCTTGATCTTAGCCTCGAGAGCTTTTCTATCTTCCAAAGCTTGACGCAGAGCTTTTCTGGTTGCCCAGTGTTTGGCATACAAATCATGGACTTCTTCTTCAGAGATGGGAGGTCTGAATGGTTCAATGGCCATCAGATCATCTTCTGGTTCTTGTACAAACCCTAGAATAAGCATGGAGAAGAAGAAGGTGGAATATGGCAGCTGCACCACAAAGGAGAAGTCCCTATCAGATGGATAGTAGAAGGTGGACTTCCATGGCATGATGTCAGAAGGGTCAGATGAAGATGGAAAAGCTTGATGTCCATGGCATTGATAACATCTTTCGATCTTCAGATGATACCCATCTGCGGGAGGCTTGTCTTCAGGTTCCAGACCAGAGCAGAAGGCATCAAACTTTCTGATGCGTCTGATAGTCTTTAAATCTTCAGAGGTTCTTTCAGCAGCAGACTTTTGAAAGATGGCGTCAATCTCCCGTCTGAAGGGTATTCCTCTTCGCACTCGAATGTTTCTTTGAGGAACTTCATCTTCGTCTTCAGCTTTCTCTTTACCCTTGTAATTCAAGATTGGAAGTATAGGAATAACCTTGTCCAAAGCAAGCTTGAATTGGGTTTGTTTTGAGGCCATACAGTGAAATTGTGTGCCTAAGAAGTGAGGCATCGTCTGTACTTGTCTTTGGATCAGCCTGAAAGAGTTTTGCCTCTTCTTTATTTCTTCCTTGTACATCTGCAGCTTCATACGCAACTCTACAGAGTAGTTTGAAGATTCCCACAAATGAAAAGTTGGACTTGCTTCCAGATCGTCCAAGTTAATGTCTTCAAAATAGACAGAATGGCCTAGCTCAGCATGATTCCAGGGGAGAATCACATTAAGGTAGGCTAACAGACCTATCATCTGTTGAAGGTTGACAGACTCATAAAAAGGTACCTCATCAGTGAGCACTGAGAGCCTTCTCTAGATGGAGGCTCCAGGTGGATAGCTTCATCTGCCACGCGGATTATGCTCAAAGATAAGGGAGTTTAGGTCTGGTGCTTTTGTCTGTCGTGGAGGAAAGATTCTGAAATGAGGTTCCTCCTTATAACATGAGAGAGTAGGCATTTCTGCTTCTGGGAGGACTTTATAGTTGGGAAGGTTGAAAGGATCAATCCCAGGAACACCTTTCTTTCACAACTCCACAAAGTTGATGGAATCAAGCAGGAAGGCTTGATCCTCATCTGTGCAGATCCCCTTTTGCTCCATTCCCTATTGCAGCGTTCCCATTCATTGACTCTGGGACACTTCCACCCACGATAGTAGCGAACATTGACATCGGGGTATGATGGTGGTTGCATTGGAGGAAGAGGGATGTTGGGGCTGTGTCTGATAATCCAATCATAGCCTCTGTACTTTGGAGCAAGGTCTAGGGCCAGACTTCCATAAATGTACCCTAGCGAGAGAGTGGCCTTTGCAGCGTACCTCCTGCGTCTGAACAGCTCGTCTTCAGTCAGAGTTTGCAACTCTTCATCTGTCTAAGTCTGAGGTGCAAAGGAGGGTTCAGATGATGAGCCACCATAGATGACCATCTGCCTTGAGGCACGGTCTGCGTCTGATTGTGCTAAGTGTTCATCTACTCGTCATTCATCCTCTTTGGTGACCAGTCTGTAGATGGCACATGGGCCAGAATCATCGATCTCTACAAGATCTTCTCCAATTTCCAAACCTTGTGCACTTGCTTATAAAGCATATTGTAGGAGGGCTTCGTTTAGCTCTTCGATTTCAGCTTCGTCTGCATCGTCATTAACGGTGAGCGTCTAAAGCGTCAGTTGTTTGTTGGCCTCTTCTGTAGATGCAATTTCTGCTGTTTGAACTAGGACATATTCAATTCGCCCTAGATCCTCCATGGCTGCTCTCTTCTGTTCTTCCTCAGAAAGAGTCTTAATAGACTTAAGAACAGCCTCTGCCATGTTAGCATCTTCCTTAGCTTCGTCTGTAGGGACTGAAGCTTCTTCATCAGCCTTCCTTTTCAGCTCTTCAGCTGATAGAGTCTTCATGGACTCTACTACAGATTGCTCCAACTCAATCTGTTCTTTTGCTTCAAGGCTTTTTTCCAACTTAGCCTTTTTGGCAGCTTCTTTCCTCAAAAGCTCCTGAGCTTTCCTGATGGCTGCTGCTTCCTTCTTGTTGGCTGGAGGAGGAAAAGATGAGGTTTTAGGTTTGGGTGAAGGAGAGATTTGGCGCTAAGAGGTAGGTGCATCAAGAATCTCAACATCTGACTCTTGAGTCTAGGAGGGTGCAGGTTGAGTTTTGATTTGAGGTGTTGTTTGTGTTGGTTCAGGTGAGGTGGTGAGTTTGACTTTGGCGATGATGTGGATTTTTGTAGCTCTGGTGAAGGGTTTTTTGAGAGGTGGTTCAGGGATTGGTTTAGATGGAGTGTTTGAAGCCTTTCTCTTTAAGGATGAGGGAGGGTCAAAGAATAGTTGTTGTTGTGGCTTTTTGGGTTGGTCAGAGGGAGGTTGGGTACGTCTGGTGGTTGGTTTCGTCTGTGGGGGTTTGGGCTTAGGTAGTGTTTGTTCCTGTGCAACAGATGCAGGTTCATCTGTTGATTCCTCGATAGGCTCCTTCTTCACTTTGGTGCCTTGCTTCTTTACCTATTCAGGAAACTTGTGAGCTATTCCCATTCTCACAAAAGTTATTCCTGTCACCTGGGTAACTGCTCCAGACACGTCGAACTCAGACAGGTTAACACCAGCATCCCTCATGAGTTGAGTGAACAACATGCAGTAAGGGATGGGATTCTTCTGCTTCTTTGTGGAGAATCTGTCCTTGAAGGCCTGCTCTAGATGATAGAAGATCAGATCTGGAAGGTTGATCTTCTCTCCTATAACAATGTTGTAGATGCAGAATCTGTCCCTTTCACTCATGTGGTCCCTTGACCCTGTCCTTGGGAGCATGATGTTGAACAACATGTTGTGAACGAGTCTGCACACATGAGTCATATTGGCAGACCTAAGAAAGCTCTTCAGTGCTGCAACTTTCTTCTTGGGGTCTTCATCTATAGGCCTTACCCTGTCATAGAGAAGTTTGTCCACCGTTTCTTGGGTAATGGTCTTCTCCCAATCTTTGTCAAAGACCAAACTCTCTTCAACAAAACTAATAGCCTTGGCTATGGTTGCAGGGCTGATCTCCATCTTTGTCTGACCAATCGTTCCCTTAATGCATTGGTCGTCTTCCATCTTCGCTGTCCCCCAGAAGAGGGCATAGGGACCATGGTACCAGACACTGTGTTTTCCAACAAAGTTGGTCCACCCAACCCTGGTGAACATGTCCTGAACGTCAAAGTCCTCCTTTGCAAGTTCGCTCAGACTCACCCACCTTCCAGGAATGAAAAGCTCCTATAGAAAAGTTGCAACTGCTTCGTCCACGTTGCAGATGAGTGGAGTAGCAGAAGATGCGATTTGCTTCCTTGGTGCCAT